>OY482670.1:104235495-104901328 GCA_960531455.1 Urophora cardui | reverse complement strand
CTTAAAGAAAATGGAATTTAAAATATTCTCTACACTAACGCAGCGTTAATATGATCGTTCGTTGAGCAGACGGAATAACCCGAGAAAGGCAAGGAATTAAAAAAAAAACTGTTATAGCGTTCGTTGAGCCGTAGGAAAGTGTAAGAACCGTAGGAGTTTACCAAAAAAGAGCGAATATGAGTGCAAAGAATGTAAATTATAGTAAAATTCCTACGTCTCTTGCACTTTCCTACGGATCAACGAACGCTATATGTGTTTGTGTGTGTCTGGGCTGCTCCGTGCGTTTTCATTATCTTAACGAACAGCCCAAATTACAAAGTATTCAAGGGTAGTGTTGGCAAAAAAATTAAATAAAGAACCTTTCGGAACGGAAAATTGCCAATGCAAAGTAAAATAGTAACAAAGAGGTTTTTTGTTTGTAAAAATTATTTAATAATTATAGTTTTGAAAGTAAAAAATGACCAAAAGTGGCCCGAATTTTTAAAAAGGTTCAAATATTGCATATTTTCAAAAAGTTGGGTTCAGGTGGCCTGGCTTTAAAAAAGGTTCAAATTGCCACTTTAGTGGCTCAAACGGCAACGCTGCCACTTATAAACACTAGAAATTCTGTTTGCCTTTTACTGTGCTGTAAAAATGCCCACAATACAGCAACAGTCAACAGTAATTTTTTTTGAACTGAAGGCTGCGCTGTTGATTTGTTAATTTTCAAATGAAAATGAAATTCAAAGAAATGAAAAAAATTTTAAAGTAATTTCAAACCCTGTTCCCAAGACTAGAATAATGAACAAGGATCGAAAATAATTATTATTCTTAAAATTTCATTACAATTATCATTTTATCACTTTACCCCATCTATCAGCAGTTTATCCCGTTAGATGAAGACCCTTATTATTTTTACTTACTGTACGAAATATGTTATATGTATATTTTTCTTAGATGGAACCCCCCACTGGCTACGGCCTTGTATGTATGTACATACATTATTGTTTGGGAAACACGTGTGCAAAGAAGAGTTTGAGGAAATACACACATATGTATTTACTAGGATTCCGGGGACCTTTTGGACACCCCGAAAATCCCGGGATCGCTAGAATTTTATCCCGGGATTTTTGGGATAAGATAAAGACAGAATATTCCCCTATTATAGCAAAGAAAAGTTGTATTTTATAAAATTTTTAGTGGTCTCAGATCTGTATACTAATAGCATTTCCTATTCTGCGTGAAAATGTTGCATTATTACATTGCACCATTATCAACATGTGCCCTGTGCCCTATAAATGTTACATTTTTCATGTGATGAATGAAACAAAAATAATGCAATGTGATAAGAGCAGAAGATGATGTCCCGTAGTCGGGCCAGTTTTATATTTTGTCAATAGAACAAACATCCTTAAAAAAGTGTTGAGTCTGTGTGGAAGACAACAAAAAAATGTGACAGCCCGAAGAAAGTGCGACATTTTTGCCAGAATGGAAAGGATTAATATTTTTGATGTTTTTTTTAATAATCAAATTTTTTTGTCGTGAAGTACGCGTTGTAAAGAAAAAAAATTCATTTGATAATTTCTATTTCCTGATTTTTGGTCATTTATTTCCCAACTGGTTTTTGGAATTTTCCCATATGGAAAGTAAATAATGGAAGAAAATGCAAACAAAATTTTAATTAGACTTGATAGTTTTACATTACTCTACTTAAATTAAATACGCAGCTGCATCCTCGGAATTCATATCAAAATATGTACCTCCGATTTTTAAATATTTTCGGAAGTTGCATTAATTTTCAGAATTTATCGGCAAGCTTGGAAATATTCGCTTAAACGAGGTGTGTCGTTAAATTCTAAAATTTTTTATTGGAAATTATCAAATGATCGCAAACCTTTTTATCCTAATAGTACTAACTATAAAGGAAAATGTTTTGTTCACCAAATGTATTTAATTTTCTTTGTTGATTGTGTTTTTTAAAGTAACTCTTAAGTGTTATTAAATAGTAAGCATGATTTTACGTTCCTATTTTATTTTGTTAGTAATGAAATAATAAAAAAATGGCAATAAAAATCTATTTTTTCTTTGCATGTTAAAGTTGTAGCGTTTCTCGAAAATATACATATTTAATTTTTCAACCTCAAATGTGGGAAAATAATACTGGTAGACAAATTTTTGTAACAGAAATAAAATTCTACGTTTCAAAAGGATTTCGGTGCACTTTTTGAGATATTCATGTCCAAAGAGGCGAAAAACGCGGTTTTTGGCCATATTCACTCCTCAATATCTTTAAAATTGCCCACTTTCATTAAAAACTGATTAAATCTATTGAAAGCACGATCATTTCTCTTGAAGACAATGTTTTGCTTTTTCGGATATCTTGCTTGTAACTTGCAATATTGCAAATAAAAATTTTGTAGCACGCTTTTAGGCAGTTTATTATATTAATAACAAACTGTGCGTTAGAATGAAATAAGTGAATTAATTTATATTAATTTATCGAAAATACGACTAAATTTTGCGTGACTGAAACAAAAATTCCAATCAGTGGCCTACTATGTATATATTTTCTATACTGAAATAAAAATAGTTCGGCAGAGCAGCTACAAAACTTGATTTCGATTAAAACAGCGCTATAAATACTGCCGTTGATTTCGAAGAAAAATACCTTATTGTACAAAAACATATATTTCTAGATATATAAATAAGAAACCCGAGAAAGCGCTGTTTTCAAGAGAATTGATCGTTCTTTCAATAGCTGCAATTATTTTTTAATGAAAGTAAGTAATTTAACAGATTGAGCAGTGAGTATAGCAAAAAATCGCATAAATATCTCAAAACCTACAAATATTACCGAAAATCCGACTTCAGATTCAGATTCAGGGCACCGAAATCCTTTAGAAAAGTAGAATTTTATTTGAGTTAGAAAATTTTTTGGAAATTTTGTCGGCCTGTATAATTAATGTCCAAATCCCGGGATAAATCCCGGTAATCCGGGATTAGAAGAAAAAATATCGAAAATCCCGGGATCGTAAAAATCAGAAAAATTGGAATCCCTAGTATTTACGTAGTGAATATTTTCAGGTTTTTAACTGCGGAAAAAAAAACATAACTGTATGATCTTGCAGACGCAATTAAATATTTTAGGCGTTTGCTATCAAAACCAGCTCATTACATATTTTTGTGAAATCCAATTTTTGTATATTTTGAAATTTTAGAAGGTCTTTCATAGCCTGACGAAAGGATATATCTCAAATCAACCTCATTACCACTCAAAATTAAATAAAAAGCTTTGCTCTCTGGGTCAAACCCAGCTCATTCCAAGCTTTAACCATAAAAAACGTTTAAGAAATGCTCAAGAAAAATTTCATTTGCCAACTTTTCTTTTGCAGTCGTCATAAGGACGCAAATATTAACTGGTAAACTGGGAAAAAACCAATTTAACACAACTTACTTGAAAAAAAAAAAAACTGAAAAAGTCTGAAAAATCGTGTTTTTTAATCAAAACCAGGATGTCCAAGGATGTCTCTATCTCACGGTATGTCACATGACGATCTTGCATTATGAGTTCACGCACGGCATCAATATTCTCTGGTACAACGGCCGTTTTTGGACGACCTTCACGGAATTGGTTTTTGAGCGAGCGTCGGCCACCATTGAACTCATTATACCAATTTTTCACAGTGTCATAGGATGGTGCTTCATCGCCATATAAAGATTTAAGTTCATCAATGCACTCTTGTCGTGATAATCCACGTCGAAATTTGTGAAAACTGATCGCACGAAAATGTTCACGAGTTAATTCCATTTGTTTGCCAAATTAAATTTTTCAAGTCACTATAAACAACACAAATGATGGTCGTAGGCCAAAACGATCTGTGTACGATTATGCTAAAAAATGTCAGACTTTCCAATGGAAATGTCAGATTTCACCTGGCAACACCTTTTCATTGTTAGGCTAAAAATATATCGAGCAGCCCTCGTATTCACAGGTGAAACTAAATAATAAAAAACGTTTTAAAAAGATTTGTATTCGGATGAGTTACAAAGAAGAAGAACAGGGGTCGGCATTTTACTAGCAGTAGTTCTAACTGCACTAGTCCATAACTAAACATTTTCATATATGGTTTGTATAAACATACATATATACATCCATACATACAAATCTACCCTGCAAAAAAATGTGCGATGAATTCCGAAAGAGATTTGTCCAGGATTGATCTCTTTCGGGAACAATCGGTCCACAATCAGTCCCCGATTGTTCCCGTACGGGTATAAATGTAGACTAATTGTAGACGAATACTTCCCAAATGTGTATAAATGTAGATTATGTAATCCCTTTCATCCCGAACGGGTATGAATGTAGATTAATCGCTTTCACTGCAAACGGGTGCAAATTTAGATTGAGTAAATGTATAAATTTTACAAACATATTCAATGTATTAAAAAAAAATTTATAGCAATAGGTAAAACTAATTGAACACAATTTCTTTTAATAACAATGATGAATAATAATTTTAACAAAATGTTACCAAAAATAGCCATTGAAAAATCAGTTATAATTATGCACTCAAAACTATGTAAAAGAATTTTAATTTATTGAATAGGTTTTTTACAAAAGTAAAACTTATTGTATAATCCTTACTTAAATAGGCATGAGCATTTATATTTTTTAAAGATTGTTATAAAAAATTGCCTTGGCTAACAACTTTGAAAATTCCTCACATCTCTTTTACACTCGCATAATGAATTCTCAAAACTTAAAATATTTGGAGATAATAAATATTTTTTTTTTAAGATTTCACTACAAGATGAAAGTTAATCGAATAAACTTTCTTCTAATATATATAACAATTTATAATTTTTAGACATTTGTACCCGTTCGAGATAAACGCGATTGTTCTACATTTGTACCCGTTTGAGATAAAAGCGATTTATCTACATTTGTACCCGTTCGGGTATACAAGTTGAACGATTAGTCTCTTCATAGAACATGCTCGAACAAAAGCTATCAATTCACTCCATATAAAGGGATGTAAAATTGTATTAGTCGCATGCTCCCTTGCGATTGATCCCCAACACGTCCCGGATTAATCGCATTTTTTGCAGGGTATTATATAAAAATGAATGTGTGTGTGGGTGTGCGTATGTGTGTGTCTTATGGACTCCAAAAGTAATCAACCGTTCTTTATGAAATTTTCACAGTAGATTCATGTGGTATTAGCGCACATAAAGGGCTATATAGAATTTCGAATAAGTCGGAACTTCCCGGAATATAGGCCCAAATATGGACCCAGAGTGACCCTGCAAGTCTTTGAGCATAATGGTATCCAATGAAAGGTGTTGAGCAGGCCGTCAACATAGAGTTATTTCCATTGCGACGCCTGGGCCGGATCTCCAGATATGGGTCAAAACGTGGAACCAAGGGACCCCGGAAAGTTTCTGGGCGATATTTGTATCAAATAAAAGCTGTTGAGGAGGACTTAAAAAAAAACACTTTAAATAGTTACGCCTAGGCTGCTTTCCAAGATGCGGGTAGTGATGGGCGAGTCCGAGATGTTTAGACAATCGAGAGAATCGCCATCGTTGCAAAATCACAATCGAGTCAAAAGTTGACTCGCTCCTCGACTACACAATCGAGATGTTTTTGCGATTGTTCCGAGTCGGCGAGTCGGAGGTTGTTTCGATGACATCTCGACTACACAAGCGAGATGTTTTTGCGATTGTTCCGAGTCGGCGGGCCGGCTGTTGTTTTGATGATATGTTTTAGTTGATAGAATAAACTGAATGAGGTTTGTTAATAAAGAAAGTAGGATTTTTAATGGAAGTGAGGCAAATACATAAATAAATTAACCAAATTGAAAAATATGCTATACATAGACGCTGCATTATTGCAATCACAACTAAACAGTGTCGTGCATAATAATAATAATTAATTATTTAAACATTAATAAATTTTCTGAAGTGAGACGCTTATGAAACAAATGAATTTTACGAGTAGCAACAACGGCAATAGATTTGTACCACTCTGTATGTTTTGTAAAGCAATTTTAATATTCAAGCGGCAACAACAATTATTATGTATTTTTTGCAGCGAGTCCGAGATGTTGTAGGGTTGCTTTGAAAACGAGAGGAATCGTTGGCGAGTCCGAGATGTTTTAGCGATTGTTTCGACTGACGGCCATTTACGACTTGACTCGAATACGAATGAAAACCATCGAGAGCATTCGAGATGTTTCAACAATCGAGAGAATCGAATAAAACATCTCGGACTCGCCCATCACTAGATGCGGGTCAAAGCATCGACCGGGATGACCCCTGAATGCTTCCGAACGACATTGATAGCAAATTAAAGGCGTTGAGCAGGGATTGAAAGGTAAAGGTAAAGGTAAAGGTAAAGGTAAAGGTAAAGGTAAAGGTAAAGGTAAAAGTAAAGGTAAAGGTAAAGGTAAAGGTAAAGGGGTGCCGTGATTTAATCCCAAGTGGCATAACCCCAATTTGAAAATTTGGGATTATGTCACTCACCATGGTGTGACATAATCCCAATTTTTTTACTTGGGATTATGTCAACTATGTGGGAGTGACATAATCCCAAATAAAAGGGAGCCAGAATACCAAATCACTCGAGTAGGTACTAGTGCGAAGCAAAATCGCTATTTTTGCTTCCAAATTTTTATTTTTTATAGACATATGTACATATTTATATACCTATCGATCTATTAAAAAAAAAGCGCCGCAGGCGAAAATTTGGAATAAAAAATCGCGCGATTTTTTCTTCCAAATTTTCATCTTTTTATAGACAGATGTATATACCTATCGATCTAATAAAAAAAAAAAAAAGCGCCGCAGGCGAAAATTTGGAATCAAAATCGCGCGATTTTTTCTTCCAAATTTTCATCTTTTTATAGACATATATACAATGTACACAAATATTTATATACCTATCGTTTTATTGAAAAAAGACTGTATATATGTAAATATATTTAATTTTAATGTAATTTTTTAGTTTTAAAGTAATTTTTTGAGAACATGTGTATTTAAGTACATACATATACTCAATGTATTATTGTATAACAACATGAACTTTATTGTAAGCTTTAATTTTTTTGCTTAATGTAATAAAATCTAAGAAAAAATCTGAAATGTTTTTTTGGGCTTGAAAATGACATTATCCCAATTGGGATTATGTCACTACGTCTGGAGTGACATAATCCCAAGTAAAAAATTAAAGCGTGACTAACGAGTATTCATGAACATTGATGTGTAAACAGTTTCGAAATCGGATATTTATTCCCTTTTCCTTATTCCTTTTTTTCCTGGTTTTCTATGGATTAAAATGCGACTATAGTTTTTGTAATTTTTGTTGTCATTGTGACTGCTACTATTTTGTTGTTTTTGTTTGTTTTGGTTTTTGGTTTTTAAATTTTGATTTTTTATTTTCTTTTGTTTTGTATTACTCAGAAACATGCAAGATCATCAGAGTCCACGTTTGACCCATATCTGGAGACCCGGCCTAGGAATCATAAATAGTAGAGCTCCGTATAGAAGTCCTGCTCAACACTTTTCATTTGATACCAATATTGCTCAGAAACATTCCGGGTTAATCCGGGGTAACATTTTGACCCATATTTGGGGACCCGACCTAGGACTCATAAAATGAATAGAGCTCTATGTGAAAGCCCTGCTCAACACCTTTTATTTGATACCAATATTGCTCAGAAACATTCAAGGATCATCCGGTCCTCATTCTGGCCCATATCTCGGGACCCGACCTAGACATCATAAAGAATAGACATCCATGTAGTATCCCTGCTCAACACCTTTCATTTGGTACCAATATTGCTCAGAAACATTCAAGGATCATCCAGGTCCTCGTATTTCCCCATATCTCGGGACCCGACATAGGAATCATAAAGAGTAGAGCTCCCTGTAGAATCCCTGCTCAAAATCTTTCATTTGATACCAATTTTGCTCAGAAACATTCAAGGATCATCCGGGTCCTCGTTTTGACCCATATCTGGAGAACCGGCCTAGGAGTCACAATGAAAAGAGCTTCATATCGAAGTCCTGCTCAAAACCTTTCATTTGATACCAATATTGCTCAGATGCATATCCATACATGTTCAAACAGGTTGGCCCTTTTCATTTTGCATATTTGTCGCATTGTTGCAGAAAACAACAACAGCAACGAAGCGAAGCGAAGCTGATATTTGCATTTGCACGAATATGCATGCAAGCATTTGTCAGTACATGCCTAGCTACCTACCTACCACTGACAATGCCAAGGTCATTTACGGTTTACGCATTTACATGTTTACGCGTAAACTTTACCTGTTTTTCGAAATTACTCGTAGCTACAGCAGAGATGTTTACACATCAAAAAGTTGGGATTATGTCACCCTAAAGGGAGTGACATAATCCCAAATAAAAATTTGGGATTATGCCCCTTGGGATTATGTCAGGGTACCAGGTAAAGGTAACGGTAAAGGTAAAGGTAAAGGTAAAGGTAAAGGTAAAGGTAAAGGTAAAGATATAGGTAAAGGTAAAGGTAAAGGAAAAAAGAATACCCATTATAACATAAAAACTTTTTTCGTCGCTGCGAAGCAGGACGGGTATTTGCTAGTAGGCTATATAAATATACAACAGTTTATCATTCGAGCTACGTGTACGTAAGTGCAATAAATAATATGTGTATATGTAAAATGTACACATATAAGTATGTACATAATAGACATATACGCCGCCGATTGACGCCGCCGCCGCCGCGCCGATTACCTTCATAATCGGCCGCCGCCGCCATAATCCGTGAAATCGGCGTATCGGCGCGGCGGCGTGCGCTGGCGCGCCATACCCGTATGGAGCGAGATGTGTACATATTTTCCTAGTTTTACTAACTGCTAAAGTTCTTCAAAATTAAAAAAAAAAGGAACCAATCGACGTGTTTTGACCTCAGGAACACGAACCTGAATGCGGAAATGTTTTATTTTTTGCCCGTTAAAAGTTATTAACAAAAACTTTGGCTGTTCCCTACTTTACTAGCCTCAGTCCTAAAGAATTTAAGCTACTGGAAAATTTTCAATTGTAACTTTCTGAACTTAAACGGGAAAAGGTGTAGACAAATACCATTATAAGTGAATTAGTGAAACATTATATTTATTTTTATTAGATATTACCCCCTGAACGTTCTCTGTGAATTTCGTTGAAATTTTTCCAGTAGCTTAAATTCTTTGGGACTGAGTCTAGTAAAGTAAGGAACAGCCAAAGTTTTTGTTAAAAACTTTTAACGGGCAAAAAATAAAACAGTTCCGCATTAAAGTTCGTGTTCCTGAGGCTGAGAGGAACAGGTTGCCGGAAAACTTGAATAACGTTCTTTAGTCTGATGACACAAAAGTAAATTTATTCGGCTCGGATGGCATAATGTTCGTTCAACGCCCGCAGAATGCAGAATTTCACCCCAGATACACCAGAAGGACTATCAAGCACGGCGGCGTCCTCTGAACGAATTCAGTTCGTTGGCTTACATAATTTTTTCTCAGATACGGAGCTTTTCTGGGATTTCTTCCATTTAGTCCTACTTCTCGAGGTCTGTTGCTAATTGTTCTACTCAAAATTGAATAATTTAAACCCTCCTTGATATCATTATATGGCGATTTATGCATGAAAATGATCCCAAACATGCCTCCAGAATCGAAAACTCATGGTTTGAACGTAAGAAATTTGCGTAGCCCTCACAGTCGTCGAACCTCAGCCCTATAGGGAATATTAAAGAAGACGATGGGGGATCAAAAATGGAAAAATAAGCAAGATTTATGGAAAAAAATTAAAGAAGCTTGGTACTTAATACCAGTTGCAAATTGCGCTGATTTGGTCAACCCTATGCCACGAAGAAGTAAGGAAGTTATAAAAAATAAAGGAGCTTCAACTAACATTAGTTTAAATCTAGCTGCAGCAGTAATAGTGTAGTCTATTTGAAACAAGTAAGGAAGCCTAAGTTCGAGTGGAATCGAACATTAGATACTCAGCTGTATGTTTTCATAATTTGTTTGCGTTTGATGGAAACACGGTGTACTTTATATAAAGCGAGTGCTGCATAAAGTGGGCGTAGCCACGCCCATTTTCAACATTTTTATCAGTCATCCAACTAAGCATATGAATATTATTCTTTGTGCAAAATTTCATTCCTTTTTGACTTCTAGTTATAAAGATGTCACGTTACAAATTCCCAAAGAGTGTTCCAGATATATCTTTCTTAAAAAGTAGGCGTGGTCATAAACCGATTTCAATAAATTTTTGCGTGGCTATTAACACATGTTATTAAAGTGTATAAACCAAGTTTCGTCATAATATCTCAATTATTTGTCGAGTTATAGGCTAAGAAATCACGTATATCCCTTTGTGTAAAAAGAGGCGGTGCCACGCCCATTTTCCAAAATTTTTCTATTTGTTGTTTCTGGTCTATTGTAGAAATCAAACCACAAAATTTCAATGAATTATCTTTACATTTGGCAAAGATATCGCTTAAAATGTTTTTATTAGGTCACTTTATAATACCCATATATAAAAGTGGGCGTGGTCGTCAACCGATTTCGCTAAAATTTTCAACATGTATTACCACAAGTAATAAAAGTGTACACACCAAGTTTAGTCATTATATATAAATTATTTGTCGAGTTATGGGCTCAGAAATCTCGTATATTCCTGTTTATAAAAAGAGGCAGTGCCACGCCCATTTGCCAAAATTTTTGTGTTTTTCGTTTTATGTCCGCAGTTGGACTCCTGCTATAAAATTTCAATGATATATCTTTATATTTGACAGAGATATCGCTTAAAATGTTTTTATTAGGTCACTTTATAAGAGCCATATATAAAAGTGGGCGTGGCCCTCAACCGATTTCGGAAATTTTTCGTCCAAATATTTGACTAAGTAAGTATATCACGCGTACCAAATTTCATCGATATATCTTCAACGGTTTCTGAGTTATGACATATAAAACTTGCAAGGTTTGACCCTTAATAAGTGGGCGTGGCACCGCCCATTTTCCAAAATGTCATCAAATTTCTTCCTAGGGGCCTGAGCTCAACACGTGGATAAAATTTCATCGCTCCAGCTGTATTAGTGACTGAGATACCAAATTTCCGATTTTTTCTATATAGGAAAAGTGGGCGTGGTCATGGTCCGATTTCGCCCATTTTCAATACCAACCGTCCCAGTCTCGATACAAACCTGCATTTCAAATTTCATCAAAATATCTCAATTTTTGCGCGAGTTAGAGTGTTTACAGACGGACGGACCGACGGACAGACGGACGGACGGACGGACGGACATGGCTCAATCGATTTCTCTTTTCACCCTGATCATTTTGATATATATAAGTCTATATCTATCTCGATTATTTCACTCTGTTACAATCCACCGTTATGTGATTAAAACTATAATACTCTGTGTACTAGTACAGCTGAGTATAAAAACAATCGAATTTAAAGTTTGTCCCTATTATTATTTCCAACTTAAATTATACATTTCATTATTTTTATTCAGAAAACTTAAATTATTATATAAAAACCACCCCAGAGTCATTGCAGCATGACCTCTCCGTGTAAGCATCAATACATGGTAGTTATTATTTGGTCTTAAAATGAAATAAATGGAGAATTGCAAAATTTTGTCCCTATTATTTTTTCCAACACTGTATATACATATATTTATTTTAAAGTGCCATATATATGTATATAAATATGTATGTAAATATATGTATGCAATGCATACTATGCATGTTTATTATCATACTAAATAAGCAAATGAATTTAAATTTACCCTTACATATGGATTTGTGTATATTCTTTAATATTTATTTTTTTATTTTATATTTTAGTTTATGTAACAATTGTTTTTGCTGTTAATAAAAAAGTTTCAACAATTTAAGGTGGAAATTAGTTTATTTATTCCATTCAGCCAGCGCTATTAAGGTAACTAAATAAAATTAAGATTTGAATAAGGATTGTGATTTGTAGATTTGGGGCAGGCGCGCCGGCGCAAAAAAGCACGCCGGCATCGCCGCCGCCGCCGCAATTTTTTTTGAATGGCGCCGCCGCCGCCGGAATCACTGTCGGCGTATATGTCTAGTACATAATCATAGATACATACCCACCAAAAAATCTAAGCCTTATTTAGGAATTAAAACAGCACATTTAAAGGCTTCCGAAATAAGGCCAGAAAATTATAAAGGTAGCGAATTTTTATGGCGTAAGGCTTACAATAAGGCTGATTTTCCTGTGTTGATGTCATCAGACCATAAGGAGTACTCTCTCGCTGAGAGCACACCTTATTCCAAAGGCTTATACGCCATGCGAAATAAGGCCTATATAAGTATTAGAGAGTTAGGAGCAGACAGAGTGAGTGCATAACAGAAGCAGCGCTGCCAGAGTACTCCTTTTTTTAGACCTGATTTGTCAACAATAAGCAAAACTTTTATGCAGGGTATACCTATGTACATACATATGTATACATACGTACATTTGTATGTAGGCACGTGTATGCAAAAAGGGGCTCGTTTCAAATGAGCTTTTCGTTTGTTTAGTCGTAGTTGGGTAATTTTTTTGTGTGAGCTTGTACTATATGTATTATATCTATATATGTACATATGTATGTATGTATGCATTTTCGTAAATGAAATTGAAGCTTTGTAATTGAAAATAGAAACGTGAATACCGTGGTGAGATTTTATTCCGCCCCCTTTCACGTGCACGCTTATATACATACATATGTATGCATATTGCATGTACATACATATGTACATATATTTAAAATAATTTAATTTAATTTGACATATAATAAGTTCTATGTATGCGAATTTTAATAAAAGCAACCATTTAAATATACCTGTAGATCATTGGTGGGCAAATGAAATGTAAGCATGTATTGGTAACCGCGAGCGTAAAGTGGCTACCATCCCTGTAAAAAAGTGTGCGACGAGTCTCTAAAAAGATTTGTCCGGGAGCGCTCTCTTTCGGGTACAATTAGTCTACAATTGTTCCCAATTGTACCCGAACGGGTACATATGTATACTAATTGTAGACGAATTGTACCCGAAAGGGTATCAAATGGGTACAATTAGTCGCACAAATGGATGTGTCGCATTTGCTACCTGTTCGGGTACAAAACGGGTACAATTGTGCGCTTTTGCTACCCGTTCGGGTACAAACTGGGTACAATTAGTCTCTTCATAGGACATGCTCAAACAAAAGAGAACACTTCAACCCATATAAAGAGATACAAATGGGTAGTAATCGCATTCTCCCTTGCGAGTTGTCCCGGATGTATCCCGGAGTGATCGCATTTTTTGCAGGGATGGGACAAAGAACATTTGCAGTCAGTTGATTAACAAACAACAGCGAAGCAACATCGTGCGCCGCTTGATTGTTTTATGATACTATTTATGCGCGTACCTATATGTGTTTCTCACTCGCACTGTTCGCAGTGAAAAATTATTTAGAATTGCCCTACATGCTTTTATTCATTAAATAGCGCATAATTTACTATTGCATAAAAAATAAAAGCAAAGCGGCGATACGTGTCATCCCTTTGCTTGCTGAAACACAACTGACATTAGTGATGGGCGAGTCCGAGATGTTTTATTCGATTCTCTCGATTGTTGAAACATCTCGAATGCCCGCCGACTCGGAACAATCGCAAAAACATCTCGCTTGTGTAGTCGAGATGTCATCGAAACAACCTACGACTCGCCGACTCGGAACAATCGCAAAAACATCTCGATTGTGTAGTCGAGGAGCGAGTCAACTTTTGACTCGATTGTGATTTTGCAACGATGGTGATTCTGTCGATTGTCTAAACATCTCGGACTCGCCCATCACTAACTGACATGAAAATTCTGTTCTAACACCACTGTGACTCAATTGATTTTTCGCTCTCAACAGCAACTGAAATAAGAGCGTAAGAATACGTGTGCTGAGAGTAACTGCTCATATGAGTCAAAACGCCCATCAGTGCTGTAGATGATATCCAGCCTTGGGCAAAATCTTAGCACCTGCTAAATGAGAGTAAGCGCCCGTGTACATATACACACCGATTGTCACTACTACAGACAAATAAATAGCGTAAAACGAGCGCTTACGATGGGACTTGGCGATCGTCGCTTAGGAAAAATAATCAGTTTGCCTTCGACTGGCGTGAATGCAAGTGGTCGCTAGGTGATCGTCGCTTGAAATTCTTTTATTCTATTTGCAGATGCCAAACAACAAGCAAAACTACGAGAAGTTTGCATATAACGTCCCTGCAGTAAAAATCCGCAATGAATCCTTAATGAATCACTGATGCAATTCACCTATGACGAGGAGGCATCAGTGAATACTTTCATATAAAGACTGATGAATTTTTCGTATAAATGGTTTGCTTTCCTCAGAAAAAAAAACAAGAACAAATAAAAATATACTGAGTTATGACGACAGTGATGAATATTCAACAAAGAATCATCACTGATCCTTCAGCAGTGAAACAAATTTACTGCAGGGGTGGGTACACAAATACATATGTATGTGTATACTTACGTTGTTTCATAATTTCGCGAAGCGTGCACGCATGACCCTGCTTGCTCAACATCTGCATGCAGTAGGCATGGGTAACACTGCGCTGCGCCGCGCAATTGCGCTGGCGCCAACTCTGGTGTTATTGCGCTAACTCCGATTTGGAAAATGCGCCAACTCAATATAGCGCCAACTCAATGTAGCGCCAACTCAGTATAGCGCCAACTCAATGTAGCGCCAACTCAATGTTGCGCTATTGCAATATAACACTGACTCAATTTCGTGCGCTAACACCAGCACCAATATAGCGCTAGTGTAAAATGACACCGTCACAATTATGTATGCTAACGCCAATACCGAACCATCGCTAATACGAAAGGGTATTGAAAGGGTACTTTCACAAAGAAAGAAGACAAAATTGACATTATCTGTGAATAGGAGAGAAAAATATAATACAAAATAAATTAAATAAAATATTTATTAGCATATAGTATATTTTTGTTACGCATGGTAAATGACAGACCTGTAAAGTGCAAGTACCAGTACAAGTACAAGTACCAGTACCTCAGTACTTACAAAGTCCAGTACAAGTACAAGTACTATAGTACTTGTACTTGAATTTTACAATTACATGTACTCTACTGATAAGTACTTTTTAAGTACTTACACATATCTGTGATTTTGTTTTGCTTTTTAAAATGTTTTCATTGAAATAAAAATTTTAAATCAAAATCAACTGAGGTGATATTTTTTTGTTTGAAACAATTTGTAATAGTTTGTCAAAAAGTACTTGCATTGTCATTGATAAGTACTTTTACTTGTACTTGGAATTTCCAAGTACAAGTACTGTGGTACTTTTACTTCAAATTTCTAAGAACAATTACTGTGGTACTTGTACTTATTTGGTACTTAGTACCAGTATATACTGAGTATTTTACAGGTCTGGTAAATGGTAAGGGGAAATTTCGATATAATGCGCCCGGACTCGGAATCTTTCTTTTTAATAGGGTGGAGCCGACCCTCGTATTCCATAATGAAGATGCAGCAAAACGAGATGCCAGCATATTTTCACAAATATACGCAAATGATTTTTAAAATTAATAATAATAATAATAATAATAATAATAATAATAATAATAATAATAATAATAATAATAATAATAATAATAATAATAATAATAATAATAATAATAATAATAATAATAATAATAATAATAATAATAATAATAATAATAATAATAATAATAATAATAATAATAATAATAATAATAATAATAATAATAATAATAATAATAATAATAATAATAATAATAATAATAATAATAATAATAATAATAATAATAATACCCAACGGTTTACCCTCCACTTCCCGCCCGACCGACGCGAGGGGCGCAATCCGCATGCCGCACGGATATATTTTTTAATTTTGCCAAGGTGTTGAGTGGCTTGGAGTTTGTTAAACGTCGAGTTCTTATGCTGCTCAGCTACAGAATAGAAACTCATCAGCTGATTACACATACATAAGTTTATATATACACTTAGAAGCAATTACTTAGTTAACAATAAAATACATATTATACTAAATTAGTAGAAGGAAACTATATCTAGTAGACAATTTGTTATTTGTTAAGAATTAAAAGAAGAGTTTTCCTTATAATGGATAGAGAGTCCGAGATGTCAAAGTAGGTAGAGTATGTGTTAAAACTTTTGCATAGATATCGGAATGGCTCATTTAATTCAAAATTAGTTTTACATTGTTTTAAAAAGATGGGCTGGTAATGTCTTGATGGACGGGCAGGAATGTTTAAGCTTATTTCAGAAAGAAGAAATGGGCTATTTATTGATCCCTTCAGCAGTTTCGTTACGAATATTACACCCAGAGTTTCCCTACGACTAGCTAAAGTTGGAAGGTTAATAAGCTTTAAGCGACTAGTATACGAGGGAAGATTGCAATGAGGGTTCCAATTCAAATTTCTTAATGCAAAAAGTAAAAATTGTTTTTGAATCGATTCAAGTCGATCAGAATGAATTTTATAACTCGGATTCCAGATTATAGATGCATATTCTAGTGTCGGTCTTACTAAAGTTGTGAAAAGGGCTTTAGTTACGTAGGGGTCACTAAATTCCTTAGACCAACGTTTTACAAACGCTAGAACACTTTTAGATTTATTTATCATGACGTTGATGTGAAGGTTGAAATTGAGTTTATAATCGAATCTTACACCTAAGTCGACAAACTCATAAACTCGCTCCAGATCATGATTATTAATGGCGTAAGCTATAGGTTCGACATTACTCCGCGAAAAGCACATAAATTTACATTTATTTAGATTTAGTGGCATAAGATTTATATTGCACCACGTAACCAAACCGTTTAAATCATTTTGAAGGAGCGATCTTTCCTCCGGTGAGGTGTAGGACTTGAAAAGTTTCACATCATCTGCGCACTCAGAGAAAAAGCAAGCTAAATTTCAGTATAGCGGGCTTGAATCAAGCCGAAACCATTATGAAAGTCTGTTAAGCTCGCAAATGCTAAAATCAAGAGTATATTCTCATTTTTAGGACGATATTTTTTGAGAATAACAAGCTTATATAAACTTATTTTCAGCATTGCCCAGGATTGATTTAAGAAAGTAAAATCTTAATTGAAGAATGTTCAACTGTGTTTTAAGAATATGTATTCTTGATTTTCCACTTTTTCGAAATTCAAAATTCGAAATCATTTAACCCACCTGACAAAAAAAAATAGAAGTGGTTATTTCAATGAATTGTATTTTATTTTGTTTTATTATCAGAAATGTACATACATGCGTATATATAGTAATATATATAATATACAATTCATTTTTTACATACATATACTTTACATATACATATATATATATATATATATATATATATATATTCTGCACACAGTGTATATTACAAAACTAGAAATATGTACATATTTATGCAAAACAGGTCTTAAGGTAATGTTATAATTGAATCGGCAATTTCGAAAAGGGCCCTTTGAACAGTGAAAGTTTACAGGAAATGAAAAAAATTTATTTCCTAAGTATACTACACAAAAAAAATATTATTAGCAATGGAAAGATATAAAAATATTAGAATGTTAACTTTGTTATATGTGTATTATTTTATGTTGATTTGATGACCCTAAATTCCTAAAAAATCCGAGATGTGCCCTTTTCGAAATTGATGATTCAATTATAACTACATACAAAAATTTTGGAGGATTTACATAAATCTAAAAATAAATTCAAAAGATTTCTCATAACAATACCGCTACCTTGTTCCGTCTGAACAGCAGAACATACCCCCATAGCCTAGACAGTGCATAGAAGATCAGTGGAATCTCTGAATTCAGCCGCCAGAACAGCTCGATAGTGATTCACGTAAAATGCACAACAGCGCTGAGTATGATACTTGGAAGACGTCCAATATATTTCATCATAGAACTAAACACACCAATTTGATTGATGCCAAATGCGCATGACACGCAGGCCTGTGTGAAATCGTCTCCAAATAAATGCCTGTTCCATGCCAAGGAAAACCATAATGGAATCAGCAATTTTTGCTTGGGTTTCTTCATGTGATGGAAAGTGGCCGATAATAGCTACATTGCCGATAGTTCTTGTGCCGATTGTGAACCCTTAAAGGGATCCCAGAAGATGGTAATAATGGTAACAGACGCAGTAATACAAGATACATACATTGATAAACCATTGATACTTCCAAGATTTCATTGTCTGGGGCACGATTCAAGCTGCCATGACCATTGGAACCATGCACACAAAAGTTGGCACAGCAAAACTGCAAATCCTCTTAGGAAATGATGGCGTACATTTTATTTTCCATCTCGTATGTAAATTTTTCATTTTTTTTTTTTTGTTAAAAGAATTTTTCGTTTAAACAAAAAAAAGAAACTATTGAAAATTATGTACATATGTATGTATGTATCTTTTCAGAGAACACTTGAACCTAGTATTCTTAAATTAAGAATTTCATTCTTAAATCGAGAATATTATTCTTAAAAAAGGTTTTTATCTTGCTTCAAGAATGTAATTTTGGTTTCAAGATTGGAGAGCCTTACATTTTATATTTTTTTCCTTAATTTCAGTAGTTCTTAAAACAAGTACGACATAGCTTGATTTTAGCCCGCAACTTTTCTCTGAGTGCGTACATTAAAACTTTAGAATAATTTATAGCACTTGAGATGTCATTAATGAACAACAAGAACACAGTCGGTCCAAGATGGCTGCCCTGCGGAACCCCAGAGGACACATCAATAGTAAATGAATAGGCATTCTTAAAAACAACCCTTTGTGTTCTGTTAGAAATGTAAGAAGAGATCCAGTTTAGGAGGATAGGTTGAAAGCCCAGTACTTGAAGCTTGTGGATAAGTAAATTGTGATTAACCTTGTCAAAGGCTTTACTAAAGTCAGTATAAATAACATCCCTAAACCCATTAGAAACACCTGTTGTAAATTCCAGAAGGTTAGTGATGGTTGATTTACCCCTATAGAAACCATGCTGAGAGTTCCCAATCAATGACTCAATCGAGTTTTTTATCTGGTTGCTAATAATCGACTCAAACAGTTTTGGGATAACAGACAATTTTGCTATGCCTCGATAATTTTCAATTGAAGATCTAATACCACTTTTGTGTAAAGGAATAATAAAGGATTCTTTCCAAGCAATAGGAAAAATGCCAGATTTCAATGACAAGTTGAATAGCTTTGACAAAGGTAGATAAATATGATCCGCACATTTTTTAAGGAAACATGCGGGGATCATATCCGGACCATAACTAAAAGACTCTTTCAGTGATTTAAGGTGATCTAAAACTTCATCTGAATTTATAAAGGCAACATTAATTGTATTATTTTGAGAAAGATGGTACGGGTATATGCTGAAATTTAAGTTATCTTTGGAATAATTAGATTCGAAAAATTGTGCAACGAGATTGGCAATGCTTTGATTATCACTAGAACCACAATCCCGAAAACTCATAGATGAGGGAAATCCGCTCACTCTGCGTTTTGAATTCACAAAACCATAAAACGATTTAGGGTTGCGAAAAATGTTCGTTTTCATTTTTCTCAGATAATCATTGTAGTATTTTTTGTTCAATGCAAAATATTTATGTCGTAAAGTTGAGTATTGAAGGTAGACTTTCTGCAAGCCTGTCTTCTTATATAATTTAAAAATGCGAGATTTCTTATTTTTTAAGGCTCTCAAGTCTTTAGTTTCCCACAAATGAAGGGGCTCAACATATATGTATTTCTGTTTGGGTACAAATTTATCAAACAGACAGTGGATCGTGTTAATAAAATGCAAAACATTTTGTTCAACGTTGCCATCGTAGTTTGGCCAGACTAGTTTAGATAGTTCTCTATTAAGTTTTTTATAATTAGCCTTAGCAAAGTTAAAACGAAAACCCGATTCAGACGTTTTTGAGCTACAATGATCATCATCGCTTATAATTTCGTGTATTAACACCAATGATGGATGGTAAGCATCTTCAGGGAAAATAAGAGGGTCAGTTCTATTCACATAGAAATTAGAAACGTCATCTACAAATATCAAATCAAGTACCTTTCCGAATTTGTTTTTAAAAACGTTTACCTGATGAAGACAGAGATCTGACATTTCTTCTAAAAAGTCAGTACAATTTGCCTTAGATGTAATCGGCATGATTTCATTGTTTTCCTCGCTCCATGAAACGTGCGGAAGGTTAAAGTCGCCCAAGACTATAAAAGAATCCAAGGGCGTCTTTTTTGACTCGACACGTTTCAGCAGGGAAACACTTTGAAGGTAAACTGACTGTTCGGAAGAAGGAGGAATGTAAATAACTGCCAGGTAAATGTGCCCTTTGCCAGCTTTTATCCGAATGCACAAAAACTCAATGGATTCCCCTGCAGTTACATTAATTTCTTCAGATGGAATTGAGGAATGAACCGCAAGTAGTGCCCCTCCGCCGACCCTGTTCAAGCGATCATTTCTGTACACTTGGTGTTCTTTACTAAAGATTTCCGAATTAAAAATATGAGGTTTAAGCCATGTTTCGGTAAAAGAAATTATTTGAAAGTTACAATTAAAAGTTTTTAGATAAAAGTCTGTTAGTTTAGTATTTAAACCCCGAACATTTTGATAGTAAATGTTTAGAGCAGATTTATTTATTAGTTTTTTGAGGCATTGCTAGGCAGGACGAGTTTGGGTAAGTTGTTATTAACGGATCTGGGCCTTTCTTCAAATTCCCGGACAAAGGTCCCGGCTGGCCAAAATGATTTCTTTAAAACAGTGTCATAATCTTTGGACGAGACATCAATTTTGAAAGAAGCTATATTTCTCTCATAATTAAAATTGAATTTTTGAACGAAAAGTTTTTCAGGAGCAATTTTGGATGATATGAAAGCCCTCAGGTCCTCTACGGTTGTATCTTTATGAAATCTAGATACAAAAACTGATTTATCTCGCGGAACGATAATCAATTCTTTGGCCTTCGGAACAGGCTCCTTTGCTTTCGGAGCAGGCTCCTTGGCTTTTGCTGCAAGTGTGATCGAGTGAGATGTTTTTTCAGTTAAAGTAGTTTTGGAGGAACATGGTTCGTCGACGCAGGGACTAGGTGAAGCCAAATCGATTAACTCGACGGAAAGCTCAGCCGAGTCGACCTGAAGGTTGCTCTGAACCTCTTCATTACGCGGGGTAATGGCTTTAGTTTTCTTTACAGGTTTTGGCAACGTGAAGGAATTAAACATTTCCTCGTGCCTTTTAAATTTATCATTTAAAGCCGATAACTCCTTTGCTAATTCGGAAAATCCATTTCTGGTGTGTCTAAAAAATTTGAAAAGATCAACATCTGTTGATCTGCATTTTAAACACGACCAGCGCACTTAAATTTAATTGTGGTACAATTATTGTGCCCGCGTGTATGTAAGCAGAATTGCGCCAAAATAAATAAAACGGGGATAGTAGACAGTAAGAAGCGAACAAGTGTTATTTATCGATTATTCCATGGCAATTGCGCTAAAGGTGTTATTGCGTCAGAACTGTGCGCGGCGCCACAGTTGGCGCTGGTGTTATTGTATCAGCGCCAAAAAAATTGCGCCATTACCCATGGCTAGCATGCAGACTGATTACTTTTAGTAATTTTTCACTTTATCCTACAGTAGGCGCACCAACACACACTCATTTTTTAGTAATGGCTTGAGTGTAGTGGTGCCCAAGGCTGATGATATCTAATAAAATCTGTTTTCTTTTTTGTAATTATAGTGTGTGAAATTAATTTTAAATATACATGCTATGTATGTATGTATATATTGCAGGTTGTATACCTACATACATATATCTAGTTTTAGATGGGGATATCTTTTAATTACGTATGATTAATCTAACTATAATTTAAGAAAAATATGAGCTACTCGACACTTGTTACTCACATTTTGTATGTATGTAGTTTAAATTTATGAAACGCTCCATATAATTTGTAGAATATGTACTAAGTAGATAATTAGAAAGCTGTCATTCTATGACAAAAAAGTACAAGATCTTGAAGTTCATATGGTCCTATGATTTCAGTGTTTATATACATACGATGCTTTTCAATCCATAGTTAAAAAAATTAAAATTGTGGGCTTGCTATTAACACTCCAGTATGTACATATGTATGTAGAATATTTTTAATATAAGATTTTCAAAGGAAATCTTTATAAATTTAAAAAAACATTATATCAAATATTAATTTTAAGCATATTTGGAACCAAAAATCCGACTTCTTGTACATAAGTAGAAAAAAAACACAAAATGTTAACCTATAATACAAAAAGACATGTTTTTTTAATTAGCTTATCATATTTAGCGCATTCTGGACATATGTAGAAGAACCTGAGTACCAGCACAAATCCATTTGTTACATTTGTAACATTTTTTCCTGGTTGATTTGTTGTGCGCTCTGCCACAGAAGGAACATTTTCGAACATAACCGGTTTTTTTGAGGTTGTGATGGATCCGGGTTCAACTCGGATTGATCCTTTAGAACCAAAAGAATTATTCCTTTTATTTTTAATTATTTTGGAATGCTTTCCATAGATATTCTACGCTTTATGCATGGATCCACTCTATCTCTATCATCAGTGTCTTCTCTCTTCACTCTATAAAGCCATTAGGCAGCAAAAAGGTCATCGCTATAGCTCTACTAACCTTATAATAATATGTATATGTATATCATAAAAACATTAATAAAAGGTAATAAATATACTTACAACAAATAAGTATCGACCGTAGCTCTCGAAAAAAATGTCACGCGAGTAGTCGCTCGTTCTACAGTTGTAGAACTTCAATTTTGGCGCCAAATTTCTCCGACATTCGGTCGCATAGGTCGCCGAAAAGACACTGAATATGTTAATTGTCTAGTAATAGAAGATTAATGAGACTCTGTGCGTGATTGACTATGACTAAGCGATAACATTCAACAATATGCACAAGTGTTCTAATATTGTAGAACGCGCGACTATTGGAGTGTTAACTAATTAAATGAATATATTTACCAAATTCTTTATACACTTTTTCATTGCTAGGCTAAAAATATGTCGAGCAGCCCTCGTAATACCTTTTATTAAAATGTGTATACATATTTACTATATACATACATACATATTAATACAATCGCCAATAAAATTAGTTGCGCACTCTGTGTTTTATTTACATACTTCGCTAAAAAGTGTTTGCCATAGAAAGCAACACAATCCGAAATAAGTAATATGTGCTTATAGTATTGCATAGTTTCAGGCGCATACACAAATTTTCCCACACACACAGTTGCAGGTGGTTGCAGCCCAGAAGAAAAGTTGTCAAGCTCTTCCCTTAATAAGGCATTACAGAACGGCTTCTAATCAAAAGCAATGTGCATCTTCGCATTGCTGCAAATAGAGCGCTTCCAGTGCTCCTTCCCGAGGAAGCGAATTGGGAAGGAGTAAAGCAAATGACGAACAGAAGCTAGTCATATATGTAAGTAAGTAGAACGATGCATTTGGGAAGTGCTTGAAATCAACCCCTTCCATGAGATATTCCATCGGAAGCGAAAGCGCAAGGCCTTGCATTTTGGCTCATTTAATACAAAAAATAATTAACAAAAGAATCGAGATGGTAAGGTCTTACCGACACCGGTGAAGAGCTGAGAAGAGGTTCTATAATCTCTTCTAACTCCTTCCTTTTCCTACTGGGAGTCAGCGGCCAATCACACATATACAGCAATGCGCATTTACGTTATGTATGTATGATATCGTATGATATCTGCCCACCATTAGTGACGTCACTTGCTAGTTTCATAGCACAGTCGAGTTTTACCCTCGCGCAAACGTACATATGTATGTACGTATGTATGTATGCAAATATACTACGCATACTAAACATTTTCTTTATTCTCAACTCTCAAATGTTAATTGTCAAATGCATTTTTTAGTATGGGATTTTGGGCTCAATTGAGAATTTCAATTTCTCAAACCTGTATGGAAAAAAATGGATGGATTTCTCAAGTCTTTCTCAACGTAAATATCTATAAGCTGATGACTAAGGTGCGAAAATAATTTGAGAATTTACCTTCATAGGTATGCAGAAACTCAAATTGAGAATTTAGATCTTCACAAGCATTTCAGATTTGTAAAAAACAAAAAGGTGATTTTTGAAAAAACAAAAAGAATACTTTATAAGCGTACATACATCGCGGACCTGGCTCAACTATGTGAAAACGACTTCAGAGCTCAAAAGGAAATAATAACCGAGACTAAATTAATGACATATGTATGTATAATGTCAAAAGATAGTTACAATCAAAAAAATTCGGCTGTTTTTAGAAAGATAAAAAGATATGATTCCGAAAGACTTTCAACATAAACCTCAAATTTACTGACGGATTTTTTAAATTATTATTTTTTTGACCCAGTCTAATGTACATACATATGTACATACATATATTTATATCAGAATACGATCAGAAATATAGCTGACAGCGCTTAAATATTCTAAATTAGGTAGATAGAAACGTGTTCTCAGTAAATGTTTTGTTTACTTACAGCAATTCAAAAAAAAATGTGGCGAATGTGCCCGCTTCTACCCTACATACCTACTATTAAGAAGGTATATTCCGTCCACAATTAAGATATTATCATCTGTGACATACCTAGTGGATAGGCTCTAGTCTCGGCAAAAAAAACCCAATAACCCACCGCTGGGATTTCGCCATGAGGGAAACTTTTCACTACTTTCCATCTACTTTTATAAATGCATTTTGTTGGAACGAAATGAAGGACTAGATCTAAGCAGAAGCTCGACCTTAAACTCATGAGGGTTACTACATATGCACATATACCTATCTAATCTAAAAATTCCTAGGATAATTTGCGATGATCACATGAGCCCGGAATCATTTATATAGAGGGTGTATTGAAACAAATGATACACGGAATTAATATAAAAGGGAAATCAGAAACTCTTAATGACAAAAAATGGCAAATAGCATATTAATAAAATGTTATCCCTTTACAAAGTGATGCTTAAGTGAAACGTATTTTCAAATTTGAATTTGGGTCACTCTGTGATAAATTGCTTTTTATATTCAAAGGCGTTTCTTAACAAATCATAAAAGTCGATTAAAAACTATGGACGCAAAATCAGTGAGCCATCCATAATGATAGATCAAATTTTGCAAATAAAACAAAATGTCATGAAAAACTTTGATTAAGTATATACATCTACTTTGGCTGTTATAGCAAGTTTACTTAATATATCTCTATTCTAAGTTAAGCCTAAATGTTTTTATTTATATCTTTTGATTGAAGTAAGTTATAAGCATGGTTTACAGAAATGTAAAGTTTTAAAAGGAGAATAGCGTGGTATATATAACTCGAATTCTTCCTAAGTCGACTTAAGCGGTTATTGCTTGTGGCCACAGATATGTATGTATAAGTTTAAATTTAGTTGAATGCGTCTTATTTTAAAACTCTGTTTTTAAACAAGATTTTAGTTCAAGTTTGTTTTTTATTGCCAATCAAGCAACGGATTTTTCCAGCCAGCTTAAATTATTGACCTTCCAAGGTAATCATGGTTCGGGTATGCGTGCGCCTGTACGTACACATATACATATATATATGTATGTATGTATGTACGTGCATACATACTTACATACATAATATATACTACAAACTTTTTTCTATATGAGCATTTTCTGCGTTACGGGCGTTACGTTTGGAGAAACCTTTTTCTTCATTAAAACTAAAGTAGACTTTGAATGAAACCAACTTTTTGAGCAGTCATCATTAATAGCTATGTGAAATCCTAAAAATAATGGGATAGTACCTTCCATTTGACACGAATATCGCTCAAAAACATTCCGGACCCTTCCGTATTCACATTCTGGCCTATAAGTATATCGAAAACCGGCTGAGGCAAAGAACTGGAATTAAATCTGAATTGAAATCCCGGTTATCACCTTTCATTTGATAACAATATTGCTCAAAAGGTTTCCAGGGCAGTCCGGGTTAAACGGGAGGTGCCTCCCCCCTTATTTCAGAATAATATTATGTATATGCCGCTGGTACATTCAATTACCTAGTTGTTTCGCACAAACAGACGTATGAACTCTATATATTAAATTTATATAAAGCGTCCGGACGTTCCGATTTTCCGTATACTTATAACCGCAAATCTACATACATACACATATCTTTTTAAAAAAAAATTCAGACTACCATATGTGTCCCCTGTGCGACACTCCTAAACCGTCTCCGATCGTGAACCAAAGTTACATATACATATGTGATATCTTTGACTGTGCTGTTACCGATACAGAGACCGAAGAAAATCGATAATTTGATTTTGAGGACCACCCTAAGACACTTAAAACTGCAGGGATACAAATATGCATATGTAAATATGTATGTAGTTATATGTACATATGTGTTTGCATTTCTATCATAACCCTGTAAAAAAGTGTGCGACGAGTCTCTAAAAAGATTTGTCCGGGAGCGCTCTCTTTCGGGTACAATTAGTCTACAATTGTTCCCAATTGTACCCGAACGGGTACATATGTATACTAATTGTAGACGAATTGTACCCGAAAGGGTATCAAACGGGTACAATTAGTCGCACAAATGTATGTGTCGCATTTGCTACCTGTTCGGGTACAAAACGGGTACAATTGTGCGCTTTTGCTACCCGTTCGGGTACAAACTGGGTACAATTAGTCTCTTCATAGGACATGCTCAAACAAAAGAGAACACTTCAACCCATATAAAGAGATACAAATGGGTAGTAATCGCATGCTCCCTTGCGAGTTGTCCCGGATGTATCCCGGAGTGATCGCATTTTTTGCAGGGAAATTGCAATTAAATTGTGAAATAAATACTACTACAGATATACATATGTATGTACTCGTACATACATACATACTTATTTGTTGCTTACCATTCATACATACATACATATATACTAGGGATTCCAATTTTTCCGATTTTTTCAATCCCGGGATTTTCTAGATTTTTTTTATAATCCTGGGATCCCGGGATTTGTCCCGGGATTTTTCCATTAATTATTTTCCGACATTTTCGGTTGAAAACAGTAAATATATTTTTCGAGGAACGCTACCACTTTAAAATGCAAAGAAAATAATTGATTTTTATTGCCATTTTTTATTTAAAACAAAAATTATTTCATAAAAAAAATTAATTCATGCGTATTATTTAATAATACTTAAGAGTTACTTTAAAAAAGACAACCAACTAAGAAAATGACATATGTACATTTGGTGTAAAAAACATTTGCTTTAAAGTTGGTACTTTTAAGATATTGACAAGAAGGCTTGGGATCATTTGATAACAATGTGTGACAAAATAAAAAAAAATTTAAAGTACTTTTTTCGTGAACCTCGATATGTTATAGGCCGTAACAAATATACGAAGAATGCATACTTAAAATTTCAATACACCCTCAAAATCTGGAGTACTGGCCAAAAACCCTTTTTCACAGGATAAGTCTGTCTAGTCTATGAACATAATTTTGATGTTGAAAATACGACATTTCACCGCTTCCATCAGTATACGGACTGTTAATGTACCTCGATAAATGTCAGAGAAACTGTAAACATATTATCGAAATTTATTTTTTCCTTTTTTCATCTTCCTCGAATAATTTGTTAACAAGTGCATATATATAAAATTATTTCGAAACAATTTCCTGTTAATACTATTTTCAACGATATATAACTTTTCATATCTGCGTAGGCTCACCTATGATATTCTACTTTAATTAATTTCTACTGTTAAATTTTCCATACTAAAATTGCTAAATTTGAATCCACCCTTAACCCGTGTATGATACCCGTGTATGGATACCCGATTTAGCAATTATAATATGAAAAATTTCACAGAAGTAATTAAAACGGAGTGGCACATTTAATTTTAGTACACTGTTATAAATATTGGACTATTTTTTAAACTTTGATTTGGTTTGAAAGGAATTTAAAACTTTTTTTGAGTTACATTTGGAACCTTTGAAAGTTTAAAAGTATCTTATTCCTTTTTGGTTTAAAATTCAAACTTACAAAAGTTCAAATATATCAAAGTATTTTTTGGAATAAATTTCATACTTTTTTGGTTTAAATCTTACACTTTTTCTCATTTAAGCTTTTAAGGTTTAAATTTTAAACTTTCATTGGTCGTAAAATTTGATTTCAACAAAAAAATTTTAATTTTTGATTTGAAATTCCAACTTGCTTTTTCGAGAAATGAACAATATAAAAAGCTCATTTATAGTTATTAGACAATTTGAATGAATGACTGTGTGGCGCTGTTTGAATGGAGAAACAAACAAATAATTATGGAAACAGATAAAATGAAGAAGGAAGAAAAGGAGAAGGAGAGGATAGGAAAAAGACACAATTTGGAAAAGGATTAAGGGGATGTTGGGGAGAGAACAATATGGAAGAAAAGGAGAAAAAAGGATAGGAAAGAAGATAAAATAGGGAAAAGCATGAAGGGGATTTGGGAGCAGACATTTTTTTTAAATTTAAACCAAGAAAAGGTTTAAATTTTAAACTTTTGAAAGTCTTAAAATAAATTTTATTTTGGAATAAAATCTAAACCTTAAAAGTTTAAAAATCTTTTAAACTTTTCAAAGTTTAAATTTTAATAATTTTTCGGTCGATCAAAAAAGTTTAAAATTTATACCAAAATTTATTTGAGTGTAGTAGTGCGAACCTCTCAAGTCTAATTAAAATTCTCTCTGGTTTTTGGTAATTTTATTTTTTGATTATTGCTTGCATTTTCTTCCAATATTTACTTTTCATGGGAGAAACTTCGAAAAAACCCTTGAGAATAAAATGGCCAAAAATCAGGAAATCGAAGTTATCAAAAGAATTTACCACAAGAATTCTAAAGACTTTAAAGGTAGTTAACGTTCGTTTCCTCACAGCACGTACTTTACAACAAAACAATTATTTATTAAGAAAAAACCAAAAAATATTAATCCTCACTTTGACTAATGGACATTTTAAATTCTGGCAAAAATGCTGCAATTATTCTGCATTTTCTTCCGGATTGTTCTATTCCAAAATTTTTTAGGCCTTTTTGTTCTATTGACAAAATTTAAAATCGGCCTGATTACGGGGCAAACATTTCTGCTCTTAACACAAGTAAAGCGCTGCATTACTTTTATTTCATTCATCATATGAGAAATGCAGCATTTTCACAGGGCACAGGGCACATGTTGATAATTCTTCCATATAATAATGTAAAATTATCGTTTAGAATAGGAAAAGCTATTAGTATACAGATCTGAGGTCAATAAAAATTATATAAAATAATTTTCTTTGCTTTAATAGGAGAATATTATGTCTTTATTTTATCCCGAAAATCCCGGGATGAAATTCTTCCCGGGATTTTCGGGGTGTCATAAAGGGCGGGATCCCGGGATCCCGGGATTGGAATCCCTATTATATACATATGGTGGGCGCTGAGGTGTAGTGGATAATCGAAAAAACAAAAGTTAAGGAGCACACCTCCAATTGGGAGAGAAGCTCGGCCTTAAAACTCGTCAGAGTTATAACAGCGCCAGTATATTATATTATTATTATTATTATTATTATTATTTAGATGTGTACATATATGTACATTTACGTGCATATATTCATGTGCATTTTCTGGGACAATAAAAACGTAAAAATTATATAAAATCGCGATTACAAACTGTACACGATTCCACGCATAATTTTGGAGGTGTGTTTACATATACATATGTAAGTACATATATATATACATACATACCTGCATCAATACGATACTTCTCTTTATATATAAGTAGTTGTAGTTGGAATTATTGCATGATTCATTTATATAAATATATACATACATACGTATATATGGCCGCTGTGGTGCAGTGGGTAGAGTGCTCGCCTGCTATGCCAGAGGTCTCGGGTTCAAACCACGGTCCGAGCAAACACCAAAAACAATTTTTCAATTAGTATAAATCCAATTATTGGGTTTTTTAAGAGCAGCGGTCACCTCTCGGCAGTGGGTGGCATACCCTCCGAGAGTATTTCTGCCATGAAAAAGCTTCTCACAAAAAATGCATTCGCCGTTCGGAGCCGGCATAAAACTGTAGGTCCACCCAATTAGTAGGAAAAACAAAAAGGAGCACGCCTCGAATTGGGAGAGAAGCCCGGCCATAAAACTCGTCAGAGTTATAATAGCGCCATTGTATTATATTATTATACGTATATATATTTATATATGTACCCTGCTAAAATGTCTAAGGAATAAGTCATAAATAAGCTACAAGATGTGCTGCGAGCGTAAAAAATTGCACACGTGTGGTTTCAGTTGATATGCAAACAGGTGGTTAGTTAAAAAGTCTATAGGATTTGGGTCCGGGAGTAATCCCTTGCGAGTAGATCTTCACTCCCCATTACTCCCTATATTTGCATACAATTTTGTATAATCGTTTTTAACATGTGTCCTAGGAAGGGTAGTAACCAACAAAATAGAAAAAAATGAATATTGCTCGGAAAAGATGTCTAACGGAGTACTCTTCTACTAATCTCGCTCCAAGTTATATTGGGTTCTCTCGTTACGATATATGTATGTATATGTATTACATACATAAATATATATGCAAGTATATACATGTATGAATATTAACGTTTCAGTCCGAGCAGAATACATTTTTATCATATTAAGTAAATAAATCGCAGCGCTTAAGTTGTGGAAAAAATTTGAATTTTGTAGCTAAACAAAAAACGATTTGTGTCGAGCGAACGGATGAAGGTGCTCCGGCCAAGAAAGTATTTCTATCGAAACCAGCGGAACGCAGAAGAAAAGGGAGACCTCCACTGCGTTGCCAAGATTAGGTGGACAGTGATACTGAGTCCGTATGTATTCTCATGTAGCGCCATGCTGCACGAAACAGAAACAGCTGGGACGTTTTATTGGACCCGGCCAGAATCGCATAGACGGTTACGTGCCAATTAAGGAAGGAAGGAATTAAAATCCATACAATTCCTTATAATAATAATAATATATAATACAATGGCGCTAGTATAACTCTGACGACTTTTATAGCCGAGCTTCTCTCCCAATTCGAGGTGTGCTCCTTTTTTGTTTTTCCTACTAATTGGGTGGACCTACAGTTCTATGCCGGCTCCGAACGGCGAATGCATTTTTGTGAAAAGCTTTTTCATGGCGGAAATACACTCGGAGGGTATGCCGCCCACTGCCGAGAGGTGACCGCTGCTCTTAAAAAACCCAATAATCGGATTTTTACTAATTTGAAAAATTGTTTTGGTGTTTTGCTCGGACCGTGGTTTGAACCCGAGACCTCTGGCATAGCAGGCGAGCACTCTACCCATTGCACCACAGCGACAATTCCTTTTAATAAACAATAATTCCTGTCCTTGGGAACTATGTTTCCTCTCAGAGGGAGGGAGAGCAAGAGAGAGGGTTGTCCTTATGGCCTGATGATATCCACATAGAAAAATCAGCCTTATTAAAAGTCTTATCATCATCTTAAATAAGGTGTACATTTTTTGAAGGGTACGTAGTCACTATCACTGTGACATACATATGTAAGTATATGCATACGTATAGGTAATGGAGAACAGCAGAATACCCCAAAACTCTAACAACAGATCCAGAGGCTAAGGAACTTGTTTGCATCGCTCGTGAGAGTCCGGAGATATCCGCACATCAGCTGTTCATTAATTAATTTGTTACTTGGCTGGTTGGTACGTTGGTAACATGAACACTTATGGCTGCCACAATTCTATGTTTGTAACAGCTAAATCCATACATATGTATATCGTTGGCTTCGTGAGCAAATGTGCTAAGTCCAATTTTTATCAAAACTGATATTTTAATGCAGTAAGATAGTACAACTAAAAATACATCGTCTGCCAAAAAGAAGTTACCATAATGTCTGTTTTTCATGGTGTAATGCAGTGTTATGCAAATGTGCTAAGTCCATAAAAAATTTCATTTTCAAAAATCTACGTGCTAAGTCCAGGTGAAAATGAGAAATTATTGGTTTTTTTTTAATTTGTTTTGTAGAATGATATAGAATTATTACTACATTGCTTTAATAAGCATGGCTGTAAACGTTAATAATTTGCGGGAGTGGAAAATTTTTCGTCCAAACCTTTGCCCTAGCAAGTAAATAACGTCCTCTATATTTCATCTATGTATATATCTACTACGGCTTCTGAGTTATTTATCACTTATAAAACTTTTAGAATTTATCCTTTCATAAGTGGGTGTGGCACCGCCCATTTTCGAGAATTCCAGTTTATTTCTTTATAACGGCGTAAGCTCATTGCAGGGATGGAATTTCATCCATTATCGCTTTTTGCGTGTTTTTCGATATATACTATATAGGGAAAGTGGGCGTGGTTATCATCCAATTTCGCCTATTTTCAATACCAACCTTCCCTATCTAGTTAGGAGCCTCTGTACCAAATTCCATCAAAATATTTCAATTTTACTACGTACAGTTGAGTATAATAATTTGTGAGCAAATGTGCTAAGTCCACCTAAAAAAAACAAAATCATAGAAAGCAAATGTGCTAAGTCCTAAAGAAGCTCATAACTTTGTACAAGCTTTATATTAAAATGTGCCGATAACTGGTATTTTAGCAAAACCACCTGAGGAAGAAAACTGCATTTTCAGATTTTTAAAATAGTAACAACAAAAAAAGTTAGGAGGTTTTTTGCCTCTCCTGAAAAGTTACCATAAATGGACTTAGCACATTTGCTCACGAAGCCAACGATATGCATTTGTTTACATCGGTTACGGTACAGTGACTCACAATTGTATACATACATACATATGTACCAATTTGATTACCGTCAATACAAAAAAAGTGAATGCGTAAACATATTTTCACAAAGTGAAAAAGTAGGTAATTTCCAAAACGTTCGCTACTTTGGTTTTTATTAACGAAAGCTCATTTGTAAATACAAGGCTTACTGATATTAAATATACACGATTAGAGACTTAGTACCCGTATTACACAGCTCATCTCGGTCTGCAATTTCTTTTGCAGGTCTTCTCGAGCGAAATAAATAGTAAAAAAAAAAAACTGGGGAAAAATTAGACTTCAGAAGTTTGCCTCTGAGACCCGTTGTGTACTAAATTTCATTAAAATTGTTGAAACCGTTTGTGAGATCCTAAAATAAATCCGTCTCGCTTCGCCGCGATACCCTCTTCGTCTTAGACTTCCACTCCCTTTCTCTCTAACATTTTTCTTTTCTCTTTCATCTCCTTCCCCTTTTATCTCCCCACTTATTCGTTATCCCTTTCGCTCTCCCAATCTCCCTTTCTCTCCTTCCCTCTCCCATTCTATTTTCATTTGCTTCCCCTCTCCATTTCCATCCCTTTCCCATTCTATTCCATCCGGTCATCCGGGTCCACGAGATAGGCATCAAAATTAAAGGAGTTTTATATTGAAGTCCTGGTCAAGGGCTTTCATTCTATACCAATATCGGTCAGAAAAATTCCGGAGTCACCGAGGTTCACGTTTTGACCCATATCATAGGCATCACAATTAAAAGAGTTCTGTGTTGAAGTCCGAGTCCACGTTTTGACCCATATTTCGGGACCCGGGCTAAAAGTGTGTAAAAAAATTAAAGTTTTTGAAAGTTCACCCCGGTATCTCACCGCATACCAAATGAGGGCAATTTGGTAAGTTCCTACGTCTACCATCAGCCTAATTTTTATTTTTGTTCGTTGAACCGCTATGATAACTGTAGTTAGTTATGTTGTCATGAATTTTGTGAAAATAAAAGCTAATTGTCATTCATTTAGTAAAAAAAATACAAAATACTGAAGGATTATCGACCAAATTATTTTTGAAAAGGTTAAAGCGTATTAAAGCACAGTGGTAAAAGTTCAGATTACCGTATACAATGAATAATAATACCCTTCAGTTTCATATCTTGCATACATAGTAGTGTCCGACCGAAGCTGGAATTTTAGGCCGAAGCCGAAGCCGTAGCCGAATATTCGGCATAATCCTTTACTCGGCCGAAAACCGAAGCCGAAGCCGAATACCAATATAAGAAAAATATATAGTTACATCCATGCTTAAAAATTTTTTTATAGTTTCCAAAAAATAAAATATAACCGAGGCCTCGTTAAATTACATAAATTAATATATACTTAAGTTTGAGATTTTTTTCATTTCATAACAATTCATTTCTTTTTTTGTTTTTTGAATAAACAAAACACCTTCCAAAAATACATACATACATAGTTGTAAACAAAAATAAAAAAAATTCAGTCTTTGTGTTAATAACATTTTAACAATCTAGGTAAATAAAATTCAATACTTAAAGTTCAAAAGCTTTATATTGTACGCCAAAAAATGGAGTTTATCTGTATTTCCCCCAAGAGATTTGACCGTCTATCGGTGTATAGTTGACCAGCTGTACTAAATAATTGCTCGCTCGCCACACTTTTGCAACCTTTTTTAAATTAAATAAAATTTGAGGAATGCCAATAATGGAATATATGTATTAACACTACGAAGAACAAGTGGTTGATCTAAGTATTCGCTTAATTCCACTTCAAGACTTGTATTAGTTTTTGCTTTGCATGTGCAATCTTTCACAGATTTATCATGAGATGCCCAGAGGTCACTGGAATCCAAATTGATTCATCCAAAAATTCTTCACTATCCCAAAAAAACAACAAATTTAATTTTGTGACCCAGTGTAATTAGCGTAAGTTATCGTTCGGTATCTTAGGCCTGTTCAATAACTAACAAGTAAGGAAGCCTAAGTTCGAGTGGAATCGAACATTAGATACTCAGCTGTATGTTTTCATTGTTTGTTTGCGTTTGATGGATTTTATATAAAGCGAGTGCTGCATAAAGTGGGCGTACCCACGGCCATTTTCAAAATTTTTATCAGTCATCCAACTAGGCATATGAATATTATTCTTTGTGCAAAATTTCATTCCTTTATGACTTCCAGTTACAAAGATGTCACGTTACAAATTTCCAAAGCGTGTTCCAGAAATATCTTTGCTAAAAAGTAGGCGTGGTCATAAACCGATTTCAATAAATTTTTGCGTGTCTATTAACACAAGTTATAAAAGTGTATAAACCAAGTTTCATCATAATATCTCAATTATTTGTCGAGTTATGGGCTCCGAAATCTCGTAGATTCCTTTGTCTAAAAGGAGGCGGTGCCACGCCCATTTTCTAAAATTTTTCTATTTTTTGTTTCCGGTCTATTAGAAATCATACCACAAAATTTCAATGAATTATCTTTACATTTGACAAAGATATCGCTTAAAATGTTTTTATTAGGTCACTTTATAATACCCATATGTAAAAGTGGGCGTGGCCGTCAACCGATTTTGGAAATTTTTCGTCCAAACATTTGCCCAAGTAGGTATATCACGCGTACTAAATTTCATTGATATATCTTCAATGGTTTCTGAGTTATGACTCATAAAACTTTCAATATTTGCCCCTTAATAAGTGGGCGTGGCACCGCCCATTTTCCAAAATTTTTGTGTTTTTTGTTTAATGTCCATAGTTGGACTCATGCCACAAAATTTCAGTGATAGATCTTTATATTTGACAGAGATATCGCTTAAAATGTATTTATTAGGTCACTTTATAAGACCCATATATAAAAGTGGGCGTGGCCGTCAAACGATTTTAACAATTTTTCGTCCAAACATTTTCCTAAGTAAGTATATCACGCGTACCAAATTTCATCGATATATCTTCAATGGTTTCTGAGTTATGGCTTATAAAACCCTCAATGTTTGACCCTTAATAAGTGGGCGTGGCACCGCCCATTTTCTAAAATTTCACCAGATTTCTTCATAGGGGCGTGAGCTCAACACGTGGGTAAAATTTCATCGCTCTAGCTGTATTAGTGGCTGAGATACCAAATTTCCGATTTTCTCTATATAGGCAAAGTGGGCGTGGTCATGGCCCGATTTCGCCCATTTTCAATACCAACCGTCCCAGTCTCGATACCAACTTGCATTCCAAATTTCATCAAAATATCTAAATTTTTGCGCGAGTTAGAGTGTTTACAGACGGACAGACGGCCGGACGGACGGACGGACGGACGGACATGGCTCAATCGATTTCTCTTTTCACCCTGATCATTTTGATATATATAAGTCTATATCTATCTCGATTATTTCATTCTGTTACAATCCACCGTTATGTGATTAAAACTATAATACTCTGTGTACTAGTACAGCTGAGTATAAAAAATATTACTGGAAGTTACGATTTTCTGTCGCTTATAAAAAATCAAAAATTCGTAAAATCCAGTCAATTTTTTTGTTAATAAACAAATCTATTATTCGGCCTCGATTTTTCGGTTTTTCAGCCCAAGGCCGAAGCCGAATAAAAAATATCAGCCGAATAGGCCGAATACCGAAGCTTGGCCGAATATTCGGTCGGACACTAATACATAGTCAAAAATGTTAATAAAAATTTGGTCTGAGATCTTAATTTTTTTGCCAATAAAGCTTTATTTATGGTGTTTGTTTGCATGCCTATATAATTATTGAATTTTAATAATGATACTTTTCGTCCTATACCTTAAGCTCTGGTGCTCGCCTGCCATGCCAGAGATACCGGAATCTAAAGCAGTCCAGGCCAACACCAAGCTAACAGCAAGTTTCACGAAAGAATTTAAGCGAAAAATTATTTTTTTCATGTCAGATTACATACATATAAAATTCAAGTTAAATAAGTGAATATTTTAAAAATATAAATACACGCGCGCCATCTGTTGGAACATAGCGGTGGTTATAACCTAATCTCATTAGTAAAATGTGTTGCATATATTTAGACAGCAGCTAGAAATTACATACATACACACATACATACATACAGGTGAAACTAATAAAAGCGTGTTAAAAAGATAAATTAAACTTAAATTCTTTAGTGAAACTGGCTGTAAAAGAATTATTCTTTCCAATTAATTGAAATCCAATTCGGTTTTTTTTTTTAAATAAAAAATAGAGGTCATTCTTCGGCAGTGGCTGACTGGCTTACCTTTCTAGTGTACATACATATGTAGTTCTGCCATGAGTAGAACTACAAATTTTAAGCATTTGCTGAATAATGCTGTTGCTGCGTATTCTCCTTTTTTTATGAAAATTCTGCAGGTTTTATAACTAGGTTATTGCTATTTTGGATTATATTTGTTCTGAGTGCGCTATTTATACATATATACGAGTACATATATTACCGGAATCGATATTTATTTGATAGAAGTTTAAAATTTTCACAACGTAGCTTCTGACAATAAAACGAATTTCTTTTTTGTTCGTAAATCTAAAAAAGTATTAGTCATGAAGACGTTCCAAAACCAATGGGTCGGAAAAAAAATAAGAACCACGTTTCGAATTAAGGGAGAATTAAACTCGGCCTAAAACTCATTAGAATTTTAGTAGCACCCGTGTGCTATAGAAAGGCAAAAAATTTGGATATTTTACTTCGGGAGTATATTTCAATTGAAAGTTGCCCTCCTGAAAATGATATATGTATGTAGTATTTTTTTTATTTATGAAACTATGGAAGTAAATTGGCGATATATATGAATTAGACAAATGCGTGCTCTCTCATTCATAGTAAAAATTCAAAGAAAATTATTATATTATTATAGATTTATAAAGGTGTTAAAATCAACAAGTAAGGAAGCCTAAGTTCGAGTGGAATCGAACTTAGATACTCAGCTGTATGCTTTCATTATTTGTTTGCTTTTTTTCGATATAGGGTGTATTTTATATGAAACGAGTGCTGCATAAACAGGGCGCAGCCACGCCCATTTTCAAAATTTGTATCAATCATCCAAATAAGCATATAAATATTATTGTTAGTGCAAAATTGCATCCCTCTATGAATTTTAGTTACAAAGACTTCATGTTACAAATTCCAAAAGGGTGTTCCAGAAATATCTTTGTTAAAAAGTAGGCGTGGTCATAAACCGATTTCAATACATTTTTGCGTGTCTATTAACACAAGTTATAGAAGTGTATAAACCAAGTTTCGTCATAATATCTCAATTATTTGTCGAGTAATAGGCTCGTAGATTCCTTTGTATAAAAAGAGGCGGTGCCACGCCCATTTTCCAAACTTTTTTTATTTTTTGTTTCCGGTCTATTGTAGAACTCATGTCACAAAATTTCAATGAACTATCTTTTCATTTCACAGAGATATCGCTTAAAATGTTTTTATTAGGTCACTTTATAAGACCCATATATAAAAGTGGGCGTGGTCGTCAACCGATTTCTCTAAAATTTTTAACATGTATTACCACTAGTAATAAAAGTGTACACACCAAGTTTCGTCATTATGTATAAATTATTTGTCGGGTTATGGGCTCAGAAATCTCGTATATTCCTGTTTCTAAAAAGAGGCGGTGCCACGCCCATTTTCCAAAATTTTTGTGTTTTTCGTTTTATGTCCGCAGTTGGACTTCTGCTATAAAATTTCAATGATATATCTTTATATTTGACAGAGATATCGCTTAAAATCTTTTTATTAGGTCACTTTATAATACCCTTATATAAAAGTGGGCGTGATCGTCAACCGATTTTGGTAATTTTTCGTCCACACATTTGGCTAAGTAAATATATCACGCGTACCAAATTTCATCGATATATCTTTGAAGGTTTCTGAGTTATGACTTATAAAACTTTCAATATTTGCCCCTTAACAAGTGGGCGTGGCACCGCCCATTTTCCAAAATTTTTATATTTTTTGTTTTATGTTCGTAGTTGGACTCCTGCCACAAAATTTCAGTGATAGATCTTTATATTTGACAGAGATATCGCTTAAAATGTTTTTATTAGGCCCCTTTATAGTTCCCATATATAAAAGTGGGCGTGGCCGTCAACCGATTTTGATAATTTTTCGTCAAAACATTTGTCTAAGTAAGCAAATTACGCATACCAAATTTCATCGATATATCTTCAACGGTTTCTGAGTTATGACATATAAAACTTTCAGTGTTTGACCCTTAATAAGTGGACGTGGCACCGCCCATTTTCCAAAACTTCATCAAATTTCTTCCTAGAGGCCTGAGCTCAACACGTGGGTAAAATTTCATCACTCCAACTATATTAGTGACTGAGATACCAAATTTCCGATTTTTTCTATATAGGAAAAGTGGGCGTGGTCATGGTCCGATTTCGCCCATTTTCAATACCAACTGTCCCAGTCTCGATACCAACTTGCATTTCAAATTTCATCAAAATATCTAAATTTTTACGCGAGTTAGAGTGCGTACGGACGGACGGACGGACGGACATGGCTCAATCGATTTCTCTTTTCACCCTGATCATTTTGATATATATAAGTCTATATCTATCTCGATTATTTCATTATGTTACAATCCACCGTTATGAAATCAAAATTATAATACTCTGTGTACTAGTACAGCTGAGTATAAAAAAATTGTATGATAATGTCACTTTCCAACTCGCCTGAAAGTATGTTTTACAAATAATTTATTATAACCTATTTAATGACTTTTGGTTTCAATACAGATATGTATATACATACATATCGTCGGCCCCCTGCCAGAACCACGAATGTGCCATTTTGCCAATTTTGAGTTAAGCGGTTTTCCTGATCAATCTGTGCATGCTCTACATTTTAGTAAAACACCCAGTACCTTTGTGCACTGGAAACCACCAAAATCTTCAATGCCAGTAACACGAATGTGTAGATCAGTTATAAAAAGTTGAGCCAGAAAAACGAATGTGGCACATTCGTGTTTCTGGTCCAACAAAAATGTAAAAAATTCCTTGAGAATAAATTTCCAAAAATATATGGGGCACATTCGTGTTTCTGGCCCAACAAAAATCAAAATAATTCTTTGAAAATAAATTTCCAAAGTAATGCCTATATGACACTACATTTTTTCCCTGGTTTTTTGGTTTTGAAAACCCACCGAAAGTCAAAATACAAAAACAATTGTTCTATAGGTTGAAAAGAGACAAATACTCCCTCAAAAATAATTTGATTGACATTAAACTTCAAACTAAATGAAAATAATATTTATTTTAAAAATTATTTTTTTTTTGGAAATTTGATTTAAATTACTGAAATAAAAAAGTTATGAAACCCAAAGGGCAGGAAAGCTGTGCATTCCATGTTATAAAGGGAAGCCAGTACGCAATATAATTTTTCTTGCGGACTTCTTCTTTACCCTTACGGCCAAAGCAGAAGCTTACAAGAGGCAAATTTAAAATTTGTATTTCCATATATTTTTTTTTTAAATATAATTTATTTTATGGTTGTCAAATTGGAAAAATTGTCAGAAAAAATGACCGAATGCCAAAAAACCTACCGAAAGCCTATATGACACTACATTTTTTTCTTGGTTTTTTTGGTTTGGAAAACCCACCGAAAGTCAAAATACAAAAACAATCTTCTGTAGGTTGAAAAGAGACAAATACTCCCTCAAAAACAATTTGATTGACATTAAACTTCAAACTAAATGAAAATAATATTTATTTCAAAAATTATTTTTTTTTGGAAATTTGAATTTAAATTATTGAAATAAAAAAGTTATGAAACCCAAAGGGCAGGATAGCTGTGCATTCCATGTTATAAAGGGAAGCCACTACGCAATATAATTTTTCTTCCGGACTTCTTCTTTACCCTTCGGCCAAAGCAGAAGCTTATAAGAGGCCAATTTAAAACTTGTATTTCCATATATTTTTAACACGCTTTTATTAGCTTCACCTGTATGTATGTATGTATGTATGTATGTATGTATGTATGTATGTAACTTCATCCCATCCTAAAAGTTGTAACATTTAACTAAATTATTATATCTTTCAAACATTTACTTTTATTGTGTTCTCTCTATTATTTCTATTCTCCTCCGGATTCGAAACATGACATCAACAGCCCAACGGCATCATATAGTAGGACATTCAACATTATACTTCATTCTTCATTGCGGCTTTTAAGTTACCTTTCCTCAAAATAGCCTCTATGAATTTCAATTCACTCCCGTATATAAGCCAATAAGTAACAAGCTTTCAGGGTACGGAAAAACTCACTCAAAAACACGCTCAAAAATACATTCTTCTCAAATCACAAACAAATGTTCAAAGAAACACGTATAACCATTCAAATAGCGAGCGAACTAACGCACAACAGCCAGCGATCGCTCATAGCGATGGCCATAAACTCAATGCATAAATTCACTCAAAAATGAAGCTTGAAGCTTTCTGTTTTGGGTTTGTTGTATTTGCAATGAAATCAGCCGCATGTACATACATAGTATGCAAAGCAAGAACTGGTTTTGTTTGTAATTTATTTAATAGTAAGTGCTGAATCAACGAAGAGGAACCCTAATTCTATAATTGCATTTCACGTTTGGAAAGCAATTTTTATACAATGTTTTGTAAACGTGAGGTGAAAAAAATTTCTCTAAAAATAAAAAAAAAAAAAAATAAAAAAAAAAAAAAATGCGCCACTCGGGACTCGAACCTGAGCTCCTTCGTCCGTAGGCAGCATACCCAACCATTACGCTACAAACGTATTCGGAACTTTGTTGTCTAAATTCGAATTTATTCAATCAGGTTTCTTTTTTTTTGTTCTTTTCAAATGCTTCACCTCAACTTCTCTTCACTTTCTGATTGTAAAATATAACAAAACGTTTGGGAAATTTTGTATTTCCAAACTAGTTTGGAAAACCTTGAATAAAAGGGTTTGGAAAATATTGCATAATAAGCTAGTTTACTTCACTGCATATTGGGCTTTTTGGTAGAAGTTATAAATACATATGTATGTAGATCTATTTCGGAGAACACCACATCCCATCAGACTTCTTTTTACTTTTATTCTTGCGTCCGCATAAAACATCCTTTAATGAAAAATTTCAGTAAAAAGTTAAGAATAAATAATAGCTTAAAAAAACTAAAAAACACGCTTTAATCTTAAAAATCGTACTAAAAATTGAGAAATAATTTAATTAGAAACAAAATGATGAACGAAAATATAAGTATTTAAGGAAAAGCGGGGGGGTGCTCAATAATATTTGAACATGAAAATATTCGATTCGTACAACTAGTACAAAAATATACCTAGTTGCGAAATTAAAGAGTCCGATATATGAAATCTCAAAAAAGTCAAAATAAAATTATTAGTAAAAAAACAGCGATTTTAAATATTTTTTGACATACTGAGCACCCCACGCTTTTCCTTAAATACTTATATTTTCGTTCATCATTTTGTTTCTAATTAAATTATTTCTCAATTTTTAGTACGATTTTTAAGATTAAAGCGTGTTTTTTAGTTTTTTTAAGCTATTATTTATTTATTTTAAATATAATTTATTTTCTAGTTGTCAAATTGAAACAATTGTCAGAAAAAATGACCGAATGCCAAAAAACCTACCGAAATACAAGCTGGCTCGTTGGTTTTTAATCGCCTAGATGGTATTTTGTTTGGTTTTTTTCAATATAGCTTGCTCGCTTACACCAACGCAAAACTGTATTTGACCATCTCCTTCACACAAAAAACCCGGAAAAAAAACGTAGCGTCATATGGGCTTAAGTAAAACAAACATTCAATTCATATCATTCTAATCTTCAAATTGTTATAAAAATAGTGGCAAAAAGGCAATCAAATGCACCTTGAACGGAAAATATTAGCTCGCCGATCGAGCGATGAAGACAAATTTTTGATTAGCAATCAGTGCTAAATATGCCAAAAGGACGTTGTGGTCAAATATTTACCTTCGAAAACTGACCATAGAAAATGGTGCTGTACAACGCAAATCATCAGAGGGACATTTAACTCTCCAGAACCATTTCAAGTTCATACGCAACTATACGACGCTTTTTTAAACTTCATTTATTTCAACGAAGGAGAAACTGCCCTTTCGAAATATTTGCTAGTCGAGGTGCATATCGTCGTACCATACGAAAACACATTTAAAATTTCTTACGAAACTGACAATTAAACAATTCTGTACGAAAAGAAGCACATTTGACTAATTATATACTGTTTATGCATTAAAATTGTTGTTGTTTAAACAAATATTTTACCTTTCGTCAACCAAAAGATTAAAGTGCTTGTATTCCTCAACCACAAAAAATCGTGTGCTAGTTTTCGTATGGTACGATGGTATATAAAAGATTAACTCTAAGACATTTTTTACAAAAAAAATTATTCTGAAACAAAACTTTTAGTAGCTTATTTGCCATTGAATACTGGTGGCCTTCCGCAATAATACCCACGCCCGTTTATTCGGAGACATTACTTATCGCTGACGCGAAAGCAAAAGATTTAGATAAAATGTGCGAAACCTTGGCGACTACAAAGGAATACCACAATTTTTATAAAAATTTGAAGGCTAACAGCGGAGTTCGCGATGCTCTAACTGAGCCTGACCTTTCAGAAGACTGATTTTGAAGATTAGGAATAGTTCCACAAATAAAATATGAATTTGAATTGAATGTATTTGCTTTACTTACTTTTGGAAATTGATTTTCAAGGAATGTTTTTGATTTTTGTTGGGCCAGAAACACGAATGTGCCAAATCTCGAAGATTAGAAGGAATAGAAGCATAAAAACTATATCAGGGCATCGAGCTAAACAAGGTTCTAATTTGCAGATATACTTTTATATTAGAAACAAATTTTTCAAATTTTGCGAGAAGAATAAACTTTAAAACTCGATTTCCCAACATTTTCATTTTAGCACATTCGTGGTTTTGGCAGGAGGCCGACGATATGTACATATTTAATTGATATCTTCGGGTAATAAAATTCTGCTTAGCAAAATTCCAGTTTTAAAAATTCTGAATTAAAAAATTCCGTCTTCAGCTAAAGTGATAAACTGCTGGTAAATGGGGTAAAGTGATAAAATAATAATTGTGATAAATTATCTGTCAAAATTTGTATGAAAATATATTTAAGCAAATTTTATCACTTTACCGAACGATTTTGTTGCGTAAATTTATTAATTTTGGTAAAATTCAAGTCTGACACATTGTCAGTTTTACTTTTTCAATTCAACAGAAGAAATTGTGCTTTCTTTCGGCATTTTAGAACGAATTATTAAAACTAGAGTGCTGCCAACTGTCGAAACTCGACAGTTTTTTCTAAATGTTTTCTTATAACTATAGTTTTTGTATAATTGTTTGTTGCTACTGTCACTGCTACTATTATGTTGTTGTTGTTCCAAATTCTCCTACCTACTTCTTTATTTCTATTTCTGCTCTTTTCTTTCCGACTTATTCTTTCTTATCCTACTTATTCCGTGACTTTATGTTTTTGTTGTAGTGCTTTTGCTACCTTTTTACGTTTCTACTTCTTTGAACTTACACACCACATCCAGCCAAACATGTTCAGAAGTGCATGGTAAGTTTGGTGAAAACGCACAAAGTCAGCTACATATGCTTGCGTATTGAGACAGCTCTGTTGTGTGCAAACGCATGCAACAACAACCACACGGCAATTTTCCAACGACGATTGTGGACGCATTTTCCAACCAATTTTCATGAAAATTGGCGCAGTTCTATTTGAGAGCAATACCTTTCTAATGGTGTGCTTAGTTTTAAAATCGGTTCAGTAGTTTCGACGGAGAAGGTGGAACAAAATTTATTTTAGCGTATTAATAATATAGATAATTTCTGCAAAAATGTTATATGCATTTTTTTTGTTTATTTTATTGGGTTTTTTTTATTTATTAATCAAGTTGACATTGGCAGCTGACAAGAGTTTAAAAAATTATTTACCAAGGTGCGTTCATGTAAAAATGCGAATAAACTGATAAATTTTAACAATTTATTACTTTATCACTTTATATGAAGACCACTAATGTAAACAATGTTAAAGGGGACATAAATCCAGAACTTCGTTTAGATCTTTTACCTATTCATACACACTCAAATAAATTTTAACCCATAATATCTTCATGGTTTGGTCCAGTATATAACAGAAATGTATCGGAAACAGAAATCTTCTAGGTTAGAAGTGTGGCATCGTCGGCTCAAAGTAATTGTTGTAAGGACATCGCAATTTTATAATTTTTCTTATTAATTTCTTATTTTGTTTATTACCCAACAACATTTTTGTAAGGTGAAGCGAAGTTTTGGATTTGGAGCATTGATTGTACAGAAAGCGCTGTCAGCGAAAATCATCGATATCGGATGACTATAACATGGAGATCCCATACCGCGATTTTGGGCAAAGGAAAAAAGAGTGCATTCTAGTTTTCCTATACCCGAAGATAAATTAATATTTTGAAATATTTCTCATATATTGTACTGACTTAAGAAATTTGCAACAAAAATGTAAGATATATTGTACACAGCAAGAAATAATCGCGAAAATATGCGATTTTCGGCATTCAGCCTCCATAACCGGAAATCAGGCTATATCTCGAAAACGGATCATCCGATTTTAATTCTGATTTCATATCTGAATTCAGCATAAAATTCTGCTTCAATTCGATATGCACATTGGTCTGATTATTTTTTTGTCGATTTTTGCCCAATTTTTATTTCCAAAAATCCGTCTTAGTCCATAAAAACCAAATTCCGGAACATCAAAAATAATTTTAGACAAATTTCGTGGAGGAGTTTTCTACTCAGAAAATTGAGAGGAATCCGAATTTCGATGGCGCGGTATCGATTAATTTCCCTCCATACAAATCGCCCCACCCTAATGGTTATTCATGTCAGGCCAGGATACGATTTTTTGTGGCTGACGAAAAGTAGAAATTTCGTTTAAACAACAATTTTAATGTATAAACAGTATAAAATTATTGATACTACTTTTCGTCAGTTAAAACTTAAATGTGCTACTTTTCATACAGAATTTTTTAATTGCCAGCTTTCATCAGAAATTTTCAATGTGCTAGTTTTCGTATGGTACGACGATTTATAAAAACAAGCTGTATAAATTTACTAGAGGTTACCCGCAGGTTTCACACCACGTGCTTTTAAAAATATTAACATATTGAGTTAGTCTAAAAAGTTACATAGAAAAAATATCATTCTTGACGTCAAAGGTAGTTTCCTTATTTTTCTTTCTCCTTTGAGTACGTAATTATCTCATATGCCCTCACACCAATTTTCATACTATAAATATTTAAATTTTCATAACCCTACTATAAATATTTCGCTGTGAAAGTTACAGTTTGTATGGGAAGTGCCCATCCCTGCTTTACCAAGACCGATCGCTTTCATCCGTTGAGTACATAATTACATCATATGCCCTCACACAAATTTTCAGTACTCTACTACAAATATTTAAACAGATATGCACTGTAAAAATTTCAGTTCGTATGGGAGGTGCCCATCCCTGCTTTACCAAGACCTAGCGTTTTTACCCGTTTAATACATAGTTATCGCGCATGCCCTCACACCAGTTTTCAGTACCCTACTACAAATATTTCCAGAGATATTCGCTGTGAAAGTTTCAGTTTGTATGGGAGGTGCCCATCCCTGTTTTACCAAGACCTAGCGTTTTTACCCGTTCAATACATAGTTATCTCGCATGCCCTCACACCAGTTTTCAGTACCCCACTACAAATATTTTCAGAGATATTCGCTGAGTTTCAGTTTGTGTGGGAGGTGCCCATCCCTGATTTACCAAGACATAGCATTTATATCGGTTGAGTACGTAATTATCTCATATGCCCTTACACAAATTTTCAGTACCCTACTACAAATATTTCCAGAGATATTCGCTGTGAAAATTTCAGTTTGTATAGGAGGTGCCCATCCCTGCTTTACCAAGACCTAGCGTTTTTACCCGTTTAATACATAGTTATCTCGCATGCCCTCACACCAGTTTTCAGTACCCTACTACAAATCTTTCCAGAGATATTCGCTGTGAAAGTTTCAGTTTGTATCGGAGGTGCCCATCCCTGCTTTACCAAGACCTAGCGTTTTTACCCGTTTAATACATAGTTATCTCGCATGCCCTCACACCAGTTTTCAGTACCCTACTACAAATATTTCCAGAGGTATTCGCTGTGAAAGTTTTAGTTTGTATGGGAGGTGCCCATCCCTGCTTTACCAAGATCTAGCGTTTTTATCCGTTGGTCACGTAATTATCTTATATGCCCTCACACCAGTTTTCAGTACCCTACTACAAATATTTCCAGAGATATTCGCTGTGAAAATTTCAGTTTGTATCGGAGGTGCCCATCCCTGCTTTACCAAGACCTAGCGTTTTTACCCGTTTAATACATAGTTATCTCGCATGCCCTCACACCAGTTTTCAGTACCCTACTAAAGATATTTCCAGAGATATTCGCTGTGAAAGTTTCAGTTTATATGGGAGATGCCCATTCCTGATTTACCAATACCTAGCATTTATATCGGTTGAGTACGTAATTATCTCATATGCCTTTACACAAATTTTCAATACCCTACTACAAATATTTCAAGAGATATTCGCTGTGAAATTTCCAGTTTATATGGGAGGAAAGTGCCCATTCCTGCTTTACCAAGACCTAGCGTTTTTACCCGTTTAATATATAGTTATCTCACATGCCCTCACACCAGTTTTCAGTACCCTACTAAAAATATTTCCAGAGATATTCGCTGTGAAAGTTTCAGTTTATAAGGGAGATGCCCATTCCTGCTTTACCAATACCTAGCGTTTATATCGGTTGAGTACGTAATTATCTCATATGCCCTTACACAAATTTTCAATACCCTACTACAAATATTTCAAGAGATATTCGCTGTGAAATTTTCAGTTTATATGGGAGGAAAGTGCCCATCCCTGCTTTACTAAGACCTATATTGTTTATCTTTTGAGTATATAATTATGTATTATTCCTTCACACAAATTTTCATTATTCTAGTACATAGATGCCCACGAAGCTGCTCGCGAGCACAGCGCTGTCGCAGAGCCATATATGTATACTGACGTGACGTAGCAAAGCACTGCTTCAGTCGACTTTGCCGTTGGTTGTTTTTCTTCTGAATTTCAGCTCGTGGTTGCCAGCTGTGTAACCGTTATATCATGTTCAGACATAAAAATTAATTAAGTCAATTGGGGTTGATTGAACATCTTTAGATTTGGTGTTCAGACATATTTAATTTACTTGGCCCATTTAACAGGTCGGCTCAAGATACATACCCACATACACGCCGTGAGCTGAATATCAAACTCTCGTGACCTAAATGTCAAAATTGCAAGGAGGACGAAATAATTTGACATTCATCTCACAATTTTTACCAATCGTAAACACGAATGCATGTATAAAATAAGCAGAAATAAAAACAAATTTGATAGGTGATGAAGAAGAACAAGAATGCAGCTGATCTGACGAACCAACCTGTTTAGTGGACACTGACGCTAATCACATTTCTCTTTTCATGACATTTCATTTTACTTATGAAACAAGCCTTTTAACAGGGTTGCATGCAGAACTGTTCTTCATTAACAACTCATTAATTTCTAATGAAGCATTAACTTCGTCAATTTTTGTATGGTAAATTGAGAATCATTGGGCTTGAAAATTGAATGAAGGCTCTTAATGTTCAATTAAGGTTGTGTCTGAACATAACATTATGCGCAATTATGAATGCAAGTAAATAATTTTTATTTGCGAAAATGTCCACAATGTGTGATGACGTGCACGAATTAGAGTTCTTTATTGTCAAAAACTCTAATTCCGAATACGATTGTAGCATAATGGTGAGAAATGCTGCCTACGGACCAAAGAGCGTAGGTTCGAGTACCGAGTAGCGCATTTTTTTTGTTTGGGAGAAATTTTTCTCTTCACGTTTACAAAACATTGTATAAAAATGTTTATTAAGAATTTCTTTCCAAACGTGAAATGCAATTATAGAATTAGGGTTCCTTTTCGTTGATTCAGCAGTTACTATTAAATGAATTACAAGTTTTATATTAAAGATTTTCGAAACGTTTTGCTCACTGAAGTAAGTTTATTGTAAAGTTATAAAAATGTATTTTGCATATTGGGATATTTATTATATTTCCATATACATACGTATGAATATGATTTTTACAGAAACATTGGTGTCTAATACTTTTGGGCAAGGCTGTATATTTATATTTATCATTTGAGTGTGAGATGTATTTACGTACAAGTATTTTAAATAACAAAGGTGGAAAATTATTAACTTTTTGGTTGCTTGTTGCTTGTGGAAAATTATCATTAGCCTAAAATCATCATTAGCAAACAAAAAACACCTCAGTTCGGTGCCATTACAGAGAAGTGGCAACTCACGTTTCTAGCGACCAAACGCCATGCATCAACACTACGACAAAATGAGACTGTATTTGTGTGGGCATCTATGATCTAGTACAAATATTTCAAGAGATATTACGAAAAAAAAGAACATTTTGTATGGGAAGTGCCCATCTCTGCCTTTTAATCAGATTAAAAATATGCCTATAGTCAGGGATGCCACTAAGAAAATTTTTTTCCTACCAAAAACCTACCAAAATGGCTTCGAGCCTACCAATTTTTTTTTTTAGGGCCGATTTCATAATCAAATTGAAAGTTCCTTTAAATTCTAAAGGAGCCTTTAATTTGCTGATCGATTTCATAAAGTATTTTTGAAGATAAAAGTTCCTTTAAAGTTAAATACCCAAAAACGGGCATTTAAGTTATTTAAAGGTTCCTTTTGCTAGAAAAAATGTCATTTCTGCAGTCTGTCAAAATCAAATATCAAAAATTTATTAAAATTTTTTAACCGATTTTGTTTGTTGAGTCCTATAATGCAATATTCATCTCTTCCTTTTTTTTGTGAGGTTGGATGACCGCTTCCTATTTTTTCTGCACAGGGTTTCCAAATTATGCTTCTTTGTTCTTTTTATTTTTTCAAAAAAATAAAATAAAGCCACAATCAAAAAATTTATTTACATATTTTCAGAAAAAAACCAAATGTCAAATTTCAATAAATTTATATTTATTTTTAAATTTATGAAAATCATTTGACGTTAAAGGAGCCTTTTAATTTTATATGATTATGAAATCACTCCCACTTTAAAGAACATTTAAATGGCTCTTTAACTAAAAGGCTCCTTTAACAAAAGGAGCTTTAAGAATTTCATTATGAAATCGGCCCTTAATGTGAGATTTAACCATATTCAACAAATTCATTTAGGGCAACTGTGCCAGTAACCGACCACCCTGCAGTAACCGGGGACTTTTGTTTTTTTACGGCTGTTTATTTTTTTTATTTGAAAATTTTAGTATTAAATTTAATATTATTTGTACAAATTTCAAGTAATTTTAGAATGAGTGATAAAAATGTGAAGGAAAAGAGGAGGAAGCAGCGTTCCCACATAAACAAAAACTTGAGTTGGCGTTTAATGATATTCTGGCAAGGTTGGATTGGGTATTAGTGGCTGTCTCTGCTCGTCCAGTGCGGAGGAAATCAAGATTTACATTTTAATAATAATAATAATAATAATAATAATAATAATAATAATACCCAACGGTTTACCCTCCATATCCCGCCCGACCGACGCGAGGGGCGCCAATCCGCATGACGCACGGATATGTTTTTTTTTTGTTTTTTTTTGTGCCGAGTCGTACAGGAAGGGGTTTGTTAGGTGTCGAGATCTAAAACTATTCAGCTACAGAACAAAATTCATCAGCTGATTGTATATCATTTATTAAGTGAGGCTAGAACTATTTTTTTTATAATAAAAAGCGAGTCTGAAGTGTCAAACGTGCTGGAGTGATTATTAAAGTCATGGCATAAGCGGCGGAATGGTTCATTTAATTCGAAATTTGTTTTGCAAGGTTTCACAAATAGTGGCTTGAAATGCCTCGATACTCTACATGGAACGTTAAAATATAACTCACTTAGAAGGCATGGGCTATTTATAAGTCCAGTGATTAATTTAACCATAAAAACTATACCAAGCATCTCTCTACGACTAGAAAGTGAAGGCAAATTAATGAGTTTTAAACGAGAAGTGTAAGGTGGAAGAATGTAATCTGAGTCCCAACGAAAGTTCCGCAAAGCAAAAAGCAGGAACTGCTTTTGGACAGATTCTATTTTATCTGAAAAACACTGGTAGTGGGGATTCCAAATAATAGATGCGTATTCCAAGATAGGTCTAACTAAGCTTGTAAATAGAGCTTTTGTGACGTAAGGATCATTGAACTCCTTAGACCATCGCTTTATAAATGCAAAGACAGCTTTAGCTTTGTTGACAGTGGAGTTTATATGGAGGTTAAAGGTGAGTTTGGAGTCCATTGTGACGCCAAGATCGATAAAATTAGTTACCTGATCTAGATTATGCTGTGATATTTTATAAGAAGCTGGTTGTACTGTTCTACGAGAAAAGCACATAACTTTACATTTTTTTAAGTTTAGCGGCATGTAGTTTGCTTTACACCAATGAACAAGGTTGTTAAGATCTGCTTGTAAGAAAGATCTATCTTCTATAGAGGAAAATGATTTAAATAGTTTTACATCATCAGCATATAATAAGATCTTAGAATGTTTTATTACAGACGAAATATCATCAATGAATAGCAGGAACAGAATTGGCCCAAGGTGGCTTCCTTGGGGAACGCCCGAAGGAACGAAAATGACATCGGAAGAACAATTTTTGAAAATAACTTTTTGAGTTCTACCATGTAGGTATGAAGATATCCATCGAATAAAACTGGGTTTGTGGAATAACATTTGAGGAATAATGAGGAATGAAACGTAAGAAGATTTATTGAGTGAAATAGCGGACATTGTTTCCACTTGGTACAGCAAACACATTTACTACCTAGGTAGGCCTGATGATCATGATTATGTGATACCACATAAAGCTCTTTATTACACACCATGTAGACGAACAACCTTGTTTGCTTCATATAGCGTAAAATGTCAGATGCCTTTCTGTTTTCAATTTCCTGCAGTTGTGTCTGTGGGGGCAAGTGTACTTGAATCTCAAAGAAAGCGCTGGAAGAAGTCTGATGAGGGGATGTGGTGGTCTCCGAAATGGATCCATAACTTCTACCAAAAAAATTTTTTCAATTTTTCTTAATTATAAACTGGCCAATAGCTCATATCGACGGCTGAGAATAAGATCGCCCTATTTCAAAAATTGTTTCAAAAACGCCCTATTCCAAAAATTGTTTGAATAACGTCCTATTTCAGATTTTGCTTCAAAAACGCCCTATTTGAAAATTTGTTTCAATAACGTCCTATTTCAGACAATTATTCAAAAACGCCCCATTTCAGAGAAATATATATGGAGTTGTAAAAAGGTGAAAATTTTAAAAGCTGACTTTCAAAAGGAGAATTTTGAAAAAGCAGAATTTAAAAAAAACAGAATTTTGAGGCGCTCCCTTTTACAAGCTACTGTATGAACGTGCCTATAGGTATGTACATACATATATGAACATATATGAACATTATATTTGCACGTTTCGCATTTTTACCATTTTTGTTTTGTACATACATAGTATCTACATATACATGTATATACATACATACATATATATGTACATATATTCAATTTGAGGTTAATGTCAATTTTAAATTTTCGCAAAATAGAATGTTCACTGGCGTTTCCATGATTTTTAAAAAAATAAATGTAGTGTTGTTGCGAATAATACAACTGTACATATGTACATATTTATACTTTGTTAATTGGTAGCAACTTTTACGATGCATAACACATTTTATATACATACCTACATACATATATGCACCTATGAACATATGATTTTATACATACTATGTACCTACATAGACGGAAACGAAACGAAGTTCAAGTATGTATGTATGTCGGTATACACATTTATCTACACATTTTAAATTATGCAATTTTTTGCCTGAATCCAATAACAATTATAAACTTATGCCTAAACGTTTGCACTGTCAACTTAATTTTTTTTTTTTTATTTACATAATTAAATAAAAATATTTAGGAAAATTACCTTTCATTCTTCATATTGAATTGATTGTTCTTGTTATTGCTGTTACTGCTATTGTTGTTGTTCTTGTTGTGGTTTTTGTTGCTGTTGTGCTTGCTGTTGCGTCTCCGATTAGAGCCTAAACAACTGCTGATCTTAATACTTTTTAAATATAATTGCGGCTTATGAAATCCCAACGCCGTTTTGTTGTTGATCGCACAAAACGCACAAAATTTTCCAACTGTAAAATCAAATAAAAAAACCACCGATTGTTTGCTTAAATTTTACTTTTTTCCAACGACAAAGAACTTAATAAAGAACTAAGGTGAAATTCTCTTAATATGGCAATAAGAAAAAAAAAATTCACACCCGAATTTTGGTTTTTTCTTTCTTGCAGTTGGCACTAACTAAACGTCTACAGCAGAGAATGACGTCTGCAAAAATCCGAAAAAGCAAGAAACTTTTTCTCGAAATATTTTGTTGTGTTAATGCAAAGCTTTGCTGTACTACTAACTGACCACTCGCCGATAAATTCGTTGTGATCGTCTCGATTGTAAATGCGACAAAGATATATCTACATATTTATATATACATACTCTCTTAGCAACAATTTTATCAGCTCTTCCATGTTCATACACACACACATATTATGTATGTACATAAACGCAACACCCATTTACGCATTTATGGTATCCATCTTAACACCCAACAAAAAATCTAAGCCTTATTTAAGAATTAAAACCGCAGATTTAAAGGCTTATGAAATAAGACCTTAAATTATAAGGGTAGCAAATTTTTATGGCGTAAGGCTTAAAGTAATGCTGATTTTCCGGGAAAACTTTCCAATATTCCAGCACGCCCCGAGAAAAATGACTTATACAGGCATGTAGAGGGGCTCTCACAGATCCCAAATCTGTGCGCGAAAGGTGTTCTATACAAAACCACTGTGGATTGGTCCATGGATATTAATCCAGAAAGAGAATTCTGCCGACTGAGGGTTATTTTTTTGAAGGCCGCCAAAGCAAAAAGGTGTTCTACACATACATTACTTTACGTAATTTGGAAACGTCAAATATGTTAGGTGATATAAAACCAAAGTGGTCACAAACACACGAACGTTTGTGTGTGCGTATAGTGTTTTTACATAGTAAAATTATCAATTTTAACAACAAATATCTCGGAAACTATAAGCCTCCGGCAAGTTTGGTTTTCAAGTTTGGCATCTGTGAGAGCCCCTCTACACCCCTGTATAAGTCATTTTTCTCAGAGCGTGCTGGAATAATGGAAAGCCGACCCCAAAGGCTTATACGCCATGCGAAATATGGCCTAGATAAGTATTAGAAAGTTAGGAGCAGACAGAGTGAGTGTATAACAGAAGCAGCGCTGCCAACGTACTCATTTTTAGACCTGATTTGTCAACAATAAGCAAAACTTTTTTGCAGGGAAGCTGGGCGGATATATTAACACACATAGAGAGCGCAGCAACGAATGTTTTTTTTTAATATATATATGTATATATATGTATATATGTATGCAAGTAAAAGTGTCTAAGTTTGATTCTAAACAAAAATAGTGAATATACCCAGTAGAGGTCGGAAACTATCGATAGTCAGCACCATCGATAGTGTACGATAGTTTTTTGCAAACTATCGATAGTATATCGATAGTTTCGGGTGATTTGGGAGAGTCTACGGCTACGCTCACACTGTAACCGCCTTTTGCTGTCCGGCAGCAAACACATCCACAAACACATCTGTTTTAAATGAGCTCACCCGATTTCACCCGAATGTAAACAAACTTTGCCCACCTGTCCTGGTCTTAAGAATAAGACCAATACATGAAAGTAATAGAAGATGATCCAATAAAACTTTTTTCAGTACCTACATTGTTTTGTTTTATTTATTTATTAGCCATTTATTCTTGTTCAAAAAAATTTATATATTAACCAGAGACCATAACAATTATAACAAATAAATATAAAAATCACTTGATAACAATTATTGAGCAATGGAAAAAATTTTCCATCATCAATAACAATTACTCAAAGATCGATATTTTTTCGATGAGATCATAATTGTTATGAGCAATTGATATTTTTTTCGATGTTCCATAACAATTACTGGATGATGGAAAAAAAGAAAAAAAATGGTCATGAGAGCTCAAAATGAGTAATTATTAAAATAAAAACGACCAAAAAACCAAAGTAAGATTTTTTTTTTTATTTTTTATTAAATTTCAGCGACCGATTTTAATCGTTATTTTCATTTCTTCGGATGAAAAAATCATTATGAAAACTTCGTTAACAATAAAATGCAAGTATGCCGATATAATGATTTTAGCACATTCTATCCAAATATGAGCTCATCTTTATTCTAATGAATTTTATTTTTTAAATTTTTAAATAACCATTATTTATGATTTTTATTTTTTCGATCAAAAATAATTTTTATTATTGGATTTAAATTTTTCCGATCAACTTTAATCAATATTTTTTTATTTTCTCTCCGATCATAGTAAACTTTTTCAAACGTTAGTGAATCCTATATTTGATGGCTTGAAGTTGACGATTGTGCCAACATTGGCGCAGTTCTATTTGAGAACAAAATTTGCAAAAAAAAAAACAAGTTTTTAGAGTTTATTATGATCGGAAAAATTTAAATCCAATAATAAAAATTATTTCTGATCGAAAAAATAAAAATCATAAAATATCAATCAAGTTTCATCGGAAAAATTTAAATCCAGTAATAACAATTATTTTTGATCGAAAAAATAAAAATCATAAAATATCGATCAAATTTCATCGAAAAAATAAAAATCAAATTATAACGATTAAAAATGATTTTTTTTATAAAAATGATAATCGTTACGGTCCCTGTTAAATTTTTTTTTGCCTATTTCGACTGGAACGAACATTTTTGATTATGTTTTTTAATTTAAAACCGGGGGAGTACCTACTCCGCCCCTTTTCCTAATGATTACTGTATTTTATTTATACTCCAAACATGCTTACACCAAACAAAATTTAACATTCTAGATATAATAAGCAGTTAGAAAATGTTGAAGCAAGCGTGTGGGTGGATTTTGTTAAAATTTTCACGGTTTACTAGCTTCAATCAAGAAAGCTTAGAGAGAACATCAATTAAAAATGCAGATAGAGTGCTATAATGTTTTAGAAAATTATTCGCCATAAAATTTCACTGGAGTCCTGTCTGACAAAATCTTTGTACAAAGAACGCAAAAAGCAAAAGAAAAAAAAAATAGAGGGCATTCTTTATTGTATTGTATTGTTCACACATATACAATAAATGTACATACATACATGCGTACACAAGTTGTTGCATATTTCATGGCGTAATTTTTCGGCAAAGTTGGTCTGCGGGACATCCTCTTTCATAATTACTAGCATTTTTTCGTGTTGAGTAAAATTTTTGTGAATTTTTTGTGCTATTTATGACCGCAAAATTTGTCATGTAAGGTTCATGTAAGGTTGTTCATTATTTAAACAAAATTGTATGCTATCGCCAATTGGGTATAAAAACTGAGTTGAAATGTTCACATATGCATGTACATAAGTATGTAGGTGTCAATGTATTTGTGAGCGAATTATTGTGTTGAATATTTAATTATGTTTTTTATCGTTGTTGTTTCGTGTGCGAAATTTCTCACTATTCTGTTTGCAAGTGTACCTACCCAGCAAACTGACTAATAAGCCTAAGCTGAAGCTAAGTTGTTAAACTGGAACACGCTGGCAGCGCTGCTATACATCTCTTCTCCCAACGTTTTAATACTTCATTTTAACATATCCCAGAGAGAGAAAGGAAATTGAATTTTTATGAGACAAGTACAATGTGGGGCAAGCAATGAAGGTTTAAGTGGTTTAGGGTTCAATTAGTTATGCGTTAACTTTATTTCCATAACAGTAACAGTATCGGTATTAATTTGGTCGATTATTGGTGCAGTAACAGTAAACAGCGGAACAGTGATCATAGCCCAATAAAGGTGGCCATGCAACAGAGTCGCTCTTCTTCTTTTGGTTTTTTAGGTTGCGAAATTATCATATTTTGTATTAACGCTAATTGCGTGTTTTCTTTTGATTGCTACGACCATATTATTATTGATTCGTGACAGTGAACAACTACAACAAACAATCGATCAGCTAGTTAGCGTTACGGCTGAAAACTAAAATTCATTTGGTTGTTACCGATAGCGTTACCGACTAGCGAATCGCTAATCAAATACATTGTTTCCCATAAGGTTGGTTGATCAGCTGTTTTATAACGATACTGTTACTGCATAACTAATTTGAGCTTAAGTGCGCGCGCTTATCTCATTCCGATATATACATATGTATGTATATGTACATATGTAAATATACATACATATATAAATGTATGAATAATAACGTTTCAATCCTAGCAGAATATATTTTTTGTTATTAAATTGCCGCAACGCTTAAATTGCGCAAAAAATGTGAATTATGCAGCTAAACAAAACACACCTTATTATTAAAACATTTATAAGGTACAAATACACCACATACGGCCTGATTATCACGCCATAATAAGGCCTTAAAGAAGCCTTATTTCCCATGCGGATAAGCCTTATGAATATGGCGCGCTCTCAGAGAGAGTGAGAAAGAGAGAGAGTATTCCTTATGGCCTGATGACATGAACACAGGAAAATCAGCCTTATTTTAAGCCTTTGTCCATACAACTTTCCTTCCCTTATAATTTTCAAGCCTTTAAATCTTCTGTGATAATTCTTAACTAAGTCGTAGATTTTTTGCTGGGCTGGTCAACCTGCATGTAGGTACATCTAAAAGTAGTGTCGATACCAATGGATTAAGTGGAATTAAGATATTTATGCAAAAGTGCATTCATTCAAACCTACCAAAAAAACTAAGCCTTATTTAAGAATTAAAACAGCAGATATAAAGGCTTAAGAAATAAGGCCTGAAATTTAGAAGGGTAGCAAATTTATATGGAGTAAGGCCTAAATAGGGCTGATTTTCCTGTGTTGATGTCATCAGGTCATAAGGAATACTCTCCCTCTCTCTGAGAGCACACCTTATTTCAAAGGCTTATCCGCCATGCGAAATAAAGCCTATATAACTATTAGAAAGTTAGGAACAGACGGAGTGAGTGCATAACAGAAGCAGAGCTGCCAGCCTACTCCTTTTTAATTAACACGCTTTTATTAGCTTCACCTGTATGTATGTATGTATGTAATTTCTAGCTGTTGCCTAAATATATGTAAAATATTTACTGAGATTAGGTTTTAACCACGGCTATCTTCCAGCAGATGGCGCGCGTATATTTATATTTTTAAAATATTCACTTATTTAGACCTGATTTGTCAACAATAAGCAAAACTTTTTTGCCGGGTATGTACGTACATATGTATGTATATACATACACATAACTAGTGAGCAAAATGCTTGCTTCAGAACTAGCGAAAAGCAGTCAAAGAAGCACTATTTCAATTGTAGTTAGAACCCTACCAGTTCATAAGGGGTCAACTGAGTGACAACAATTCTATGGCCCGGTTTCACCAACCGGTCTCAACTTAGTTACGCCGTTTTTTTACGTTTTCAGCTTCACCATGCAAATAAGCTAAGTCACAAGTTAGCCAGCTTTTGTCTTGACTAAAATTAAACTAAGAATTTGAGTCGCTTTAGCAAATTCAACAACCAAAAGAGCGAATATGACAAAAAAATGAGCAAATACAGCAACCAAAACAACCAAAAAACCAGTATTTGGCAAAAATGCTGGCAGGGTTGCTGGTTGCAAAACTATTTTCTTAGATTATTTGGTGAAATCCCAAATCTGGGCTAACTTAAGTCAAAACTTAGTTTTAGCTTTAGTCACGTTGGTGAAACCGGGCCTAGGTATTTTTTTTTGTTCGCTTATTTCCAGTCGGCCGTGAATATTTCTGCGTCTGTTTGTTGATCTCTCCTTATTGACTGATCTTTACATTTTTTTAAATATTTTTTTACATTTTTATTCAATCTAAAAATATAATTAGGAAAATTATTATCAGATTCCAAGTCAGACGCGTTAGCCACTTTGCTATCGAGTCACTTGCATTGAGCGTGTCAAATGCTGCACTCAAGTGTGAGATGTAAACTGTAGAATTTGTAGGAACTTGTAGCTAGTTCCGTTTGCTGGTGCAAACTGTAGAATTTAGTACTAGTTCGGAACTATCGAAGCCGTAGTGCATTTGACACCGCCCACCGTGTTAAATTTGCCAGCTGGTTGTATGGAAAATAGTATCTACGTGCAATGTTAGTGTCGAAATATGCACTAAAAGCGAACTAGTTCTGAACTGGGGTTCTCCCCACAGGGTAGGTAAGTATGTAAATATGTAATACGAGTTTAGCCTGTGAGTTCACATAGATCGGTTAATTTTTTTTATTAAATCTGATTCACATATAAATGTCGCAAATGGCATAAACATTATAACAATTGAAGGGGCTCTTCACCATTATATGTTAACAAGTAAGGAAGCCTAAGTTCGGGTGGAATCGAACATTATATACTCAGCTGTATGCTTTCATTGTTTGTTTGCGTTTGTTCGATATAGGGTGTATTTTATATAAAGCGAGTGCCGCATAAAGTGGGCGTAGCCATGCCCATTTTCAACATTTTTATCAGTCATCCAACTAAGCATATGAATATTATTCTTTGTGCAAAATTTCATTCCTTTTTGACTTCTACACCTTTTCCAGATTGAATTCAGAAAACTCCAATTGGATTTCAGAAAACGCCAATTGGATTTCAGAATAGGTAATTGGATTTCAGAGTTTGTCATTTGGATTTCAGAATAGGCAATTGGATTTCAGAAAACGAAAATTGGATTTCAGAATAGGCAATTGGATTTCAGAAAACGAAAATTGGATTTCAGAATAGGCAATTGGATTTCAGAAAACGAAAATTGGATTTCAGAATAGGTAATTGGATTTCAGAATGTGTGAATTGGATTTCAGAAATAGACAATTGGATTTCAGAAAATATCTTTCGAACTATTTTTGCCATGTAAATACTTGATTATGTATAAAGAAGGCCATGGAAAATGCAAAAATTATTTACTATGGAATAAATTAATTCGTAATTTTTATGCCGTTCAGTTGTAATTGTATTTTTAAAAATGGAGTTTCGCGATAACTGCGTAATTTGTATTATGACCATGCGGCGGGGGAGAATTCTAAGCTTATTACCGTGTGCGCACAAACTACATTATAATTGCTTCATGGGCATGCAGAATCGTGAAGAAAATACGTGTCCAATTTGCAGAGAAATTATAATTGGTAAGATTATAATATACATTAACGCATATACAAAGTTATATAACGGCCTTGTATGTACATATGTACATGTATAGATACAGAAGAGTGCCAACGAAGACAATATAGCAGGAGTTCTGGTCAAGATAGAGAACGTATTGTAGCAAGTGCATCCAGAGGAGAAGATTGGGTTTCGTTAGCTAACTCTCTTGGCATAAATTATAAAACAGCATGGACCTGGGTGGCATCAGGCCGAACGCATTCCAATTTAAAGGGTGGAAATAGACCAACAAAGCTAACCGAAAGCCAAGTCAACGAGATACTTACTTGGTTAGAAACAAACTGTAGCATGACTCTAAGGGAAATGAAAGACAAAATCCATCAAGAATTCAATGTAAGTTTATCTCGGTCCACTGTCGCCAACTATTTAGAGTGCAGATTCTTCTCAATGAAAAAGGTGCATGCTGAACCAGTCACTATGAATAGTGCTGTAAACAAAGCCAAGCGATCGCAGTATGTACAGGATTTAAATAATTTTATACAGTCGGGTTGTCAAATTATATGGATCGACGAAACGAATTTTAATCTTTTTTGTCGCCATTCACGAGGACGCTCGAGAGTTGGACATCGTGCAGTTCAACAGCTGCCGGCAGGACGGGGTCCAAATGTTCATTTAATCGGTGCTATTTCAACCACAGGAGTTATCGCAATGGATCGGCAACGAGGTCCATTTCGGAGCAATACCTGTAGTGACTGGATAGTGACAGTGCTACGTCGTTGGATAGAACAAAGCAATACTTTGGATGACGTTGTGGTGGTATGCGATAATGCCCCTTGTCACAGCAATCTTGAAAGAGCTATAAACGGATACGAAAGTGGAAGGGCAAAATTGTTGCGCTTAGGGCCATACAGCCCAATGCTCAACACAATAGAAATAATATGGTCAAAAATTAAATGCCATGTAAAGAATAATTTGCTTGTCCCAGAAGTGCAAGGCCTCAATGTAATGGAACAACGGCTCCAATATCTTGAAGAAAAAATAGACCAAGCAAAAGCAACAATAACAGTGGGGGACTGTGCTCGGGCGGCGCAACACGCCGCATCATTCTATGCCGACGCATTAGCAATGCAAGATATGAGGGTCGGAGAATGATATCTATTTACGTATGTATGTATGTGCATATCTCTTATTTTGAATTGTATCTTTAGTACATAACTTATATGAAATTATAACCTGAATTGAACTTACAAATTATTTTCCAACTTTACGAAATAAAATGTATGATATCTGAAATCCAATTTTCGTTTTCTGAAATCCAATTGTCTCTTTCTGAAATCCAATTCACACATTCTGAAATCCAATTACCTATTCTGAAATCCAATTTTCGTTTTCTGAAATCCAATTGCCCATTCTGAAATCCAATTTTCTTTTTCTGAAATCCAATTGCCCATTCTGAAATCCAATTTTCGTTTTCTGAAATCCAATTGCCTATTCTGAAATCCAATTACCTATTCTGAAATCCAATTGGCGTTTTCTGATTTCAATCTGGAAAAGGTGTAGTTACAAAGATGTCGCGTTACAAATTCCCAAAGGGTGTTCCAGAAATATCTTTGTTAAAAAGTAGGCGTGGTCATAAACCGATTTCAATAAATTTTTGCGTGTCTATTAATACAAGTAATAAAATTGTATAAACCAAGTTTCGTCATAATATTTCAATTATTTGTCGAGTTATGGGCTCCGAAATCTCGTATATTCCTTTGTCTACAAAGAGGCGGTGCCACGCCCATTTTCCAAAATTTTTCTATTTTTTGTTTCCGGTCTATTGTGGAACTCATGCCACAAAATTTCAATGAATTATCTCTATATTTGACAAAGATATCGCTTAAAATGTTTTTATTAGGCAACTTTATAGTTCCAATGTATAAAAGTGGGCGTGGTCGTCAAACCGATTTCGCTAAAATTTTGAACATGTATTACCACAAGTAATAAAAGTGTACACACCAAGTTTCGTCATTATATATAAATTATTTGTCGAGTTATGGGCTTCGAAATCTCGTATATTCCTGTTTCTAAAAAGAGGCGGTGCCACGCCCATTTTCCAAAATTTTTGTGTTTTTCGTTTGATGTCCGCAGTTGGACTCCTGCTATGAAATTTCAATGATATATCTTTATATTTGACAGAGATATCGCTTAAAATGTTTTTATTAGGCCACTTTATAGTTCCAATGTATAAAAGTGGGCGTGGCCGTCAATCGATTTTGGAAAATTTTCGTCCAAACATTTGCTTCAGTAAGTATATCACGCGTACCAAATTTCATCGATATATCTTCAACGGTTTCTGACTTATGACATATAAAACTTTCAATGTTTGACCCTTAATAAGTGGGCGTGGCACCGCCCATTTTCCAAAATTTTTGTGTTTTTTGTTTTATGTCCATAGTTGGACTCATGCGACGAATTTCAATGATAGATCTTTATATTTGACAGAGATATCGCTTAAAATGTTTTTATTAGGTCACTTTATAATACACATATATAAAAGTGGGCGTGGGCGTCAACCGATTTTAACTATTTTCCGTCAAAACGTTTGCCTAAGTAAGTAAATCACGCGTACCAAATTTCATCGATATACCTTCAATGGTTTCTGACTTATGACATATAAAACTTTCAATGTTTGACCCTTAATAACTGGGCGTGGCACCGCCCATTTTCCAAAATTTCGTAAAATTTCTTCATAGGGGCCTGAGCTCAACACGTGGGTAAAATTTCATCGTTCCAGCTATATTAGTGACTGAGATACCAAATTTCCGATTTTTTCTATATAGGAAAAGTGGGCGTGGTCATGGTCCGATTTCGCCCATTTTCAATACCAACCGTCCCAGTCTCGATACCAACTTGCATTTAAAATTTCATCAAAATATCTAAATTTTTGCGCGAGTTAGAATGTTTACAGACGGACGGACAGACGGACCGACGGACAGACGGACGGACGGACGGACGGACATGGCTCAATCGATTTCTCTTTTCACCCTGATTATTTATATATATATAAGTCTATATCTATCTCGATTATTTCATTCTGTTACAATCCACCGTTATGTGATTAAAACTATAATACTCTGTGTACTAGTACAGCTGAGTATAAAAAGGGAGAAATTGATAAAAAAAAACTTTTTTTCTACTTATGTAAATGATGTTAAGCGTATACCATTGCTGTGCATATATGTATGTATGTATGTATATATAGATACATACATATTTATTTTTTATTAATACTCTATAGCTAAATGATTCGTTTAAAATATTCCATTATTTTTTTTGGTAAAAATTGAAAAAAGTGTTTTCTTCTACATACGTACTTTATGGTGAAAATGACAAATGAGATAATGTGCGACGTACGGTTGTTGTATTACAAATTTGCTCACGTTTACATTTATCGAGTACATTTATAATTTAAGACACATTTAAATAAACACTCTTAGTAGTTTAATTTAATAAAAAAAAGGCGTCACATCAATTGACGCGAATTATGTCGAGAGATAACTGCGGTTTCTCGTACATACATTAGGTATGATAATACATATATTGCTCGCTCAATTTTTTATCTAGTGTTTTTTTTCTTATTTTTTTTGTTTTTGTTTTTTTTTGTTTCTTTATCTGAAATGGTAGCGCATAAATATTTAGCGGAAGCTGTCAGTTATTTATTTGCAATCTTTTGCTGCCAGGAACTTGATGACCGGATTTCGATACTTGACTCCCACACAGGAGGCTACATACATACAAATATAGTATGTATATGGACACGCGTATTGAAACTGCATTGGAAATGAAACCATCTCTGAGCTCTAAATGCCATTGATTTAATCCGTGTAAGTTGAGCCAACAGATTAGGTACAGATTCAATTGAAATGATCACATGGATCACGTCAGCCTCAATTGACGTAGTGGATATACGTACTATGCCCTGCAGGGAACTCAATAACTAGTGAGCAAAATTTCTAGTTCCGAACTAGCGAAAAGGTGTCAAAGGGGAACTAGATCAATTGTAGTTAGACCCTCACCAGTTCAGAAGGAGTGAATTGAGTCACCATTATAAGACACACTTTGATTTGTATGCAATTTCGAAGTGACAAAAATTCTATGAAAATTTTTCGTTCGTGCAATTGCAGTCGGCTTTGTATATTTCTGCAATTCTCAGATGTTTAGTGAAGCGTTTTATATAAAGTTTTTTATTTGTATCTTAACTTGTATGAAATGAAATGTTCCCCTAATTATGGTTTTCGGATCTCTCAGGCTTATTTTTAATTTTTTTTAATTTTTTACTTTTTAAATATTATTGTAAATTTTTATTAAATAAATAAATAAAAAAATATTAGTTAAAAAAAAAAAAATTAAAAAAAATTATCATACACCTTGACACCGACAGGATTCGAACCCGCGCCCCTCAGATTGAAAGGCACATGCGCTAGCCAGTCGGCCATCGCGCCACTTGCATGAAGTGTGTCAAAGGCTGCACTTAAGCTGCAGAAGTAAAACTGTAGAATTTTTAGGTACTTGTAGCTAGTTCAGAACTATCGAAAATGTGCCAATAAACGAGCTAGTATAAACTGTAGAATTTAGTACTAGTTCGGAACTATCGAAAATGTAGTGCAGAGAGTGACAATTGACACCGCCTAGGACATCGCCGTGTTAAATTCGCCAGTTGATAATATTTAAAAGAAATTTAGCTCGCGCTAGTAGTGTAGAAAAATGCACTAGAAGCGACCTAGTTCGGAAGTAGAGATTTTCCCTACAGGGATGTATATAATACATACATACGTAGGTACATACACGCAATTCCATTAAAGAATGAACAAAATGCTCCAGATGCATAAAATTCATTTGCTAGATAAAATTAATTTGCTAATTTCTCCTAAAAATACACGTAATTTTCCGATGAAAAATGTTTAAATCAGTGTCTCCAAGCTTATACAAAAATTCCGAAAATTCGAGAAAATTTTTTTTTAATTTTGGAAATTTCCTCGAATTTTCAGAATTTTTATATAAGCTTGAATGAAATTTTGAATATTTTGGGAGAAATTAGCAAATTAATTTTATCTAGCAAATTAATTTTATGCATCTGGAGCATTTTGTCCATTCTTTAATGGAATTGGGGCACCACCAAATAAAGGACTGGGCCAATAATATTTTGCAGTCTTACTTCTGTACTAGAAAGGCAACTTTCTGCAGGTAGAGCAATAATGTAGGCATGGGTAACAATGAGCTGCGCGGCGCAATTGCGCTAACACCAACCCTGGCGTTATTGCGCTAACTCCGATTTGGGAAATGCGCCAACTCAATATAGCGCCAACCCAATATAGCGCCAACTCAATATTGCGCCAACTCAATTTTGTAAAATAAAACCGACTCAATTTCGTGCGCTAACACCAGCACCAATATAGCGCTAGTGTAAAATGGCGCAACCACAACGCCAATAACAGCACCATAGTATATGTATACGTATGACACCGTCACAATTATGTATGCTTGATAGTGATCTAAGTGACTCTAATTTCCAGCATATTTTCACAAATATACGGAATATGTTTCCAAATGATTATGAAAATTTAAATTATTTGTGCCCTCGTATATGTAAGCAGAATTGCGCCAAAAGAAATAAAACGGGGATGGTGAACAGTATCAAGCGAAAAAATGTTATTTATCGATTATTCCATGACAATTGCGCTAAAGGTGTTATTGCGCCAGTACCGTGAGTTGGCGCCAAGAGTGGCGCTGGAGTTATTGTATCAGCGCCAAAAAAATTGCGCCATTACCCATGGCTACAATAATGATTTCAAAAAAAGGCCCAATTTACTCCGCCCTAAAACATATCGCACCCAAAATCATAAAGAGACACATCTCAAAATTCAAAAATTTTCAGGAGGGCCAAAAAACTTTTTTTCTTTAAAAGCAATCGTATGGCAAAATACCACGTATAATGGTTATTTTTAGGTAAAATGTATGTACACTTATTGAAAAGTTTTTTTTTGGCAATCGCTAGAGTTATGTTCTGTGTACCCGTTTATGACAAAAACTTGATTTCAAAAAATTTTGTAAAGTTGTGTAACTTTAGGATTTAGGCATGGATTTAGGGTGCGATATGTATAATGAAAATTGTTCCTCAATACATCATAAATAAGTGAATATTTTAATAAGCACATCTCACACTGAAAAACTCCCATTCAGTGTATGAATACACACGCTTTTGCGTTAACTTATGCAATGCAAAAAGGACTCGGATACATACATAAATGCGTACAAGCAAAAATACAGTGAACTACACTGCGTATACGTAACATTTACACACATACATGCATACAGGTGAAACTAATAAGCGTGTTAAAAATATAAAAACACGCTTAAACTTTTCTAATTACCACTGCTGTAAACACATAGTTGATATGTTGCATACTTTTAGGCTGGGAGGAAATAACATAAACACATACATATGTATGTCCATACATACAGGTAAATCTAATAAAAGGGTATTAAAAATACCTTTAAACAACCTGTTTATGTGCACGTGATAAAAAGCACGACGTCGAATGCCTGCAAGGTTTGCTGCTGCGTATGCAGAGACACATTTGCGAGTGGCGTGCCGCTACATACATACATATGTTTGCATATATCTACCTAAATATATACATGAGTAGTCCACTTTCAAACAGTACTGAGATTCTGTAACTTAACTCTATCAATCTTTTCGAGTGCGTGACGTCATAATGACGACAATCGATAGATTCTCACCTGCTTTTTAGGTGGTGACAAATTGTGGAACGTATTAATGTGACGTCATTTTGATCGACAATTTTCCCGATTTTGTTACAGAAACTCACTTCAGGGCTATGTAAAATTTTTGTCGATTTTGAGTTTGTAAAGGTGCTCAACAAACTATCAAAATATTTTTTCGTTTGTTAACATGCTATGTTAACGCAACTAAAATGCAAGCGTTAACGTTTTAAACGAAACAAAATCACCAAAAAGGAAATCGTTTTCGTTGAATCATGGAGCAACAATAAAGGAGAATGCATAAGATCAGCTGACTTCTTCTTCAATCTTCATAAACACACGAACACAAGCATTTTTTTTGTTGACATATGCCACACACACACGCACCCTAGCATTTCCATAGGGGCCGAATCTGTCAAATTCTTCTACATTCCTCTTTGCATGACACTTCTGGCCCCACTATGTATGAAGGTATGTCGTCATGCGAAAACCTTTATTGTTGAATCATGTCGTTGAATCGAAAATTAACGTTGAAATTATCATTGAAATGAGCGTTTTTTCGGTTCTCACAATAAGTTGAGAGTGCTTAGTAGCAGCGTAGAGCAACAATGCTCTCAATGATAAACATAGAGCGCTTTGATGGTTCGTTTGAGTGACAATTCTCTCAGTAATATAGAGCGCACAACTTTTCAACGTTTCAGCGTTAACGCTTGAGTTTCGTTGACGTTGATAACGAAACAGAAATTATTTTGATAATTTTTATAACGTTGAAAAACTGAGTCGTTTCAACAGAAACGACTTTAACATTTCGGTTATCGATAATATTAACGTTGCGGTGCATCCTTGGTATGAACTACTACGATCTAAGCAACAACTGTGTATGTATACGCCTCGTGCAGGCAATCTTTTCGTTGATTTACTTCGTTTCAACGTTAACGGTTGCATTTTGATAACTTAGTTTTGTGAATTATCGAAACGAAAAACTTTTGATTTAGCGTTGTGAAATAACGAAACAAACCCATTTTGATAAGTTATTTCTGTGAATTAACAAAACGAAATAGAATCGGTTCGTTCGCTAAGCATCTCTGGATTTTATTTATACACTTTCAAAAGTCTCTACATATATTTTTTTTTTATATAGTTTTTATTTGGCGTTTTCGATTCGCCATCAGACAAGCGAGGTCGGATCGAACAAAAATGTTTGAACCCATAATGAGTAGTAGCCATACTCGCTAATTGGTCGATAAAAATTTCCCTCTGCTCGCTATCATTCACATATAAATTTGGCAGAGGGAAATTTATAGCCAGCAGAGAAATTGTGAATCGAAGGCGGCTATTGTATCATTCTGCCACTGCACCACAGCGGCCACTACAGCACATAGCTCTTTTTACAAATTGTTTAAATTTGCTAGTGGGGGTAAGAAATCGTGAAAGATGTGTATACAATTCTTCGCTAGGGTCCGATGCAATTAGCGATAGCTTGGAACTGCATTATTTAATTGACCAGTGCACCTCCTATTTTGAAAAGTTGTCACATACGCTTTTTTTAAACAATTTTTTTACACAAAAATAACCTGAAATCAAAAAACAATTATACGCAAGTAGATGTATAACTGATTTTACAGAGCATTTCTACTACTGAGAGCATATAGCTGTATTTGATAACTTCTAACCAAAGAAGGATATCAGAAAACGGGAAATGCAGAAATGTGGCTAGCGGATAGCGCTAAATAAATATGTAATAAAAAAAAATCGAAAAAAACATATAACTGAATTTGTTGGCGCAGCGACGATATGTACATATGGTTGATTATTTGACTGGTTACGTTACATTCGTATTCCTTTTTTTCACAATATCAATTTCTCCACTAAAACTATCAATTAACGTGACCAAGACTTTCAGCAGAAAGAATTCTGTAAAAAGAAGCTATCAAAAATTAACTTAGTTTCAAATTTATAGGCCTCCAAAGAATGACTGGTTAATAGTAATAATTTTAAAAAATTTAGAAGTACAATGTTGGATTATATAAAAGAAATTTAAAACTCTGCGAATTGGGTTAAGGAAATTTTAAATATGTCATCTGCATCGAATAGAAGTGGACATCTGCATACTATCATGTTCCAAAACTTGTGTTTTTGATGGCTTTTATACATAAAATATGGTGACCGGTTACGTCACACTAAAGACTGGTTACGTTACCTTTACATACCTACTGTTTAGTAGCCCAAAATTTAGCACAAAACGCCCTTTTATCCAATTTTTCTTCTTACTCCTATTAGTTCGTCACATTTAAGCGATCTAAGCAAAAACAATTTTAATCTTCTTTGAAAGTATTCGACTGTCCTTCAAATCTTAACAAAGATCTGCAGGACTATTTTTTCCATTTTTCCGCAGTTAAATAACCCTCCACGCAGATAAATATCGGGTCTTTAAAAACAGCGTTGCATAACCCCCCGAGTGTATTTCTGCCGTAAAAGAACTCACAAAACATGCATTCGCCGCTCGGGGCCAGCATAAAACTGCAGGTCGACCGAATTAATAACAAAAACCAAAATTAATGAGCATGCGTCGAATTGGAAAGAAGGTCGGCCTTAAAACTCGTTACAGTTATATCCCAGTGTATTATATATTATATAGTAAATGCCCGTCTCGCTTCGCAGCGACCAAAAATATTTTTATGTTATAATTAGTCATAACATAAAAATATTTTTGGTCGCTGCGAAGCGAGACGGGCATTTACTATATAATATATAATACACTGGGATATAACTGTAACGAGTTTTCCCTCTACCTTTCTATTTCCCTTATCATTACCTTTACGGACCATAAATACGGGTTTTATGAATATCTCGACTGCAGCGCCACCTAGCGGGTTAATTTTTTGTAACCGAGTTCTTAATTACATAAATAACATACACTTAGAAAAATAGTCACAGTAGTACATATCAACAATTTTCTTCTGTTAATACCAAAATTCGTTAAATTAACAGAAATTTGTTTAAGTAGACACATTTAGAGTTATATAAACGAAAACATCTTTTACTTTAACAAATATGTATGTATATCTATTAAAACCAATTTGTTAGTTCAACAGAACTAATCTGTCAATTGTTAACAGAATTTTTTGTTGATATAACTGAGCCACTGTTAACTTATATCTGTTACTTTAACCTTTATATTTATTTGTCGTTTCAACAAATCATTACTGTTGACTATCAAAAGAAAAAGTATTTATTTTGCCAGCTTTCTCCGTTGTTACTTGTTGCTTTGCTTACGTGAGTTCTAATTCACGAATGCTTTTTCAAACAAAGGTAAGTATAAAAGCCACTAAAATTCAATATACCTAATGTTGAATGTTAAATGTCTCACTATACATATGATGCCGTTTGATTGAATTTTCAGGTTGTGTCATGGTTAGAAATCGGAGGGGAATATAAAATAGAGAACACAATATAGCAAACAGTGAAGGCGAAGAAGGTGCCGTAATGGAAAACAAGCGGAGATGAAGCTACATATTTGTACTTGGAAACCAAACGGAGCTCCGGGAGGGAGGATGAAGAGAAAAATGAAAACGAAAGATTTAAAAAACTTGCCAATACCTCTAAAAATGCACATTATAAAGTAAAGTAGTTGTTAGAAATAAATGGCCATGTAAAAGCACAAAGGGATTTATTTTTAAATGACAAAATTTCAACTGCGGAAAGCTGTTGATTTAACAGCAAAAGTATTTGGATTCACAGCGATTTTTTGTTTTCAGAGTAGTTCAACAATAAAACTGTTAAAACAAAATAACGTCTGTCAATTTAACAGATATACATATCTTTTGGATGTGATTTGACTGTGGAATCTGTTGTTTTAACCCGTAATCCCGTTGGTCTACCAGTATCTTTTCTCTCGGTGTAGGTATGAACAGAATATGATCATCATAAATATCTATTTTGCAAATATGGCGACTCCAGCCTCATCTAGCGAGAAAAAATATATATAGCCTATGTCGAGAGGACTTATACAAAGAATAAACTCTCAAAATTTGTACTATATATGTACATACATTTCGATCATTTACTATAATGGCGTCACTACACAAAAAAAAACTGATTTTACTGCATAATTAATTAAGTTTTCAAATTTCTAGCAAAGTCATGCAATTTCTTAGACTTCAAACCCTGAAACTTAACGGAATCAGAACGAAATCGCTTTTACACAATATATGTACATAAATCGTGATTATATGCGCATATTTTTCATATTTAACACAAACACGGTTTTTGTTTTAATTTATGACACTATTAAAGTAAATGATAAATGGATCGCTTTCAGTTGTAGGTATTTATGTACATACATATGTATGTACATACATATATTCGATCAAAACATCATAATGATGTTACACACCTGCGGTAAATATTCATTTGCGTTTACAAATGCGGCTATACATAAGCAAATGCATAAATTCGTGTAGAGACTTTACAAAGGTAGGGGCTCGTCCCTCCATAATGTACATGTACAAATACGTACAAGCTTATCTTCTATCAATACATCACACAGTGGTTCAGCCGCGGAAAAAATTAATTTTTTTGAATACCTAATTGTCATCTTTTAATCAATGTAGTCTTATAAAGAAATGTCTACACCTTTTCCAGATTGAAATCAGAAAACGCCAATTGGATTTCAGAATAGGTAATTGGATTTCAGAATTTGTCATTTGGATTTAAGAATAGTTATCTGGATTTCAGAATCTGTTAATTGGATTTCAGAATAGGCAATTGGATTTCAGAAAACGAAAATTGGATTTCAGAATAAATAATTGGATTTCAGAATGTGTGAATTGGATTTCAGAAATAGACAATTGGATTTCAGAAAACGAAAATTGGATTTCAGATATCATAAACTAAGTTATGTACTACAGATACAATTCAAAATAAGAGATTACGCAGTTATCGCGAAACTCCATTTTTAAAAATACAATTACAACTGAACGGCATAAAAATTATGAAATAATTTATTCCATAGTAAATAATTTTTGCATTTTCCATGGCCTTCTTTATACATAATCAAGTATTTACATGGCAAAAATGGTTCGAAAGGTATTTTCTGAAATCCAATTCTCTATTTCTGAAATCCAATTCACACATTCTGAAATCCAATTACCTATTCTGAAATCCAATTTTTGTTTTCTGAAATCCAATTGCCTATTCTGAAATCCAATTAACAGATTCTGAAATCCAGATAACTATTCTTAAATCCAAATGACAAATTCTGAAATCCAATTACCTATTCTGAAATCCAACTGGTGTTTTCTGAAATACAATTGGAGTTTTCTGAATTCAATCTGGAAAAGGTGTAGATATGAACAATTCATTATTAATTTGCAAAAAGTTGAAATTTTTTTTGCAAAATAATGGCATCAGATGTCAGAAAAAATTTATTCAACTAAAACTGCTTGAAATTTTTGCTTATTTTTTTGCTATATATTTTCCTTATAACTTATACCTCTATTGTTTTTGTTGTGACTTTGTGAGAAAATATAGCACTTCCTTGACTAAATAAAGAAAAAATCAGCGCAATCGACCAAATATAAAAAAAACAAGTAAGGAAGCCTAAGTTCGGGTGGAATCGAACATTATATACTCAGCTGTATGCTTTCATTGTTTGTTTGCGTTTGTTCGATATAGGGTGTATTTTATATAAAGCGAGTGCCGCATAAAGTGGGCGTAGCCATGCCCATTTTCAACATTTTTATCAGTCATCCAACTAAGCATATGAATATTATTCTTTGTGCAAAATTTCATTCCTTTTTGACTTCTACACCTTTTCCAGATTGAATTCAGAAAACTCCAATTGGATTTCAGAAAACGCCAATTGGATTTCAGAATAGGTAATTGGATTTCAGAGTTTGTCATTTGGATTTCAGAATAGGCAATTGGATTTCAGAAAACGAAAATTGGATTTCAGAATAGGCAATTGGATTTCAGAAAACGAAAATTGGATTTCAGAATAGGCAATTGGATTTCAGAAAACGAAAATTGGATTTCAGAATAGGTAATTGGATTTCAGAATGTGTGAATTGGAATTCAAAAAATTTTATTGTTTTTGTTGTGACTTTGTGAGAAAATATAGCACTTCCTTGACTAAATAAAGAAAAAATCAGCGCAATCGACCAAATATAAAAAAAACAAGTAAGGAAGCCTAAGTTCGGGTGGAATCGAACATTATATACTCAGCTGTATGCTTTCATTGTTTGTTTGCGTTTGTTCGATATAGGGTGTATTTTATATAAAGCGAGTGCCGCATAAAGTGGGCGTAGCCATGCCCATTTTCAACATTTTTATCAGTCATCCAACTAAGCATATGAATATTATTCTTTGTGCAAAATTTCATTCCTTTTTGACTTCTACACCTTTTCCAGATTGAATTCAGAAAACTCCAATTGGATTTCAGAAAACGCCAATTGGATTTCAGAATAGGTAATTGGATTTCAGAGTTTGTCATTTGGATTTCAGAATAGGCAATTGGATTTCAGAAAACGAAAATTGGATTTCAGAATAGGCAATTGGATTTCAGAAAACGAAAATTGGATTTCAGAATAGGCAATTGGATTTCAGAAAACGAAAATTGGATTTCAGAATAGGTAATTGGATTTCAGAATGTGTGAATTGGATTTCAGAAATAGACAATTGGATTTCAGAAAATATCTTTCGAACTATTTTTGCCATGTAAATACTTGATTATGTATAAAGAAGGCCATGGAAAATGCAAAAATTATTTACTATGGAATAAATTAATTCGTAATTTTTATGCCGTTCAGTTGTAATTGTATTTTTAAAAATGGAGTTTCGCGATAACTGCGTAATTTGTATTATGACCATGCGGCGGGGGAGAATTCTAAGCTTATTACCGTGTGCGCACAAACTACATTATAATTGCTTCATGGGCATGCAGAATCGTGAAGAAAATACGTGTCCAATTTGCAGAGAAATTATAATTGGTAAGATTATAATATACATTAACGCATATACAAAGTTATATAACGGCCTTGTATGTACATATGTACATGTATAGATACAGAAGAGTGCCAACGAAGACAATATAGCAGGAGTTCTGGTCAAGATAGAGAACGTATTGTAGCAAGTGCATCCAGAGGAGAAGATTGGGTTTCGTTAGCTAACTCTCTTGGCATAAATTATAAAACAGCATGGACCTGGGTGGCATCAGGCCGAACGCATTCCAATTTAAAGGGTGGAAATAGACCAACAAAGCTAACCGAAAGCCAAGTCAACGAGATACTTACTTGATTAGAAACAAACTGTAGCATGACTCTAACGGAAATGAAAGACAAAATCCATCAAGAATTCAATGTAAGTTTATCTCGGTCCACTGTCGCCAACTATTTAGAGTGCAGAATCTTCTCAATGAAAAAGGTGCATGCTGAACCAGTCACTATGAATAGTGCTGTAAACAAAGCCAAGCGATCGCAGTATGTACAGGATTTAAATAATTTTATACAGTCGGGTTGTCAAATTATATGGATCGACGAAACGAATTTTAATCTTTTTTGTCGCCATTCACGAGGACGCTCGAGAGTTGGATATCGTGCAGTTCAACAGCTGCCGGCAGGACGGGGTCCAAATGTTCATTTAATCGGTGCTATTTCAACCACAGGAGTTATCGCAATGGATCGGCAACGAGGTCCATTTCGGAGCAATACCTGTAGTGACTGGATAGTGACAGTGCTACGTCGTTGGATAGAACAAGGCAATACTTTGGATGACGTTGTGGTGGTATGCGATAATGCCCCTTGTCACAGCAATCTTGAAAGAGCTATAAACGGATACGAAAGTGGAAGGGCAAAATTGTTGCGCTTAGGGCCATACAGCCCAATGCTCAACCCAATAGAAATAATATGGTCAAAAATTAAATGCCATGTAAAGAATAATTTGCTTGTCCCAGAAGTGCAAGGCCTCAATGTAATGGAACAACGGCTCCAATATCTTGAAGAAAAAATAGACCAAGCAAAAGCAACAATAACAGTGGGGGACTGTGCTCGGGCGGCGCAACACGCCGCATCATTCTATGCCGACGCATTAGCAATGCAAGATATGAGGGTCGGAGAATGATATCTATTTACGTATGTATGTATGTGCATATCTCTTATTTTGAATTGTATCTTTAGTACATAACTTATATGAAATTATAACCCGAATTGAACTTACAAATTATTTTCCAACTTTACGAAATAAAATGTATGATATCTGAAATCCAATTTTCGTTTTCTGAAATCCAATTGTCTCTTTCTGAAATCCAATTCACACATTCTGAAATCCAATTACCTATTCTGAAATCCAATTTTCGTTTTCTGAAATCCAATTGCCCATTCTGAAATCCAATTTTCTTTTTCTGAAATCCAATTGCCCATTCTGAAATCCAATTTTCGTTTTCTGAAATCCAATTGCCTATTCTGAAATTCAATTCACACATTCTGAAATCCAATTACCTATTCTGAAATCCAATTGGCGTTTTCTGATTTCAATCTGGAAAAGGTGTAGTTACAAAGATGTCGCGTTACAAATTCCCAAAGGGTGTTCCAGAAATATCTTTGTTAAAAAGTAGGCGTGGTCATAAACCGATTTCAATAAATTTTTGCGTGTCTATTAACACAAGTAATAAAATTGTATAAACCAAGTTTCGTCATAATATTTCAATTATTTGTCGAGTTATGGGCTCCGAAATCTCGTATATTCCTTTGTCTACAAAGAGGCGGTGCCACGCCCATTTTCCAAAATTTTTCTATTTTTTGTTTCCGGTCTATTGTGGAACTCATGCCACAAAATTTCAATGAATTATCTCTATATTTGACAAAGATATCGCTTAAAATGTTTTTATTAGGCCACTTTATAGTTCCAATGTATAAAAGTGGGCGTGGTCGTCAAACCGATTTCGCTAAAATTTTGAACATGTATTACCACAAGTAATAAAAGTGTACACACCAAGTTTCGTCATTATATATAAATTATTTGTCGAGTTATGGGCTTCGAAATCTCGTATATTCCTGTTTCTAAAAAGAGGCGGTGCCACGCCCATTTTCCAAAATTTTTGTGTTTTTCGTTTGATGTCCGCAGTTGGACTCCTGCTATGAAATTTCAATGATATATCTTTATATTTGACAGAGATATCGCTTAAAATGTTTTTATTAGGCCACTTTATAGTTCCAATGTATAAAAGTGGGCGTGGCCGTCAACCGATTTTGGAAAATTTTCGTCCAAACATTTGCTTCAGTAAGTATATCACGCGTACCAAATTTCATCGATATATCTTCAACGGTTTCTGACTTATGACATATAAAACTTTCAATGTTTGACCCTTAATAAGTGGGCGTGGCACCGCCCATTTTCCAAAATTTCGTCAAATTTCTTCATAGGGGCCTGAGCTCAACACGTGGGTAAAATTTCATCGTTCCAGCTATATTAGTGACTGAGATACCAAATTTCCGATTTTTTCTATATAGGAAAAGTGGGCGTGGTCATGGTCCGATTTCGCCCATTTTCAATACCAACCGTCCCAGTCTCGATACCAACTTGCATTTAAAATTTCATCAAAATATCTAAATTTTTGCGCGAGTTAGAGTGTTTACAGACGGACGGACAGACGGACCGACGGACAGACGGACGGACGGACGGACGGACGGACGGACATGGCTCAATCGATTTCTCTTTTCACCCTGATCATTTATATATATATAAGTCTATATCTATCTCGATTATTTCATTCTGTTACAATCCACCGTTATGTGATTAAAACTATAATACTCTGTGTACTAGTACAGCTGAGTATAAATATACCTACATATAAGCCAGCAAAAATGGTACTTCATAAATTTTTCTAATTTCGATGGACAAAAAGTTTGTGTGCTACAGCGTGCTACATTTTATAACTGTAATGAAATGAAAGTCTGGGTTATCTTCCATCGATTCCTGAAGGAATTTTTTTTTCCATATTTTCCCCTCTCGATGTAAACTTGATTTAAATGACGAAGTTACTTCAAATTTTCATAAAATTTACAAAATGTAGCATGGTTTTAGGTGTGTATAAACTTTTAATCTAAGATTCCACCACAGAGACATTACCGCATTAAATTTTGTATAAACACTTATTTTTTAAATACAGTATATGAAATAAGGAGAAAATGCTTCCCTGTTATGTAGAGACATGGTATTAGCAAATTTGCGTATCACTGAATGAAAACGAATAGAAATATGGCAAGTATGACAGACCTGTTTAGCGTGGTGCGTATTTAATTTTTCTAGTGTTCTACATAAAAGTACGCATTTTTCATAAAAGTGGGCTTAGCCAATTTGCATTCTAAGCTAGCGATTTATGTATGTATGTATGTATATACCTTGAACGATAATAAAAGCAGTTGAACTCATTTTTAATTTTTTTATTTTTCCTCTTATCTTCATTTTTATTATCTGATAAAGTTACTCATACGTCCCGTCATCCGATTACTTGTATGGGAAAACTGAAAATGCTGTCCTAAATATCTTATAATTGGGAGCTAATAGAGCAAACAGATTAAGTTGACGTCAAGGCTGCTGAACAAAATAAAAAAAAAATAAAAAATTTGTTTCAATAAACATATCAAAAATTTGTATTGCTTTGCTGCTTATTAGAGCTCTCGATTTTTTATGAACATTTTCGAGTAGCCCGAACAATTGTTGTTCAAATGCTCGAACAGTCGTTTGTTTGTTTATTACCCGTATGTTTGTACCATGGTTTGTACGGGCATTTGAACAATTCGGGTATTTTGAAGTTTGCTTTTTTCTTTTGTTTATTATTATTTTTTTTTCTTTACATGTAGTTTTTTTTTATTTTTGTTTTTCCGATACACATTTTTTTTGTTTGTAAGCTCGAATGCTGGAATGTTTGTACGGGCATTTGAACAACAAACGGGTTTCAAACAAAAACGATCAGATCGAATTGCTCGATACCCGGGTATCTATCGAAACCAAAATATTTCCGATTCCAAAATTGTCAATAAAATTGTCACAATTAATTTTTCTTATTTGATATCAAAACAAAATCTATCAAAATCAATTGTTTCTTGCTCAGTTATACATATGTATTTATATGATAGGTTTTCAGTTTTTTTTATAGGCACAGGAAACAAAATTATTATAAAAGTTGTTTATTGAGTTTTATTTTTCCCTCTGATCGAAAAATAAAACTCAAAAAATAACTTCTATTTTTTAAGCGAAAAATAAAACTCAAAAAATAACTTTTATTTTCTGACCAGAAAATAAAACTCAAAAAATAATGATTAAAAATCAATTATTTATAAAAATCGAAAAAATAAAAGTTAATGCACCTAGAGGTAGCTTGCGTTACGGTGATTTCATCTGTGTACTTCTTTTGCGTTTAGCATTTCTCCTTCAGTATGATTTTTTTAGTCAAAATTTAAAAAATAACGATTATTTACAATCCCTGGTTTCAACATAAACAAAATAATTTTTTGTTTATCGTTAAAAATATCAATAAAATTTAACTTGACGTGCTTCGCCATTTCGCTGTGATATGTATTTTTGCCTCCCTACGGTGCGGTGTAACTTTTCATAAAAATACAAGTGCTTGATTTTGCAATGTTAAATTGGTATAAAAAAAATTTAGTGATAGTATCTCCAAAACTATTAAAGGTAAAAATCAGAGAAACCTTTAAAGTTGAAACTTTATATGGTTCATATATGTATATGTAGTACTATGGGAGACCTTTTCGGCGACATAAAGGTCTTAGAGATCCAACATCAGATAAGGAATTTATTGTAGCAGTAATTTATTTTACATTATTGTAACTTGCACACCGTTTAATTCTTCAACCTCATCTGCTTATTCATTTGGTTATAAGGAGCAAAATTTTGGGAGATATCAAGCCTCAAAAAATAATTTACATATCGTCCCTGCGAATAAAAAAACAGATGTAAATTTTTAGGAAATTTTTTTTTATTGCATTTTTATTGCCCTATTCATTGCCCACATTTCTGCGTTTGAAGTTTTTTCATATCTCGTTTGGTTTAGAAGTTATAAAATAAAGCATGTGCGTGTAGTATGTACTATAAATGTTCTAAGAAAAAGGTATGCGCTTACAGGCAAAATGGCAACAGTCAGTTAATTAGTTCGATACTCACTTTTCCACATACAAACTTGGACTAGCGGTTTATTGTGTACAGATTGCATACGTTTTTACAAAAAAAAAAATAAAAAAAAAAATTGGTGTATGTGCATTAAACAGGCGCAAATCTTTATCACGTCGCAATGGGTAAAACAAAGTGATTTATTTTTCCACAAATCAATAACAATGATATAGTACCATCCTTTCTAAATTAAAAGTTTGCTAAATTTTGCCAATGGCCGCCAGGAATCAGTTTTTTTGCTCTCCTACAAAGTTGTTGAAAAATACATCTCTTTTTTTATTCGCAGGGACGATATGTAGGTACATACATATCTAAATCCTAAAGTGATACAACTCAAAATGGAAAATTTTACCTTTACCTTTACCTTTACCTTTACCTTTACCTTTACCTTTACCTTTACCTTTACCTTTACCTTTACCTTTACCTTTACCTTTACCTTTGCCTTTACCTTTACCTTTACCTTTACCTTTACCTTTACCTTTACCTTTACCTTTACCTTTACCTTTACCTTTACCTTTACCTTTACCTTTACCTTTACCTTTACCTTTACCTTTACCTTTACCTTTACCTTTACCTTTACCTTTACCTTTACCTTTACCTTTACCTTTACCTTTACCTTTACCTTTACCTTTACCTTTACCTTTACCTTTACCTTTACCTTTACCTTTACCTTTACCTTTACCTTTACCTTTACCTTTACCTTTACCTTTACCTTTACCTTTACCTTTACCTTTACCTTTGCCTTTACCTTTACCTTTACCTTTACCTTTACCTTTACCTTTACCTTTACCTTTACCTTTACCTTTACCTTTACCTTTACCTTTACCTTTACCTTTACCTTTACCTTTACCGGGACCATCCATCACCATCCGGGCTCACTACTTGAACCATCTCTGGGAAACCGACTCAAAAAATAACAATGAAAATATCTGTATGTTGAAGCCTTGCTCGACACCTTTCATTTGATACCAATATCGCTTAGAAACATTCGAGGGTTATCTGGGTCCACGTTTTGGCCCATATTTGGGGACTCTGCCTAGGCATTGCAATGAAAATAACTCTATGTGGAAGGCCTGCTCAGCACCTTTCATTTGATACCCATATTGCTCATACACTCGCTGGGTCACTCTGGGTCCACGTTTTGGCCCATATCTGGAGACCCGGCCTAGGCATCGCAATGAAAATAACTCTATGTTGAAGGCCTGCTCAGCACCTTTCATTTGATACCCATATTGCTCAAACACTTGCTGGGTCACTCTGGGTCCACATTTGGGCCTATATTCCGGGAAGTTCCCACTTTTTCGAAATTCTATATACCCTATTATGTGCGCTAATACCATACGAATCTACTGTGAAAATTTCATAAAGATCGGTTGATTACTTTGGGAGTCCATAAAGGACACACACACACACACACACACACACACACACACACACACACACACACATCCATCATATATATATTATTTCTAATTGGTGTTTTATAAATATCCCTTTTTCTGCTCGCATAATTCACCAAAATTAATAAGTAAGGCATCGTTTTAAAGGTATTAATTAGCTATGCATGCGACACGGTGTTTTATTGGGCGTGGTACTTTATATGAAAAGTAAGGAGGGTAAAAGGGGGGTTGAACCCCGCAGGGGGGATATTATGGAACCCACATAAAATGTATATCAAATTAAAGGGAACCAAAATACCTATCGAATGGTATAAAAATATTTGGTTCAGTAGTTTTTAAGTAATTGCAATTTAAAAAATGCATAATATAAACTTTGGCCTTTAATAACTTTGGTTGTTGTTGTTTCCAAAAAAAAAATTCACTTTTATACTCAACTTAGCCTGTTTATCAATCCTCATACTTCGTTTTTTTGATTTCATAATTGTAGAAATTTCAAATTTGTACCAGATCGTGCTATTTTTACAACTTTGTGGGGCTGGGGGCACCTCTAAACATGCGAGTAGGTCAATAAAATTTTAAATGCTTATTACTGGGCTAGAAGGGTGCCGTTCTGGCTTTGGAACAAATTGAATTTCCAAAAAAAAATTTTCACTCCACCTTAATATATACGAGTATATCAAAACGATCAGGATGAAAAAAATGATTGAACCATGTCCGTCCGTCCGGCCGTATACACTCTAACTTGCGCAAAAATAGAAATATTTTAATGAAATTTGGTACATAGATTCTAATGGGAACAGAGAAAATTGGGGTTGAAAATAAGGCATATGTGTGTATTTCGAAAAACACGTAAAACATGATAATTCAGTCACTAATAAAGCTTGAGTGATGAAATGACGTTATGCCATTATGAGGAAACGTGCTGAAATTTTGAAAAATGGGTCAATAGGAGCAAATTTTCAAAGATTTATATTTCAAAACTCAGGAACTGTAGCAGATAAATCGATTAAGCCAAGGCAAACGTGTGGAAAAAAATTACCCAAGTCGGCAAGAACCACATATACGCACATAAAAATATATATAAAATATATAAAAATATATTGCACATTAAGCCGTATCACGTTATATGGACAAAAAAAAAAGTTTAGTGTGTGTCAGTTTTATTTGAACACTTATGTCGGAAAAATATTTTTGGTGTAAAAATTTTTTTTTTAATTTTTATCACTAATACAAAGCTCTCAAAAAACCATGAAGAATCCCCCAAATAAATTCTAGCCTTTATTCACAAACAAAAAAGTTATAACGTTGTAAAATGAAACACTTGTTTTTTTATAAAAAATTACACAGTAGGGAGGCAAAAATACCACAGAGAAACGGCGAAACACGTCAGCTTAATATTTGGCTCCAGATTACCATGGCGTTTTTAGAAAATCCGGATTAGCTCCCATTTTCGAGATATTTAAGAAATAATTTTCAGTTTTCACATACAAAGCGATCCCAAGGAGAGGGGGAGAGGGGGAGGCTATGAGTAACTATTGTTGAGGTAATAAAAATAAAGAAAACTGCTTTTAATATCGTTCATATTTTCATTGTTCATGTACAATTTTCTTTAAATCAAAGAATAAAAACTACGTTTTGAAAGAAAATTGTATTCAAAACAATGAAATCATTCCCATTTTTCCATAATCTGAGTAATTTTTTTGAGTGTGAGCAAAGTAATATAAGCGATGAAGAATTCACTTTCAGAGCTCTGAAACTTCTTTCATAAATATCTCAAAATTTGGAGGGCATCGTCATTTTCGGTCTTGGTTATCATAGATAAGAAGATGTTTTCGGGATTAAAGTAAAATGCATTGTTTTCAATTGTAGGCTGAATAATTAACTGCATTTCTAGGGGCAGACGACGCATCCAGAAGTGTATTGATAATATATTTAGACTTCCATTTAGGCGCATATAATTTTACAACGAACTCTAGCAGTTTTTCTAAACAACTTGGATGAGTTTACGATACGCACGGATGCAGAAATCGTGAAGCCGTTGTAAGCCAGCGCGCTGTGCTTAGAGGTCCCACTTGAATACTTACCAAATCTTCACTACAGCCGTTATCATTCAATATAAATAACGTTGATCAGCACGAATAGTCCAATCATCAACAATTTTTTTGCATATCATGTGTCCAGTATTGGTAGCTGTTCTATCGCGGTACATAATCAAGTCAAGCGAGGACTTAGAATACTTTTTAATCAAAAACTCATACTTATATGGCGTTACTGCCTCATATAAATAAGAACTTGGGATCATTTTTCAAAAAACAGGTTCCCTGATTTTAAAACGGTATAACTTTTTTGTTTGTGAATAAAGGCTAGAATTTTTTTTGGGGAGTCCTCACGGTTTTTTGAGAGCTTTGTATTAGTGATAAAAATAAAAAAATCTAGGGATAGTAACTCCAAAATTTTTAAAGGTAAAACTCAGAACAACCTTTGCGGTCGAAACTTTATATGGGCCAAATATAGTGCAGAGCGAGACCTTTTCTGCGACATTAAGATCATAGAGATCCGACATCAAATAAGGAAGTTATTACAAAAAACGCGATTTAGCTGTTTTTAACGCGGGCCTAAAAAAAAAATTTTAACACCATAAATATTTTTTCGACGTAAGTGTTCAAATAAAACTGACACACGCAAACTTTTCGTGATACGGCTTATTGCACATACATACCTATTAAAGTACTGCAAAGTTCAACATTTTCTGTAAAATTGTCCTTTTCAAAAATTTCATACATTGTCATACCATGTCATCACAAACATACTGTCTTGCCATGTCGTGCCAACCCAAACATACTGTCTTGCCATGTTGTTCGAACTCAAACATACTGTTGTAACATGTCAATGTTGTTGCCTATACTGTTGTTCGATTTTGTTTTCTATAATATGCCTCTGCAGTATGTTTTCATGCTGTTGTATGAAAATATATGTACGTACATCCATAAATATATGTAGATTATTATTTTTTTATTAAGAAAATATGTATTTATCTACTATGTATGTATATAAAAACGAAATGGGATAGGGATACACTGAAAAAACAACTTACTCAGATTATGGAAAAGTGGGAATGATTCGGCGCTAAAGACATATTTCCATATTTTGATGTACGATTTTCTTCAAATCAAGGAATAAAAACCACGTTTTAAAGAAAATTGTACATCAAAATATGGAAATATGTCTTTAGCGCCGAATCATTCCCATTTTTCCATAATCTGAGTAATTTTTTTTTTGAGTGTAGGAATAGGGATAAGGATAGAGATGGGATAAGGATAAGGTTAGCTTAAGCTTTTCCACGTGGGATTAGTAATCTCTATTTATAAATAAAACTATTTTGTTTTTCATAAGAAAATATGTATGTTGTGTGTAATTGATCCCTGGTCCAGATAACAACAAAAAGTTTTCATAATAGCGTTGACTCTTCACAAGTGACCCGCAACCCTCCGAAAAAACTTATCATATCAAATTCATCTGCCTTGGTAAATGCCGTTTGAAGTAGGCATAAAACTCGTTAGATTTATATCGCGCCAGTACCGAATAGGTGTTTCCTTAAATGTTGAGCTAAGCTATTATAATGATCTTAAACTACATACATATGTACATACCTGTGTTCATATGGAACAGTAGCTTAAGTGTACTTAAGGAAAAAATCAGTTAGCTTCCAAAAAGTTGAAATAATGGGTGCAGTGAAATAACGCCCGCGGCGCTTTTTTCACTAATACACCATATTTAAAAAAACCCGTATGCGGGCTTAATTGCCCTTTCGAAAGGGGAATAAAGCCCACATCGCCGAATAGGGCGCGCGGGCGTTCTTTCCTTTTCTGAATGGAAATAAAACCCACGGGTTTATTTGCGTTTTATACGCAGGCGCTATTTCTTTTTCAAGAAAGGAAAAAACGCCCGCGGGCGTTATTTCCTCGGGCGTTATTTCACTGCACCGAAATAATGCATCTTAGAGAGTACATTCTGCAGGTTTGTTTAAACTCCTTCTCGGGCTTTAAACCAGCTTCAGTCTCAATGATTTTACTTAATAATTCTGTGCGGGGAACTGCTAGAAAATTACACAAATTTACGAGTATTTTGAAAATTTGCCTTTCGCTATCATTCACATATAAATTTGGCAGAAATTGTGAATCGAAAGCGGCTAATATTATTTTTATCATCTTTTTGATCCCGCGAAATACCACCGAAAAATATTTATTATTGTAACTTTGCTAATTGACCTCTAAAAAAGGATAATTTATGGACGTACAACTAAGATAGCTGACCCAGCTATGTACATACATATGTATGTGAAAACGACTTCAGAATTCAAAAGAACGAAGAAAGGAACCACAGCGGTCGCAATAATGACATATCAATTTTAAAAATCGGATTCAAACAGCAAAGTTACAAAGAAAAAAAAACAAATTCGGTGGTTTTTCGCGGGATCAAAAAAAAAATGTTGTCCGGAGACCTCCTCAATATTAGCTTCATATTTAGGGACGGACTTTTAAAGATTTTTCATGTCTAGTCTAGTGTACATGTGAATTTGACTCTTCTGGACTATGTATCTATACATACATACATAGGTGCATAATTATTATAATTCTTCTTTGTTGAGACCAGATTCATATTCAGCGCATCTTCCACTTGCAAAATTTGATTTAATTTCGCTCACAATGCTAATTTTTACGGAATTGTAATATAAATAATAATGCTGCCACAATATGTCGCAAGTGTCGCATGTGTCGCACTTGTCGCATGTATTCAAAAATTGTTTTTCTATGTTCATGCATGCCAAACGATTATAAAAAAAATGTATAGGTTTGTTTTGAATTTATTCGATAGTGTCTTTGTATGTCGTTGTTAAACATTTATGAGCAACATGGCAAGGCATGACATTTGCATGATGTGGCAAATGTGGCATGTTAAATAGTTCAACAATTGCAGGCCTTTAATACCTATATAGGGATAATAAAAAAATTTTATGCGATATCTTTGTCAAACATATAGGCAATTCATTGAAAGTTCCATAAGGTCCACCAAACCAAATAAATAATAAGTTTTTTAAAACGAGCGTGACAGCACAAACCATACCGACTGGCGCCACGTATGTTTTGTTATTTTTTGCGCAAGATGCGCACGGGTCCGGCTAGTTTTTATATAATAGATTAGGTAAAAAGTGGTAAGAAGAATTTCGTAATGAAGTGCGTTGCTTCAATACAGCTGTTTTTTTTTTTGTTTAATTTATCTCCTACCCTAATGTACATATGTACGTACTAAATTATACTACATATCTACATATATATGTAGTTCGTTGAATATTTTCAGATTTCTGAGTCGCACTGTGTTACTCTCAAAAAAAGCTTATTTGAAAAGCACGCTGTTTATTTCAAAGCTGTGCATATATGGGAACACAACATCAAACTGTAAATTTGTATAGAATGAGTGAGTTTCTAAGACAAAGCTGTTGTGCAACTGTTGACTGTTTGTCTTAGGCACTCTGCACACGAGGCGTATCGTCATAGACGCGTACGAGGCATTTCATGTAGCGTCGATTTCTCTACGCCTCAATATATGCACATGAAGCGACATGAAACTTCGCTGCACAAAACAAACAAACAAATTAATAATACGGTATTTGCTTTAAATTTCGAAGCTTTAAATAGAAAAGATGAAAAATTTTAGGGAATCTTCCATTTTCTTTGATTATACACCCATTTTTTCCGATTTTTTACACAAATTTTACTGCTTTCATAAATTCCACCAAGTGGAAAAATGTAAACAAACATCTTCTTCTTCCTGTTATCTAAGCGTAGTACGCCTAGCTACCAGCACTGCCATACGCCAAGCGACATGTAGCCAGCATACTTTGACGAATGCATGAAGCTGACGACTCGTGTGCAGCCCTCAATTGAAATATACGTGCGCGACATCAAAGCGTACATCTTTCGTCTGTAGTATCTAATACGCGTCTAAAGCAGTACGCTTCGTGTGCAGAGTGCCTTAGAAACGCACTGTTGAGTAGCTCCGCTCAGCTCGCCACTTTTTCCATCACAAATTTTGTTCCCTACTTGAGCTCAACATGTTGTGTAAAAATAAATTCATCAAGCCGTATCTAAGACGTACATATGTAGCTGTTTAACTCAAGTGTTACCTAACTGTTGGCAACTGTTGAGCTCAATAGTTGCAGAGCAGCTTTGTCTTAGAAACTCAACCAATATTAGTACCGGTCATTGTTGCCATCTTTGCGTTTTGTAGCTATTAGGTACTTTCGACGTTCAGCTTTTTTTGCTTATTTTTTAATCGGTTTAGTTATTTTAGCTACAAAATTTTTTTTTATTTCACGATTTTAATTTTTATTATTTTCGGGATTTGAATTATAATTCTCTAATTTTATTTCTTAACGAGCTCTAGACTAACCGAGTATATATCGTCGCTCCGGAAGACGAAAGACGTATGTCAGTAATTTGTCGACGAAAAAGGAGCTTTAAAAATTTGTCGGGGAAGAAAGACGCTTTACAAAACATGTCGACGAAGATAGACGCATTAAAAAATATTTCGACGAAGAAAGACGCATTAGCATTATTAACTGCGAAGAAAGACGCATTAGCATTAATATTGACAAAGAAAAATAACAAGTAAGGAAGCCTAAGTTCGAGTGGAATCGAACATTAGATACTCAGCTGTATGCTTTCATTGTTTGTTTGCGTTTGTTCGATATAGGGTGTATTTTATATGAAACGAGTGCTCCATAAACAGGGCGCAGCCACGCCCATTTTCAAAATTTGTATCAATCATCCAAATAAGCATATAAATATTATTGTTAGTGCAAAAATGCATCCCTCTATGACTTTTAGTTACAAAGACTTCACGTTACAAATTCCAAAAGGGTGTTCCAGAAATATCTTTGTTAAAAAGTAGGCGTGGTCATAAACCGATTCCAATACATTTTTGCGTGTCTATTAACACATGTTATAAAAGTGCATAAATCAAGTTTCGTCATAATATCTCAGTTATTTGTCGAGTAATAGGCTCGTAGATTTCTTTGTATAAAAAGAGGCGGTGCCACGCCCATTTTATAAACTATTTTTAGTTTTTGTTTCCGGTCTATTGTAGAACTCATGTCACAAAATTTCAATGAATTATCTTTATATTTCACAGAGATATCGCTAAAAATGATTTTATTAGGTCACTTTATAATACCCATATATAAAAGTGGGCGTGGCCGTCAACCGATTTTGATAATTTTTCGCCAAAACATTTGTCTAAGTAAGCAAATTACGCATACCAAATTTCATCGATATATCTTCAACGGTTTCTGAGTTATGACATATAAAACTTTCAATGTTTGACCCTTAATAAGTGGGCGTGGCACCGCCCATTTTCCAAAACTTCATCAAATTTCCTCATAAAGGCCTGAGCTCAATACGTGGGTAAAATTTTATCACTCTAGCTCTATTAGTGGCTGAGATACCAAATTTCCGATTTTTTCTATATAGGAAAAGTGGGCGTGATCATGGTCCGATTTCGCCCATTTTCAATACCAACCGTCCCAGTCTCGATACCAACTTGCATTTCAAATTTCATCAAAATATCTCAATTTTTACGCGAGTTATCGTGCGTACGGACGGACGGACGGACATGGCTCAATCGATTTCTCTTTTCACCCTGATCATTTTGATATATATAAGTCCATATCTATCTCGAATATTTCATTATGTTACAATCCACCGTTATGAAATCAAAATATAATACTCTGTGTACTAGTACAGCTGAGTATAAAAAATCGAATACGTCTTTCTTTCTTAAAAAATATTTAAATGCACCTTTCTTTATAGTAAAAAAAAATAAAGCGTCTTTCTTCGTTATCAAAAAAAAATAAAGAGTATTTCTTTCGAAAAATATTTTTAATGCGTCTTTCTTTGAAAGAAAAAAGTTTGCGTCTTTCTTCCTCAACAAAACACTGCGTCTTTTTTCTTCTATAGCGACGATATGTATAAATAAAATGCGAATTTTAGGTGACCAGGTGCAATTTTAAGTTCCTGAAGATGAATTGAGATTGAAGTCGAAATATCGACAAAAATAAAAACACACACATCCCTGCTTTACCAAGACCTAGATTGTTTATTTGCATTATTCTAGTACAAATACTTCAAGAGATATTGCGAAATAAAGGAAAATTTTGTGTCGGAGGTGCCCATCCTTGCTTTTTAATAACATTAAAATATGCCTATAGTATTCACCGGATGAAAATACTTAGGTGTGCAAAGTTTCGTGAGGATGCGTTCAGCGGTTTTCTCGCCAATTGAGTTTAAACACAATTTCATATTTATAATAATGCTCTTCATTTAAAGTGATAAAATAATAAATTGTTAAAATTTATCAGTTTATCCGCATTTTTACCTTGGTAAATAACACAGGTCGACAAAATTTCAACAAATTTTTGTTACAGAAATAAAATTCTACTTTTCTAAAGGATTTCGGTGCGCTGAATCCGAATATGAAGTCAGATTTTCTGTAATACGTACAGTTTTTTAGATATTCATGCCCAAAGAGGCGAAAAACACGTTTTTTGCCTATATTCAATCCTCAATATCTTTTAAATTACTTACTTATTTTAAAAATTGATTAAAGCTATTGAAAGCTCGGCCATTTCTCTTGAAGAAAACGTTTTAATTTTTCGGATATCTAATTTAGGTATGTTGTAATATATGTTTTTGCACAATAAGGTATTTGTCGTCGAAAACAACGGCAGCATTTGTAGCATCTTATAGGCGCAATCAAATTTTGTAGTTGCTCAGCAGAACAATTTTTTTTACGAAGCCACTTACATACGTCCATAATATAATAAACTGCCTAAAAGCGTGCTTCAAAATTTTTAATTATTTTTGTATGGAGAAAATATTGAAAAACTAATGAACCTTAATATGCAATATTGCAAGTTACAAGAAAGATATCTGGAATATTAAAACGGTTTCTTCAAGACAAATGTCCACGTTTTCAATAGCTTTAATCAATTTTTAAAAAAAAGTAAGTAATTTAAAAGATATTGAGGAGTGAATATAGCCAAAAATCGCGTTTTTGGCCTCTTTAAACATGAATATCTCAAAAACTGTCGTATTAGCGAAAATCTGAGTTCAGATTCGGATTCAGCGCACCGAAATCCTTTAGAAAAGTAGAATTTTATTTCTGTAACAAAAACTTGTCGACCAGTGTAATTGTTTAAACTCTTGTCAGCTGTCAATGTCAACTTGATTAATAAATAAATAAAAAACCCAATAAAATAAACAAAAAATGCATATAACATTTTTGTGAATATTATTTTAATAACTCGTGCTAAAATGCCGAAAGAAAGCACAATTTCTTCTTTTGCATTGAAAAAGTAAAACTGAAAATGTGTCAGACTTGAATTTTACCAAACAAAATCGTTCGGTAAAGTGATAAACTTTGCTTAAATATATTTGCATACAAATTTTGACAGATAATTTATCACAATTATTATTTTATCACTTTACCCCTTTACTAGCAGTTGATCACTTTAGATGAAGACCCTTAATATAAGATACTGTCTAGTCTCTTTATCATTAATATACATACATATCGCACCCTAAATCATAAAGTGACAGAACTCAAAATTCAAAAATTTTCAGGAGAGCCAAAAAACCTTTTCTTTTTTATAGGCAAGGTTATTGGAAAAGGCCGCGTATTGTAGTTATTTTTCAGTTAGGAAATAAAATCAAACAAAAATTGGAAGTCTGGCATGCCTAAAACTATTTATTTTGTCGTATTTTTGTATATACCCTGCAGTTAAAGTTCAAACTAACTATTCAATGTGTTTTTGGGGAATTCTGATATTTGGCAAAAATGTCACTTATTTGTACTTGGTCGATACACGGTTTTGCACTTTAAACGACGATGTATGTATGTATATACATATGTATACATGCATGACATATTATATACATACATACACCACATTTGTTTTTACCTGTAGCAAAGATTCCAATGGATTTGTATGTTTGTTTCTATGTGTTTTTATAGTTGAAGAACTAAAATATCGCGTTCGTTTATTCAAGCATTTTTTTTTTTAATAAAATTGCAACGTTAAAACACAAATCGGAAATAAAAGAAAACGTAAGACAATTTCTAACCTAAGTACCTACATACATTTGTATGTATGTATGTATGTAATAAAAGTAAATATATAGAAAAAAAAGTGACTTGCTAAATTCAACTAACCAATTGTTGAACAGCCGAAGCTGCCACAGTTAAGGCACCAACTGAACATGTTGTGTTTGTGGCAACAATTACCTAGCTTGAATTGACAGCCCAGCAAAAAAGCTACGCCTCATTTAAGAATTATTACAGCAGATTTAAAGGCTTAAAAATAAGGCATGAAAATTTGAATTAAAGCTAAGTTGTATGGATAAAGGCTTAAAATAAGGCAGAGTTTCCTGTGTTGATGTCATCATGCCATAAATAATACTTAATTTAATAATACAAAATATATATATATGTATTCTGCTAGGGTTGAAGCGTTATTATTCATACATTTATTTATGTACATGTATATGTATGAATGAGATAAGCGCGCGCACTTAACCACTTAACACCGCATGTCAGTTGAAAATGGACTGAGGCGACAATACGCAATTTTTACGCTCGCCACAAATTGTACTTTGCTCATAAAAACTCAATTCCCTTTCTCTCTGTTTGGGATGTGTTAAAATGAAGTATTAAAACATTTGGAGCAGAGAGAATGAGTGCAAGCAGCGCTGCCAGCGTATTCCAGTTTAACAACTTGATTACAGCTTAGGCTTACTAGTCTGTTTTCTGGGTGGAGTTTTGTTTTTGTAAATGTATACACAGCGACATTCTTACTTATGAATGTATGAATATATATATGTAATAATGATGGCCATTGTCTGAAACGAACTTGGCAACACTTGGAAATGACAGCTAAATATATATGTATGTCAGTGGCGGATTAACAATCTGGTGGGCCCTGGGGCGAAATTTTTTTGGGGGCCCTTTTCCATATAAATATTTTGCGATTAGAATACAGTTTGATCGTTATAAATTTAAATTGCGGTTCATGTAACATATTTGATCATTGGACGTTGTTTTGCTCTGTGCATTAAACGCACCACTCCATAATATTGATGTCATTTTATATTGACATTTTTTGGTTATTGTTATAGTCAGTGTTTAAAAAACTGCAATAACTTTCATTTCGATGCTTATAAACAATACTGTACCAAGTCGACTTAGTACATTTTCCCGTTTTTGGCGTTTACAAGTATTACGTGTCTTAATTTAGATGCTGTCTAATTTTGGTATCAATCGGACAATCCAATCAAAAGTTATGAGCAAAAGTGTACATATAATACAACTCAAGATTTTTACAGAATAAAAACTTTGAGAGCTTGCCATGAAAAACCACGCAGCAAATTTTTATTTTTTCTTACGGTTTTATATGAAGCGTACCCTAGCTTTGATATTGTCGAGTTTTGGTGTTGATCGTTCAATACAAACAGAAGTTACAAGTGAAAATATACTTAGCATATAACTGAAGTTTCATATCTGAGTTTAAACTTTGAGAGCTTCTCCTGCAAAACACAGTTTTCAGACTTAGTACAGTTTTGTTTGGAAGCGTCGATTTCATTTGCTATCACTTAAACTTACTGCTCTGAACAACAAAGCAGTCGTAGTGTTTGTAGTGCCTTTTAAAAATTTTGATTTTGACTTGATTTTGATTTCGTCAGCGCAACAAGTCAAAGTAGGTAAGGTTTGCTTTTGCAAGTTGTATTCAGCAGCAGTCGTGAAATATGAAAATCAAACTTCAGCACACGCAATTACTCATTTTAAAAATCGACGATAAGTAAAATCAAAAATAATCAACATTTTCACGACTTTTGCTACTTCGACTCAAGTTTTTTAAACACTGGTTATAGTCATTTCGTAAACATGGATAAGTCTAGAAAATATAAGAGTGGAGCTGAAAAGCGCAAATTAAAAAAAAAATAAAGACGAACGCGATAAGCAACTGCTTTCTAAAATACCGAAACTAACAAGCCACTTCGCTAATGCGACGACAACTGTAAACGAAGCAAATTGTGACAATCCTGAGTTTTGTGAATCTACTTCTGATACTTTTTTAATTCCATCAACGTCAAAAGAGGTTAATTTCCAACATGTTGACAGCACGATCGAAGGTGTGCAAAATCCAGACGATGTCGAAAGTTCGGTGAATGTATCAAAAATTGATGAAAGTTCCACCAATGTGTTTTCAAATGACCCAGGTTTGTGGCCTATTCAATTCAATCAATCAATCGTACCAACTTATCGTTGGTATTTCAATATAAGAGTAAAAAATTAACACAGAATACTCTTATTTAGGTCCCTCGTCGTGTCGCAATATTGATTTGATCGCAAAGAAATCTGGACAAAGAAACTTTTCTGAATATCATTTGCATCGGGTTTTACCAAATGGAACACAGACCGAACGTGATTGGCATTTAGACATTTTATTACGCATTTATTTATGCATGTTTGTCACTAATGTTACAGATGAAACATCATTTTCAAAATTGAAATTGATAAAAAAATTGTCTATCAGTTCTTTCCATTGAAAATAACTTGTTGGATGAATTAAACTTTGATGAAATTATTGATAAGTTCGTAACACTCAAGTGCTCCATCACGTTGGTCTCCTTGTCGTTGGGGATGGGGCTTAAATGGGGACCAGGGTGAATTCCCCTTGAGGGACCTGCCCTGTCTCTCCATGAACTAAGAGGGAAGCTCCGTATGGTACCCTTGGGCGCATCCTGCCTATCGCGGCAAGCAGGTTGTATCCCAGGTGTCCCATGCGGAGATCACCGCACCAACACACACACAAAAACCCCCTAATCCAGGGTGTTATGCGTTTCCGTGCCCATTGGATGGTTTGCAGTCAGGGGTAACCGACTGTATTCTTACGGAGCCTCCCGGATACCGGTCATCCTCCGGGAGTAACGGTGGACTTGCTGCGGTAAGGGGCTCTACCGTAGTCGACCGTTCCCTTTCCCCCTTTCCTTACTTCAGGTCGCCGAAAGGCCTCGTCTCAGTAGGCGACCGCACAAAACAGAAATAAAATGAATAAAAAACAAATAGCCTCGGATCCCTGCACGGGTAACGATGCCGCCGTTGAACTTGGCGATAAAGTAGTAACCAACCCCCCGGGTACCGCTAAGACGGCGCCGAGCGGGCCTTCACGGCCCACATCACAACTTCGACCACCTATGCAAGCAGGCAGGAAGACTAAACCCCTTGAGGGTAAGCCGACTACTGCCGTCAAAGCTGGTACAGCTAAGCCCCTTGAGAGAAAGCAACCACCAGCTGAGCGGGCACGGATGGTCTCCCCAATCCCTCAACCGGGCACCTCTGAACGGCCGGCAGTGGAGAGCAGCACCAAGTCCTCCACGGACGAAGTGCAAGCCCCTGCTCCTGCCAGGGACTCTCTTACCAAGCCCGCTGAACACCCCGAGTGTTCTAAGGCTAGTAAGAGGATTCCGATGTCGGTGCGCAGCCAGCGAAATGTTCGCAGCGCCGCCAAAATCGTAGAGAGGACTAAAAATCTTCCCTACGACAAATTGACGGCGGAGCAGAAGAGTTCGTTGGTTTGGGCAAAGAAGATTCTCGCTGCCAAACAGGCTAAAGCGACTTCCGGTCCGACAATCACCCCCCAGTCTGGTCCCTCGACATCTAAACAGGCACTGACCTCAAAGAGACCCCGATCTCTAGAGAACGCTTCGAACGTTCCAAAGAGGCACATGCCTTCGAACACTCCTCCTGCCCTGACCAAAACTTTCAGCGAGGCGGCGAAAGCCACCTTAACGCTGGCAGTTATGGACCGCGGCCACCCGGACGGGAACCTGTCCCCGGAAAAGTGGAAGATGATCCTCATAGGTCTTCTCAGGAACTATGAGGAGCTTTGGACCGTTTTCCGGGGCCTCCTCCTGATATCCGGGATGGCGGATGGCATCAGGGCAGAATAAAGCTCGTAACATGCGCAGATGAGCGCTCGTACGAGCTTTATAAACTGGCTATGTCCGAGGTGGGTGAGCTGTGGCCCGGGTCTGACTTGGTTGCGGTCAGTAAGGAAGAAATTCCGAACAGACCGAGAGCCTGGGTCTGGGTCTGGGTCCCGGCTGAGCCATCTGATCCAGATAAAATTCTGAGGATCATCTCTCGCTCCAACGCGGAAATGCCCACAAGCGATTGGAGGGTAGTACGTGTTGGTGACGTGAGGGAGATGCAACGCCAGGTTGGGCTTGTCATAAGCGAGGCGTCTCTCCCGTGGATTGAGAAGCGAGGTGGTACAATCCGCTACGGCCTTTTTACCATCACGCCGAAAATCAGAAGGGATCATCCCCAGAAGGAGGATGAATTGGTAGCCGACGAGGACAACCCTGGTCTTCCGAGCCTTGGGGCTGAGGGCAGCGCCCTGAGCGCACCCGATCCGCAGGGCTCTGGGGATGGGGGGTGTTCTACGAAAGCATCCAATTCCATTTCTGGGGGCAACGCCATGAGCGAACCCACTATCCCCTTAACTATGGACGTCCGGGCTCCATGCAACACCTCGAGTGGACATGGGGCCGCTAATGAACGGGCAGACAGCACTCTGGACTCCGAGAGCGATACGTTCTCGGTGTCTGAGTTGGTAGGCCCGTTCTACAACATGCTCGACGAATGCACGCTGCTGGATTCGGATCCGGAGGAGGCCGTCTTTGACTCCACAGTCATTGAGGTCTCCGAAGGAGCGGGTACAGTAGCGGCGGACGTCGAGATGCATTCCGACGACCAAAATGATGCAGGTACTGCAAATTAACCTGCATCACTCCAAAGCAGCTTCGGCTGCACTACTCTTACGTCTCAGCAAGACTGCTGAGGCGATCGTTCTGGTCCAGGAGCCTTGGGTCGTTGGATCCAGGGTCTGTGGCCTCAAATCTGGGGACTACCATGTGGTGGCAGCACCTGCGACAGGTAGGACCAGATCATGTATTCTAATACACAAAACTCTTTCCTACTTTATGGTATCTCTTTTCAGCGACGAAGATATGGTCTGCATCAGCCTCGAGCTGAAAGGTAAACCGATATGGGTCGCCTCTGCTTATTTGGCGTATGACCGCCCCATTTCTGTGCAAGATCGGCTACTTGGTGCGGTTAAGGAAGCCGAACGTTTAGGGCTCCAACTGCTGATAGGGGCCGATGCCAATGCCCACCACACAACATGGGGCTCATCGGATGTAAACGCGAGGGGTGAGTCTCGTTTTGATTTTATTATATCTAATAATTTATCTATATGTAACTCTGGAGGCAAACCTACTTTTGTCACCGCAAACAGGAGTGAGGTACTTGATATCACTCTGGTCACAGGCCCGCTCTCTGACTATGTCAAGGAATGGCAGGTGACCGGAGAAAACTCCTTCTCTGATCATATGTATATAACTTTTAATCTACTCTTGAGACCTCCGCTCTGTTTAATCAGAAACTGTCTGCTACGCTCCTTGAGCACGCTTCTCTCGGTATGTTAAGCCTACCGTTAACAACTGATGAAGCGCCTATCCAATAACGGGTCTGTTTCTCAAGGTGTGCTGGACACATCGTCAAAAATCGATGAAGCAGTTGACTTTGTTACTAAATCCTGTAACGCTGCTTTCAAGAGTGCCTGCCCGGAGGTCATAGTTCGGGGTAAAAAGAAACCTTATTGGTGGAACCCGGAGATCTCTTCGGCTTAACAGCAGAAAACTCTTCAACCAGGCGAAAACAACTGGCAACTGGCAAGCCTACAAGGATGCCTTAAAAATTTTCAAGAAGTCGATCCAAAGAGCTAAAAGAGACTCATGGAAAAACTTCGCTACACACACTTCCCAGGGTGCACCTCGGAACCTTATAGAACCTACTCTAACCCCAGGACATCTAATGACCTGGAGCACATAATTACTAACAGAAGGGTAAAATGGGCAATTAAATCCTTCAAACCCTTCAAATCTCCGGGAATAGATGGGATCTTTACTGCTGAATTACAGGCAGCAAGTGATACTCTAATCCCTCTACTTGTTCCTATCTATAAAGCCTGCCTCAACCTGTCATACATTCCTCTAGAATGGACTAAGGCGAAGGTGATCTTTATTCCTAAAGGGGGCAGAGCCTCCTACAGCAGCTCAAAGGATTTCAGGCCGATAAGCCTGACCTCTTTTCTACTCAAAGTTCTTGAGAGATTGCTGGATGTCTATATCAGGCTCCGTGCGAATACTCTATCTCCTTTTCAACACGCTTATTCGAAAGGCAAGTCCGTAGAGACTGCTCTACACGCTATCACTTCCAAGATAGAAAAGGGGCTAGCCTTTAAGGAATTCACACTGGGCATCTTTCTCGACATAGAAGGAGCTTTCAACAATGTTCTACCGGGAGCCGTTACCACCGCCCTACGGGACTTGGAGGTAGAGGAGGCTCTCGTGAGGTTTGTCGAACTTCATCTTAGTAGAAGAGCCATTATTTCTGAAATGGGTAATTCATCGATAACTAGGTATGCCAACAGGGGAACACCCCAGGGTTGAGTTTTGTCTCCTCTGCTTTGGAACCTAACGGTGAACACCCTGCTCTCTAAACTTCAGCACACGGGCTGCCAGGTCATTGCGTACGCCGATGACATCGCCCTGACAGCGACTGGCAAGCATATACCGGTGCTGAGCGACCTTTTGCAAAATGCACTCAACATTGTAAAAACCTGGTCTCTGAAATGCGGGCTCAGTGTCAGCTCTGAGAAAACGGAAATGGTTCTGTTTACCCGCAAACATAAGATACCTGAATTCAAACCTCCGTCCATAAATGGGAAGGAGATTAAACTCCGAGGTTAAATACCTTGGTGTTATTCTAGACAGAAAACTAAACTGGAAACGGAACGTAGAAGTACGATCCCAAAAAGCCATGTTAGCACTTTACGCATGTAAATCAGCGATAGGCAAGAGATGGGGACTTAACCCCCAAATCGTCCATTGGCTGTACACAGCGGTAGTGCGACCTATTCTCTTCTATGCAGTCACCATATGGTGGCCAGCACTGGAACTCGAAACCAATAAGAGCAAATTAACTAGAGTGCAGCGAATGGCTTCCATGCTTATTAGCGGAGCCCTTCCCTCCACCCCAACTAAAGCTCTCGAAACCATCCTATTTCTTCTCCCCACGGATATACAGGGGAAACTCATTGCCAGCTGCAACGCGGCAAGGCTCAATTCAACCGAACCCTGGAGGGACACCAGATTCGGGCACGCTCAAATTCTTAGTAACGTCCCTGCCAATTTTCTAAAGCTGGACTATGCAATACCAGCCTTTTGTTGGGATAACAAATTCTCCACAAGAATCCCGGAGAGGAGCGAGTGGAAGAACTTAGGGGATCCCGACCCTAATACACTGCACCTTTACACGGACGGCTCTAAAGTGAACAATAGAGTTGGAAGTGGGTTTTTCTGCGAAAAGCTTCATCTGAAAGTAAGTTTGCGCCTACCTGATCACTGCAGCGTCTATCAGGCTGAGCTCATAGCCATATGGGAAGCAGCTCGTCGCCTGACAGATCTGCCAGACATAAATTCTATCAAAATCTTCTCTGACAGCCAAGCTGCCATAAAATCCTTACAGAGTAACAATACTACATCTATAGTTGCAATGAAATGTAGGGAGTCTTTGAACAAACTAGCCGAAAGGTGCGACCTGAACGTCATTTGGGTTCCAGGCCATAGCAACGTTCGGGGCAACTGCATTGCAGATGAGTTAGCAAGGGAAGGCACAAGCTTGCAGAATATCACATCTGCGACATTGGTTGGCCCCCCGCTTAACTCATGCAAGCATTGGTTGAGATCTCGCTCCATTGAACAGGCTAACGCTAGATGGGCCAAGGAGTCAACTTGTGTGATTTCTAGGCAAATCTGGCCTAGACTGGATGAGGCTAGGTCTGTATCGGTGCTGCATCTGAATCGGCTCTCTATAGGTCCGCTGGTGGGACTTCTAACAGGCCATTGTCTTATGGGCAATACTCTTATTAATGATTTTTGAACTCAGTCTCAGGGTATTTTTCATACTGAATATTCTACTGAATATGCAACTCCTTACCTCGAAATAAAATAATTCAACTAATTATTTTATGTGAAATGTTTCTGATTTTGGACTAGTCTGTTCTGACGACAGGACGATCGAAAAACGCGCTAGTATACATAAGAGCATGGCATGACTGCCGCAATAAAAAATTTATAAAGGTTCGTATAATTATGTGTCTAAGCACTTCAGTGACATTTTGAGTTTTTCGACCATTGTGAATGGATCCAAGTGATTTGACTCTGAGATGTGTGTCAAATAAACCCCTGCAACGATTCACTCATTTGACGATGTAAGCCACTCGCATAAAACGGCGTGAGCCGATCTGCATAACATTGGGTGAGTTTCTAAGACTGAGCTGTTGTGCAACTGTTGAGTGTTTGTCTTAGAAACGCACTGTTGAGTAATTCCGCTCAGCTCAACAGTTGGCAACTTTTCGCCATTTTTTGCATCACAAATTTTCTTCGCTACTTGAGCTCAACATGTTGTGTAAAGCCAAACAGCTGATAAATTCATCAAACCGTTTCTAAGACGTAGCTGTTTAACTCAACTGCTACACAACTGTTGGCAACTGTTCAGCTCAACAGTTGCGGAGCAGCTTTTTCTTAGAAACTCACCCATTGGCTCAACATGTGAGCGAAAGAGCTTGTAAATAGAGCGTAAGAGCCCGTGCACAATTGGCTTTGTCTGCTCCAACTTTGATAGAAAAAACCTTAAAGCAAAGCGAAATTCCAGATGCTTGCTACAATTAACACTTTGACAATTTACACTTCACTTCTTTGCTTTAATTTATAAACCTGATTTTTGGTAAAATATTTATATTTTATATATATTATTCGAATGTTATTTTTTACTTTTCTCTGTTCACTTCTCACTAAATTGCGCGAAATCGCTAAAATAAGTATAGATATACAAACATACACACACACACACAAGGGGAGATGTTTGTCAAAGTGTAAAAAAGTTGAGACATGGCTAACTTTATACTTTGCTTTACTCGCTTCACCTCAATTGTGAACATGTCCCTTTGCAAAGCACATGCTCAACGAAGCTGTCAAAGCAAAACTCTGAAGCAAAGCGAGGTAGAAGTCAATTGTGCACGAGCTCTAAGTGTTTCTGCACTGCACGTCAACAAAAAGAGATATGCCCTCATTCACTCATAACTTGAAAAGCAATTGAGTTGAATGACAAATGATTCGTAAGTAGGGATGGCAAAAAAAATTAATAATCGATTAACCGTTTTTTAGGTTAATCGAAAGGGTTCGATTATTAATCGCGAATAATCGTAGGGAACTAACCGATTATAACCGTTTTTCGATTACAATTACTTATAAATTAATACGTAGTACGCCAAGAGGACAAACAAGCTAATTTTTTATACATACTATGTGTGTGTGTTCGTTTTTATTATAATAATAAAAAATCGTCATTTCAGCGAAGAAATCGTCAATATTTTGGTGCTATCTCATTTTTACTAAAAACACGTTATAAACAAAAAAAGCCGCGTGTAGCACAGTACACGTGATAGAAGTTAACTTCTTACATTAAGCATTATAAAGAAAACATCTGAAATGATGCAAAGCTTGTTACTTTGTGTTATTTTTATGAAATTATTTAAGCCATGTTTAAATAACTCAAGTTGAAGTGGCGTATGCTATACAAATATAAAGCTTATGGTTTCAAAAAAAATTGCATAAGAGGGTATACCTTAGTAATAAGTGGATATATTAGAAATATAAAAACACAATTAGACTTAATTCCCACTCCTGTAAATATCAATTAGTTATTATGTTGCATAATTTTAGGCTATGATGAAATTAAATACGTAAATACCTACAGGACCCGGATTCTAAAAATCGCTATCGCTAAATGAGATCGCCAATAATCTCTAAATTTATATCAGACGCGCCTAAAAGTGTGTACCTACTAGAGCTCTAGATACCCGGGTATCGAACAGTTCGAATTGATCGTTTTTGTTTGAAGCCCGTTTGTTGTTCAAATGCCCGTACAAACATTCGAGCATTCGAGCTTACAAACAAAAAAAATGTGTATCGAAAAAACAAAAATAAAAACAACTACATATGAAGAAGAAAAAAAATAATAAACAAAAGAAAAAAACCAACTTCAAAATGCCCGAATTGTTCAAATGCCCGTACAAACATACGGGTAATAAACAAACAAACAACTGTTCGAGCATTTGAACAACATTTGTTCGGGGTACTCGAAAATGTTCAAAAAAAATCTGGAGCTCTAGTACCTACTTCCTTTATTTATTTATATCATTACATGACATGACATCACATCATATCATGGCATCACGTCATGACATCATATCATGGCATTACATCATGACTTCACATCATATCATGGCATCACGTCATGACATCATATCATGGCATCACATCATGTCATCACATCGTGATATCACATCATAACATCACATCATGACATCACATCATGACATCATATCATGGCATCACATCATGCATCGCATCATGACATCACATCGTGACATCACTTCATGATATCGCATCATGACATCACATCATGACATCATATCATCGCATCACGTCATGACATCATATCATGGCATCACATCATGACATCACATGACATCACACTACGGGGTTATCCGGGTCCATATTATGACCCATATTTGGGGACCCGACCTAGAACTCATAATCAGTACATCTCTATATGAAAGCTGTGCTCAGCACCTTTCATTTGATACCAATATTGCTCAGAAATATTCCGGGGTCATCCGGGTCCACGTTTTGACCCATATCTGGAGACCCGACCTGGGAATCATAACTAGTAATTCTCCATGTAAAAGCCATGTTCAATACCTTTTATTTGATACCAATATTGTCCAAAACATTCAAGGGAAAGCCGGGTAAACGTTTTTATCTTTTGCTGTTTCCTGTTTGCTATTTCCGTGCAACGGAAGTGTACCTGCTATTTCCTTTTTAAAATTTCACTCTCCATAAAAACTCTATATCGCCGCCTAAGAAGTTAACTTCAAAAAAGTGTCGGCTTTCCACTAAGAAAGCGCACCACGAAAAAAAATTACTTTTTCAGGGGCTCTCAGATATCTCAAAACTGAAATCAAAACTTGCAGGAAGTTTACAGTTTACGAGATAATTACCCCAGAAAGAGAATTATGTCGGCTGAGGATTATTTTTTTAAAGCGCGGCTGAAGGCGGCCAACGCAAAATGTTGTTCTACACACATACATATATGCATTTGCTCGTTTTAATACGTGCTTTTATCTCGACAATAGATCGCAGTTTTCGTGTTTTGTTTGGTAAATTTTAAAATTTTAACAATAAATATCTTGTAAAATACAAGCCTCCGGAAATTTTTGATTTCAGTTCCAAGTCCTGTGAGAGCCCCTCTACCCCTCTGAAATAGTCATTTATTTCGGGGCATTGTTCCTTAATGGAAATTTTTCCCAAAAACAATTTTAAAGAGGTGCGAATTCATACAAATTCGTATATAAATGAAATCGTATTTAAAAAAAGCTGTGCACATTTATCTACACAATGCGCTTAATTATATAATAAAATAAATAAATAACATCATCAATCATTCATTAATACTAATTTATAACATTTTGCCTTGAAAAATAATTTACAAAATATAAGGATTTATTTCGTGAAGATAACCATTTAATTATTGTACTGAGATGGTTTAAATATTTAATAATGCCACTTTCCTTAAAAAAAATATATAATAAACGAAAAAATCGTCATTTATTGGGAAAAATCGTCAAATCATTGCTTAGAAAAATCGTCAAAAGGGCGATAAAATCGTCAATTCGGCAACGCTGGCTGGAGGGAACGTTTATTGCGAATGAAAAGGCGGTAACTGTGTAACCTAATACAAACGCATGCCGTCAATTTACTGTCAAAAATTTCTCATGCCCATACAACTTGTATGGGAGTAACCGAAATTGAACGGCGTGCGTAAAAAACTCGCAAACTCGACGCCCAATTTTTGTTTTGCGTGACAGTTGAAATTAAGCATTGTGGGTGATTGTTTGCAAAAAAATTGACACTTGCTTTTGATATCGCGTGTGTTAGATACATATTCCACAAAATAAGATTTTCTCTGATTTTCTATATTTTTCTATTTCTTTATCTGTACACGCACGCAAGTCAATTTCGGTTCAACGCATATGAAAAATTTGCATGCGTGCGTTAATTGACGACTTGCGTTTGTATTAGGTTACACAGTAATTCTCAACTTCGACTATTTCCTTTCGATTATTTTCGACTTGAGAGGAAAAAGGTTAATCGAAAAAATAATCAAAAGTCCGTGTCCAAACACAGCAACTCTGCCACGAAATTATCCAACGATTCTCTTTTGTGCCGCTGTTCTGTCTTCCATTTGTCCAAACACATCAACTCGTCGCTGGCCAACTTTTGTTCATTATGTTTTGTTCTGGAATTCTTCGAACGCTCTGATTGGTCACTGGCGATAAGAATTGCTGCACAAAGCGTGTTGTCCGAGCACCGACGACTTGGTGCCCCCCTCCTTTCCTCGTCGCCTTCTCACCCACAAACGAACAAAAGCAGCGGGTTGCTCAACTTCGTGTCTCCGTGTTTGGACGTCGACAAAGGAAAAAACCGATACATTTTAACCGTTAACCGAAAGAAATTAACCGATTATAATCGTTTTTCCGGTTATAGTTGCCATCCCTATTCGTAAGGCTGCGAACAGAGTGGGCGCTGAAAGCCGAGCCGAGATTGTCAATGCGATAAAGATTGTCAGTGCGATAAAACTGGTTACATACAAGTCAATACAAATAAGCTTGTGGATAACACAGTGAACGCCGACAAGAGCAGAGAGCAAAGCCGATGAGTGCGAGAAAAACAGTTTCAAAGCGTTTTGCGCGCTTGTTTGCATTGTTGATGTTTACTTTTTAGCGTGAAATCGTGTTTTTAATGGTTTTTTTTAAAGAAATTTAGCTGGATATTTTCTTAAATCATTATATAAATGATGAAATTCACCAAATTGATATATTTTTAGTGTAATTGGATGTTTTCCAAATTATTTTATGATAATAATTGCACTAGGAGAAGCAAAATACTCTTCATCAGATGAATCCATTACCGTGTACAGCAATTTTATAAACACAAATGAATAATAAGACTAAATCACATAAAGGCAAAACACATGGAATAAACAGAATTTCAGCGCTGATTCCCGCGTTCACTGTGTTATAGACAAATTTTCTTCTCGCATGAAAATAAGCGTCAATAAGCTCGGCTCGGCTCCGCTCGGCATCAGCGCCCACTCTGTTCGCACCCTAAGGCAATAGATTCGAAAGGCAATAGATTCGGAAGGCTTGAAACATGCAACTGAGCTATGTATGTATGTATGTATGTACATACGTAACGAATGCGATTAAAAGAGGAATTATAATAGTATACATACATATGTACATACATATGTACATACATAAATACATAAAGCGCTTTACTAAAAAAATGCGAAATAAGAAATACATAGTAAAATTGTAGCATTGGATACTAGCTCATACCTAAATTCATATATAATTAGTATATCAGCCAAATACTATTACTACAACTATAATAGTAAATATTTATTTTATTAAAATATATACATACACACATATACATATATTTCATTTAGTTTAACTAATCAATATAATTACAATAAAACAAATGTATGTATGTACATATATACATAAGTACAAGCTATCAAATTAATGTACATACATATATGTATGTATACACAAATAAGTAGAAACTTACTTCTTCCATTGCTGCGTCGTTTTACTTCACTGCATTCACTCAAACAAACTAGAATGATTCGGTTTAGTGATGGGCGAGTCCGAGATGTTTTATTCGATTCTCTCGATTGTTGAAACATCTCGAATGCTCTCGATGGTTTTCATTCGTATTCGAGTCAAGTCGTAAATGGCCGTCAGTCGAAAAAATCGCTAAAACATCTCGGACTCGCCAATGATTCCTCTCGTTTTCAAAGCAACCCTACATTTCGGTAGGCATGGGTAACACTGCGCTGCGCCGCGCAATTGCGCTGGCGCCAACCCTGGTGTTATTGCGCTAACACCGATTTGAAAAATGCGCCAACTCAATATAGCGCCAACTCAATGTAGCGCCAACTCAGTATAGCGCCAACTCAATGTAGCGCCAACTCAATGATGCGCTATTGCAATATAACGCTGACTCAATTTCGTGCGCTAACACCAGCACCAATATAGCGCTAGTGTAAATTGGCACCACCACAAAGCCAATAACAGCACAGCGTATATGACACCGTTACAATTATGTATGCTAACGCCAATACCGAACCATCGCTAATACGAAAGGGTATTGATATTTCACTTTCACAAATAAAGAAGACAAAATTGACATTATCTGTGAATAGGAGAGAAAAATATAATACAAAATAAATTAAATAAAAAATTTATTAGCATATAGTATATTTTTGTTACGCATGGTAAATGGTAAGGGGAAATTTCGATATAATGCGCCCGGACCCGGAATCTTTCTTTTTAATAGGGTGGAGCCGACCTTCGTATTTCATAATGAAGATGCCGAAAAACGAGATGCCAGCATATTTTCACAAATATACGCAAATTACACAGGTCGACAAAATTTCAACAAATTTTTGTTACGGAAATAAAATTCTACTTTTCTAAAGGATTTCGGTGCTCTGAATCCGAATCTGAACTCAGATTTTCGCTAATACGTAAAGTTTTTGAGATATTCATGTTTAAAGAGGCCAAAACACGATTTTTGGCTATATTCACTCCTCAATATCTTTTAAATTACTTACTTATTTTAAAAATTGATTAAAGTTATTGAAAGCTCGGCCATTCCTTTTGAAGACAACGTTTTAATTTTTCGGATATCTAATTTAGGCATGTAGTAATATATGTTTTTGCACAATAAGGTATTTGTCGTCGAAAACAACGGCAGCATTTGTAGCATCTTATAGGCGCAATCAAATTTTGTAGTTGCTCAGCAGAACAATTTTTTTTACGAAGCCACTTACATACGTCCACAATATAATAAACTTCCTAAAAACTTACTTCAAAATTTTTAATTATTTTTATATGGAGAAAATATTGCAAAACTAATGAACCTTAATATGCAATATTCCAAGTTACAAGAAAGATATCTGAAATATTAAAACGGTTTCTCCAAGAGAAATGTCCGCGCTTTCAATAGCTTTAATCAATTTTTAAAATAAGTAAGTAATTTAAAAGATATTGAGGAGTGAATATAGCCAAAAATCGTGTTTTTGGCCTCTTTAAACATGAATATCTCAAAAACGAAAATCTGAGTTCAGATTCGGATTCAGCGCACCGAAATCCTTTAGAAAAGTAGAATTTTATTTCTGTAACAAAAACTTGTCGACCAGTGTTATTTTTAAAATTAAATTTAATTGTGGCACAATTATTCTGCCAGCGTGTATGTAAGCAGAATTGCGCCAAAAGAAATAAAACGGGTATAGTAGACAGTAAAAAGCAAACAAGTGTTATTTATCGATTATTCCATGGCAATTCCGTGTGATTGTATATTTCTGTGTATGGTCGTTACCTTTTGTGGTTGTTCTCCCAGTATATGGATAAAAACCCCAGTAGGAAATCGGCCTCCAGCATTGACGAAAACCACAAGATAATGATTGATATTTTATGTAAACAGTCCATTGGACTGAAAGTGGTACATTTTAATGCGCGGAGTCTTAATGGTGACAAGTTGGACTATGTTAGGGATGTCTTTGTGAAATCAGATATAGATGTTATATGTATTTCAGAAACGTGGTTTAATAATGAGATTTCTGACTTTTATTACTGCATCCCTAACTACAGTCTCTGCAGGGTTGATCGAACTACGAAAAGAGGGGGAGGAGTTGCAATTTACTGCAAGTCTTCCCTACAACTAAGAGTCTTATCTGAATCCAAAAATGCAGAAACTGAGTTTATTATTGTTGAAATTACTGACTATGTTAAAAAAATACTTGTTTCTTGTGTGTACAACCCTAATAGGTGTTGCATGTTGGATACGTTCTTTCTTGAGTTATCTTCGTATGTGATTGATTATGAATGTTTTGTTGTATGTGGTGATTTTAATGTGAATCTATTAGTGAATGACTCCACATCTAAAAAGCTACTTGACCATGCATCATCTGCAGGTCTCTCAGTGGTTAATCAAGCTGTCCCGACAAGATATGCACCAAACTCTTGCCCTAGTTTGTTAGATATCTTTTTGACTTCAAGCCCTGACCATGTCTGCAAATATGACCAAATTAGTTTCATTTCTGACCACGACTTAATTTTCTGTGCATTAGATGTAGAATTTAATCGTTCCGTTAATACTGTTATGTCGGTGTATCGTGACTTAAAAGCTGTAAACATAAATGATCTTACAAATGACCTGTTAAGTGTTGATTGGAGTGTATGTTGGTATGTTGAAACAGTGGATCAGAAGGTTGCCTTCTTAAATAATTTGTTAAAAGATCTGTTTGATGTCCACGTACCTCAACGTATTGCTCGGGTTATAAATGTCTCTTGTCCCTGGTATAACTTTAAAGTGAAATCAGCCATAAAATTGCGCAATAAGTTATATGTAAAATGGAAGAGAAGTCGTACTGACTTTGCTTGGTTGCAATACAAGATAGCCCGAAACAAAGCTACCAGCATAGTTAGGCAAGCGAAGCAAGCTTACTGTAGTAAAAAGTTGAATCCATCACTTCCATCCAAAGATCTGTGGCGTAACTTGAAAACCCTAAGTGTATATGGAAAGCACACAAATGAGTGCAAGATTAGTCCCGACGTACTTAATAATTATTTTATTAGTGCCAGCAGTGGTGTCAAAAATCCTGTAGCTCAGAACTTTTCGATGCGTTTAGAAATTGAAAGACGTTTTCAATTTGAGTCTGTCTCTGAGCTAGATGTATTCAAGTCTGTCATTGGTATCAAATCCAACGCCACTGGTGAGGATGGGATATCCTTGAAGTTTATTAAGCTTGTCTTGCCATTCATTATAGGAACTGTTACGCATATAATAAATCATTGCTTTACCACCTCGTGTTTTCCTGCGCAGTGGAAAAATGCAGTCATTATTCCTGTTGCGAAGAAAAATATATGCGTAGAGCCTTGTGACTATAGACCGATCAGTATATTGCCAGTTCTGTCAAAAGTGTGTGAGTCTTTAATGGCAAAGCAGATTTCATGTTTTGTTCAAACAAATAACCTATTATCTCCACTTCAATCAGGTTTTCGACCTAATCATAGTTGCTCTACGGCAATGCTAAAAATTATTGAAGATATGAGATCGCAGTTCGACAATGGTGACTTGACTTTGCTTTGCCTTCTTGACTTCTCAAAAGCCTTTGACCTTGTAAATCATGACTTACTTTGCATGAAGCTAAAATATATCTTTGGATTTACGGATAGCTCTGTTAGGCTTATGACAAGTTACCTTGCGGGAAGAACGCAGAAAGTGGTGTGCAGTGGCGTCTCTTCTGACTCTTGTAATGTAACGTCTGGTGTTCCGCAAGGCTCGGTGCTAGGTCCTCTTTTGTTCAGTCTCTTTGTAAATGATATATTTTCTGTGTGTCGTTACGTCAATGTCCATGCTTACGCTGACGACATTCAACTGTATCTGTCTAATCGTATTGGACTTGTTGATGACTTATGCTACAGAATTAACTGTGACTTGTCCGCCATCTCGCAATGGGCTTATAATAATGGTTTGTGTTTGAATGTAGAAAAATCGTTTGTGTTGCCCGTCAGTAGCAGTAAAGTTCATATTGTGGATATACCAAGACTATTTGTGGGTGACAGTGCTTTGGCGTTTACTGAAAAAATTAAAAATTTGGGCTTTGTTGTCAATTCGATGTTGAGTTGTTCTGATCATGTAAATAAAGTTGTGAGTAATGTCTATACTGTGCTTCGTAGACTAAGAATGTCAGCAACATATACCCCTCAAGAGACAAGAAGAAAACTTGCTATACAACTTATTGTGCCACATATAACGTACTCTGAGCTGGTATACAGCAAGCTTGATTCTGTATCATATCGCAAAATTGATGTATTGTTTAACAATGTTACTCGTTATGTGTATGGTTTGAAAAGATATGATCATGTTTCCTCGTTCAAAACAAAAGTTCTAGGGTGCACTATTTTTCAATATATAAAGGCCAGAAATTGCATATTCATATATAAACTTATGGAATTTAAAACTCCGAAGTATCTATATGAAAAATTGCAATTCCCTAAATCATCCAGGCTTCAAACTCTGATAATACCAAAATATTCTTGTTTGTCCTCATCAAGACTCTTTTTCGTCAATGCTGTGAGGCTCTGGAATTCCATACCTGACAGTGTCAAATCTATGTTGAATAGGAACAACTACAGGAAATTGATTCATGCCCACTTTACTGCGGAGTAAGATGTATGATAGCAACTTCACACTACGTGCTCTATTTTTCACTATTGTCATTTTCATAGACTTTCACCTATAGTTTCTTCAATTTTTATCTCTTTGTAATTCTTCTCTATATATTATATTTTAATTTCGTGTTATTAATTTCAATATTAGGATTACTCAAAATTTTAATTTTAAATTTAAGTTCTAATGTTAATTTTGGTCATTGTTTGATATTAGTTTTATATGTAATTTCATGTGCCAACTTTAGTTTTAAGATTTATGTTATAAGCAATATTATACAGTTGATGTGTTGTAAAAGACATGGTCTTAAAATGCAGTCCATAAAGTTAGTTAAATAAATAAAATAAATTAAATAAATTGCGCTAAAGGTGTTATTGCGTCAGAACCGTGCGCGGCGCCACGGTTGGCGCTGGGTTTATTGTATCAGCGCCAAAAAAATTGCGCCATTACCCATGGCTACATTTCGGACTCGCTGCAAAAAATACATAACATTTGTTGTTGCCGCTTGAATATCAAAATTGCTTAAAAAAGTATACAGTGGTACAAATCTATTGCCGTTGTTACTGCTCGTAAAATTAATTTGTTTCGTAAGCGTCTCACTTCAGAAAATTTATTAATGTATTAATGTTTAAATAATTAACTGTATTTATTAAGCACGACACTCTTTAATTGTGATTGCAAAAATGCAGCGTCTATATATAGCATATTTTTCAATTTGGTTCATTTATTTACATATATATTTGCCTCACTTCCATTAACAATCCTACTTTCTTCATCAACAACACTCATTCAGTTTATTTTATCAACTAAAACAAATCATCAAAACAACAGCCGGCCCGCCGACTCGGAACAGTCGCAAAAACATCTCGCTTGTGTAGTCGAGATGTCATCGAAACAACCTCCAACTCGCCGACTCGGAACAATCGCAAAAACATCTCGGTTGTGTAGTCGAGATGTCATCGAAACAACCTCCGACTCGCTGACTCGGAACAATCGCAAAAACATCTCGATTGTGTAGTCGAGGAGCGAGTCAACTTTTGACTCGATTGTGATTTTGCAACGATGGCGATTCTCTCGATTGTCAAAACATCTCGGACTCGCCCATCACTAATTCGGTTGATTCGTTTATTTTTCTAGTGCTTTTACTGTCCACAACAACCACTTCAAAATCAGCTGAGCACAGCTGTTCGACCTCTTTGACACTAAAGACCTGCGCAAGCTCACTCGCTTTTCTTTGAACACTGTGTGATTCGGTGTCATTGCCAATGTTATGCTTGAGGGTGAAAACAGAACCAGGACGTAACGACACGACATTGCGACAACGACAGCCTCTTGACGTAAAAATGTCGGTGCGAAGCCAGCGACTGAAACATAATAAATGCGGCAACGACCGCCCCTACAGAAGGCTCGTTGCTGCCACATTACAGTTTTTTTTTTCACAGCTAAAAAGTTTTTTCTTCAGATCGTAATTTTTTAATGTAAAATAATAAATTAAATAGTTAAATTTATTAATTTAATGCTTTAAACCAGGGCTGCTCAACGCTCTCGTATTGAAAGTACAAAACTCAATACATCTACAAATTTTGTATATGCACTGAAATTTTTTTTTGCTCATTTAAATTTTTTTATGAATTCCAATAAAATATTATTTTAGAATTTATTTTCAAATGGTAGTATCACATACATAAAAATTTTTTTTATTTTTTATATGAAAGTTTTTGAATACAAATTTTTTACAGTGCTTTCATTTTTTGAATTTTTTTTTCATTACACATTTGTTATTGTAAATTTCGATTTCTTACGGCAGTGCTCGAGCTCCTATACAAAGTGCCTTTGCTCTGCACATTCAATATGAATCATAGGCACATACATATAAAAATTTTTTCATATCTGAGTGCTTATGGGAGTGCGAAGAAAATTTTGTTTTCATATTTCAAGTGCAAATATGTATCTGTGCCTATGATTCGGAGCAAAACAAAAACAATTGTGCTTTGAGTGCCTATGAGGTGAGCAGCCCTGCTTTAAACTGTTATTACATTTGGTTGTGTATAATACTTCTACTTTTTTTTTGTAAAGTTTCGTTAGATTTATTGAGTTGTCAAAATATTCATATTTCATAATGCAGTGGCAACTCGTCGTCCGCTCGTCGTCGTCACCAAAATTAGAAATCGGTCTAAGTTGGCGACAACGTAATTTTCTCGGTGGACGACGTCGTGCCACGCCGTCTTTATTATAATTGCTTTCATAAGAACGCATGGGTTTTAATTTTGACGGACTGTCGTTGTCGCAACGTCGTGTCGTTACGTCCCGATTCTGTTTTCACCCTGATTCGGTTTAACATACGCCAATGACGATCGTGAATGCAATATGAGTTGCTCTTCTTCTTTCTGTTTTGTAGGTTGTTGATTTTACATTCTTGCACATGTTATTCGTGGAAAAGCTGGCGTTTACGCCCTCTTCGGGAATTGCGTTTTAGAAACTCAGCCTTAATTTCTTTTCGGAATTATGAATTGGTTTTTTCAATTCCCAATTCCGAAATTGCGTTTCTGTCTTGATTGCTACGACCATGTCCTTATGGTCCCTTTTCTTACAACAACCACATCCGGCCGCCATACCAATCTGTACCCCCGGAAGTCGCCGCCATACAAATCTGTCCCCAATTTTGACATTTGCCAATGACATATCGACTTTTTTTTATCGATTTTTGATGAGCTGTGTGACTTGTATATTTTGACAATGTTTTCGACCCAAGCAAAAAAAAAAAAATTAAACCAAAAATAATTCTTATTTCTGCAAGATAAAATATCGCTCAAGAAATGAGTTTACGAGTATTTTTGATCAAAAAAAAATTCAAATATAATGCTTAGGTATTTCCGAAAGATAAAATTTTCAACCAATTAGTAGGAAAAATAAAAATTAAGGGGCACGAGTTCAATTTGGAGAGAAGCTCGGCCTTAAAACTCGTTAGAGTTATAGTCGCAGCAGCATATTATTTTATTATAAATTACCGCTCAAGTTATGAGTTTTATTTCTGACCAAAAAAGTAAAAATTGAAAGGCACTTCTTATTTTTGATTATTATGGATATCGCTCAAAATTTTCGGATCATAGTGGATTCGGAGACATGCATGATGTTTGCAAGTAGGTATTACGAGTAGATTTTGTCCATTGAAAATATAACGAATAATTATTATGGTCTCTGATTTTTATATTAGAGTCGCGAAAACCAACCTTGCGCATGGGCTTTGAAGATTACAGAAGAGTTTATTGGCTTATTTATGTATATACAGTGATGCCAGATAATCTGCGCTAAAATTCCCACAGAAATTGGAACGAAATCCCTAATTTCCCACATTTTAAATTAAAAAATCCCACAAAATTCCCACTGAATTTAAAGCATTTATTTCAGTAATATAAGAATATACAACGGACAAATGCAGTTTTTTTTAATAGTTAAAAGTATTAGTTGTACAAATTATTTGCATTGTGCAAGTGGATATGATTTTTGTTGATTTTAAAGTTGAAGCAATTGATATTTTTGGATTATTTAAAATATCACTAGATAGTTTGTTTCGCTTTTTACATTTAGCATCCGTTACAATTGAAAATATTCTTTCTGATTCAGCGTTTGAATGGGGTAACGTGAGTACAATGTCAACCAATTGCTTAAGATTATGAAACAAAAAATTGTCATTATAGTTTTTAAAGTTTATTATTTTTTTAAATCGTCCTTTTGTGTTTCGGTTAAAACTAGAGCTCTCGATTTTTTTTGAACATTTTCGAGTCAGTCGTTTTTTGTTTATTACCCGTATGTTTGTACGGGCATTTGAACAATTCGGGTATTTTGAAGTTTGTTTTTTTTTTCTTTTGTTTATTATTATTTTTTTTTACATGTATTTTTTTTATTTTTGTTTTTCCGATACACATTTTTTTTGTTTGTTAGCTCGAATGCTCGAATGTTATTTGAACAACAAACGGGCTTCAAACAAAAACGATCAGATTGAATTGCTCGATACCCGGGTATCTAGAGCCCTAGTTAAAACTATACAAATACTTTTGTATTCCGATTCTGTGAGATCAGGATTAAGATTTAATTTTTTAGTTAGAGCAAGAAGTGATACACGATTGTTTTTGGAGAAATCAAATACAATATCGGGATCTAAAAACTGGAATTCTTCGAAAATACCGTCAAATGAAAAACGTGATATTATCTCAAAAGTAGAAGCTTCATAAAAGCGCACACACTTTTTTTTGAACACAATCTTTTCCTCCAAATTTAAATTTGACAAAATATCTTCGCACTGTAAACGTTATGCACGTCAAATAAAACTGCAGTTTGAAGTTACAAAACTTTTAGCTGTAATTCCCACGGAATTGTAAAAAAGTAAGGTTTTAAGAAATTTCTTGCAATTTTCAACACAAGTGTCTTAGCTTCTTGCCCTAGTCGGTGTATAAGTACATTTCGGCTTTGGAAAAATGCGTTAAATTCATTGAAAAAGTTAAGAACTGACTTCAAAAATCTTAAATAAGCCTTGTTTTGAATTCTTTCCAATTCTTCAGAAATAGTTTCTGCTTTTTTACGCTTATGTTTAAATGATGCCAGGCGAAAATAGCTTTTAAGTGGCTCCAAATTCTCTTCTTCTTAATACAGTACGAATGTGCACAATGAAAAAGAAATTACCTAAGAGCGGCGATTATTAACACGCTCTTATTAGTTTCACCTATGTATATGTATGTATGTATGTATGTATTTATGTAAACAAGTTACGTATACGCAGTGTAGTTCACTGTATGTTTACTTGTACGCATATATGTAGCCGACTCCTTTTTGCATTGAATAAGTTAATGCGAAAGCGTGTGTATTCATACACTGAATGGGAGCTTTTCAGTGTGAGATGTGCTTATTTTAAGTTATACTATAAATTATACATATGTAGGTATGTATGTATGTAAACAGTTCTGCTACCAAAAAATCCCTTTTTTTATATGAACGACAATAAAATGTCCCTTTTTTCCCTCTTTAAAAATTTTGCAGTAAAATATCCCTCAAAAGGGGAAATTTCCCTCAATCTGGCACCACTGTGTATATAGTTCAAATAAACTTGGTAGAGGGCTGACTCAGTGTATTGCTATTTTGTGAATAATATGAAAATTTACGTCGGCAATAAAAATAGTAATGACGTTACTGAACTTGATTTTCTACTCATATGTACGTATACTAGATGGTGGGATACCGTTAACCGTTATTTTAAAAACTTGCTATTGAAATAATGTTTTATTTTTATGTGTTGTCATCGATGTCACATTTTCACAAATGTCAAATAGGCGGTTTTGCAAGTGTTCCATGGGCGGTTTTGCAAAAGCAAAATGTTCTTATGATGTTACATATTGTGCATACGAGTGCGACGATATGTAAATATGTAGAAGAGAATCTGGCCTTTTTGAAACCCCGAAATTCCCAGGATTGCTAAAATTTGATCCCGGGATTTTCGGGATAAAATAGAAATTGATTAAAGATAATTCCCCTAATACAAGAATGAAAAGTTGTATTTTATATAATTTGTATTGATCACATATTTATATATACTGAGTCAAAGTAAGGCTTAATACTTTTGATTTGGGGGCGAAAAAATTCCCACATGGAAGGAAAGACCACTATCCATATAGTAAAAACCCCCAAAACCGTTTTGCTCCCTGAGGTAAAATTTTGTTTTTATTGACATTTTAAATTTGCGAAATTTTGCCCAAGTGATTTTTAAATAAAGGAAAAAATTGTTAAAATACATGTCGTACAGAAATACATATGTTTTTATGAAACATAGGTATAGTAAAATTGCACGAGCTTTAATTTCGTGGAATACTTTAACCCGCTAACACCTCCACGGAGATATCGTTTTTTACACTTTTTATGAAGAAAAAAAAATAGTATTTTGAAGGTCTATAGAGGGTTAAAATGTTCTAGAAAATTATTCGCCATAAGAGCGCTTTCACATTACTCGGTGCGGTATCGGATCGACATTTTTGTTTTTTACCGAAAGTATACCGAAACCTTACCGACCACATGTATTTCAATTGGCACTTTCACATTAGTGTTGCATACATGAAATCGGAGCGGATTAATTTCGGTATACCGCAACGCGGTAAGACCGGTCAATAAAATTTGAGGAATTACTGCAGACATTTTTGCGGCGTAATAAAAGAAGAAGAACAAAGTCAGTAAAAAACTCGTTTCGGCTATAAATGTAGCAAGTTATAATGTCTTCGTCTTCGCTAGAAGACATTATTGTTATTATTGAGTGATTTGTTGAAGTTAAAAATTTTGTTTTGCAAATTTCGATGTTTGTTTTCCTATTTTCTGCCGATTACGCACCGAAAGTATTCCCACAAGTGTGAAAAACACAGCAACGCGGAATCGTTTCGGTAAGTTGAAAATACCGAGCAAAAAATGTCGATCCGATGTCGTACCGAGTAATGTGAAAAGGCCCTAAAATTTCAGACATAGACCGGCCACACATGACGGCAGAAAATGTGCAGAACTTGGGCAGAAAGCCATAAAAACGCGCGTCTTCATGTGTGCACATTGGCAGAAATACTAGGAAATCGAGGGTTTTTGTAAACCAGCGTTTTCTACCTGCCATTTTCTGCCGTCATGTGTGGCTGGTCATAGGCTTTGTATAAATAACCCAAAAGAACACGGTGAGCGAAAAACATATATTCCCGTGTATTATTTGTATGCTTTGTCCACGCATATGCATTGAATGTACATATAAAAGTTGTTGCATATTTCATGGCGTGATTTGTGATTATTATTTCCTGCCTATATTTCAGAAATTATAAGACCTAGAGAAAAGTGTTATAGGAGCCATGTATATTAAATTTAAATTTGTCAACACATTCAAGAGATATACAGTATTAAGTGGAGCCATTGGCCGAATAACAGTAAATTGCCGTTATCTCAAAAATCTTCCAATAGAATTAAAAATTAAATCAATTTTCGTAATCAGCGGCCGATTTTACATACATATAGATATGTAGATAAGATAATGGCGTTCAGAGTATTTTTCGGCTGTAGACTAGTGTACCACCTACTTAATGTCCATATCCCGGAATACCGGGATTATAAAAAAATCTCGAAAATCCCGGAATCGTAAAAATCGGAAAAATTGGAATCCCTAGTATGTAGGTAATATGTCAATAAAAGAGATTTGTCTGACTAGAAAGGGATAAAAGATTATACATATGTATGTATGTAGTTATAAATACATATGTATACACATGTACATACTTATGTACATGATGACATCAGCTGTATGCGATGACATTAGAGCGTATAGCAAAAAAAAAAAAGGTTCGCCGTACGCCTCTCCTCCTCCTCAAATGATTTATTTTTCGAAAACATTTCTGGAATATTTTTTTTTTTTGGACACCGCTACATGTCGCTAAAATTTATTTTTTGAAGCTAACTTCTTAGTCGGCGATTCCGTGCAACTGAAATAGCAAACAGGAAACAGAAAAAGGTGAAAACGTTTACCTGGCTTTCCTGTGAATATTTTTGCACTATATTGGTATCGAATAAAAGGTATTGAACATGGCTTTTACATAGAGATGTACTGATTATAATTTCTAGGTCGGGTTCCCAGATATGGGTCACAATGTAGGCCCGAACGGGGGGCCTAGCACCTCCCATATAAATTTAATCTTTCATGTTGAATATCTCTGGAAGTGTCATGGTAGGACCCTGGAAATTGATACGGAGATAAAAAATATCAGTACCATGCTGACGAGAAAAAATGGAAGTTATTGGAAATGGGGCGTGGCCTTATCTTGAATATCCCTACTTACCCGACAGTAAAAAAATTAATTTGTATCAATCGCACTGCTTTTAATTTTCCAACTATTTACATTTAACGTTTGTAACCATAAAACAATTAGGAAGGAGGGCGCAACCCGAAATACCCTTTTTTTTTTGTTTGCTTGTATAGTATTTTAAACTGCCTATTTACTTAACTAAATAAAATAGTGCGTAAATTTAACGTTTTTTTTAAATATTACTAATCAAACATTTTTAGATGTACTTTGTAGCCAAATTAATGTGCTGTAAATAAATGCGATTTCCTCTGCACTGATTGTTTTTTTGTTTCGTAAGGTGGAATTTTTTTTGTCCATATAAGGCGAGACGGCCTAATGTATGTATATAGGTGACCGACTACGGCAGCCTTTGTAGTTATACTATACGCTGAGCAGAGCCCCAACAACGCCGGCAACGTAGAAACAACACCAACACCAACATAATAAAACCGGCAACAACACCGGCAACAAACTTACGGCCACAATACCAACATTGACCTACATGGGTATGTGAGTGTATGGTAACTCTGTGCTTCACTATAATAACCTTGTTTTGTTTTCCTTAAAAACGTGTGCAACAAATCGAACTACTATTTCAGATATTAATTCAAAAACGCCCTATTTCAGAGAAAATTCCATATATGTATGTATATTTCTCTGAAATACTGCATTATTGGAGAAAATTTTGAATTAGAGCGTTTTTGCAACAATTTTTAAAATAGGATGATCTTTTACTCAGGCGTCGATGTGTACATTATGGTGGTCCCCAAATATATAGAGTCAAATTGTACATATATCATATTTCTTCAACCTCACCTCCTAGGTCGATGCTAATACATATAGTCAAAGATATCACGTACAAATTTTTGTCCCGATCGGACAGGGTTAAGGAGTGTCGCACAGGAGTCGAAAGTTCAGAAAACTCAATCGAGACTCAAAAAATTGAATTTAATTTTTTGTAGATCTTATGTCCAAAGTCTAGAGTTGGCATTGTTCGTGTTTATTGTAAAACTTATTAAATTTACAAACACAGAGATTATAGCACTTCCAGTATTTAAATAAAATTAAATTAAGATTAATAAATAATTAAATAGTATTGGTTTAAATCTACAATAAAATCTTAAGTCACTTTAATGGAAAGCGGTATAGGTGTAAATGCAAATATGTATGTAGACAGAGTGTAGTAGATAGAGTGCTCGCCTACTATAGCAGAGATCTCGGGTTCTAACCCCAGTCCGGACAAACACAAAAAAAACGTTTCTAATTAATTAAAACTCAATTATCGGGTTTTTTAAGAGCAGCGGTCACCTCTCGGCAGTGGGAGGCATACCCTCCGAGTGTATGTATGTATTTATGCCATGAAAAAGCTTCTCACAAAAAATGTATTCGCCGTTCGGAGCCGGCATAAAAACTGTATGTCCACCCAATGTGTAGGAAAAATGTTAAGGAGCACGCCTCGAATTGGGAAAAAAGCTCGGCCATAAAACTCGTCAGAATTATAAACGTGCCAATATATTATATTATACGTAGTATATATATACATACACATAATACATATATGTATATGCATATGTATATGCATGTATATGTACATATGTACATATGTAAAATTTTGGACCTACATTAATCTAAATATGTATGTATATATATATATATATATATGTATGTATATAGTACACATATGAAATTACTAGCGCAAAAGCATCTAAACCAACAATACTACTATGTAATTATTACATATTACGTATGTACGTATGTACATTACATTAAGGGTGATCCTTAAAATAAAATTACCTATTTTCTGCGGTCTCACCCCCTAGATCGGTAACAGAATAGTCAAATATATCACATATAAATTTTCATCCCGATTGGAGAGTGTCGCATTGGGGTCAAAGTTTAGAAAACTCTATGGGGATCCAAAAAATTAAATTAATTTTTTCTATACATACCTATCTAATGCACGCAATCGATAGTCGTGCACTCAAAGATATTAAATATAAATTTGGGTCCTAATCGGAGACGGTTAAGGGGTGTCGCACAGGGGTCATACATGGTAATATGAACATTGAGTGCAGAACTATTGATTTTGGGCATTAAATGTATGTAAAAAAATTTAATTTTTTTTTGTCTCCATAAAGTTTTCTGAAATTTGACTTATGTGAGACACCCCCTAACCGTTTTCGATCGGGACACAAATTTATAAGTGGTATCTTCGACTATATTAACAACGATCTAGGGGGTGATGTTGAAGAAATATGATACAATATGTCTCCATAGATTTGGGGACCACCCTAATTTACATCCATACTTACTTATCTACATACATACGTATATACATACCCTGTAGGGAAAATCTCTAGTTCCGAACTAGGTCGCTTCTAATGCATTTTTCGACACTACTAGTGCGAGCTAAATCTCTTTTGCATGTTATCAACTGGCGAATTTAACACGGGGATGTCCTAGGCGGTGTCAATTGTCACCCTCTGCACTACATTTTCGATAGTTCCGAACTAGTACTAAATTCTACAGTTTACACTAGATCGTTTATTGGCACATTTTCGATGGTTCTGAACTAGCTACAAGTATCTACAAATTCTACAGTTTTACATCTGCCGCTTAAGTGTAGCCTTTGACACACTTCATGCAAGTGGCGCGATGGCCGACTGGCTAACGCATGTGCCTTTCAATCTGAGGGGCGCGGGTTCGAATCCTGTCTGTGTCAAGGTGGATGATATTTTTTTTTTAACTAATTATTTTTTTTTTTATTTATTTAATAAAAATTTACAATAATATTTAAAAAGTAATAAAATAAAAAAAATTTAAAATAATCCTGAGGGATCGGAAAAGCATAATTAGGGGAACATTTCATTTCATACAAGTTAATATGCAAATAGAAAACTCTTTATATAAAACGCTTCACTAAACATATGAGAATTGCAGAAATATACAAAGCCGACGGCAATTGAACGAACGAAAAATTGTCATAGAATTTTTGTCACTTCGAAATTGCATACAAATCAAAGTGTGTCTTATAATGGTTACTCAATTCACTCCTCCTGAACTGGTCGGGGTCTAACTACAATTGATCTAGTTCCCTTTTGACACCTTTTCGCTAGTTCGGAACTAGAAATTTTGCTGACTAGTTATTGAGTTCCCTGCAGGGTACATACAATTCTATCTATTATACATACATACATATGTAGGTATTTTTACTGTGGCCACTTGGCGCATTAGTCACCTTAATTCTGTGAGAGAATAATAATACGAATGAAAAGGAAATCTTGTATCGAATATGTAACGATCGGGGAGCACAAAGCAACCAGCAGCACTTGGAGGCTCCCCAAAAAGATTTGCTAGCTTTAGTTTGAGCTTGAAACTTGTCGAGTGTGCAGGTGAATTTCGAAGAAAGAGTGAAAGAAAAGCAACAAATTAAATCAATTAATTTCAATTTAAATTTTATAAGAGTTACAACAAAAAGTAATAATGCCAGGTAATAAAATAAAAAATAAAAGGGAACAAGTAAAGAATACCGTCCGGTGAGCTAAAAAAAAAACAAAAGTGGGCATGGTCCGCCTTTTTGGCCTGATTTCAGTGATATACTTCTTTTTTGGCGCAAACGATTTTTGAGGGAGCTAGAGGGGGATGAAGTTTAAAAAACCCTTTTTTTTTAAAGCCGATATCTTCCAAAATATTCACTCAATTTTTAAAATTAAGGCATCGTTGGAAAATTCCACACAAATTTTGTAAAAAAGCAAAAAACTTTAATTTTGGTAATTTTTTTTTTGTTTTTTCTTTTTTTTTGTTGAAATGACCTTATTAACACTATACAAAGTTATTTACATTAAAAAGAACGTTAAATTACCTTTCATTTGATATATAATTTGTTACGAAAATTTCGTTAAAAACGTGCAAAACAATTCTTGTTAGTTATGTATAATATCAAGAAAGCATCTATAGCGCGGACAACAGTACTTTTATACAGAACCCCGAATAGCGTTGGCGGCCTTCGGCCGCGCTTTAAAAAAATAACCCTCAGCCGGCAGAATTCTACTTCCGCAATAGCATCTATGGGGAAACTTTCCAATAATGTCACACGCCCCCAAAAAAACGACTTCTACCGGGGGGTAGGGGAGGGGAAGGGTGTTCTGAATCCGTAAAATTTAGGCGCCGGACGTACCTCGTTTTCGAGGAATTTATGGTTAAAGTTTAGTAACTCTCCATATAAATACGATTGATAAAGAAAAAACTTTTGCGGAGAACAGGTTTTGCGTTGGGGCCTTCGGCCGCTCTTATAAAAAAAATAACCCTCAGCCGCCAGAATTCTCTTTCCGGAGTAATATCTATGGCCCGGTCCGCAGTGCTTTTGCGCAGAACACTTTTCTGCGTTGGCGGCCTTCGGCCGCGCATATAAAAAATAACCCTGGGCTACGCCATCCGTCCGGACGTGTGCCCTAACCGTGGCTACCGCCACGGTGATGTCCTTCTGCGTAGTACACCCTTCGTGTGTCAGAAAAGCCTACTGTACAACTTTTTTCATGGTTCTCTGTATACCTAAAACTACTAAAACATCTTTTCATTTCACGATAGCTAATTATATAGAAGTCTTGCTATAGAGAATAGTATATGAAATTAAAGATATTTTTATGCTCTTTTAAATGAATATAATTTTTAATATACTTAATAACACAAAAAAAAAAAATCACAGTTTTTCCCTAAAAAAAATACCAAAATTTGAGTTTTTTGTTTTTTAACAAAATTTGTAAGGAATTTACGAAAATTTTGATACGTCATATGAAAGGCCTTTAAATAAGCTTTCCAACGATACCTTAATTTTAAAAATTGAGTGAATATTTTGGAAGATATAGGCCTTTTAAAAAAAAGTTTTTTTTAACTTCATCCCCCTCTAACTCCCTAAAAAATCGTTTGCGCCAAAAAAGAAGTATATCACTGAACTCGGGACAAAAAGGCGGACCACGCCCACTTTTTGTTTTTTTTGTAGCTCACCGGACGGTATCCTTTACTTATGCCAATAAAAGCATTCAGTAATAAAATGCGTGGAAAAGTTGCAAGAAAATGGGAAAAAAATTCGGTTTTTTTTTTGTCAATTGTCGTTTTAATATCAATTTTGCCTTTTCTAAGGTCATCGGCGAATGTGAAATTGAAATATTTTATAGCTCTGATAATTTAATTAATAAACAGAATTATTTTATTTCTTGTTTTTAGATAGGAATTCAACTTTCTTAAATTGATATTTGTTGCGATTTTTTAATGGAAATCTAATAAAGTACCACATACATACATATACATACATACATTCATATATACTTAACAAGTAAAAAAATCAAAACAATGCGAGTGTAAAATTTAAATTGAGAATATTATGTCATGCCTACGGTTGCCACTTGTTGAAAATATTGCCAACCAAAATCTTAGAAAAAATAACCGAATTGAAAGAAAAACAAGTATTTGCAAATTGTCATTAGAATCTCATTAGAGAACTACATATGTACATTAGATTTCGATTCAAAAATGATAAATTTCTCGTTTTGAGAATTACATATGTCCCATTTTGGGTAAAATTTTAGACGTCGATACCCCGGCTAGAAAAAAACGGTTTTTTAGGGGGGTAGGGGGGGCGGAGAGGATCACAAAACTGAAGACCCCACCCTCCGGAGGCCTATGGTTCCCGAGATATACGTCGTTAAAGTTCCGATATTTCCCATATAAATTTCACCGAACACTCGCCAGGGTTGCCGTTGGGTGTTGCCGTTTGGGGGAAAGATGGTGTAACGCCAAATTTAAATAAAAATTATCAAAAACTTTTCTGCGTTGGCGGCCTTCGGCCGCGCTTATTTAAAATAACCCTGGGCTACGCCACCAAAGTCCGGACATACTGCCCAACCGTGGCTACCGCCACGGTGATGTCGTTCTGCATAGTACACCGCGCGATTTGTTATTAAATTTTGGTATTTTTAAATAAAAATTATCAAAAACTTTTCTGCGTTGGCGGCCTTCGGCCGCGCTTATTTAAAATAACCCTGGGCTACGCCACCAAAGTCCGGACATACCGCCCAACCGTGGCTACCGCCACGGTGATGTCCTTCTGCGTAGTACACCGCGCGATTTATTATTAAATTTTGGTATTTTTAAATAAAAATTATCAAAAACTTTTCTGCGTTGGCGGCCTTCGGCCGCGCTTATTTAAAGTAACCCTGGGCTACGCCACCAAAGTCCGGACATACTGCCCAACCGTGGCTACCGCCACGGTGATATCCTTCTGCGTAGTACACCGCGCGATTTGTTATTAAAAATTTTCATATTTACGTGCCTTTTTCTTACTTACTTACCTCGATATGGCAACACAAAAAGTACTGTATAATACAACCCTGCATGTAGTCAGAAACACAGAAGCACACATAACTCGTCGCGGTTAGTGAAAAAATGTAAACAAATTAATAAAAGCGAGTTTTTTATAATAAAAACGTAAAATTCCCCCGAAAATATAAATAAAATCGAAGTTTAAATGTAATTAAAAGTTATAAAAGTGAAAACTTGTATAAAAAGTATCGTTCCAAAGGCAGTTGAATCAATTTTCCCACATGAAATTTTGCTTTTGGTAAGGGTGACTTTAACAATAAATTACATGAATTGTGTAATTAAAAAATCTGTAAAAATGATTTATTTAGTTAGATTAAAGCTAGAACTTGCATTTTAGTCACATTCCAACTGATTTTCGTGGTGAAATTGCCATTATTTCGCATTTTCAAAAAGTGGATATCGACGTCGAAACTCTAGCCCCATTTTGTTTGAGATCCCTGTGATTCTCGACAGTTTATCGAATTGTCCCCTAACGTTAGTTTGAGTTCTCGAGTCATTGTCAAAAAAACAAAAAAACAAAAAATACGTACATACCTATATATCGTATCCTAAATCATAAAGTGACACAACTCAAAATTTTTTGAAATCGGGTATTTATCATAAACCGGTGCATAGAACATATCCCTAGCGATTTCAAAAAAAAAAAAAAATAAAACTTTTCAATCAGTGTATGTTGAATGAAAAATAACCATTATACTACTTATCTTTTTGCCATATCATAGCTTGTAAAAAAACATTTTTTGCTCATGAAAATTTTTGAATTTTAAGCTGGTCACTTTATGATTTAGGGTGCGATATGTACTCGTATATACCAATGCTGTGAAAGTATGAAATCATTTGCAGATTGAAATCAATAATTCGGCCGTTATTATGTAATTATTATTTTTTTTTGAAGCTCGACTTAAAATTTTAACCCAGTACTTACCCAAATAAAATATGAATTAGGCCAGCAATGTTTACAATCATTGAATCAAATCAAAAATGTTGATGGCAACATTTTTAACACTAAATTATCATTCCTAAATTAGTACCAATCATTCAATACAAATAGTCTGAAGCAGCTCTCACGTTGCACAGAAATAAGCAGTTGTAGTACTGAATGATAAAACTGACTGCATTCTGTTAATTTTGCACTCATATTTGAATTGGAATGATTTTAAATTATTATTTACCGGCTCGAGGTCCGTCGGAATAAGAAAATCAAAAAATGTTTTTGTTTTTTTTTTACCAATCCATATACATACATATGTACATATTTCGGTCACACTGCGGTTTACATATGCGTATGTATGTATATATACATATGTATACTGGTTTAAAAAAAATATTTGGGTTTTTTCCGACAGACCTCGAGCCGATAAACAACTAAATAAAATAAAATAAAATAAAATAAAATAAAATAAAATAAAATAAAATAAAATATAAAATAAAATAAAATAAAACATAAAATAAAAAGGTCGGTAAAACAAAATTATATATAGTATGTACATATGTATGTACATAAGTATATTTTTGTAATTAGATTAGGTACAAATATTCGTTCGTTCTCCTCTCAGTAAATAAAAAAAAAATCGAAAAAATTTGCTACCATCCAGATTTTAATAAAACAAATGGCAAGTAATAAAATCAAATTTCTTGATATATGTATGTACATATATGTACATACATATATGTGCACATATGTAATAATAGTAATAATACACTGGCGCGTTTATAACTCTGATGAGTTTTATGGCCGAGCTTCTCTCCCAATTCGAGGCGTGCCTCTTAACTTTTTTTCCTACTAATTGGGTGGACGTACAGTTTTATTCCGGCTCCGAAAGGCGAATGCATTTTTTGTGAGAAACTTTTTCATGGCAGAAATACATACATACATACTCGGAGAGTATGCCGCCCTCTGCCGAGAGGTGACCGCTACTTTTAAAAGCCGAATAATTGGGTTTTAATTAGAAAATTTTGTTTGGTGTTTGTCCGGACTGGGGTTAGAACCCGAGACCTCTGGTATAACAGGCGAGCACTCTACCCACTGCACCACAGCGGCACATACATATGTATGTACATCCAAAAATAGCATTGCACGTATGGGGCCACCTACTTTCTCTTCTTCAAGCCTTTTTCATATTTAATTTTCTGGTTCTTATTAATATACCTAGTAGGTACCTATTAGCTACAGATTTATACATGCGAATAATAAAAACAGCCACAAAGTTACACATATGTATGTACAAACATATACGCCTAATGGTTGAAAAATTATTTTTTTATGATTTAAGTTTTAGAACATTTAATTTGAACAACAACCAGTTAGGTATGTATGTAAATTAATTCAAGAAAGGAAATAATAATAACAAACAACATTTTATACATAACATGCGATCATGATCGGTAATTCCCTAACTATGTTCAGACAGTTATGCGTTTAATAGACTATTAAGAGCCTGCCAGTAATTTAAAGCCATAATTGAGCTCTATTTATCATATAAGCAACTCAAGTTAATACTTAATCAATTTTTAATAAATCGACTTTAGATTGGCAAGATTTTCAATGTTGTGAAAGGGGAATGGGAGATAAGTGAAATCTCATCCCAGCCAGCCAGAGGAATGTATATTTGGGCATATTTTTAATTTTTACAAATTAACTTAATAAAATTCATCTCACGAAATGAATTATTTTGAAACACATTAACAACGCCTTACCGAACTGGAATTAATATTTTTTTCTTTTCATTTTTAAGATAAAAACATTTGTCAGTTCAAAAAGTTAATTTTCTTGGACTCCGTTTTCGTTCCCTATTTAGAAAAACTCGAAAGTGGTTGGCTGGGATATAACACTCACTTAATTGTGTATATCATAGATGCTCATGCATATGCCCTTGAATCACATTTGTTTTTGTTTTTCCCCCTAGACATAGGCACAGATACAAATTCGCCCTTTGAATATAAAAATAAAATTTTCTTCCCCTGCCATATGCCCTCAGGTATAAAAAATTTCAAGTGAATGTGATTGATTTTCATATGGGATGGGCGAAGCTACGCTAGCTTCGCCCTTCCCATATGAAGCTACGTTGGCGTCGCCCTTCCCATATGAAATTGAAAATTACACTAACAAATTGAAAATAAAATTTTTTTGAAAAAATTGAATTCTTGAATTGAAAAGCGACGTAACTCAAAACCCAAATAAATATAAAATAAATGGAAGAAATGCAAGAAAACCTTTTTCTTTACAAACGAAGCTTTGAGGTAAAACCTTGGATAAGGAAGAAGACTGTTGCTGGGAGGAGACTAACATTTAGCAGTCCCTAAAGACGTTATTCATGGATTCAAAAAATTTTGAGTTGTGCAATTTTTTGATTTAGGGTGCGATTTTTAGGCAAACGAAAAAACTGAACAAAATTTCTAGTTAATATTGAAAAATGTGTGGCAAAAGTGTATTTCAAATTATTTGAAGAAAAATAAAAGTAGATTTTAATAAGAAAAATAGGAATTAGAGCTTTTTTTGCTGAAATATTATTGCGAGTCGCAGTCTATGCTAATTAATTATAGGTACGTACATATATAAATTAATAATTAAGGTAAGTTACATATATGACAGAAATAAAATATGACAAGTATCCACTCATAAGAAATGAAATTTTAAAATACTTATCCATGTTCGGAAGCACATATATTTGCGAAAAAGCCTTTTCTAGCCTTAAGTTAATCAAAACAAACCAAAGAAACATTTTATCACAAAAGCGTTTGGAAGCAATTCTACAATTATCCACCTCTGATTCGACAATAAATATTGACAATTTATTAAACATATTCAAGGCTGTTATTATTATGTAATATGTAGATACATTTTTTATATGTACGAGTTCTCATCTTAATTTAATATATAAATACATTTATATAAATAAAATATGTTGTGAATATTGTACATATGTATGTATGTTGTAGTGGCCGCTGTGGTGCAGTGGGTAGAGTGCTCGCCTGCTATGCCAGAGGTCTCGGGTTCAAACCACGGTCCGAGCCAAACACCAAAACAATTTTTCTAATTAGTAAAAATCCAATTATTGGGTTTTTTAAGAGCAGCGGTCACCTCTCGGCAGTGGGCGGCATACCCTCCGAGAGTATTTCTGCCATGAAAAAGCTTCTCACAAAAAATGCATTCGCCGTTCGGAGCCGGCATAAAACTGTAGGTCCACCCAATTAGTAGGAAAAACAAAAAGGAGCACACCTCGAATTGGGAGAGAAGCTCGGCCATAAAACTCGTCAGAGTTATAATAGCGCCATTGTATTATTATTATTATGTATGTTGTAGGTAAAATTTCGTACAATAAAAATTTACTTGTAGTTTGTAACTTTTTTTAAATCTAACACAAATTTTTTCTGAGTGCACTAATAAATTTTTGTAGATGTATTGGAGTTTCCCCATTCAATACGAGAGCGTTGAGCACCCTTGGTGTATATGTACATTTAATTAAATAGGTGTAAACAAGAAATCCAATGATGCAATTAAAAGCTTAATTGACTCAATTAATATGGCATTTTTGAACGTAATATATGTAACTCGACTTATTATACGGTTGTCTTGAATAGAGTCGAGGCGATTATTAATTAAAATACTGCATACAATACGCTAATCCATACATACATACATATACATACATATATATGTCTACATATAGCGATGCAGTTTTGTTAATAAAAATCTGCAGCAAATTTACGCAAAGCACCCGTTACCTTAGCCGGCTCACAGTGGGGTTATTGGATGGTCATTTTGGAGACTAATTCAAAAACTGAAATTCGTAGTACAAATACATAGGTGTTTAGTATATAGCTATAAAAAAAATAAAACTCCAGGGCCAATAACTAGCGAACGCCTAAGCCGAATTGCATAAATTTCTATCAAACGAAAGGTAATTTAGTAAGCTTTTTAATGGGGGCAGCCAAGCTAAATTGGGAGAAATGAAAAAAATAGGTGGCAACCTTGGCCTGATTTTTATTTTATCGCTGTCCTTAAAAAAAAAACTCCGAATTGACTGATTATTCTTGTCAAAATAAAATATTCGTCCAAAAATAAATTTTTTCTTTGGCGTTTTATTATAAATGGAATAAATTTCCCGGTCCCTGAATTTAAATGCATTTTCTGCCTTGCCCTAGTTATTAGTCTATATGAGGCACAGAAAATGTTCAACAAAACCAAAATATGTATATGTATTTGCCACTTTCACATTCATTTATAGAAGTATGAAAACTGTTTTTTGCTTCCAATAGTACCACGTGGCGTATGAGTAACCTCGAGTTTTCGTAGAGTTGAATAAAGCATAAGGGCCTTTTCACATTACTCGGTACGACATCGGATCGACTTTTTTTGCTCGGTATTTTCAGCGAAACAATTCCGCGTTGCTGTGTTTTTCACACTTGTGGGAATACTTTCGGTGCGTAATCGGCAGAAAATAGGAAAACAAACATCGAAATTTGCAAAACAAAATTTTTAACTTCAACAAATCACTCAATAATAACAATAATGTCTTCTAGCGAAGACGAAGACATTATAACTTGCTACATTTATAGCCGAAACGAGTTTTTTACTGACTTTGTTCTTCTTCTTTTATTACGCCGCAAAAATGTCTGAAATAATTCCTCAAATTTTACTGACCGGTCTTACCGCGTTGCGGTATACCGAAATTAATCCGCTCCGATTTCATGTATGCAACACTAATGTGAAAGTGCCAATTGAAATACATGTGGTCGGTAAGGTTTCGGTATACTTTCGGTAAAAAACAAAAATGTCGATCCGATACCGCACCGAGTAATGTGAAAGCGCTCTAAAACGAATCCCAAACAGCATATGTCTACGTTTTAGGGTATAACTCTTCAATTTTTGCAGCTAAAATTCTGCAATTTTGGATTTAGGGCATGTATTGTACACAAAGCGCTGTCAGCGAAAATCATCGATATCGGATGACTATAACATAGAGATTCCATACCGTGATTTTGGGCTAAGAAAAAAAATAGTGCATTCCAATTTCATATCTAGATTCAGCATAAAATTCTGCTTCAATTCGACGTGCATACTGGCCTGGTTATTTTTTTTTTTGTCAATTTGTGCCCAATTTTTATTTTCAAAAATCCGTCTTGGTCCATAAAAACAAAATTCCGGAACCTAAAAATTAATTTTAGACAAATGTCGTGGAGGAGTTTTCTACTCAGAAAAATGAGAGGAATCGAATTTTCATGGCGCGATATAGGTTAGCAAATCGCGCCACCCTAATATATGTATGTTTAATGACATCATTGCATTCAATGACTACGTTCATATACAATGTACATACATACGAAAGTTTTGCATTTTTTTCTCTGGATTTGTCAAACACAATTTCAATGCCAAAATATTTCACACATATGTATGTATGTAAATCAGCCTTACTTGTACTTGCAAAAAATTAAACAAAAACAATAACAAACAACCCTGCAAAAAATTAATCCCGAAAGAGATTTTTCCCGGATTGATCTGTATCGGGAACAATTGGTCCAAAGTTAGTCCCCGATGGTTCCCTGTCGGGTATAAATCTAGATTAATCGCTTTGTTTCCGAACGGCTGCAAATATATATTAATTAAATGTAAAAATTTTTAAATTTCTACAAAAATAATCAATATACATACAGATTTAAAAAATTTTATAATAATCGTTAACTTAAAACTAATTGGACACTCTTTGAAAAATTACACTCGCATAATGCATACATTTTTTTTATAGGCTTTTAAATATAAAAAAAAAGAAAAAAAATGTGTGGGCCTGAAATATACAAGCACACATATGTTCATGTAAATTTTTTCAAGCACATGGCACATGTACTATGCACATGTGTGTCCCTGACTTTCAGATTTCAGGCACATGTATTTTGTGCCCAAAACTTTTTCAATGAACACAAAGCACATGTGCCTGTGCTGTGCTGTATGTGTCAATGCGTCAAAACTGACATATTTTTTATTTTAATTCATTGAAGAGATTTTTTTACAAAAGTAAAACTTATTATATAATCTTTATTTAAATATGCATGTTTACAACTTTTATAGATTTTCGGGATCTACATTTAAACACGTTCGGGATGTAAGCGATTAATGTACATTTGTACCCGTTCGGGTATACAAAGTTGTTGGAACTTCACAAGTCGTGCCTGGACTTCAGGAAAACTGATCTTTTAAGGGGGCGTGACACCGCCCTTCAATTCTATATCTGAAGTCAGAACGGCTAGGAAACAAATAGTTTTGGAAATATTAAGCTGATTCCACATAGAACTTTGTGTTGCGCTACGTGACACTTTCTGCGTGACAGCTGAGATTAAAATACATGTATCTATATGAGGTTTCTCACATAACAAAAAGTAACGCAACGCCGAAGTTACGTAAAGCACAAAGTTGCCCAAATCTCAACTTTTGGGGGCGTTGAAATTTTTTTTCAGTTTCACTTTAATATAAATGTAAATAAACAAATTTACATTTCACACAATTGAAAAATAATTTAATAGATTTTTATTTTCTTATTAACTTTTTTGTAACGGAGAATGAGAGATTTTTCAGAAAATAAATATTTTTTGACTGATGTTGCAGCGTTCAATGTGGCATAGTTTTTCGGTTTTGCGTTGTTTGACATAGAAAGCGGCGCACAGTGGGGGCACCTCCATACAAACGCGGCCAAAAATAGTAATAATTAAGCTAGAATCTTGAAACTCGGAACTTAAGCTTTTTTGGTTGAAGTTAGTAAACTGTGAAAATTTGAACAAAATCCACCCACAAATACGCCCACCTCCCATATAACGGTATTTTTGAAATTTCAGCATTTTCCTAACTATTATAGCTAAAATGCTCCATTTTGATTAGTGTATACATTTTTGAAATATAAATCAAATGCGGTAATCATTTTGGAAAAAGGGTAAAGCACTTCACCGTTTTTAAATTACAAATATATGCACCTTTAAGTATGTTATAAGCATTTATCATAAAACTTTCATACAAAAAAATCGCATTTCAAAAAAATTTTATACCGGAAATGAAATTACACTTTTCTAAAGGATTTCAGTGTGATAAACCTGAGTCTGGAGTCAGATTTTCCAAATTGTTTCTAGTTTCTGAGATATTCATGCCCAAATAGGAAAAAAACACGTTTTTTGGCTCTATTCCCTGCTTAATATCTTTTATATAATTACTTTCCACTCAAGTTCGATTTAACCAGTTGAAAGCACAATCATTACCCTTGAAAACAGCGTTTAGTTTCTTCGAATATCTTAATTAGAATTGGAAATATCGATATTTAAGTTTCACCATTTTGACAAATATTCCCCATACAAAAAAATTTAAACTTTTTGAAGCATACTTCTGGGCATTTTGTATGGGAAAAATGTACCAAAACTCAAAAAACACCTTCCATAAAAATGTTCATAAAACAAAATGGAGCAAACGAATTTTTACAATTTTTTCGCCAGTTTTTAAAAGACATTCAGGAGCATCAAATATTAAAAAATTTTTTTTTTTTTTTTTTTTTTTTTAGCATCCAATATATTTTGCCAACTGTATAAATAAAATACATCTAACAATTTTGTGGTTCGTTAAAAGTAATTAGTAATTAATAATGACTTAATAAACTTGGTGGGCATGTATGGATTGCTCTCAGTAGTGCATCCATTTATTGTAGTCCATCAATAAAGATCTGTAAAAGATTTTCTTTTGAGGCGTACGAAACTAGTTGGTCTTGCCGTCAGGGCTAGAGCGAGGGGGTTGGGGTGAGCTAGTAGTCTCGTTTTGTATGATCTAGCATACTTTCTGATTTCTTGAGCAATAGTAGGTATCTTTAGATCACGATGTAGACGGTCGTTAGTGACGTAGTAGGGTGCATTTACAATCATTCTAAGAGTTTTCGATTGGAATCTTTGGAGAATTTCTATATTTGAGTTTGCTGCAGTTCCCCACAGCTGTATGCCATAGGTCCAAATGGGTTTTATTGTGGCTGAGTAAAGCAGGAGTTTGTTGTCGATTGATAGTTTTGAGTTTCGATTCATGAGCCAATAGAGATTCCGCAGTTTTATACCAAGAGCTTTTCGTTTGGTGAATATGTGGGTTCTCCATGTTAGTTTTCTGTCGAGGTGCATACCAAGGTACTTTGTTACGTCACTTTGCGGTATATCAATGCCGTTGAGTTTTACGGGTGGGCAAGTGTTATGTCTAGTGGTAAACGTCACTTGGACAGATTTTGATTCATTTGACTTTATCCGCCAGTCTTTCAGCCAATGGGTAATTTTATTTAAACTTCTTTGAAGCTTGAGTGAGGCCACGTTTGGGTTGAGGTCTGCAGCCAGTACGGCAGTGTCATCGGCAAAAGTGCCAATAGTGACTCCTTCTGCTATTGGGAGGTCATGTGTGTAAAGTAGGTACAGTATTGGGCCCATTACACTACCTTGCGGGACGCCAGCTAAACTCTCGTAAAGCTCAGACTGCTCTGCTCCTTCCTTGACGAAAAAGTAACGATTTTTTAGGTAAGATTGTATAAATAGGAAGTAATTTGTAGGGAGAGTAGTTTTTATTTTATAGAGGAGACCGTCGTGCCATACGCGATCAAAAGCTTGGGATATGTCTAGAAAAGCAGCTGTACAATATTTTTTTTGCTCAAAGGCAGAGTAGATTTTCTCGGTAAGTCTATGTACTTGTTCAATTGTTCCGTGTCCTCTTCTGAAGCCAAACTGGTGATTAGGTATAATGTTACGCTCTTCTATTATGGGTAGGAGTCTTTTAAGGAAAATAACTTCCAAGACTTTTGAGACAACGGGCAGCAGGCTAATGGGCCTGTAAGACGCTGCCGTATCAGGGGGCTTTCCTGGTTTCAGAATCATTTTCATCTGAGCGACTTTCCATTGAGCGGGTATAAATCCAGTTATTAGTACTGAGGAGGTAATATTTTTTGTTTTTTTTTAATTTCATTTTAAAATTTTACAATTTTAACAATTTTTTTTTTTATATTCTAAAATAAAAAAGCTGCCAAAGATAACAATTAACGCTGATAAAAAAAATTACCTCATAATTTTAAAGTATGGACCATTTGCTGAAAGACGATAGAGAAATATTCGATTAGTCGCCTAAATATACACGTTTTTCATAATGTCAAAAGTAACATAATTAATGCATTTACAAAAACACAGTTTTAGGCAGATGGGAAAAAAATTATAAAAGCAAATGGAGCAAGTGGATTTTTAAAGTGAAAATGCAGTTTGATTAAGAATATATTATTTCAAAGCATAAAAAAAAATTGAGGAGGTAATATTTTTTGTTTTTTTTATTTTTTTATTCAAAGTCGAGGAAAATTTTTTTATCATCGACATTTTTTGTGAATATTTGAAAATTCATATAAATTCAACAGTGAGCGCTATTTACAACTAAGTTATTTTTTCTGAAAGAGAAAATCATTATCTATGTAACGATGTATCATTCGTGTATGTAGGTTAACAGTTAAATGAGAAAGAGCGTTTTGTATGAGGTGTGTTCATTGAGAAATAAAAGGACCTATTTTTTTCTCAACTTTGGGCACCCTGTACGGCTAAACGAAAAGATACTCAAAAATTTTTATATAAGCTTTTTTATTACAATTTGATGTATCTGTCGATCTCTGTTTAAAAAAATGGTTTTACTCATACTTTAATTTTGAATTTATTTTTGGCCGCAATCACCCATTGTGCGGCGTAACGCAAAGCGGAAAAAGTTTTATGTGGAATCAGCTTTAATGTTTAAAGTTGCGTAAATTCTCGGACTGAACGACCCTTTTTTGTATGCAAATCGATTGCTCTACTCCTCTAGTGCTGCCGCACAACAACAAAAAAAATTCTTTCTTATGCGTAGGCGGCCTTCGGCCGCTGTTCAAAGAAAAATAACCCTCAGCTAGTTGAATTCCCTTTCTAGAGTAGAATCTAAGATGGATCCACAGTAGAACACCCTTTTACGTTGAAAATTCTTTTGAAATACATGTATACTTACATTTGCATTAAATTTCTTACCATCCGGCAACTCTTTCTTCGCAGTAATCAACTGACAGTTATGTGTATTCAGTGGTTGAGTGTGTGTTCAGTTAAAGCTGATAGTAAGAAGTTCCCGGTAATAAAGAATTAAATTCCGTATTTTTGCAATAAAAAAGTGATATTTCAGTGTTTTCAAAATGCAGGAAGAACTATTAACATTCCCAAAAAATAGTAAATATATTTGTTAGTAGACACCTACTACTACACCTCCTGTGAATTTCATTGAAAAAATTTCAGTGGTTTAGAAATTATGAATATTGGCACGACTTGCGAACTTGCAGCCTACAAATTGAACAATTGGCTAGCGTAGAACTGAACTGGTCTATCTAACAAAATACAAAAGTGGAGAAAACAGATGAAACGCGTTTTAACGCGGTGTGCGATTGTTGGTGTATGTTAAGTGAATAATAATAAGCTTAATAGTTAACTTAACATTCTGCATTAAACAAAAATTATTATAGAAACGTTTTTTTATAGAATATTTGTTTGTAACAAGAAAACTTGTTAAATAGACCACTTTAGAATTTTAAATTTTTAAGTAAGTTTGAACTACAAATTGGAAATTATATTAATAAAACAGCAAAAAATATGTGAAAGGAAGTACTTTAATTACAATAGTGATGGGCGAGTCCGAGATGTTTTATTCGATTCTCTCGATTGTTGAAACATCTCGAATGCTCTCGATGGTTTTCATTCGTATTCGAGTCAAGTCGTAAATGGCCGTCAGTCGAAACAATCGCTAAACATCTCGGACTCGCCAACGATTCCTCTCGTTTTCAAAGCAACCCTACAACATCTCGGACTCGCTGCAAAAAATACATAATAATTGTTGTTGCCGCTTGAATATTAAAATTGCTTTACAAAACATACAGAGTGGTACAAATCTATTGCCGTTGTTGCTACTCGTAAAATTCATTTGTTTCATAAGCGTCTCACTTCAGAAAATTTATTAATGTTTTAATAATTAATTATTATTATTATGCACGACACTGTTTAGTTGTGATTGCAATAATGCAGCGTCTATGTATAGCATATTTTTCAATTTGGTTAATTTATTTATGTATTTGCCTCACTTCCATTAAAAATCCTACTTTCTTTATCAACAAACCTCATTCAGTTTATTTTATCAATTAAAACATATCATCAAAACAACAGCCGGCCCGCCGACTCGGAACAATCGCAAAAACATCTCGCTTGTGTAGTCGAGATGTCATCGAAACAACCTCCGACTCGCCGACTCGGAACAATCGCAAAAACATCTCGATTGTCTAGTCGAGGAGCGAGTCAACTTTTGACTCGATTGTGATTTTGCAACGATGGCGATTCTCTCGATTGTCTAAACATCTCGGACTCGCCCATCACTAAATTACAAAAATAACACACACATGTTCGTAAATGATCACCTCTGCATTAAAAGTAACAGTAACCTAGTTTTCTCCACGGTGGGCTGGTATAAAATCTTCTAGATTGTTTTCTGTTTAATCTCTGCGGTTTACATGTGGAGAGACAGGTAAAAGGAATGATGAATCGGTGGTACAAATTTCAACATATTTTTTATGTTCTGCATTTTTTTGAATTTCAAAACGCGTATGTCGCTGCCCTGATCTGGTGTAAAATTCTTCAAGAACTCTATGAAATCATGTTAGGTTCAAGCTAGATTTCTTTATATCGACGGATTTATATGTTTCACAACAATCATCATTAAACTGCATCACAGATTCACCCTTTACAAATTTTGCCTTTCGCATTTGGGAAACTTTTGCACCGTCGTCTACTATACTCTGGTAGTCCCTGAACATTGGCCGTAGTTCGTCATATGACATAAATTTCCCCAACATATTATTAACATCAAAAAGAGCATGCTTTCTACAATTTTTAACCAATTCCATCCACTCATCTGGTGTAAGACCACTTTAGAATTTCTTGAAATGACAAAAGGACGTGAATTCTAAAGTGACATTTTTATCGTTTGGACACTTTGGTGCAGAAATAAGACCTACATCAATTTTTCACGGATAAATTTATGATTTTCAAGTTCAAAAATGTACATACATAACTCGATTTCTGAAAAAATGTTAGATAGACCAGTTTAGTTCTACGCTAGCCAATTAGTCTCTTCATAGGACATGCTCGAACAAATACGATCAATTTGCTCCATATAAAGGATCTAAAGTGGTATTAGTCGCATGCTCCCTTGCAATCGATCCCGGACACGTCCTAGATTAATCGCATTTTTGCAGTGAAGGGACGAAATGTAGTATGCAATAGAGTATGCAATCAAAATACATATATACAGTAATTTATATATATATATATATATATATATAATATTAGGGTATATATATGTAGATTAGGGTTGTCCAAAACTGTATGCGAAAAATAAATTTCTCCCGAAATCCGCGGAACAACCCGCATTTCATGCCACTGTACTACGGAAATCTATACCGAAAATTTGGCATTAATATATTAAAGTTTTGAGGTCGCGCAAATACCTCAAAGTTTCCTACAGCTTTTACATAAATTTTTTGAAAAGTCCCTAATGAACAAGAAAGATGTTTTTTATCTTAATGAAAAAGGCAATTATTTTGTTTTAGGAGTAATAGGAGCGTCAGACTGAATACTTTTCCGTCAATCCAGCAATCCGTTTAACTGACAGCAGAGTAAAATTACATGTATTTGAATGATGATCGACACATTCAGTATATCAACTTTGCCGTAACAAATATATGAAATTGAAGTATGTTTCAGTTAAACGGAGCCGGATTGCCGGAAAAGTATTCATTTATTGGGTTCTGACTTATTGGACCACTTTAATGTATATATAGACGTATGTATGTATATATATATATGTATTAATATATGTATATGTATGTACATACCTATTAGCATTTTTATTATCTGACTGCTGTGTATGTACATATGTGTGTTCTCCTTTTTTGCTTTTCAAAAGTTGCGTTCTAAATCTCTTGAAAAAAATCGCGAATTGCTTTTTAACAATATTATCTACATATGTACATAAGTCATTTAACATACTCGTTATAAACAAATATATATGTACATATGTATGTTTGTCCGTATTTGTGTACATACGTAGGGTCTAGAAGATTCCAGCCTACTTACTAACTCAAACATTTGCCTTCATCCAAGTATTGGCATGTTTTCATTTACGAATCTTCGTTTTGATACATATGTACATACATATATTTACATATATGTATATATGTATGTATGACGTGATATTTGATGTAAAACTTTCTGTTCACATTAGAGATGGCCGATCCCGTGATTTTTGGGGAGTGGAGTGATTCGCGACTGTGACTTTTTAGCCATTGTGACTTTTTTCAGTGACAGCGACTTTTTGACCTCCTGACAGGAACCAAGACTTTTATTCACTTTTTAATAAAAGTAAAATAAATAATAGCTTAAAAAAACTAAAAAACACGCTTTAATCTTAAAAATTGTACTAAAAATTGAGAAATAATTTAATTAGAAACAAAATGATGAACGAAAATATAAGAATTTAAGGAAAAGCGTGGGGTGCTCAGTATGTCAAAAAATATTTAAAATCGGTGTTTTTTTACTAACAATTTTATTTTGACTTTTTTGAGATTTCATATATCGTACTCTTTAATTTCGCAACTGGGTATATTTTTGTACTAGTTGTACGAATCGAATATTTTCATGTTCAAATATTATTGAGCACCCCACGCTTTTCCTTAAATACTTATATTTTCGTTCATCATTTTGTTTCTAATTAAATTATTTCTCAATTTTTAGTACGATTTTTAAGATTAAAGCGTGTTTTTTAGTTTTTTTAAGCTATTATTCATTTTTAACTTTTTAGTGAAATTTTTCATTAAAGGATGTTTTATGCGGACGCAAGAATAAAAGTAAAAAGAAGTCTGATGGGATGTGGTGTTCTCCGAAATAGATCTACATACATATGTATTTATAACTTCTTCCAAAAATCCCAATATGCAGTGAAGTAAACTAGCTTATTATGCAATATTTTCCAAACCCTTTTATTCAAGGTTTTCCAAACTAGCTTCCAAAACGTTTTGTTATATTTTACAATCAGAAAGTGAAGAGAAGTTGAGGTGAAGCATTTGAAAAAGAACAAAAAAAAAAGAAACCTGATTGAATAAATTCGAATTTAGACAATAAAAGTCCGAATACGTTTGTAGCGTAATGGTGAGGTATGCTGCCTACGGACCAAGGAGCTCAAAAGAAACGTATCTACTCCATTCCATGCCGGCTAGATCAGTTTTTATTTTTAATTTTCACTCGCTTAGTAACCAAACGCCCAGAACTACATTTTGGACTCCAAAATTAGGAGAACACTTCTGTAAGAACTGACCTCTTAAGTAGCTTATTGACTTGGCATCGATAAAAACAAGACAATGCTCTTGCAATCTCCTCAAGTATTTTACTTTGTTTGTAATTTTTGCTTTGTTATTAAATAACTGTTCCGTTTAAACAAGGTCGAACTGAAAATTTATGCATTGTTGTAATTTACAGCTTTTAAATCATTCATGAACTCTTGCGTTTAGCACCTAAAATTACAAATTAGCACTGCATTAACACTTCGTTGTATGGTATCCCTAGGAAAGTTCAGAAAAAAAAATTATAAAAATTTTCGCTTATCGTGATATTTTACGAAAGAAAACAAAAAAAAATTGCATAAGCAGGCAACCAAAAAGTAACATGTACTTATATGTTTAAGCTTTTGTTATTTGCTAAAATTTAAAATTTATTTTAATTTATTTAATTTAACGAGCACAGGCCCAGGTTATATTTTATTTTTTATTTTTTAGAAACTAGAAAAAAACTTTTTAAGCATGGATGTAACTACAGCTGTTTCACCTTAGATCCCTCTAAGACTCATCAGGTTACTTTTGCTTCTGCCAAGACTCGAACTTGCGCACCTTGCAGTACAATAACTACAGTTCTAACCGCTGAGCTATTGCCTGCCTTCGACATCTGATAGAAAATTTGTTGCTAGTTTCTTTCCTACTATAATTCGTTTCTAACTTATGCACATACATATGTACATATTTACATATTATTGTATGATTAAACATAAGTAGCGAATAAAGTGTAGGGATGTTCAAATGAACTTAATTTTTTTTTTTATTTTAATTTATTTAATTTAACGAGCACAGGCCCAGGTTATATTTTATTTTTTATTTTTTAGAAACTAGAAAAAAACTTTTTAAGCATGGATGTAACTACAGCTGTTTCACCTTAGATCCCTCTAAGACTCATCAGGTTACTTTTGCTTCTGCCAAGACTCGAACTTGCGCACCTTGCAGTACAATAACTACAGTTCTAACCGCTGAGCTATTGCCTGCCTTCGACATCCATGCTTAAAAAGTTTAAAATTTATTGTTGGTCAATCATTAACTCTCATCTCCATTCATTCTGTTACAGTGGAAGTCAACACACCTGACAAATTGGAATATCAATTCCATCCCGTCTCTGGCAACGTTTTTACATTCAAAGTTCGTGCCGCACACGATGCCCATTTAGCGCTAACATCGGCACCCGTCGAAGCCGAGCCCATGTATGAGGTGTTTATTGGCGGTTGGGAGAATACGAAATCGGTCATAAGAAAAGATCGCCAAAAGCCTGATGTTGTAGAAGTGCATACGCCTGGCTTTTTGGAGGCTGGCGAATTTCGCGGCTTCTGGATACGTTGGTCGAACAATGATATTAATGTGGGACGTGAGGGTGACTCGGTACCATTTTTGTCATGCGAAACGCCTGGCTTGTTCCCAGTCAACTTTGTGGGCGTTTGCACTGGTTGGGGTGCAAGTGGCACTTGGTTGATTGATGGTAAGTAGTTAGTTGTACCTACACCCTTCAACCATAAAAAAAACTATATATATACTACATACATATATATTTTATACTTTTCTTCAATTACTCACAGATGCTCCACAGCCCAGTGCTCCCGCTATGGGCTTCGCTCCACCATGCGGCAGCGGTCCAGGCTGTTGGGTACCCGCTTCCAATGGTACCGTTCCGCCCAGCGCTGTTGAGGGTGGCTTCGATGGCAGCGAACAGCTGTACATTGCTCGTGCACGTCACGAGGGCGATCTCATCCCCGGAAAATTGCATCCATCACATGGTGTTTGCTATGTAGCCTGGGGTGGCGGCGAACATGGACATGGCGATTATGAGGTTCTGTGCTCGGGTGGTGGCCAATGGGTACCGGTACGTGATGGAAATATTCCACCGAATGCTTTCCCTGGCGGCGAAACTGGTGAGGGTGAACCGTTATTCATTGGTCGTGCCACACACGATGGTACTATCACCGTTGGTAAGGTGCAACCATCACATGGCTGCTGTTACATTCCATATGGTGGAGAGGAGTTGGCCTACAAGGAATTTGAAGTTTATGTTGCTGTCTAAAAATATGTCTGTCAGCTATGATAACTCATAAATAGATCACCCGATGGAAAATGATATCAAATAAAAAGCACTGCACGCGATAATAATTGAAATTAGTTATTATATAAATACTTATATCTATTGTATGTACATATATATGTATATATACTTAGTAATGAGCAAAGCACAAAGTGTACTCAGTTAAGTGAAGAATAATTATTTAAGTACATATCGACGGCTGAGAATAAGATCGCCCTTTTTCAAAAATTGTTTCAAAAACGCCCTATTCCAAAAATTGTTTGAATAACATCCTATTTCAGATTTTGCTTCAAAAACGCCCTATTTGAAAATTTGTTTCAATAACGTCCTATTTCAGACAATTATTCAAAAACGTCCTATTTCAGAGAAATATATATGGAATTTTCTCTGCAATAGGGCGTTTTTGAAGCAAAATCTGAAATGGGACGTTATTGAAACAAATTTTCAAATAGGGCGTTTTTGAAGTAAAATCTGAAATAGGATGTTATTCAAACAATTTTTGGAATAGGGTGTTTTTGAAACAATTTTTGAAATAGGGCGATCTTATTCTCAGCCGTCGATATATAATTTAATATTGAACTCGAATCTAAAAGATATTTTTGAATTGTATTTAATTAATAATATTTATTTATATGATATTTTGAACTGTATTCCATATTCCTCGTATCACTGTATAACAGTTTTTTTTTTCAATTTGAATTGCATTTTATAAAAAAATAAATGTACATAAACTTATTTTTTTATGTATGTAAATGCATGTAGTGATTAATAATTTCAAACTCGAATAAATTATGAACAAATAAACTGTAGAAGAGATGCAAAAGCCATGGGAGGAAACCCACAATTTGTCTTCGTTTTCTGAATATATGTAGGTACATTTGTATATTAGATACGTTTTTTTTTTGTATGAGATTCCTTAAACCTTCTCAGATCCTCCCTCCGGCACCGGAATATGAAAATAGAGTGTTTTGGAGTAAGTAAACTGAAAAAAAATTTCACTTATCCAAAAACTGGCTGGAGCTACACCAAAAACCGCGCAAATTCCCAGAATTTCAATGTATGTTTAGATTTATGTATGAAAAAAGTTAGGATTTTGCACAAGAAAAAAATGTATATCTACCCATACAACAAAATAACCACTAAAGCGACTGGCGTATTCAGTTTTTTGGTACACTCCCCAGGGAAGGTAATATCGCGGCCTAAAGTGATCATTTTCTTTTTTTTTCTCATGAATCTTCAACTTCTTGCCCTATACTCTTCCCGAAAGTGGACATTATTTTTTAATTAAATCACACGATAGGCTGCGTTATTTAACCCATTAGTGGTTGCCGTGTCAGTTTGGGAAAACCCAATTATTGAGGGCCAGAAATAAAAGGGGTGGCATCAGTAAAATTATAATTTTAGTTTTCCGTAGTCAGAAGTGCAGTGATTAAATATAAAATAAAAATATTTATGAAATTATGTATTATGATCTTCGTATAAATTATTTGCTGAATTTGCTTATCAACACACCTGTGGAGGTATGTACGAAATTAAACGCAAATAACAACTTAAAAGGTCTGAAGAAGGCCATAAATTCGATCCTTGAAGACAGTTGTGATGGTTTGGAGTATGGCTTGTCTATAATTTCCCCGGAACCCGATGTTATTACCGACGAAGAAGAGGGGTTTAAAGACGATATTTCTCCAACTAACATGCCTAACGATGTTCCAGGAAATGTTGAGACACAATGGACCAACTAATTTTTCGTCGCAATATAGCCAGATTTTATATGAAGCAGTCTCCGCAGAGATAATCTGCTAGCCCTTCTACTTCGAATATAGAGGGCTTGGAACTCGATGGCGTCGGTAACGTACCTTAAAAGTTTCCAAAAGAGAGTTCGTTGTGTCATCTGTCATAATATAGGCTATGTTCAGAAACGCAGCATGAAGCGCAACAGCGGCAGTAATTATTTTTTTGATGATTGTGATGAGCGACCCTTCATGCAAACTTTACGTTTATGAACGCTCTGCTTCTACTACAAAAGCAGGTTGCGCTTCAAACTGAACTTCTGAACAAAGCCTATACATGAGCCGCTGGGGCTGTATAAAATGCGCAAAAACATTGTGCATTGAAATACCGTGCTTTAAAAAATATCACACTTAAGTGGCCACTGTACCAATTTGGGAACACCACTTTAAAATGCCGGAAAAAAATTTTTATTTATTTATTATACATTCAATTTATCACTATCAATATCCCAGTTGGAAAGGGCAATGTTTGGTAATGCACAAAGTAATCTATCTCTACCATCATTTATACATTACAGCATAGGTGGCCACAAATTAAGCATAAGGGAGCCACACGACAACAACATCAATAAAAATTGCAACAACCTTCTTCTCGGAGTTATAAAAATATTATTTTGCCAAATAACGGTTTATTGCAACAACATACATAAAAAAAATCATACATGAGCACTTTCTATTCTTAGATGTCATTTTGAAAAGAACAAATGTACAATATACCTACATACATACATATGTATAGATATGCTGCAGCTAGTAATTCAAATATTTTGCTAAACAACATGAACGAGGTAGCAGATATAAGCTTTGTTTCTCTATCCACTAATTAACGTTAATAAACACTAATTTCTAGATTTGACATATAATTTGTGTTTCTTTGGTTTCTCTCCAGTAAAAGAGAGCGAACTGAACGAAAATTGAGATAGCACTGAACGAAACTGGTGAGAGCGGCAATGATAGTTCTACTAACTTTTTTACTGGACAAATTTCCACTAGCAAGACACTAGCAAGAAGAAGAAGAAATGTCAAATGTGGAAAAAGGAATTCAAATTTGTATTGGAAAATACAAAAGTAAATACATACGTAGTAAATCAAGTTATATAGCTATTTTTATTTAAAAAAAGGTTTAATATCGACACGGGAAGTTATTTATAATGTATGGATGCAGGCAAACTAGTCCTATATTGAAATATATATACATTAGACAGCGGCTCAAAACAAGAACCACTATGAGAGTGCATCTTCCGCCGGAGCGGCTGTAATGGAAGAAGTAAGAAATTTTATTCTTACAATTCACTCTTTGCTAACTATTAGACAAATTCATATTCATACATGCAGAGATTTTTAAGAACTGTAACAATGCGATGATGAGATTGAACAAGTAGCTGTAGAAAGTTTAAGGTCAGTCGACATCGGCTTGTTTCTAACCAATCGAAATACCAGGAATTGTTTACTTCAGCGAGTATGTCAGTCGAAATTTGTTTTTCTAAGGCAATAGAACACTTAAAGGGATATATTAAAATCCATATTTTTATTTTCTGATGATGATCTCAATTTGTTATTCTTTCTTAAATTTTCGGGCGTGTCTTTTATCTTTTTTCATGCGCCAATCATATCGTCGTTTAAACTGCATAACCGCTTAAGTGAAACTTTCATAACCGCCTATGCCAATATTGAGATTTTCCAAACTTTAACTCCTGGTGGTCTGCTCTATGTATTTATACCATAGGTTTGGCCTTTGGGAAGCTCTATATTTCCTTCTAATGTTCTTTTCACCTCTGAAGTCGGAGAGTTGGGCGGTTATGAAAGTCTCACTTGGGCGGTTACGAAGTGTAAACGGTGATATGTCACTAACATTTGCTGATTCAAGTTTCCTAATCTACTTTGCTAATATCTCTCACTGAGAGCAAATGTCACTTTACTCTCACAAATTTCGTTAAAAGAGATTAGCAAGAAATGTTAGTTAATGTTTTGCTGGAAAGTAAAGAAAAGAACCTATAAATGTACAACCATATGTAGATATGTATGTATGTATGAAGGCGTAACTACACAATGAATGTCGGTCGAAACTGGACCGTTAGGTTTGAGTGCTCGCCGCGACAACGATTTCTGTGAAAAAAAAAATGTGCGTTATTCTGTCGAAATTGATTTGCTTGTTGTTGGGAGCCACTCGGAGCCACAGCGATGTTGTTGGGAGACAAACGGAGTCACTGGAGCCATTGGGTGGCCATGTATGCATTACAGCATGCATGATTCTTAACACAGCAAATGTCTTAGGAAAGTAATGTGTCGCTTTAGGCTAAGCGACACATTCACCCTTATTACGGTTGTCGTCGTCGACGTCGTTGTCACTTTTTGAATTTTTGTATTTATTTCTTGAGTAAAAAATAGTAGTAGGCAAGAAATTTTGACGTTTAGTAATCCACCGTGAATACCAAGTGAAATGAAGCAGAGCATCAAAAACGTAAACAAAATAAACCTTTTTGTAAACATAAGCAATTATTAAGTTCTTAAAAATATTAAATAAAAGCCTTAAACATATGTTTTCAATAGTTTTATTTTGTTGTTTTTGAGGAAACCATCGAAAGCGACGGGGATGACCTTATATTACTGGTAAACTCTGGTATATTGATGGCCGTAATGGAAGAAAATATGAGAAATCGATGCCAACTATGCCCTTGCATCATTAGAAAAATTGTGCATTCCATTTTTCGTTTCTTTTTTGTCATTTTCACTAACGATTTCCACAATTTTTTTTCAACACGCAACAAACGTCAAAATTTCTTTAAGAAATAAATGCTCGATGATATATTTCTTGGCAAAACCTGTGTTGCTGTGTTCGCATAACGTTGAAAAATAGTATTAAAAAAGTGTACTAAATTTCTTGAGAGGTCGATACTCGCTCAAGAAAGTTTCACAAGAAAAATTTCTTGAGCAATTCTTGTATGTCATTTTATATGAAACTTTTGCGTTTCTTGAGAGGTCGATACTAAGCTTTAAGAGCCTATACACACTTGCGACTCAATCGATTTAGTCGAATGTTGATTTGCATGGGAATGTATGGAAGCATTCACACTACATTCAATTAGTTGTACAACTGAAACAGTTGGATTTGCAGCCCAATTTCATTCCAACTGAAACAGTTGTACAACTGCTTGATCAGCAAGGCGCCCTTCTACGTATTCACACTTGAGACAATTTAGTCGAACGACTACAACAACAACAGTGATATTCGTAGTGGAAAGAGTTGCCATGCTGACAGCACTACTTTTATTTCACTTTTGGTAAATTGTAGAGATTGAATATTACAATTAATATTTTCAAAATGTTTAAAAACAAAAGGTTCGTTTCTTATTAACTACACCATTTCCAGATGGATTTTAGAAAGCGTTAACTGGATTTTAGAAAGGGGAAATTGGATCTTAGAAATGTCAATTGGATTTTAGAAAGGGGAAATTGGATTTTAGAAATGCCAATTGGATTTTAGAAAGCGTTAAAATGATTTTAGAAAACAAAATTGGATTTTTGAAAGCGTGAATTGGATTTCAGAATGTGCGTTTAAAATAAATTTTACACAGAATTTTTCGAATAGAAATTCTTTATTGCGTATGAAAGTATAAATTAATAATTATATAAATTTTCGAAAGTCCAATTTAAAGTTTCTAAAGTCCAATTTCCCTTTTCTAAAATCAAATCTACATTTCTAAAATCCAATTTTCCCTTTCTAAAATCCATTTGGCTATTTTAAAATCTAATTTCCCCTTTCTAAAATCCAATTGACATTTCTAAAATCTAATTTCCCCTTTCTAAAATCCAATTGACATTTCTAAAATCCAATTTCCCCTTTCTAAAATCCAATTGACATTTCTAAGATCCAATTTCCCCTTTCTAAAATCCAGTTGACGCTTTCTAAAATCCATCTGGAAATGGTGTAGTTATAGACAAGAATTATCTAACTAAGGATATTTACTTCCGTTTTCATATGTTTCTTGATATTGTTGTTCTCTTCAAATGTCATTAATTGCATTTTAAAATAGAAATAATGAAAATGAAATTTCATGAAAATTATTAATGGCTGATTTTTACTATTTTTCCGTTTCTTGTACTTCTGTTCGTTTCGCCTTTATGAGCGTAATTCCTTCCGTTTTTCTCTTTTCATTTACTTGACAGCTAGTTGCTAGTTTAATAAGAAACAAAGCCAAACAATGTATGCACTTTTTGTTTATTTTATTGTTTTTTATTTATTAATCAAGTTGACAGCTGACAAGAAGGTGCTTTCATGTAAGAATGCAGATAAACTTTAACAATTTAATACTTCATCACTTTATATGAAGACCACTAATGTAAAATTTGCTGAGTAAAATGTGAACATTGGCAACACTATGTCATTGTCAATCGCACGACTATTTAGTCTCAAGTGTGAATAGCTGCCACCGATTCGACTAAATAGTTGGAGTAGTGTGAATACAACAGTCCAATTCGACCAAATCGATTGAGTCGCAAGTGTGTATAGGCTCTTAGGTTTGAGTGCTCGCCGCGACAACGATTTCTGTGAAAAAAAGAAGTTATTCTGTCGAAATTGATTTGCTTGTTGTTGGGAGCCACTCGGAGCCACGGCGATGTTGTTGGGAAACAAACGGAGTCACTGGAGCCATTGGGTGGCCATGTATGCATTACAGCAGGGATGGGCGCCGCAAGGCACATAAACGCAGCAGAGGGGCGATCATGGGCTTTCGTGGGCACTGCATAATTTCCGGGGAAAGGGGAGCTAAGGCGATATCGAAGTTGATGTACACTCCGCCTTAAGTGATGTTCATCGCACAGCGCGTACGGAATAGGGACACGAATTTCGATACGATACGATACCAAATCGATATTTTTTGCATTTGATACCGATACTTTTTACTCGATTCTTTTGCGACGATATTTTTTGGTATCGAGTACTTCAACCACGGTATCGAACAAATGAGTACATTCAGTGATGTAAAATTAAAATTGTTTCATATTTGTCCAAAAAATTATGCAACTCAAAATAGTGCCGAAAATCGGTCGAGTGTGCAGAAGTGACAAGCTGCTTCCTAAAGTGCCGAAAAATGCACAAGCACTGGTACATATCGAAAAATAGGTCTGATCCACGTGCTGAAATAATTGCAGGTTTGGGCTACTTCGTATGGTTTTTTGTATGAAGTTGTAAGAAGTTACCCAAATTTGTTTATTGATTTTCACATTAAACGAGGCGCACACTTATCACCGAAACTTGCTTAGAATTTGCAATTACCATGCGATAGAAATAATGATAACTGGAGATATAGGATTATATATTTTTCATTTTCATACGATAATTTGACGTTTGCAAAAAAAAATCTTCATTTCAGCGAAAAAAATCGTCAATATATTTTTTCTTTCTCATTTTACTAAAAACACGTTATAAACAAAAAAAGGGTCTGTTTTCCATTAATGCCCATATGACACTACGTTTCTTCCCGGTATTCTACAAGGGTTTTTGTGTGAAAGAGGTGGTCAAATACAGTTTTGTGTTGGTGCAAGGGAGTAAGCTATGTTAACGAAATACCATCCTGGCAGTTAAATACCAATGAGCCAGCTTGTATTTCGATAGGTTTTTTGACATTCGGCACTTTTTCTGACAACTGTCTCATTTTAACAACTATAAAATAAATTATTTTTAAAATATAAAATATATGGAAATACAAACTTTAAATTTGCCTCTTGTAAGCTTCTGCATTGGCCGTAAGGGGAAAGAAGAAGTCCGGAAGAAAAATCATACTGCGCAATGGATTATCTTTATAACATGGAATGCACAGCTATTCTGCCACGTGAGTTTCATCATTTTTTTGTTTCGATAATTTAAATTCAAATTTCCAAAAAAAATTCAATGATGGATACATATGTATAATCTCAATGAAAATGAATTGTCAATGTTATTTAAGATGTTTATTTTTCAAAATACTAAATATTTTGCAAATATCTTTTTACAACTGTGATTGCAATAAACACACCTGTTGGTTTGTAAAAGCTGTTGGTTTGTAAAAAATTTTTTCAAGAACTTAATAAACTTGTATAATTTTTTTAATCAGCTTGAACTATTCTTATGAGTTGGAAAAGGATTTACGTCAAAATCAAAACTTTGGAACCAGCTATGGCATACTATGCCATGGAATCAGAACTAATACAGCGATATGCGTATGCATCAGGATGCAGTTTTATTGCGTTTTTGGTAACTTTCTAGAAGACGGTGCAACTTTAAACCGTTTTAATGAATATCTTTTAAATGTGGAAAAATCTTTTATTTCCGCTTTCGAATTCATAATCTAGAGGTCAGAACGCGTCGATTGGTCCCTCTTTTAACTATTTTAAAGGAAATTTTAAGGTTGGACCTTCCAGAAAATTACCGCTTTCGATACCGATACTTTGAGTATCGAGTAGTTTAGTTTCGATATTATCGGGTTCGCGATTCTTTTTAACCGATATTTTAAATGAGTACCAGATCGATGCTTTTGATTCGATATCGTGTCCCTAGTACGGAAACACTAAAAATGAAAACCTCATTGTTTTATATAGAGAGAGGAATTCACCAATAATAAAATGTGCAGTGTTGCCGCTAAAAAATTTCGAAAAGTAGCCGAAAAAAGGAAAAATGTGTTTCCCAAATTTTTTTTTAGCTAGAAACACATTTTTATATATTTTTGTGGTTTATTTAATGCTTAAAGCAATTTGCAAGCGGTTTGTACCCTTGGTCTGAAATAGTGAAAGTTTTGAAAATAATCTTTCTGCTGATGCACTGCTGGCAGCGTTAACATATTTGCAACAAATTCACAACTAGTTCTCATTTAAGTTGTTTTTCATTCCCCCACGTTGTGCGAAAACTCTTCTATTTCGGTTTGTTAAAATAATTTTCTTGCATTCTAAAAATTTTTACTCCCAAATAAATTTTTCGGGGGTTTCCTTCGCAGCGGAGAATTGCTAATGAAAAGTGAAAAGGTAACAAAGATGCTTTTTTATGTGAATTTTATATGAGCTATTGGCCAGTTTTTAATTAAGAAAAATTTTAAAAATTTTTTTGGTTGAGGTTATGGATCCATTTCGGAGACCACCACATCCCCTCATCAGACTTCTTCAGGCGGCCTCAACCGAGGATCGAACTTAAGTCGTTTCGATTGGTAAGCCAATAGCATCCCATTAAGCTACCACCGCCGTCAGCTTTGTTTTGCTTAATTCTCAATATTCCTTTTATTACAATCTACATACCAACAACAGTAGCAGAAAACGGCCATGTAAAAACAAACGTAAAAAAGCTTTTTTTATATTTAAGAAAAAAACTAAAAAATATTTATTACATTATAGGTTTGAAAGTAAAAAAGGACCAAAAGTGGCCCAAATGTTTAAAAAGGTTCAAATATTGCATATTTTCAAAAAGTTGGGTTCCGGTAGCCTGGCTCTTAAAAAAGGATCAAATTGTCACTTTAGTGGCCTGAGCGGCAATGCTGTACAATCGCTAATTTTGCAGTTTTTTCTCGCTCTATTGCTTTCGAACTCCGATGCCATTTACTTCATTAGTGTCATAATTTAAAAAGACCAATTTATGTCTTCTTCGCTATATATGGAAGTAAGCTACTATATATGTGGCCGCTATGGTGCAGTGGGTAGAGTGCTCACCTGCTATGCCAGAGGTCTCGGGTTCAAACCACGGTCCGAGCAAAACACCAAAACAATTTTTCTAATTAGTAAAAATCCAATTATTGGGTTTTTTAAGAGCAGCGGTCACCTCTCGGCAGTGGGCGGCATACCCTCCGAGAGTATTTCTGCCATGAAAAAGCTTCTCACAGAAAATGCATTCGCCGTTCGGAGCCGGCATAAAATTGTAGGTCCACCCAATTAATAGGAAAAACAAAAAGGAGCACACCTCGAATTGGGAGAGAAGCTCGGCCATAAAACTCGTCAGAGTTATAATAGCGCCATTGTATTATATTATTATTATTATAAGCTACTATACTAAAGCAACAATATTTTTTAAATAAAGCCCTTAATTTTCATCTATGACCATAAAATTTCATAACAAATAAATAACACTAATTCTCACTACTAAGTGTCGATTCAGAAAATTGTGTTGTGTCGTTATTGAAGCAAGTGTGCTTTGTGCTTTTGGCATGTACATTAAGGTGGAGTGAAAACATATGGAGCTTTTTTTTGTTTTTTTTTTTTGAACGTACCAATGAAAAGTTGCCTTAATGAACCCCACAAAATTTTATGGCCATAGGATGACATTTTGAACTGCCCCCAGCCCCGCAAAGTTGAAAGCACGATCTGTACAAATATGAAATTTTGAAAATTATAAAAGCAAAAAACCAAGTATGAGGATTGATAAACATGGCTAAGCTGAGTATTAAAGTGAATTTTTTTTGGAAACAACAACAACAAAAGTTATTAAAGGTCAAAGTTTATATTATGCATTCTTTAAATTGCAATTACTTAAAAACTACTGAACCGATTTCGAATATACCATTCGATAGGTATTTTGATTCCCTTTAATTTCATATACATTTTACAGTGCGTTCCATAACACCCCCCAGCGGGGGTCAACCCCCTTTTACTCACCTTACTTTTCATATATAAAATGTATACCAAATTTAAGGGAAAATACATGCGAGTAGGTCAATAAAATTTTACAGGCTTATTTCTGGGCTAGGAAGGTGCCGTTCTGGCTTTGGAACAAATTGAATTTCCAAAAAAAAAAAAATTCGCCCCACCTTAATGTACATATGTATATATATATATATGCTCTCTTGTTCTCAATACTGAATATGCATTAGCGCGCTCAATATTGGTTGATATTGGTTGCCACTATCGTAAAAAATGTTGATAATAATTCCCAACAAAATAACCAAAAAATTACAAACAGACTAATAAATTATCGCCTTCATAATTCGAATGATAAAAGAAACTTAAAAGAAGTACACCTGCTTTGGTTTACAAAAAAAAATTATCTGAAACGTAAATCACATCTATGAATGAATTTTGTTTGTAGTTCGTTTGATTTTTCTTTGGTCATAGCTTTAGTAGAAATTAAAAAAAAAAAACATTTTTAACATTAACAAATTAAGTATACCTTAGAATAATTTTATCATATTGAAAAAGAAAAATACTAAAATCATTTGATAGTTACCAAATTACCAACCGCAAAAAAATACCTATTTTGGAATTAATTACCAAGTGTGGTAACCATATGCTCAGTTTGAGTTCGTCCTTCTCCCCACCAGCTGGTACATTTACCTATTTCACCATCCCCATGCAATGAGCCGACGCGACCCGTACGGGTAAATACCCATATGGGCTCAATCGCCCATGGCTGCATTACAGCATGCATGATTCTTAACACAGCAAATGTCCTAGGAAAGTAATGTGTCGCTTTAGGCTAAGCGACACATTCACCCTTATTACGGTTGTCGTCGTCGACGTCGTTGTCACTTTTCAGTCGACATCACGTCGTCTCGACGTCGTCGTCACATCGACGCAAAATCGATATTAGCTAAGCGTATTGAGACGACGTCGACTGTTTATCGGTAAACCGAATGACGAAGGTACCATCACTATAATTTCTGCACTAGCTGTTTGATTTTATTTAGAATCTGTGCGCATTTTTTTCCGTATTTTTAATCTGTGCTATTTAGATAATTTATTTCTTTATAATAAATGTATTTTGCATATGATGCATCAAGTTTTAGCGATGAACATAGCAATGAAGTGCTCGAGTAATTAATAAATAAAAGAAAAAATATTTTAGTTGAAATACATATATACATATGTATGTATGTACATAAATATTTAATAAATTAGTTTTCTCCTCAATCTTTCTTAAAGGAGGTGCCAAGGCATTCAATTTAATGGTGATTGGTTCTCAATGTTGTAAAAAATTAGTTGGTATCGTACCCCATTGAAAACCTTTGGGTCGGCTTCGGTATGTGCGCTCACCGAATTTATTTTTAAACTAGTGGGAATTTTTCAATAAAACTAGCAGGAAATATTCTGCGGATGTTAGTTCTACTAATTTTAACACTCCCGTAATAAAATTTTAAAAACAAAAATGCATACATACTAAATTTTCTTCTTGTCACCATTAAACACCGCGTCGACGAAAATTGCAACGAGTGACCGTCGACGTCGACTTATAGGGCCCTTACACGATCAATTCATTTGATCAAATCGCGTGTCTGTGTAATTTGATAAAATCGTTGTCAAATAGCTCATCAAATAGCCCATCAAATTTCATTCTAGCTTTCTATTATTTACAATAGATATTTTATCACGTATTAATGCTGACATTTCTTTTAATTTGTTTATAGAATTAAATTTTGGAGTACAAAATGAGTGACACTGACGATTGCATTGCATATATTGCGTTAGCATATAATGCAACACACGTTTATTTACATTTGAAATTTGATCAAATGGTTGCAACACACGTCAAATGCTAATTCGGCACTGAAATTTGATCAAACAGCACCTTACACGCATCCACAACGCACGTCAAATAGCCATCCAATTTGATGGAAAACAAAAATTTTTGATTTCGGTCAAATCGGCATCAAACACGTACGTGTGAAAAACACATAGACAATTTTACTACCACATATACACGATTTGATCAAATATTTGATCGTGGAAGGGCCCTATTAGCTGATACCAAATATGTTTCGATAGTTGTCACAAGTTATCGACTTTACCATACTGTTACGTATTTGTCGATAGCTCGATTATTTCTATCGGGTTCGTATCACTAAATTGTTAAATAAAAGTCTTTATTTACTTCTTAATTCACACCGCTTTATTTCACGACTAAAAAGTCTACACTTGTTTTACTTGACTTGATGTTAAAACTTCTACGGTTAAATTACGACTGACTGCGGAGCGCCTGCTCGCCGCCTTATATAGTCTGTCAAACGCAATCTGGAAAATTCTGGCAACACTGGAAATTATCTGGTCTCTTCTTCTAGTTCTGGCAGTTTCTTTAGAGATGTGTTCAGTCATTTAGTGATGTGAGAGTGGAACCGATTATATTCGCCACACTGCCCTCCACCTAAGTCTGATCGTCCCGATCTGACACATTACTCGTTCCAAATGCTGCTAGCCTTTCCAGATGAACCACCTTCATTTTATTCCTCGGTCTTCCAATCGTTTGTATGCGATACACAACATCGTTGAGCCGTTTAATCACTTTGTATGGCCCTTCCCAAGTACACTGCAATTTCGGGGACAAACCTTTCTTTCGCTGCGGGTTGTATAGCAAAACTAGATCTCCCTCAACAAAACCTTCTGAGTTCATCGCCTTGTCGTATCTGGCCTTCATCTTGTCACTCATGATCTTTGTTCGCTGTCTTACAAGTTCATGTATTTCTCTCATTTCCTCTTCCAGAACGTTGTTAGACTGTCTGGCATTTATTCCCGTATCGGCATTTATCCCAAATTTCAAGTCAGCTGGCAGTCGAAGATCACTACCAAATATTACTTTTGCAGGAGTCTGACCTGTTGTATCGTGTACGGCCGATCGATATGCCATCAGGAAGAGAGGAATATGAGTGTCCCAATCCCTCTGGAACTTGTCCACCACCTTTCGTAAATGTTCCTCTAATGTTCTGTTAAATCTTTCTACCATGCCGTCTGATTGTGGATGCAACGCAGTTGTTCGGGTTTTCCTAATACCCAGTGTCTTGCACATCTCCTGAAACACTACTGATTCGAAGTTCCTACCTTGGTCAGAATGTAGCTCTATAGGTGCACCATATCTCGCCACCCAATTGTTGGTGAATACTTCGGCTATAGTTTCTGCTTCTTGATTTGGAATCGGGTACACTTCCGGCCATTTGCTGAAGTAATCCATGACCACAAGAACATATTTGTTTCCAAGTTTGCTAGTAGGAAATGGCCCAGCTACATCCATGGCAATTCTCTCAAATGGTGCTCCTGAGTTGTATTGTTTCATCGACCCATGACTCCTGGATTTGGGACCCTTAGCCTTTATGCATACATCGCAGTTCGCAATCCACTCAACAACTGTCTGACGGCATCCGACCCAATAAAACCCCTTCTTGATTTTCTCTACCGTCTTTGTTACTCCAAGATGACCTCCACTTGGACCATTGTGTAGTTCATTTAGCACATCCGGTATTCTTTTCCTTGGAACAACTATCAATGTTTTAGAACTTTGGCCATCTTCACTCTCCCAAACACGATGTAGGCAACCATTTACCAATTGCAAACTATTCCACTGTGCCCAATATAATTTGGCAACAGGACTCTCTGCTGACATCTCTTCTTTTGATGGTCGTTCATTTTGCTCCAAACCGATCATTATACGTGCCAGATCTGGATCTTCAAGCTGACACTTCCTTAGCTGTTCCGCATCCCATTCGTCTGTGGATGTTATTGTCATTCGAAAGAGTTTTTAGTGCTTAGCACGAAATTTTTATTTTTAATTCAATTTTTAATTGTTGGGGTAAGTGGAAAAAAATTCAACAACTATTTACAGCGAAGGTTGAGTGTATAGCTATTTCACGAAAAACCATTTTCGATCATCAGCACTCTTTTCGGAAGTGGATGCACCGGGGATTGAACCCGAGTCCATTCCAACTTCAGCCGCAATGACCCAACGGATAAACACACTCGGCCATTGAGACTCTGTGCAAGCTGTTGGATTTTCCCCACTTTTGCCTTTTTCATTTTCAACATTAACGTTAGTGTGTATATGCTTTTGCATATATTCTCCACGAACGTGCTGAATTTTTGTTGTAGGCAGTTCGCAATGAACATTGTTGTTGGTATTTATTTTATGTATATACCAAACAACGTTAACAATTTTACTTGAAAGCGTTTTTAGTGCTTAGCACGAAATTTTTATTTTTAATTCAATTTTTAATTGTTGGGGTAAGTGGAAAAAAATTCAACAACTATTTACAGCGAAGGTTGAGTGTATAGCTATTTCACGAAAAACCATGGCCGAGTGTGTTTATCCGTTGGGTCATTGCGGCTGAAGTTGGAATGGACTCGGGTTCAATCCCCGGTGCATCCACTTCCGAAAAGAGTGCTGATGATCGAAAATGGTTTTTCGTGAAATAGCTATACACTCAACCTTCGCTGTAAATAGTTGTTGAATTTTTTTCCACTTACCCCAACAATTAAAAATTGAATTAAAAATAAAAATTTCGTGCTAAGCACTAAAAACTCTTTCAAGTAAAATTGTTAACGTTGTTTGGTATATACATAAAATAAATACCAACAACAATGTTCATTGCGAACTGCCTACAACAAAAATTCAGCACGTTCGTGGAGAATATATGCAAAAGCATATACACACTAACGTTAATGTTGAAAATGAAAAAGGCAAAAGTGGGGAAAATCCAACAGCTTGCACAGAGTCTCAATGGCCGAGTGTGTTTATCCGTTGGGTCATTGCGGCTGAAGTTGGAATGGACTCGGGTTCAATCCCCGGTGCATCCACTTCCGAAAAGAGTGCTGATGATCGAAAATGGTTTTTCGTGAAATAGCTATACACTCAACCTTCGCTGTAAATAGTTGTTGAATTTTTTTCCACTTACCCCAACAATTAAAAATTGAATTAAAAATAAAAATTTCGTGCTAAGCACTAAAAACGCTTTCAAGTAAAATTGTTAACGTTGTTTGGTATATACATAAAATAAATACCAACAACAATGTTCATTGCGAACTGCCTACAACAAAAATTCAGCACGTTCGTGGAGAATATATGCAAAAGCATATACACACTAACGTTAATGTTGAAAATGAAAAAGGCAAAAGTGGGGAAAATCCAACAGCTTGCACAGAGTCTCAATGGCCGAGTGTGTTTATCCGTTGGGTCATTGCGGCTGAAGTTGGAATGGACTCGGGTTCAATCCCCGGTGCATCCACTTCCGAAAAGAGTGCTGATGATCGAAAATGGTTTTTCGTGAAATAGCTATACACTCAACCTTCGCTGTAAATAGTTGTTGAATTTTTTTCCACTTACCCCAACAATTAAAAATTGAATTAAATATAAAAATTTCGTGCTAAGCACTAAAAACTCTTTCAAGTAAAATTGTTAACGTTGTTTGGTATATACATAAAATAAATACCAACAACAATGTTCATTGCGAACTGCCTACAACAAAAATTCAGCACGTTCGTGGAGAATATATGCAAAAGCATATACACACTAACGTTAATGTTGAAAATGAAAAAGGCAAAAGTGGGGAAAATCCAACAGCTTGCACAGAGTCTCAATGGCCGAGTGTGTTTATCCGTTGGGTCATTGCGGCTGAAGTTGGAATGGACTCGGGTTCAATCCCCGGTGCATCCACTTCCGAAAAGAGTGCTGATGATCGAAAATGGTTTTTCGTGAAATAGCTATACACTCAACCTTCGCTGTAAATAGTTGTTGAATTTTTTTCCACTTACCCCAACAATTAAAAATTGAATTAAAAATAAAAATTTCGTGCTAAGCACTAAAAACTCTTTCAAGTAAAATTGTTAACGTTGTTTGGTATATACATAAAATAAATACCAACAACAATGTTCATTGCGAACTGCCTACAACAAAAATTCAGCACGTTCGTGGAGAATATATGCAAAAGCATATACACACTAACGTTAATGTTGAAAATGAAAAAGGCAAAAGTGGGGAAAATCCAACAGCTTGCACAGAGTCTCAATGGCCGAGTGTGTTTATCCGTTGGGTCATTGCGGCTGAAGTTGGAATGGACTCGGGTTCAATCCCCGGTGCATCCACTTCCGAAAAGAGTGCTGATGATCGAAAATGGTTTTTCGTGAAATAGCTATACACTCAACCTTCGCTGTAAATAGTTGTTGAATTTTTTTCCACTTACCCCAACAATTAAAAATTGAATTAAAAATAAAAATTTCGTGCTAAGCACTAAAAACTCTTTCAAGTAAAATTGTTAACGTTGTTTGGTATATACATAAAATAAATACCAACAACAATGTTCATTGCGAACTGCCTACAACAAAAATTCAGCACGTTCGTGGAGAATATATGCAAAAGCATATACACACTAACGTTAATGTTGAAAATGAAAAAGGCAAAAGTGGGGAAAATCCAACAGCTTGCACAGAGTCTCAATGGCCGAGTGTGTTTATCCGTTGGGTCATTGCGGCTGAAGTTGGAATGGACTCGGGTTCAATCCCCGGTGCATCCACTTCCGAAAAGAGTGCTGATGATCGAAAATGGTTTTTCGTGAAATAGCTATACACTCAACCTTCGCTGTAAATATTTATTGTCATTCGCCGAACATTTACGATGACTTCCTTCCGCTTAGCTCTGGAGGAATTCTTTCGTTCGAGGTTACATGGTTTTCGCAATATTGCATCAGTATTTCCTTGTATGGTCCCTTTTTGGCGATCTATTGATTTGGACATCTGCTCATGCCCGTCAGCCTTGCGCTTTCGCTCGTCCATAGTGCTGAAATTACTGGAGCCCTTGCTACAATGACGTGCTATGTGTCCTGTTTTCCTGCACCTGAAGCATCTCACAGCTCCATTCCTCTTTTTCTGCAATTCATTCAACACCTCCAATATCTTAGTTAGCAAGTCTGACGCATTCACTTCCACCCGATGAGCCTTGTAAGTGGGCTTGCTCAATAGAGATGCTGTTTCCTGTGTCAAGGCATATGAGACCGTTTCAGCGAAAGTTTCTTTTGGATTTGCATAGGTAGCCCGCTTCGTTTCAATATCTCGTATTCCATTGATGAAGCTTTGAATTTTCATTCTTTCGATGAATTCTTGAGGTGCTCCTGCGTTTGCCAAATGAGCTAACCTCTCAATCTCAGAAGAAAATTCTTGTAACGTCTCATTTGGTTTCTGGAAGCGATTCTGCAACTCCATTTGGTATATCTGCTTCCTGTGCTCGCTACCATAACGTCTTTCAACGGCACCCATAATTGCGTCATAGCTGTTTCTTTCGCCCTCGCTAACAGTCTGTAATATTTCTGCTGCAGGTTCTTTCAATGCTACGAACAGGGCAGCGACTTTGTCCTCCGCACTCCAATTATTTACAACTGCTGTTTTCTCAACTTGTAGCTTGAATACTTGAAATGGACCACTTCCATCAAACGACGGAGGTTTTATCTTCTGTGTAGCAGTTGAAGCGACTGGACGACTTAGTTGAATATCCTGAAGACGGGCTTTCAATGCTTTTACATCGTCCTCTCATTTTTCTTGTCTTTCTTCAAGGACTTCCTTAACTTGTATAATTTTTGCATCCTGCGTGTCAGTACAGCCAATATCGAGTTCATGTCTACGTTTGCAACTGACTGTGGAGCCTCTTCCTTCTGAGTTTCTTCCTTGTGGACCTCTTCTACATCATCGTTGAAATCAAACTCATCTACATCAATGTTATTGGCTTCCATAGCTTCTTGTAACCTTGCCTGTAGTTCAATTTTATTGCCGGTTGTGCTCAGTTTTCTCTTTTCTAACTCCCTTTTAAGCTCTTGGATTTTAAGTTCGTTTAGCTTTGCCATTATCCTTATTTCGTTATCCTTGCTTCGTTATCCTTGATCCTGGAATTTATTTAACAATTCCAATTCTGACACCAATTGTTACGTATTTGTCGATAGCTCGATTATTTCTATCGGGTTCGTATCACTAAATTGTTAAATAAAAGTCTTTATTTACTTCTTAATTCACACCGCTTTATTTCACGACTAAGAAGTCTACACTTGTTTTACTTGACTTGATGTTAACACTTCTACGGTTAAATTACGACTGACTGCGGAGCGCCTGCTCGCCGCCTTATATAGTCTGTCAAACGCAATCTGGAAAATTCTGGCAACACTGGAAATTATCTGGTCTCTTCTTCTAGTTCTGGCAGTTTCTTTAGAGATGTGTTCAGTCATTTAGTGATGTGAGAGTGGAACCGATTATATTCGCCACAATACGTAATACCGATTTTGATAGGTCGTCGCCGACAGCGTCGAGTGAGTGTCGACGACGACAACCGTAATAAGGGTGATTACCTTTTGCATTACCTCTTCGTATATAAAATGATACATTGCCTTGAGCATTACCGTACATATATGAAGATATCTTCCTAAATTCAGTCCAGTTGGAAAGCGCGTAATGGCATTACGTTTTTCAAATACGAATTTATCAACGAATGGCAATATACGAAAACATGAATGGGACATTCCAGCCAAAAGAGGAAAACGACATAAAATTTAAAATGCTACTAATCATTCCTATTTATTCAGTTACCTGTAACTAAATGTGTATATTTTCCTAATCTGGTAACAGAAATATAGAAAAATATGTTAAAACCCAAAATTTTTGTCCATAGAACTTTGACTTCACACCTAACTATTTTGCGGAAAAAGTTTGGTCATGTTTGCATTGCTATATCAGCTATATTTTCACTTGTAAAAAAAAATTGCAACTCATCCAAGTAAAGCAGAGAAAAATTTAAATAATTGCATCACAAAAAATTAAAATAAGATATGTGATTTTTGTGTATATCTTCATATAATTGTTTCATATGGGGTGTCCCAGGAGTCACACGAAAAGGCATAAAAATTGGTCTGGTAACCTCAGGTATGACCCTGTGAAACCAGATATTTATGAAAGTAAGGATTAAAAGCCTGTTCACCGTCTAAATACATTTTTTAAGTTAATAGGGTCATACTGTGGTTTCTAGACTATTTTGAAATATGTCCCAGGAGTCACACGATTCTGAACTCTAATGTATTAGGGCAAACCTGTACTTAAAATAGAAGATTCTGAAACGAAATTTTGAAATGTTTTTAGTTTTTATTATATAGTTTTAAATAATTGTTTCTAGAGATGTTGAATTCGACTTGTTTTAAATAAATATCACTGCTTTACAGCCAAAAAATACTCTAAACGCGACCATCCTATCTATATGTAAAATCGGTCGCTGATTGGGTTCATTTTTAATTCTATGGGAAGGTTTTTGAGATTTCGGCAATTTACCGTTATTTGGCCAACAGTTGCACTTAATTCTGTATATCATGCATAAAATATACCCGTGTAGTAACATTGCGCGACTTGGCTGTATTTACTTGATAGCTTATAACTTTTCCATTTTACCATGGATTTTCTTCGTTGATAGCTTATTTTTTTGCTAATGGAATGGAGCTTCACGTAAAGAAAAAAACCCGAAGGTAAAAATATTGGTTTTAAAGATATTGCCTGACAAAGTCAATTTTTTCTTAAAAAAATCGGAAAAATTCAAATTGATTCGTCAATATTTCAGAAACTATAAGAGACAGGGAAAAATGTTATGGGAGCCACGAAAAGTAAATTTAATTTTCTTTCGTTTGGTGCCACCCCAAGGAAGATAGCTGCGTTAAAGAGATATACAGGATTAAGTGCAGCCATTGGCCAAATAGCGGTAAATTGCCGATATCTCAAAAACCTTCCCATAGAATTAAAAATGAACCCGATTTTCGGAATCAGCGACCGATTTTACATATAGAGGATAGTCGCATCCAAAGTACAGACAAAAAATTTCATTTTGTGATCCAGCGTATTTAATCAGACCTTTGAAGTAAATATAAGTATTATTTTGCATTCACTTTATTTTTTTTATTTAATTGGCTTGGTTTCAATTCTGCTGGAAGAGATTTATGAATAACTTGGTCAAAAAGGGCTAAAACAATAATAAAACTGATATCAATAATCTAGTATATTACATATTTCGCACTTGTCCCAGGAGTCACAAAAACTTGTCCCAGGAGTCACAATTTTAAATATTGAAAATAGTTAATTGAATTTGAATATATAAAATATCTTTATAGAATATGGTACTATGCAGTATGTTTATTCGACCATATACAAATTGTAGGTGGAAGTTGAATAGTTGATCTAAAATTCGTATTCGTGCTCATAAAGGTGCAACAAAGGGATTTTTCGGTGTCCCAGGAGTCACACTCATTTACTGAGTAGTTACAAAGCTATTTGTTATTATTTAGCCAATTCTTTTAATGCATTTGTTGTATTGGATATTTATCCATGTCGATAAATATACTTCATAGCAATTTAAGTCCCGATGTCAGTTTTATAATTCAAAGTTGACTAAGCTCTGGAGTCAAATGTCCCAGGAGTCACGATGGAATGTCCCGAATATGATTTGAAATAACTCAAATGTATTTTTGTCGCATGAAGGTGACACAGTGCTGTATGAGCGGGCAAAAATCAAAAAAATGTTTGTCACGTATGTCAACGTGTTTGGTATCATTGGAAAGGTGAATTATCCTAGATTAAGGATCTGGACTTAGTTTTTGTTTCTAACTCATAAGGTTCTGACAAAAACCTCTTAAAGTTGCGTGTTTTATACACATCAGTGGCGGATTATCGAACAAATTTTGGGACCATTGCCCCAGGGCCCCGGACTCAAGGGGGCCCATGAAAAAAAATATTCATATGTAAATATGATAGATTTTTATTTACATATTTGCCCAACAAAATTAAACCACAACTTTTCTGCACTTGAGTGTTACGAACTTATCAATAATTTCATCAAAGTTTAATTCATCCAACAAGTTATTTTCAATGGAAAGAACTGATAGACTGTTCAAACGATCATCTCCCATAGTGTTACGCAAACAATTTTTTATCAATTTCAATTTTGAAAATGATCTTTCATCTGTAACATTAGTGACAAACATGCATAAATAAATGCGTTATAAAATGTCTAAATGCCAATCACGTTCGGTCTGTGTTCCATTTGGTAAAACCCGATGCAAATGATATTCAGAAAAGTTTCTTTGTCCAGATTTCTTTGCGATCAAATCAATATTGCGACACGACGAGGGACCTAAATAAGAGTATTCTGTGTTAATTTTTTACTCTTATATTGAAATACCAACGATAGCATACCCTTCTTAATCCAATAAGTTTGAACGATTGATTGATTGAATTGAATAGGCCACAAACCTGGGTCATTTGAAAACAAATTGGTGGAACTTTCATCAATTTTTGATACATTCACCGAACTTTCGACATCGTCTGGATTTTGCACACCTTCGATCGTGCTGTCAACATGTTGGAAATTAACCTCCTTTCACGTTGATGGAATTGAAAAAGTATCAGAAGTAGATTCACAAAACTCAGGATTGTCACAATTTGCTTCGTTTACAGTTGTCGTCGCATTAGCGAAGTGGCTTGTTAGTTTCGGTATTTTAGAAAGCAGTTGCTTATCGTGTTCGTCTTTATATTTTTTTTTTAATTTGCGCTTTTCAGCTCCACTCTTATATTTTCTAGACTTATCCATGTTTACGAAATGACTATAACCAGCGTTTAAAAAACTTGAGTCGAAGTAGCAAAAGTCGTGAAAATTTTGATAATTTTTGATTTTACTTATCGTCGCTTTTTAAAATGAGTAATTGCGTGTGCTGAAGGTTGATTTTCATATTTCACGACTGCTGCTGAATACAACTTGCAAAAGCAAACCTTACTTACTTACTTTGACTTGTTGCGCTGACGAAATCAAAATCAAGTCAAAATCAAAATTTTTAAAAGGCACTACAAACACTACAACTGATTTGTTGTTCAGAGCAGTAAGTTTAAGTGATAGCAATTGAAATCGACGCTTCCAAACAAAACTGTACTAAGTCTGAAAACTGTGTTTTGCAGGAGAAGCTCTCAAAGTTTAAACTCAGATATGAAACTTCAGTTATATGCTAAGTATATTTTCACTTGTAAAACTCGACAATATCAAAGCTAGGGTACGCTTCATATAAAACCGTAAGAAAAAATAAAAATTTGCTGCGTGGTTTTTCATGGCAAGCTCTCAAAGCTTTTATTCTGTAAAAATCTCGAGTTGTATTATATGTACACTTTTGCTCATAACTTTTGATTGGATTGTCCGATTGATACCAAAATTAGATAGCATCTAAATTAAGACACGTAATACTTGTAAACGCCAAAAACGGGAAAATGTACTAAGTCGACTTAGTACAGTATTGTTTGTAAGCATCGAAATGAAAGTTATTGCAATTTTTTAAACACTGACTATAACAATAACCAAAAAATGTCAATATAAAATGACATCAATATTATGGAGTAGTGCGTTTAATGCACAGAGAAAAACAACGTCCAATGATCAATTATGTTACATGAACCGCAATTTAAATTTATAACGATCAAACTGTATTCTAATCGCAAAATATTTATGTGGAAAAGGGCCCCCCAAAAAATTTCGCCCCAGGGCCCACCAGATTGTTAATCCGCCACTGATACATATATATATTTTTTTATGAAAATGCCTTTAGCTGGAGCATTTAAAAAAAAATGCTAAAAATACAATTTATCATACTTTATCTTAAGATAAATTTTTTCTAATTAGAAAATCTGTAAGGAAACCACTCTATAGAGCTTTTTAAGAAATATTGAGTTTCCCGGCTGAGATCGCCTATTTGCCACACCCGAAAATTTGTTGCATAAAATTTTTAAAATTCCTAAGTTTACAAAGGGATAAAAAAAGTATGTAAAAGTATGTTTTTTTATTCTTTTATTTGAAAGAATGGGCATTTTTCTTTGAAATAAAAAAAGTCTGCAGACTCATTGCGCTTTTCGAAGAAAATCGTTTTTTTTTTTTTTAAGGTTATAAAATTAACTTTTGTAAAAAACAAATTTCACTGATTACAGTTACCACAGTATTTTCCATTACTTAAATGTCAAACCATTTTTTTAAAATAGTAAAGTTTATTACTGTAGACACATGCGGTAGTGTTCTGTGCTGGGTAGTGAAGCGTAAAATAGTGAAAAAACTTATATTACTATGAATTCAATTATTAAAAATTAAATTTTAGCTGATATCTGGATTTCTACTCGTCCATCAGATAGAGTGTCTGCATTATCTGCATTTTTTGAAGACAAATTAGTGCACGCTAAATGCAACAAAGCACTTTTGAATCAAAAAATAAAACTTTTCAATAGTGAGATGAAAAATAAGTGGAATTATAGTGACCGAAAAAGAAGCGCTTTTGAAAAAACGTATTCGAAATGGCTAAATTGGACATTCCTTTCCCTTCCGGATTCCGATGGAAATAAGGATAAATGTGCTAAACGGGGAAGACCTTCTAAAGAAGAATTTTGCTAAGCTTCACGGAGAACAAAAAATCGAAAGGTAGATCATTTGTTGAAAAACTATTCCATCGAAGAGCTCGAGTATGCTCTGAAAAAAATGAAAAAAGCAAGCAAAGTTGAATGTTTTGAAAGTAGTACCGAAGGTTTGCCCATATCTGATTCCCTCGCACTATACATAGATCTGAACTTATCAGATCGTAAATATAATAGTTTATGTGCAAAAATAAACCGGTTGCATAAAGATTGTACACAGAGTCAAAAAGGACCAAAATAAAAGTAGCTACCATTCCTAGAGGGCTTCCGTAAGAGAGATATAGGGAATCTTATTTGCCATGAACTAAGCCATAGAATGAAGCCTTGAAGTCTTTAATATTATTAGGAAAACGTCCTGTATAAATAATAAAAGAACTACTCAGTATTGGAACTACTTCTGAATATTAAATTTTGCAGTTTCAATCTCAGTTTCCATGAAAAATGTAAGAGCTAGGTAAAAAAAAAATTGATTTTTGAAATCTCCGTACTCTAATCCACCTAGAAACGAATTTTTACTCAAATCCGTCCATTATTCTATTTTTGCCCAGTTTTTATATGGAGACACAGCACTGTGTGACAGTTTTAAAAAATAATATAAAAAAATCAAATTGGTGAAAAATATGTATGTACATATCGTCGTACCATACGAAAACTAACATCATATTTTTTTTTTGGCTGACGAAAAGTAACTCGACTTTTGGCTGACGAAAACTATCAATTTCGTTTAAACAACAACAATTTTAATGTAAAAACAGTATATAATTACTGATACTTTTCGTCAGCCAAAAGTCGATTTTGTTATTTTTCGTCGGCCAAAAGTCGAACTTGTTACTTTTCGTACAGAAGTTTTTTATTGATAGCTTTCGCCAGAAATTTTAAATATGTTAGTTTTCGTATGGTACGACGATGTGTACATGCATAATTCTGGAAATGTATCCCAAACACCATTGGCGATGATTAATAAGAAAAGATATAAGAAATTATTGTGGTCCAAACATTAGTTTGAGCAACGAGAGTCCTAATATGTACAGCAATTTAAATGTATAATGAATGGAATCCCCAGGACTGTGACAAATCCTCCTAAAAGTAGGAGGATTTGACATTTTTTTCTCTTTCTCTAATTCACTCTATGCCAAAAACCCTTAAGTATTTTTTGGGCATTATAAACAATTTTGAACTCAAATTTCTAAGGAAAACAATGCACTATAAAACTTTAAGTAATATGCTCAACTTTTACTGAAAATAACATAAATGTGTTTTTGTGTCAAATCCTCCTCGCTCTACCCTACATACATATGTATTTGCTATGTAAACCATAATCTTGTTTTCACTTTATATTTCCTTCTCTCTTGTTTTCAAGCCACGCCTTGTAATGTGAAATGCAAATAAATATAAAATAATTATGCCATTTAAAATTTAGAATATTTTTAATGTATTTTTACTAGTTTTATATATGTATATATGTATGTATATATATTTAATATAATATTATTTATTAAAGAGTCTTTATTTTGCATACTTAGTTAAATAAAATAGTATTCTCTATGCTCATTAGGCATTTTCGATTAAAATTACACAATATATGTATGTATATATGTATGTATGCATATGTATAATAAGCCGTATCACGTTATATGGGCAAAAAAAAAGTTGAGTGTGTGTCAGTTTTATTTGAACACTTATGTCGAAAAAATATTTTTGGTGTAAAAATTTTTTTTTTAGGCCCGCGTTAAAAACAGCTAAATCGCGTTTTTTGTAATAACTTCCCTATTTGATGTCGGATCTCTATGATCTTAATGTCGCAGAAAAGGTCTCGCTCAGCACTATATTTGGCCCATATAAAGTTTCGACCTCAAAGGTTGTCCTGAGTTTTACCTTTAAAAATTTTGGAGTTACTATCCCTAGATTTTTTTATTTTTATCACTAATACAAAGCTCTCAAAAAACCATGAGGAATCCCCCAAAAAAATTCTAGCCTTTATTCACAAACAAAAAAGTTATAACGTTGTAAAATGAAACACTTGTTTTTTTTTGTAAAAAATTACCACAGAGAAACGGCGAAACACGTCAGCTTATACCATGTCTCCACATAACGTGTTTCGCTCTTTTTTTCTGCAATCGCTCTCTCAATCTTGTTTCGACTTCAAAACGAGTGCCGAAACTCGCCAATTTCCATACAAATTTCTGAGAGCGAGTGAAGATTGAAACACTAGTTTCGTTCTCAATCCTCTTGCCAAACGCGATGATATCGATGCCTTCTCTAATTTTGTATCGAAAATCTATCGAAATCTCACACAGGCCAAAACAAAAACGCAAAAATAAGCAAACATACAAACATTTAAGAAGAACAACAAAGAGAAATGTTAAACTGAATCACGATCAGCCACGTGGAGACGGGTTATTTAGCGAGATGTTTTGCTAGATGTTTTGTTGGCGAAACAAGTTATGTGGAGACGGGTTTTTAATTTTTGGCTCCAGATTATGATGGCGTCTTTAGAAAATCCGGATTAGCTCCCGTTTTCGAGATATTTAAAAAAGAATTTTCAGTTTTCACATACAAAGCGATCCGATGGGGGGGGGGGGGGGCGTATGAGTAACTATTGTTGAGGTAATAAAAACAAAGAAAAGGGGAAAAAACTGCTTTTAATATCGTTCATAGTATATACGTATATATATGTATATAAAATGCATATGAGAGGGAAGAGAATACCCTGCACATAAATTCCAATTTGTTTTAAACGTTCGAAACCTGCACTGAAAAAACAACTTACTCAGATTATGGAAAAATGGGAATGTTTCGGCGCTAAAGACATATTTTCATTGTTTTGATGTACAATTTTCTTTAAATCAAGGAATAAAAACCAAGTTTTGAAAGAAATTTGTATTCAAAACAATGAAATGATTACCATTTTTCCATAACTGAGTAATTTTTTTTTGAGTGTGAGCAAAGTAATATAAGCGACGAAGAATTCACTTTCAGAGCTCTGAAACTTCTTTCATAAATATCTCAAAATTTGGAGGCATCGTCATTTTCGGTCTCGGTTATCATAGACAAGAAGATGTTTTCGGGATTAAAGTAAAATGCGTTGTTTTCAATTGTAGGCTGAATAATTAACTGCATTTCTAGGGGCGGACGACGCACCCAGCGCAAGTATTGATAACACATTTAGACTTCCGCTGTCTCTTTAGGCGCGTATAATTTTACAACGAACTCTAGCAGTTTTTCTAAATAACTTGGATAATTTTACGATACGCACGGATGCAGAAATCGTGAAGCCGTTGTAAGCCAGCGCGCTGTGCTTAAAGGTCCCACTTGAATACTTGCCAAATCTTCACTACAACCATTATCATTCAATATAAATAACGTTGATCAGCACGAATAGTCCAATCATCAATAATTTTTTGCATATTATGTGTCCAGTATTGGTAGCTGTTCCATCGCGGTACAACATTCTCAAGTCAAGCGAGGACTTAGAATACTTTTTAATCAAACCTCATACTATATGGCGTTACTGCCTCATATAAATAAGAACTTGGGATAATTTTTCAAAAAACACAGGTTCCCTGATTTTAAAACGGTATAACTTTTTTGTTTGTGAATAAAGGCTACAAGTTTTTTAGCGGTGTCCTTATGGTTTTTTGAGAGCTTTGTAATAGTGATAAAAATAAAAAAATCTAGGGATAGTAACTCCAAAACTTTTAAAGGTAAAACTCAGAACAACCTTTGAGGTGGAAACTTTATATGAGCCAAATATAGTGCTCGGCGATACCTTTTCAGCGACATTAAGATGATAGAGATCCGACATCAAATAAGGAAGTTATTACAAAAAACGCGATTTAGCTGTTTTTAACGCGGGCCTGAAAAAAAAATTTTTACACCAAAAATATTTTTTCGACATAAGTGTTCAAATAAAACTGACACACGCAAATCTTTTTTTCGTGATACGGCTTAATGTATAAGATAAGTACAGGTTGTTACGACTTAGCATCTATATATTAAACCAGAAAAAAAGGAATTCTACTAACAAATAAATATATTAAATATTTAAAAGTATGTATCTTAGCTCTCCCTCACATAATAAACGCATACATATGTAGCTTCATTTCTATGTACATATACATATATGTACATAAGTGTAAAGTAAAAATAAATAACGCTTTCTAACAAATGTTTAATTATTTTTGTATTTTTATGTATGTATACGTTTATATGTATGTATGTATATGTGTATGTATTTTTGCATATGTAAGTATACTTAGTTATGTATATTATATTATATTATTACATTTGTATACTTAATTAGGTCCTAAACATTTTTTTTTAGATTTTTTTCTCATTAAACCTTTTTATTGTTAATTTCATTTTTTTTTTTATTTGCAATAACTGTTTTTGCCTTTTAAATATAAATTTTTAGTAAAAAAAGTGTAGGCTTAAATGCCGCTGCTTCTGTTACTGTTTTTATTTGTTTTATAATTTACTAGATTTTAATCATTTTGATACTGCAATCTCCATTGGGCAAACCGTTCTTGCCATTGATTACTCGCATTTGCCTGGAAGGAAGAAAAAATGGGAAACGACGATAAAAACCTTGTTTTCTATTGAATATTTTTTTACAAAGGAAAAAACTTATTTCTATAACTAAGTATAGCCATTTATAATCTAATGATATCAAATAAAAATTATATATGTATGAGTATCGCACCCTAAATCATACAGTGATACAACTCAAAATTTTTCGAAATCGGGGTTCTTTTATAAATCGGTACACAGAATATACGTATATCTAGCGACTGCCAAAAATATTTTCCATCAGTCTTTTTTAACTATTGCCTATAAAAAAGAAAAAGTTTTTTAGCTCTCCTGAAAGTTTTTGAATTTTTAGTTGCGTCACTTTATGGTTTAAGGTGCGATATGTATTTATGTATATGTATGTATATATCTGTGGACATTTGGAAAAGCAACCTAAGTCTAAAATCACAATTTTACAGGAGAGCAAAAAACAGTTTTGCAAGCGCACAGAGTCTTTCCATCATATAATTTCATAGAAGTAAGAGCGTGGCATGATAAAACAATCTTCTGTTCTTCATTTTAAATTGAATTTTTATTTCTTGGCGTAACGATTTTTATTTAAATGGATTTAAAATAAAATAAGTGCTTTTTCCAAATTACTTTTTGAAAAAAACACCAACTTATCTCAATTTAGGTTCTTTTTTCAAATTGATTTTCATCAAAATTTTACACAATTTTAGCCTCCTAATTGGAATTAAGTTCATTTGGCAAACTGAAATATTATAGAAAATCGACTTAGGTTGGTAGTTAGGTTGGTTTTTCAAAAGCATATTGAAAAAAAATATGCCACCTAAATTAAATTAGGTTCTTTTTTCAAGAGGAATAGTTGTAATTTTTCTTATCAGTCTATCTTCTCTTAAGTTAAGTGGCTTAAGCAAATGCATATGTGAAAAATATGGACTTAAGATGATTTTCGATTCATCATATCTCCTGAACCCAAAATGATATCGTAACACCGATTAGACAGAAAGAAGCGTATTTTAAAATGTATCTTTATGATAAATAAATAATAGCTTAAAAAACTAAAAAACACGCTTTAATCTTAAAAATCGTACTAAAAATTGAGAAATAATTTTATTAGAAACAAAATGATGAACGAAAATATAAGTATTTAAGGAAAAGCGTGGGGTACTCAGTATGTCAAAAAATATTTAAAATCGGTGTTTTTTTACTAATAATTTTATTTTGACTTTTTTGAGATTTCATATATCGTACTCTTTAATTTCGCAACTAGGTATATTTTTGTACTAGTTGTACGAATCGAATATTTTCATGTTCAAATATTATTGAGCACCCCCACGCTTTTCCTTAAATACTTATATTTTCGTTCATTTTGTTTCTAATTAAATTATTTCTCAATTTTTAGTACGATTTTTAAGATTAAAGCGTGTTTTTTAGTTTTTTAAGCTATTATTTATTCTTAACTTTTTAGTGAAATTTTTCATTAAAGGATGTTTTATGCGGACGCAAGAATAAAAGTAAAAAGAAGTCTGATTGGATGTGGTGTTCTCCGAAATAGATCTACATACATATGTATTTATAACTTCTACCAAAAATCCCAATATGCAGTGAAGTAAACTAGCTTATTATGCAATAATTTCCAAACCCTTTTATTCAAGGTTTTCCAAACTAGTTTGGAAATACAAAATTTCCCAAACGTTTTGTTATATTTTACAATCAGAAAGTGAAGAGAAGTTGAGGTGAAGCATTTGAAAAGAACAAAAAAAAAAAAAAGAAACCTGATTGAATAAATTCGAATTTAGACAATAAAGCTGCGAATACGTTTGTAGCGTAATGGTGAGGTATGCTGCCTACGGACCAAGGGGCTCAGGTTCGAGTCCCGAGTGGCGCATTTTTTTTTTTATTTTTATTTTTATTTTTTTATTTTTAGAGAAATTTTTTTCACCTCACGTTTACAAAACATTGTATAAAAATGTAATTAGGCTTCCTTTTCGTTGATTCAGCACTTACTATTAAATGAATTACAAACAAAACCAGTTCTTGCTTTGCATACATATGTATGTACATGCGATTGTTTTTTATTGCAAACACAACAACGACAAAACAGAAAGCTTGTTACACAAAACACAAAACCAGTTCTTGCTCTGCATACGTATGTATGTACATTGTACATGCGGTTGATTTCATTGCAAATACAGCAAACCCAAAACAGAAAGTTTCAAGCTTTATTTTTGAGTGAATTTACGCATTGAGTTTATCGCCATCGCTATGAGCGATCGCTGGCTGTTGTGCGTTAGTTCGCTCGCTATTTGAGTGGTTATACGTTTTTCTTTGAACATTTGTTTGTGATTTGAGTAGAATGTATTTTTGAGCGTTCGTGAGTGAGTTTTTCCGTACCCTGCAAGCTTGTTACTTATTGGCTTGTATACGGGAGTGAATTGAAATTCATAGAGGCTATTTTGAAGAACGGTAACATAAAAGCCGCAATGAAGCATAAAATATAATGTTGAATGTCCTACTATATGATGCCGTTGGGCTGTTGATGTCATATTTCGAATCCGGAGGAGAATAGAAATAATAGAGAGAACACAAAAAAGTGTATGTTTGAAAGATATAATAATTTAGTTAAATGTTGCAACTTTTAGGATGGGATGAAGTTACATACATACATGCATACATACATACATACAGGTGAAGCTAATAAAAGCGTGTTAAAAAAGCTGAAAATGCACTTGGTCGACTTAGGTTGTTCCTTCAAATGTCCACAGATATATTAGGTCAGGCGATTTTGTAACCTCTCGTTTTTCTGAATAAAAAACCCTTTATTATTTTTTTTTTTTTTTGTTAATTTTTGTCCACTAAAAATTTTTCGAAAATCCAACCTTCCAATTCCGGAACATCAAAATCCATTTGAGATCCATATCGTAGAAGGCTTTTTCATTCAGACTTTTCTTTATTTAACGAACCGAATCATACGTATTTTATGCACATCGTTGAATATTTTTCTTCTGATTTTCATTTTTATAAAGCACTTGAGCAGCTCTATAGTCAGCAGCGTTGCCATTCTAGCTTTTTTCAAGCTAGATTTAGCTTTTTTTCTTGTCTTTTAGCTGCAAAAATTCTGATTTAGCTTTGGCTTTTTTTTTTAGCTTTTTTATTTGCTAAAACTCCCCAAAAAATGAGCGCTGCTCACTGCTCATATACATTCATACAGTCATTATACCCTGCAAAAAATGCGATTAATCCGGGACGTGTCCGGGAAAACAAAACTGAAAAAATTTTGATATTGCTCGGAAAGGATATCAAACAGAGTACTTTTCTGCTCTCGCTTAGGGAGATCTCGCTCCAAGTTCTACTGGGTAATTTCGTAATTTTTTTAGCTTCTTTTTTAGCTTTAAATTTTTTTTTGATGTGTTAACAATTTTTTTTTAGCCTTTTCTAGCTTTTTTTTTTTTGAGAATCTAGCTGGAACTCTGGAAAAGTTCTGGCAACACTGATAGTCAGTGCAAATAGGAAGTAATATCGATTTCAAGCTTCTGAGATATTAGCACTTAAAGGGTGATTAAATTTGTAACGTGACATGGCGAACGCGACAAAATTTCCCAAGCGAATTCATAACGATTAGTTCAAGCAATTTAAACTTAGAATAACTTAAAATAACAAAATTTCGTATTTTTTCGATGAAGAAAAGCACATATAGTCAGGGCCGTAGCCAGGAATTTTTTTCGTGGGGGGTTTTATCGTTGTGATTTTTTTTTTTTTTTTTTGATAAAAATATATAACCTATTTCGTACACTAAATAAAAATAATAAAAAAAAATTCTGGTTTCTAAAGTGCTATTTAGAAGAAAAATTTTTTTACAAAACTTTTGATTTTCAAATTAGGGTTTTTATAAGAAGTTTTAAAAATCAGAAAACTTTTATTCATTTAAAAATTAGACTTTTCTATTGCAAACACGATGAATACATTATTTTTGGTGATTTTATCCAAATGAAAAAAAATAATATTTTATGGACGAAAAACTCGGTTAGATTACTCAGCTGTTTTCAGCTGTAAAAGTCCGCCCCAAGATTTTTAGCTTATGTTGAGACTCTAACTTGTTTTTTTTTTGCAACTTTGTTATTTGACATCCGATGTGTGCTTTCATTGTTTGTTTGCGTCTGATAGAATCACGGTGTATTTCATATAAAGCCAGTGCTGCATAAAGTGGGCGTAGCCACGCCCATTTTCAACATTTGGTGGTCATAACCGATTTCAATAAATTTTTGCGTGTCTATTGACACAAGCTATAAAAGTGTATAAACCAAGTTTCGTCATAATATCTCAATTATTTGTCGAGTTATGGGCTCCGAAATCTCGTAGATTCCTTTCTCTAAAAAGGGGCGGTGCCACGCCGATTTTCCAAAATTTTTCTATTTTTTGTTTCCGGTCTATTGTAGAACTCATGCCACAAAATTTCAATGAATTATCTTTATATTTGACAGAGATATCGCTTAAATTGTTTTTATTAGGCCCCTTTATAGTTCCCATATATAAAAGTGGGCGTGGTTGTCAACCGATTTCGGTAAAATTTTGAACGTGTATTACTACAAGTAATGAAAGTGTATACACCAAGTTTCGTCATTATATATCAATTATTTGTCGAGTTATAGGCTAAGAAATCTCGTATATTCCTGCTTCTAAAAAGAGGCGGTGCCACGCCCATTTTCAAAAATTTTTACGGTTTTTGTCTTATGTTCGTAGTTAGACTCCTGCCATAAAATTTTAATGATATATCTTTATATTTGACAGAGATATCGCTTAAAATGTTTTTATTAGGTCACTTTATAAGACCCATATATAAAAGTGGGCGTGGTCGTCAAACGATTTCGACAATTTTTCGTCCAAACATTTGCCTGAGTAAGTAAATCACGCATACAAAATTTCATCGATATATCTGCTACGGTTTCTGAGTTATGGCTTATAAAACTTTTAATGTTTGGCCCTTAATAAGTGGGCGTGGCACCGCCCATTTTTCAAAATTTCACCAAGTTTCTTCATAAGGGCCTGAGCTCTACACGTGGGTGAAATTTTGTCATCCTAGCTCCATTAGTGACTGAGATACCAAATTTCCGATTTTTACTATATAGGGGAGGTGGGCGTGGTCATGGTCCGATTTCGCCCATTTTCAATACCATCCGTTCCTGTCTTGATACCAACTTGCATTCCAAATTTCATCAAAATATTTCAATTTTTGCGCGAGTTATCGTGCGTACAGGCGGACAGACGGACGGACATGGCTCAATCGATTTCTCTTTTCACCCTGATCATTTTGATATATATAAGTCTATATCTATCTCGATTCTTTCGTTCTGTTACAATCCACCGTTATGTGATTAAAACTATAATACTCTGTGTACTAGTACAGCTGAGTATAAAAATAAACAGCGCAGCAGAAGTATAAAAAATAAAAAGTTCTACTGAAATTACACAGTAAAGCAACAGCACAAATAAACAAACAAATATATTCGACTGTTCTGTGCTTCGACTACAAATATTTTCAAAGGAAATCGACATTCAAAAGTTCTCAAAAAATTATGATAACTTTCGCAAAACAGCAACAGCTTATTTTTTGAGACTGTTGGTGTTATGCTGGTAAACACTGCTTGGGAAGCTATATATTTCCCTCTAATGTCCTTTGATCTGTGAAGTCGTTATCATATAGTTTGGTCACCTAGCCGGGTTTTTCGACCATAAAACATCCTTTTTGTTTCACTTGGAAAAAATCGCCAAAAATAAAGTATTCATCGAATCTTTTTATTATTATGCTTAAAATGTTTGCAATAAAACAGAATAATTTTTAAAAAGAATAAAACTTTCCTGATTTTTACAACTTCTTATAAAAACCCCATTAAAAACTAAATTTTTTCAATAATCGCAAAAAATTAATAAAATGTTGACTTTGAAAAGTTAGTATTGAAAATAGGTGAAATCGGACTATAACAACTCACACCTCCCATATACATATGGGATCTTTCGAAGAACACACAAAATCTTATAATTCAGACACTAATATAACCCGAGTAATGAATTTTCAGCCATGCAATAACTTTATGAAGTTATAAGGAAATATGCTAAAATTTTAGAAAAAGTGCGATGATTGACTGCCTTATTCCGGAGTGGCAACATAATTTAATTTATAAGTGGTATGTCGTTAGAAGCGTACTTTAATTATCTTTCGAACGGAGTAGATACGGTTTGTGGGTATTTGTAACTTCAGCGAAAAGAATTTTTGACGGAAGTTGTAACCAAAAAAACCCTAAATTACCGTTATCTCAAAACCCTAACTATAAAAAAATGGTTTTGACCTCAGCAGGTTCATGCCAGCCCTCGCCTATACCTGAAATTCTTGGTATTTTCTCAAATTAATTATTTGTAAACTAGTGTTTTCAACATATAGCTTTGAGTATGATAGAAGTAAAATTTATCTACCAGAATTTCGTGGGGGGTTCAAACACCCAACCCCCCCCCTAAATACGGCCTTGCATATAGTGAATATAGGTATAATAGTGAAGAAGAACGCGTAAAATCGCGAAAAAATGAAATTTCACCTTATCAAATATTTATTAATTTGCATTGTGAATTCGGGAAGCCACGTGTATAACGATCTAATAGATTAAATTTCTAATAGATTAAATTTAGAAGCTATATCCCAAAAAAGCTATATCTGAACAATCGGTTTTATGGCAGCTACATATATTTTATAGTGGTCCGATCTTGACAAATTTCGGTGACATTATTTAGGTCCGTATGTATACAAACACTGTAAAGTTTCCTGTTACTAGCTATTTAAATGGAGAAGTTAGACCCAAAAATGTAAAATCTGAGCAATCGGTTGTATGGCAGCTATATGTTATAGTGGTCCGATTTAGCCGATTCCGACAAACAAAAAAATACACACATACCAAATTTCTCTGACATAAGTTGAGAAATACCCCTTGATTTTTAATATTTAATTTTTTCCTAATTCTGTTTTCTAACACGGATTCGCCCATATTTTATATATGAATGTACACCCAGCCAACCAGAGGAGTCCGCACGGAGCTCCGTTAGGACTCCCTAATGCCTCCCAATGGAGTGTATCCGACGGAGAAAAGTGCCTTTTGAAATAGATATATGCAAAAAGTGCACCTTAATGCCGGGGTTATGCTTACGACACTCGTCGAGCAACGTGCAATTGTTGTTGTGCACTCTGACGATTGAGAAAATTTTCGAACTCTCACATCCAGCAAATTTGCTGGGTGAAGCGAGCACCCAGCACGTCAATGATTCGAGGTAATAATATGTTGTTGTGTATGTGCTCAGTAATCATCGATTTAAGCGTAACCACCTCTCACCGATGACGAAAATGTGTCCGAATTTGACCGGTTTTTTTCCTCGTAAGCATAACCACGGCATTAAGACTCCTTAAATGAGTGTTTTAGGAGTCCAAAAACGCTCCTTAAAATAATTCCGAAACACACCGTGCGGACTCAAACACCTCTTTGAGGAGCTTTTTCGGACTCCTTTTTCACTCCGCATTTGGAGCTCTCCGTCGAAGGATTGTTTTGGAAGCCCCATTATGCTCCGAATTCAGAGCGCTCCGTATTTGGTTAGGTGGGCATATAAAATGATAGGCATTGAGCATGTTTTTTTTTTATTAATTATTTTTTATGTTTGTTACTTAGGCCATCTGTGAATCGGCAGAAAAGTACGCAGCGAGTAAAAATTTGACAGTTGAGGTGAATAAAATTTTGACAAGGAAGAAGAAAAGTCCACCGGCAAATTAATTAATAAAAAAGTATGTAAACAATACAAAATTAAAAGTTTGAGTGTATATATGTATATACGAGTACATGGACATGGAAAAGCGCATAAATGCAAGAAAGTTTACCGTCGGCTCATGTTTATTCTTAAAGCAAACTCTGAAACGTCTAAAAATCGCATAGACTTGGTTTCCAAAATAAATAAAGCATGCAATATTGGCAATATATTCTTAAATACATACATATCGCACAAGTTTTCACAATTATAAATTCTTATGCGTCTTAATTATTCAGCGGCTGTCAAAAAATTACTGGCAAATATGTTTTAAATTCATACAGCAAACTGGTAAAAAAATATCCAACATAGCAAATTTACACTCCACCACGCTTCCCCATAGAGCATTTCTACCGATTCACACACGGCCTTAGAAATACTGAAATAATGAAATTTTTTATTTTATTTCACACTAGCAAATACCCGTCCCGCTTCACAGCGACGAAAAATTTTGTTTTTTTTTTGTCATAATACGACTTTCCCTCTACCTTTTCGTTTATCTTCTCTTTCCCCTTACCTTTCCCTTTCCCCTTCCCATACTAATCGCTCTCACTTATCTCTTCCTATTCTCGCTCAAATACTTTCTGGGTATGTCTGGTCCACATATGGGCCTGTATTCTGGGAAGCTTCCACTACTCAAAAATCCTATATACCTTATTTTATGCATTAATACCACATGAGTTCATTGTGAAAATTTTATAAGGATTGGTTGATTATTTTGTGAGTTCACAAAAGGCACGCTAACATACACACGGACACATATTCATTTTTATACAACAGATCAACAGCTGAGTGGAAGATCATCCTACTTCATAACTTGTTTCAAAAACATCCGAGGCCGGAGGGAGGATCTGAGGTTTAAAGAATCACATACAAAAAAAAACGCATCTAATGTACATACATATGTAGGTATGTTATGTGGATATACAATTTTACTTGGGATTGGTTAGCAGCGGCATTAGGGTAAAATATGTATGTATGCATATGTAGAAGAACTGCAATAACTATAAAATGACGAGGATTTCTAAGCATTTACAAGGAATAATTTTTAAAACAGAGTTTTCTTCGTTGTTTTACATTTTGCAATCTTTCATTACCTTAAAGATCCATTCATTGTCATATGACTGTGATTCATCAAAGTCTGCAAAACCGCATATAAATTGGAGTGAAAAAAATACATTTGTTAAGAATTTTAGGATTGTAATTTTAGATTCAAAATCATATATGGCTTTACTATTACATTTTTACTTTTTTTAACAATAGCTATGTGCTTGAATATTAACTGAAATTTTATGATAAATGTTTGTATGTACATATATGTATGTATACTTGTTACATAAGTAGGGAAGCTAAAAATATGCAAATGCATATTGCATATGCAAATGCATATTTAGACCTAAATGCATATTTATGGTCAAAATGCATTTCGTGCTTATTTTGGCATATCTTGGCACTTAATCGAGCAATATCGAAAAATATTATGGTGGCAACATCTTATCTGTGGTTAATTCAGATATTTGCGTACACTTACAAACAAGGCTATTTAACTATTGATGTGGGCCACGGAGCGGAGCATATTCCCTTATAAAAATTCACCACGGCAAACCCAGAGTAAAAAAACTTTACTCGATGCTACACGGTCAATATTAATCGTTTTCTCATACAAGAGCTTTTTCTCGGAAAACCATCAAAAATTCACACTGGAAAATATAGTAAAGCATACGATAGTTCAATGTAACTCTGCGCAATATTAATGGAATAGTTTCGTTTGCTTTGTAAAAAGATCTCATGTATTTACATAAATACAAATCTAAAATTAATTTAAAGTATTTTATAGTATTTAAAAACAAATTTTTTAAATGGGGAAAATATGAATTGTACGTTTCAGTTCTTATATTATTATTATTTTGCAAAATTCGTTAAATAAAAATCTAAGCTTGAAATGAAATACATACATTTTTTGAGCATATTTCAGGTATTTTTTAAGTATATATGCATATAATGAGATTTTTTCGTGTATATTTACGAGCATATTTCAGTTATTTTTGGGGCATACTAGCATGCATATTTTGAAATTTTTCGTGCATATTTTTAGCTTCCCTATACATAAGTACGCCCACCAAAAAATCTAAGCCTTATTTAAGAATTAAAACAGCAGATTTAAAGGCTTACAAAATAAGGTCTGAAAATTATGATGGCGTAAGGCTTAAATAAGGCTGATTTTCCTGTGTTGATGTCATCATGCCATAAGGAGTACTCTCTCTCTGAGAGCACACGTTATTCCAAAGGCTTATCCGCCATGCGAAGTAAGGCCTAGATAAGTATTAGAAAGTTAGGAGCATACAGCCTGAGTGCATAACAGAAGCAGAGCTGCCAGTGTACCCCTCTTTTAGACCTGATTTGTCAACAACAAGGAAAGCTTTTTTGCCGGGCGTATGCAGCTCTATACATAGAAGCCTTTAAGCATCCGTGAACAAATGAATGGTTGAAACGTTCACCTAACGAATATCTTGAACCATATTCACACTTAAAGCAAGTAAGACCGCTCTGTCCTCGGACGCCGAAAGCTTCACTTTATACTTTTCATGAATGGGGGTGAATAAATTTTACATAATTTCTTTTTTGTTGTTTGCTTTTTACATACTTAGTCTGATTTTCCCATACATATGTAGGTATACTGCCAATTATTTAACTGGAGAAGTTATACCCCAAAATGTACATATCTGAACAATCGGTTTTATGACAGCTATATTTTTAATGTTCCGATTTAACAAGTGATCAATTGTCCATAAGTCCGAATCACGTAAACCGAATTTCAATAAGATATATCAAAAACCGAGAGTCTAGTTTGTGTTAATTGTAGTCAGAAGGAAAACAAAATTTATATTTCGCCAAAACTTTATAGTTCCAGCAACTTTTTCTCAAAAGCCTGTCAGCAATTACGCTGTTGTCCAAAGTCATAATGCAGTCATCATAGCGATCTATCCTAAGTGGTTTAGGTTGAAAATGTTTGAATTTATTTTATCCCCTGCCTTACGAACAGACCTGGGCATCCTCAATTACATTTTTTTCAAATACCAATTACATTAATTGGTAATTGAGATTTTTCAATTACATATATTTTGCAATTACAATTATCAATATCTTTGTTATTTTTTTGAAGTTAGCTTCTTACTGTGTAACCTAAATCAAACGCACGCCGTCAATTTACTGTCAAAAATTTCTCATGCCCATACAACTTGTATGGGAGTAACCGAAATTGAACGGCGTGCGTAAAAAGCAAACTCAACGCCCAATTTTTGTTTTGCGTGAGAGTTGAAATTAAGCATTGTGGGTGATTGTTTGCAAAAAAATTGACACTTGCTTTTGATATCGTGTGTGTTAGGTACATATTCCACAAAATAACAATATTTTCTCTATTTTCTATATTTTTCTATTTCTTTGTCTGTGCACGCACGCAAGTCAATTTCGGTTCAACGCATATGAAAAATTTGCGTGCGTGCGTTAATTAACGACTTGCGTTTGATTTAGGTTACACAGTTAGGCGGCGATACGCAGATTTTATGGAGAGTGAAATTTGAAATTCGTTTGGGATGCAACGGAAGGAAGTTGTCGTGACCGGAAATAACAGCCATCTTGCCGTCTGTAAAAGCAAACAAGCAATGGACCTCCATCCATTCCAAATATACATACACATTTTTTACATACATATGGACGTATACCACTTTATCATCAACGCCTAGTACAATTCTTTATACATACATATTTGTATGCTTCTTTACCTCCACTGCTTGCTCTATGCTATTGTGCCCATTACATCAACATAACATTCAGTCGAACGTCAGAATATAATGTTACATTCAACTTTATGTTCATTGCTTTCTTGAGGTATTTATACTTACCTTTTCATGAAAAAGCATCTTAGAATTTAAACACTCACGTATGCAAAGAAACAAGTAACAAGTTTGATATTTGCCAATACATACATACATACATACACAAAAGCGTAGCCAGTGTTGTCAGCGCAATTTCGAGGGAAGTGAAGCGGCAGAAAAATCGAAGTGATTCGAAGTAAATCGAAGTGAAGCGTTCCCGCGAGTTCAAGAAAATATATGACATGTTTCCTTGGCAATATGACAGCTTAAGATTCTGCTAAATATCCCTGTACTTTATAACAGTCAATGTGTCCTTTAGCGAAAATAACAGACCAACGCTTTACCAAGTTGCACTTCCTTAAACCATCATGTTTCCACCCAAAGCTAAATAGTCCATTTAATGTATCACAGATCGAATTCTTTGTTGTAATCTTTGTGGGCATGACTCCAGCAGTTCAGAACGCCACCCAAATGGCAAAGGATTTCCACCTTGCTACACCTAAAAGACCATTAGGCATGGGGGTGAAATATAATGTGTCAATCACCTCTCAATGAGGGATGCCATATCTTATGATTGTATAAACACCTACCTACATACATACATATGCAACTTTTATTAGAATTTTTAAGAATAAATTATAAAAGTAAATTAATTCTGATTGGTCAAAATCGAAGTGATTTTTGTAAAGAGGAAGTGTCGAAGTGACAGGCATAAAAGTGAAGTGAAAAACTTCGATCGAAGTGAAAATGGCATCACTGGAGTGAATGTAATAATTTAACCACTCAGAGTTGCTTTTTCGTATCGAAGTAGCTTTACTTGTTCCTCCACTCTTATTCACTCGTTGTGCTGATAGTTTTATTTGTGGGGAGTTTATTCGCGAATCTATTTATTTGCATACGCATTACACCGATTCCATCGATGCACCAATTTTCTACAATCGTTAAGATTTTCACAATTTTCTTATCGAATTTGAATTAAGGAAATTAAAAAAAATGATTAAAATTAATTTAAAAAATGTTTAATTTTGACTTTGCTGAGACTCGAACTTGTGACTCCTAGCATTTTTCTATACTAAAAATGATTAAATAAGGTTGGTGTGTACACAACAAAGTACCAATTAGATGAAACTGGTGTGTTTTTTTGTTTCTAATCGAATTTTCAATTTAAAGTCGCACAAAGGGGTCGATATGTAATTAAACTAAATTAAATTAAATTAAATTAAATAAAATTAAATAAAATAAAATAAAATAAAATTAAATTAAATTAAACTAAATTAAATTAAATTAAATTAAATTAAATTAAATTAAAATAAATTAAATTAAATTAATCTAAATTAAATTAAATTAAATTAAATTAATGTAAAATAAGAAACTACCTGTGCATGTACCTACCTACATATATATGTATGTACATACATACATACATACATACATACATATGTATGTACATACATACATACATACATACATACATATGTATGTATAAGTTCGGAGACTTATGATGGTTGGTCATCAATAAATGGACAAGATATTATTTTTATGGACAACATATGTATTTTTATATTTTTAAAATTTCGTAATTACATTTAATTAAAATTGAAAATTCGATTAGAAACAATACAAATACTCACCAGTTTCATCAAATTGGTGCTTCGTTGTGTATACACTAACATCTTATTTAATAATTTTTAGTGTAGAAAATGCTAGGGGTCGTGGGTTCGAGTCCCAGCAAAGTCACTTTGATAGTTCTTTAAATTAATTTTTGTTGTTTTTTTAATTCCTAAATTAAAATTCGATAGGAAAATTTGGAAAATAGTTAGCGGTTGTACGGAATTGGTGCATCGATGGAATCGGTGTATTGCATATGCAACTGAATAAATTCACGAATAAACTCCCCACAAATAAAACTATCAGCACAAGGTATCGAATTATTTTACTCGCTCGGTCTACTCTTGCGCACTCGTTGCGCTAATACTTTAATTCGTGGGGAGTTTGTTCGCGAATTTATTCAGTTTTATATGCAATGCACCGATGCCATCGATGCCCCAATTCCGTACAACCGATAAATATTTTCAAAATTTTCCTATCGAATTTTAATTTAGGAATTAAAAAAAACAACAAAAATTAATTTAAAGAACTTTCAAAGTGACTTTGCTGGGACTCGAACCCACGATCCCTAGCATTTTCTACACTAAAAAATTATTAAATAAGATGTTGGTGTGTACACAACGAAGGACAAATTAGATGAAACTGGTGAGTTTTTTTTATCGAATTATCAATTGTAATTAAATTTACTAAGAAGTTAACTTCTATCACGTGTACTGTGCTACAGGCGGATTTTTTTACTATTACCACAATACATTTAAATTTCCTAGTTTCAAAACTAGCTACATATATATGTAAAATCTCAAACGTTAAATTTGCAACAAAAAAGGACTCCATATTTATTTTCTACATTGTTATATTCTTTTTTGTTGAGCTTTCAGGTATTAAAAAAAAGATTAAATGCTACTTGTTGCCGTAGTGTTTTTCTAATTTGTGTCTTACTGCGAGAAAGTCAGATAACCCTGTTTGAAATTGGATTACTAATACGTACTCCACCCTCAATTACATTTTGTAATTGATTACACCTTCAATTACAATTACATTTTCCCTTCACGGAGAAAACTATATGGATGTCATATCCATATATATGGATAATCCAGTGTGGTCCATGAACTATGGATATAATATCAATATAATTGGTACACAGAGTCAAAAAGTTCACCTATAATCAAAGAGACTGCCATCTAAAAAAGCTATTTGGCCAAGGAGAGCGAGAGGAGACAAAATTGAAGAAATTTTTGCTAGAAAATCTTCTAGATTTTAGCTTGAATTTCTTCTTAAATTTATTGAAAAGGATACCGTCTGAAAACGAGGAGATAATTTCTTATTTATTAATTTTTTATGTCATTTTGTCAAAAAAATTAAATTGTTAGAAGAAATCTGCTTGTTTTTATGAGAAAATTTTTATAACGCAAATCAATAAGGACATCCTCTAATTTTTACTAGAACCTTTTTGAATTTATTAAAAAGGAAAACTTTTTATTTTTAAAAGAGCCCTTATTAATTAAAACTAGTATCGCCGGTGGTCGAAATTCGACCATGCAATTTATTTTTTCAACTTTGTATTGGTACAAAAATTATTCCTTTTCGCGGAGATAAGCAACACTTTCCAAATTCCAGTTGTACCGCAACACTGATTTGCCCTTTTGATCACGGTCCGACGCGAAATCGTGGTCAAAATCAAGGCAGATCTAGGAAGGTAGGCCCGGTGGTGAGCGCTTTTAAATTAAAGCGACTCTTCAACTGTGTTTACGATATTTGTAAACACGTTTACGATATCTATTTATCTTAACTAAAAACTTTATTTATTAATTATAAAGAAATTAAATAATTTATAGAAAAAATTATATGATGTATTGTGGAACGATCCTCCGTCATCCCTTGTCAAGTTTGGTTTGGAGACAAACCGGTTTTCGTCGAGAACGAAAAAAGACACTGAAGATGGCGCATATTAGCCGAAACCGGTTTGTCTCCAAACCAAACTTGACAAGGGATGACGGAGGATCGTTCCACAATACATCATATTCCTACCCTGTCGGAAAAACAAGCAACCAAAAAGTATTTAAAAAATGATATGCCTATGCACTGCTCCTGACTCATACGAACACATCCATATCAATTTTATGTGGATATGAGTATGTTAAATGTGCTAAACAGCCTGGCAATTGTTTGTATGGGAAAAATGTTAGCCTATTAATATATAGATTTTGCTATAAACGTCTTAACGTACGTACATGTATGGATATACTCGTACATACTAGAAATATGCATAACAGTTATTGCATCAGCCACTTTTTATGTATGTGTGCAATAACATGTTCAAGAAATTAAAAGGGAAACCTTTTTATTTTTAAAAGAGCTCTTATGTGTTTCCTCCGTTCGTCAATTTCACTACGGCTTTGCACATTTCTACAATTCTCAAACGATTAGTGAAGCACTTGGTGTAAAGAGTTTATTATGTCCATCTGCACTTATATGAAATTAAATGTTGCCCTTTGTCTGAATAAGTCCTAGGAAAATACTAGTTGACTAATAATGTTCTCCGATGAAAATCAAGATTCTCTTCTTAATAATATTAAACAGGGTTTCTTCTTAATTTTACAGGTTATCTGCTAAATTTATGTGAAAAGGTTTCCATATTTATTCTAGGAGTCATCTTCTTAATTTTATATAAGAGGTTTTCATCTTAGTTTTATAGGTTATCCATTAAATTTTCATTTCATCTAAAATCCACGGGTTATCTTCTTAATAATATTGAAAAGGATTTCATATTAGTTTTACAGTATATCTACTTAGTTTTATTAAAATGAGATATCCAGTCATAATAAGACGGGCATCTTATTGGAGAGAAAGCGTAGAGAAATCCGCTAAACTTTGTTCTGATTTACAGGGCATTTTAGGTGGTCTTTTGGCTCTGTGTATCACTTCAAAAAAAATTTTGTAACATACATATAAACAAATATGGATATGACATCCATTATATGGATTATCCATATACATACATACATATATGGATGTGAGATCAATATAGATTTTCCGTATGGGGTTGAGAAAATTTAGTTATACAACTTGCTTTTGTTTCTATTGTCCGTTTTGTTATTGGTTTTAGTTTTCTTATTGTTTTTGTTTTTGCCTTGTTTTTGTCTTTATGTTTGTATCTTTGTTTTTTTTTTGTTTTGTTTTTTTTTGCTTCTTTTTCCTTTTTTTTTGTTTTTTTTGTTTTATTTTTTTGTTTTTTTTTGTTTTTTTGCATTTTTTTGCATTTTTTTTTTGAAAATGAGGATTCTCAGTTCTGATAGATAGGGTTGCCAGATACCTTTCCCGAAAAAATCAGTACATTGCCTTTCAAAAAAAAAAAACAATATATAATATATAAAAACAATATAATATGTACATATATAAATATCTATATATTATGTAGCTATGTATATGTACTACATTATATCAACGTTCGAATCGTGAGTGTGTGATTCTACATAATAATAAAATTATTTAGTAAAATAATTTAAATGTTAAAATTCTTGTCCAATATTGAGTACCTTATATGTATGTATGTATGTATGTACATACATATGTACATATGTAGTGAATTGTCAGAATTCTTATATATGTACATACATATGTATAGCAGGCAGTCGGGCAAATTCTCAACGTACATATGTATGTCTTTTACAAGCTCATACTATATTTCATCATCAACGCGTGCATAACCAACAGCATCTCATCAATTGTCTCCCCAATTTCGTGTATTGCTGGAAATCCGGCATTTTCATCATCTATCAAAATGGTGGGATAATGTTTATAACACATGATGCGCTCTTTTCTTGTGTGCTGCACACAATCATCCAACCAGCGATACTCTTCATCGGTTTGAAAAACATTCTCAAATAAACGCCGCTCCTCCTCTTCACCTTCAATATCATCAAAATCGTCATAATTATTATCAGAATTTTGGTAGGCAACCAAATGACTTGTCTTAGACCAATTCGCCAGCTTACCATCAGCCGATGGCGATTTACTACCACCCACAACATGGCGTTCATCTTTTTTTAATTTAAATTTAAATATTAATAATTTTTAATTTCATGCGTTTCATAAGTTGATTTCAAGAATTTTGCCTCATTCGAATTAAGTGGTATATTATATTTGCCAACAAATGTACATATTTATGTATGTATTTATATATATTGTATGTCGATTGTGTCATAAAAACATTTGTATGTAGGTAAAGAATGGAAGAAGTTATAATTCGTTATTTGAATTTTCGCAATTGCAAGACTTTTTACGTTGTCTATTTGGAAAGTAGTCTAAAAAACAAAAACAATTTGGAAAAGTAGAGGAGTATAAAAAGACTTTGGGTAGAATTTAGATTCTTATGTTGTTGCTATTTAGATATTAATTTTGTTTTCTTATCATCATTGGCCTGAGTTTAATATTGATACCCTTGAATTTGAGGGAAAAAAAGCCAATACGACAGAACTTTCCGAAAATTCCCGGCGAACTCCCTCTAGTGATCCTTGTTTCAGAAGCCTCATTATACTTTTTAAGTTCAGTTCTTTGCTAGAAGAAATAGGAAGTAGCGAAATTATCGGAGCTGCGGAAAATCGGTCACACTAGTTAAATATGTATCCACATATGTATGTATTAATATGTTTAAATATTACAGACCTACGGTAATAGAAGTCCTGCCTTACATCAAGAAATACAAGCTATCTCGAAATCGGTATAAAAAATACGAGGATATTGGATTATGTACATACATACATATGTATATCAAAGCGTTCTAATAATTTAAAAAAGGGGAGTTTGGCTTCGTTGGTCAAAACAATAAGAACAATAAAATAGGAGAGCCATGAGAAAGTCGATTTAGACCAAGACAAAGGCCAAGTAATCAGTGTGAACCAGACTGAAAGTGAAAGGATTTGGAGGGGATTCAAATTTAATATCTAAATATCCTAACAACTTTACGTAAAACGATTCGTGAGGAGCAAAGTAAACCAATCTCTAAATGCTGTCTTCATATCATAGTTTAATCGAAGTCTAAGGTGTACCAATTAAAGGACGTATTTCGTTAGCACGCTTAAGGCGATGCCTGATACAACCTTTGTGGCGCGTTCCACGACAGATCATTCTTGAAAGCTAAGATAAATTTAACGTAGTTGAACGCAACTTCTCACATATGTAAACTGTTCAATAATTTTTAATTACTAAAATTCAATGTTTGGTGTTTCTCCGGACTGGGGGCTCAACCTGCGACCCCTGGTATGGCAGGCGAGCACTCCGCCTCTTCGTGCATTAACAGCACAACAGTCATCTAATAACATTTTAGTTGTTTTATTACTTAGAAGTTTTTTTTCTCTAATTTAACATTGTTTATTGTGACATTTGCGATTTAAGTTTCTCCGGCAAAGTTATTAATCTCAAGTTTGGCAACAAATTTTTATCAGAAATCGCCTTAAGTATTATTTACAAAAATTAAATGCATGTTTTCCATTTTTTCGGTGAATTGTAACTGCTCAACTTACCAAGCGGTTTAATGAAACAGGCTTGTGGTGAGGGAACTGCTGTGGGTCCTGGAAAAGTACATACATTTGTAACCATTTGAACACCAAAAGCACGTTTTCTCTTTAACATTGAGTGGATATAATTTACAAGATAGCAAAGCGAAAATGCTTTTAATACATTTAGCAAGAGTTGAAAGAGAATGCATTTTTAATCAGAAAACTATTGTACATATCGCACACTAAATCAAAAAGCGTTACAACTCAAAATTCAAAAATTTTCAGGAGAGGCAAAAAACTTTTTAATTTTTATATGCAATGATATGGGAAAAGGCTACGTATAATAGTTATTTCTCAGTTAAAAAAGACTCTGATGGAAAAGATTTTTTTGGCAGCCGCTAGAGATATATTCTGTGTACCAATTTATGGAAGAAACCCGATTTCGAAAAATTTTGAGTTGTGACGCTTTTTGATTTAGTGTGCGATATGTATAACTTTGTTTGGAAATAATAACTGAACAATTGATATGGATTGGAAATTGGAATGGAAAATACAGTAGTGCCATTAACGTGGCAGAAGCGGAAATGTAAATGAAAAGTAAATGAAATCAAATTGGCCAAATCATATAGATAATTGATAAATAAATAAAAGCAACGAATATATGGTTATAATTACGCATAATGATATAAAGATGTATGTAGTTATATTCGTACACCTTCAAAGCTGAAAAAAGTATGCACAGGTTTTTTTTTTCCTTCTAATTTTTGTATTCGGATAACACCTTATTAGCGTTATAATCAGAGCCGATTTGAAATTTCCAAGGTGTAAGATTAGAAAAATGCAAAACACTACACTGGTGTGCTCCCGAGAAGATGTCTGATGATGAAGAAAGTGGTTTTTCTTCGAAATAGCTATCACATCTACCATCGCTGTATGAGCTAATTGGATTTTTCCGCTTATTCCAAAGTATAAAAATTAAAATTAAAAATAATAATAATTTCGTGCTAGACACTAACATACCCACTACAAATTGTAGTTTAATGTTTTAGAGTAATTGATTTGTGAGTCACGTATAATAATGTGGTTCCCTATTTATAGTTTTGGCTTGAAAATAAATGCATTCATTCGATTTTTGCAAGCTTAGGAATGAAGTTTGTAATGTCGGTAATGAAAAAATGAAATTTAAATGCTAAGTACTTATTAGATATCGCAGTGAAAGCCACATATCCCTATTCGACTACTCATACATATGTACATATGGGCATTTTCACATAAAAGTCAATCACGAGTGCAAAACTCAAACTGTTCCTGCAAACTTTTTGTTGATGAATAATTAATCTCAAATGTGTTTACTTTAGAAATATAAAAAATGTTTATTTTCTTTTAATTTTGAGCCGAAATATACAACGAATATACAAAATTTACAAAAGTCTAACTCTTTGGCCAAATATACCAACATTTTTTCTTGTTATATTCCCTTATTCAAAGTAATACTATGATGTTTTTATAATTTAAAAATCTTCTACTGATAGTAACATAATGTTTAACAAGCAGACAGACTTAGTGGAGATCGAATAACGGAATTTTTTTTTTTGATTACTTCTGCTTACATTCGTATGTCGCGTCCGTTACCGAAAAACAGCATTTATTGTTCTCATTAGTGCACAAAGTGCTGAAGTGTAAATTGCTTTCAGACTTTAAGCAAATAAATTAATTATTTCACTTAAGAAAAGTAGCCATTGACTCTCGGCAAAAACGATTAATAAAAGCCGTATTCGTTTCGGCAAGAGTTAGAGACTTGCGAAAAAACAACTGGTATAAAAACTAGTGAAAATTATACGACCGTTCGTTAAAGTAAAGGAATTGGAAAAAAGGTGTGTTTATTTGATGAAATTTCTTAAAAAATTTTATCGATAGATGTCTCCCTATCTTCGAATCTAGCCAAGACTCAATGTAACACCGTTCGTTAAAGTACGGACAAAGAACGTATGTTGTACAATATACGTTCTTTGGTACGAAATTGGAGAAACTTTTCTAACGAAATACCGGTTGAATTCGAAGATAGAGGAGATATCTATTGACAAAAATTTGAAACCATTTCACTTATTCACAATAGAAAAAATTGGCATAATCAGTAAAGCTAATTGGCATAATCAGTAAAGATCAGTTTAATGGCATACTCTCTAAAGGTCTCTTAAAGTCTCTAACATTTTGTATGGAAACTGTCAGCCAAGAGAGCAAAATCGAATATAAGCGAGCAGAGAAGTGCCCAATAAAACACTCCTATAATTTATTGGTGTTTGAAATTCGTCGCGTCCGTTACAGCAAACCTTCCCTCACGGAAAAAAAAAGTTAGTTGCTAAAATAAATATATTAAAAAGTGGTTTATATAAAACTAATTTTAAAGTAGCTTAAAACAAATGCAGCACGGGACAGTTTCTTGTTTATAAGTACATATGTATATGTAAACACATGCTTTCAGATCTAAGTATGCCAAGATTGTTTTTTCCTTTTTTGGTTACCGTTTTTCAGCTTCACTTCCCATTAAAGACTGAAAACGAAATTCTCAAACGGAGAAAATATTTATTTATTTATTTATTTATTATTTAATTTATTGCTTCATATTTATCATTTGAAAATTAACATATGTAAATTCAATTGTTTCTCAAATATTGTTTATCAACTTGAGAACAATTTGCGAAATTTGAGGAAAATTTGTTTCGCATTTTTACCATTTCTTGAATTTCGACATACCAAATGCAGGATTAAGTTATTTATATTAAACTACAAGTGGTTGAAAAGAAACTCAAGATTAAGTTATTTATTTTAAACTACTAGTAAAGTAGTTGAAAACAAATGCAGGATAGGGCAATTGACTGCTTGCTATGACATCGCCGTGTTAAAAAAGTCAGTTCATTGCAAAGGAAAAAGTCACAGTTTCAATTAGATGTTATTGAAAATAACGTAGTTTATAAAGTGATTTAAAAGTAATTGAATTTCCTACAGGGTTAAATCTATTATATAAAAATGAATGTGTGTGTGTGTCCTTTATGGACTCCCAAAGTAATCAACCGATCTTTATGAAATTTTCACAGTAGATTCATGTGGTACTAGCGCACATAATAGGGTATATAGAATTTCGAAAATGTGGGAACTTCCCGGAATATAGGCCTAAATGTGGACCCAGAGTGACACAGCAAGTCCTTGAGCAATACGAGTATCAAATGAAAGGTACTGAGCAGGCCTTCAACATAGAGTTATTTTCATTGCGATGCCTAGGCCGGGTCCCCAAATATTGGTCAAAACGTGGACTCGGATGACCCTCGAATGTTTCTAAGCGATATTGGTATCAAATAAAAGGTGTCGAGCAGGGCTTCAACTTACAGATATTTTCATTGTTATTTTTTTAAGTCGGTTTCCCAGAGATTGTTTAAGTAGTGACCCCGGATGGTGATGGATGGTTCCGGCAAAGTAAAGGTAAATGTGAATGTAAATGTGAAGGTAAAGGGAAAGGTAAAGGGAAAGACCCATTATAACATAAAAGCTTCTGTTCGTCACTGCGAAGCCAAGTAACAGTGTTTACGTGCGTAGCTTGGGTTCATGGTGAAACGAAGTCTTATGCTGTTATCAGTGATAGATTGACTTACAATAAATTCGACGTTTACTGCTTTATTTCCAAAATTATCAATATCTTACAAAACCAGTACAAAGGAGTTACCAGCATTTATATTTTCTCTGATGGAAGCACTTCCCAACTCAAAAATAAATTTATTCTTTCTAGTATTCCAAGACTTGCAGCTTAATTTCATTGCGGAATCTTAGAGTGGAATTTCTTCGCCACTTCACATGGCAAAGGTGCTGTAGACGGAAGAGGTGACGAAAAGTCTGGCAAATCATCACCTACTTATTTGTAAAAGATCCTTCCTGTATATATTAAAATCTAGCACTCCGTCAGCCCTTTAAAACAATATCAATATATATAAACTTTTACTTTGTCTTCATTGTTTTGGGCGCACTTAAAAGCGTACAAATGTCGCGTCCGTTACAGTGAAAATGCCCATATGTATGTATGTAGAAATGTCTAAATGAATTTACTAGCTCCAGAAATATGCATGTCTTTTAGTGGAAACATTACATATTGTACTCATGTAGACTTCTAGCTTTTGTACCAGTATCGATGTATGAATGTAGCAGCACACGTACATAGGTCTTTATAAATAAATTTTACCTGTATTTAGATCGTCTACTAAATTCGTAAGTGGCGCTGTTATGTTATCAGCAGCATCATTTACCGCCACAGCTCGGTTTGGTATGAAGACTACGAAACACCGATTTGTTTACATAGTATGTACATAGATTAAGATTATGATACAATAATCATATATAAATGGATTTATGTATGTATGTATGTATGTATGTGCAGTATATGCAGACATAAATATGCAAATACAATTGTTTAAAACAATTAACGTGTTGTGCAATATTATCAAAAAATCTAAAATCACAGAACTTCTGATGTGTTACAACAGCTACAACAATAAAAATAACAACAACAAAAACATTAGATACTCGGCTGTATGCTTTCATTGTCTGTTTGCGTTTGATGGAAACACAAAGTATCTACATATACATACATATATGTATGTATGTTCCAGCTTCTCCGTTGAATCTACTGAACCGATTTGAAAACTAATGCCGTTTTCTTTTCTCGAAAAAATGTTGCCCTGTTTGATTTTCTTAGCCATTTTGTAAGCTTGTGTGGTGATTTCAACGAATATTGTCCTCTGACTAAGTAAGAGGGCACCATTAACTACAAATTCAGCCATTTTATAGAAAGTCATGTTACGTAATTTGATAATTGAGATATTAAAGGGCAACATTTTTTGTCAGAAAAGAAAACGCCATAAGAACACCATTAGAAAAGTATTGCTCTCAAATAGAACTGCGCCAATTTTCATTCAAATTGGTTGGAAAATGTATCCACAATCGCCGTTGGAAAATTGCCGTTTGGATAGGTGAGTTTGTGCGTGCTCACCAAACTTACCATGCAATTGTGAACATGTTTGGCTGGAAGTGGTGTGTAGTTTCAAAGAAGTAGAAACATAAAAAAAGTAGCAAAATCACTACACAAACACACAAAGTCAAGTAATAAAAAGGATAAGAAAGAAGAAGCAGGAAAGAAAAGAACAGAAATAGAAAGTAAGAAGTAGGTAGGAGAAACACGAAGACGGACGCGTAACGAAAACAACACCAACAACAACAACAACAACAACAACAACAACAACAACAACTACAACAAAATGGTAACGGTGACATTAGCAACAAAAGTAGCAGCATCAACATCTAAGAAAACATCTAGAGAAACTGTAGATTTTCGACAGTAGGCAGCATTCTAGTTTTAAATAAAGCGTATCCAACAGGCTGATCGACTTCTCTTTGGACCAATCCAAAAAACCCTGCCTCATTCCTGGGCTTCCCGTTAAGTGAGCCTGACCACAATTTGTGAGACAATCGTGCCGACAACGCAGGGCTTAGTACTGCTATAACAACAACAACTTTGCCAGGGCCCGAAACATAGTCGTTAGCAGTACCAGATTCTAGCACAAAGGAATACATCCAGCCACATGGCTATCCCCTAGTCGTAAAACACGGTTAACCGGTTAATCGCACACACCTAATGTAGATAAAATTTCCACAATTTTGGAGGCACTTCTACAAGTTTTTCTCTTCTTCACACACAGGGCTTGAAATCTATAAATATGTACATATATGTATATGTACATTATACCGGACGATTTGTGTTGCACAAAATTCACCGACATAGCGCCTTTTCCGAATAAAAAATCATTCTAGGGGACATGGTCCCAAAATAAATTTTGATATTCACGAATTTAATTTTTATGGACCATGTCGGATTTTAGAAAATAACCAGACATACTATTTCAATAAAAAAAAAAATTATGCTAAATACATATGTACTATGTATATATGAAATTATAATGAAATTTGGATGAATCGTTTTCGAGATAATCCCCAATATTGCGTGTGTCGTCTGAGATAGATAACCGACTATTGATAGACTAAAGAGAATATAAATATAATGCAGTCGATTATCTACCTCAGTCGACACCCGCAATAGGGGTGACAGATAACCTGGTTTTGGATTTTGGATACATACTTATACTGTTATTACACTTACTTGAGCTCGAATTGGCTGTGAATGCTGAACGCACTTCATTGCTTATTTGATTCAACTGTTCGAGTTGGTTCGGATTGAATGATTGTTGCTGTTGTTGCGGAGTCTGCTGTGCTTGTATCGATGAGCGCATTACACTGTTGACAGCACTGGCGCCACCAGCGCTCATACCCATCAATAAATGTGTCGACGGTGGCTGACCTTGTTGCGAATGCATTGCCGAAACATTGAGCGAATTTGCACCAGCACCACCACCGCCCCCAGACGCTCCCATACCTCCCACGATACCACCAGCACCACAACCACCCGGCATCGGTGGCGATTTACCGGAACGTGGACTGGAATTTGGTGTGGAGCGGGGTGAGGTGGTTTGTTGGTTTTTCAGCATACGCATGAGCCCCTCTAATTGTTCCATTAGCTGGCGCCGTGAGTCCTGTAATGCACCCAAGTGGCCTTCTAGTTCACCTTTTCGCTGACGCAATGCACGCAACTCGTTTATCAACGCTGGATTTTCTGGAGTAATTTGTTCAACTTCCTGCTGGCGACGAAGCCGAGCAATTTCACGCATAATCTCCTTATTTTTCGCTTCCAATTGAGCGATTAAGTCACGTTGTGCACGCGTATGATCGGAACCGATGCTACTCGTATTATCTAAACTACTAGCATTTGCCGGCTAAAAATAGGTATACAGATACAAAGGAATACATATACATATATGTATGTATATATGTACATGCCCTGTAGGGAAAATCTCTAGTACCGAACTAGGTCGCTTCTAGTGCATTTTTCGACACTACTAGTGCGAGCTAAATCTCTTTTGCATGTTATCAACTGGCGAATTTAACACGGCGATGTCCTAGGCGGTGTCAATTGTCCCTCTCTGCACTACATTTTCGATAGTTCCGAACTAGTACTAAATTCTACAGTTTACATTAGTTCGTTTATTGGCACAATTTCGATAGTTCTGAACTAGCTACAAGTACCTACAAAGTTTTACATCTGTCGCTTAAGTGCAGCCTTTGACACACTTCATGTAAGTGGCGCGATGGCCGACTGGCTAACGCATGTGCCTTTCAATCTGAGGGACGCGGGTTCGAATCCTGTCGGTGTCAAGGTGAATGATAATTTTTTTTTATATTTTTTTTTAACTTATATTTTTTTATTTTTTTATTTAATAAAAATTTACAATAATATTTAAAAAGTAATAAAATCAATATAAGCATAAGGGATCGGAAAAGCATAATTAGGGGAACATTTCATTTTATACAAGATGCAAATAGAAAACTCTTTATATAAAATGCTTCACTAAACATCTGAGAATTGCAGAAATATACAAAGCCGACGGCAATTGAACCAACAACAAATTTTCATAGAATTTTTGTCACTTCGAAATTGCATACAATCAAAATGTGTTTTATAATGGTCACTCAATTCTCTCCTTCTGAACTGGTGAGGGTCTAACTACAATTGATCTAGTTCCCCTTTGACACCTTTTCTCTAGTTCGGAACTAGAAATTTTGCTCACTAGTTATTGAGTTCCCTGCAGGGTGGGTAAGAATTTCTGAATCGGGCCACCCAAAACATAAAATATTTCCGTTTTGGTCGGCAGTCGGGTTTTTGGAAAGCTCTTTGTGACACCAATAAACACCTGATGTTGTTTTTGGCGACAAAATTTTTTTTTGTTATATATAAGCAATTAAATTTTTTTGACCTTTTTTTTCAAAACGTGATTGCAGACGATCTATCTAACCGATTTTGACAATTAAACCAGCATTTTCTTTGTTTTTAAAAGTTTATCATATGTTTAAAAAAAAAATATAAAAAATTTTTAAGTTAAATTCTTATGAAATTTCTTGAAAGATGGTCGCAAAAATTGTGTTCTCCGCCTCCTTTCCATAAAAAAAAATTAGCCGCATGTGCAAAATTTTACTACCTATAATATTCAGAAGTCAAAAAAAATGGATCGCAATAGGGAAAAAATTAGTAATTTTTGATATGAAACTGAAATATGAAAATCTGTTCCTTTAAACGCTTACAACTCTTGAACCGTGGTACGGAATCGCACGACATTAGTTCCACAATAGACCAGAAACATAAAATGGAAAATGGGCGTGGCACCGCCTCCTTTTGGACAAAGGGATATACGAGATTTATTAGCCTTTAACTCGACAAATAATTGAGATATTATGACGAAACTTGGTTTATACACTTTTATAACTTGTGTTAATAGACACGCAAAAATTAATTGAAATCGGTTTATGACCACGCCTACTTTTTAACAAACATATTTCTGGAACACCGTTTGGGAATTAGTAACGTGACATCTTTGTAATTAGAGTCATAAAGGAGTGAAATTTTGCACCAAGAATAATATTCATATGCTTAGTTGGATGACTGATAAAAACATCACTTAACCAGCCCATGTTACAACATAGCACGCATCGTCAACGTTTGCAACTAAGCTGGACTTAAATATATACTATGTAAATGTATCAATGACACTTTACACTAACCACAGATAACCCTATAACATTTATTTTTATTCGCAATAAAATAAACAAGTTCCAGTGTTTTTGTATGTATTCAACATCTAATTTACTTATCTATCTATCGCCACTGTTTTATGAAAAATATTGAAAGATTTACATGAATTGAAAGCATTAGTCAGTATGGGAGGTACCACTCCCACTTTTCCGATGATGGCTAGATTATGTCTTAGGGCTTCACGGTATTATAGTCAATAAGCGTACTTAATGTCGTGCGATTCCGTACCACGGTTCAAGAGTTGTAAGCGTTTAAATGAACAGATTTTCATATTTCAGTTTCATATAAAAAATTACTAATTTTTTCCCTATTGCGATCCATTTTTTTGACTTCTGAATATTATAGGTAGTAAAATTTTGCACATGCGGCTAATTTTTTTTTATGGAAAGGAAGCGGAGAACACGATTTTTGCGACCATCTTTCAAGAAATTTCATAAGAATTTAACTTAAAAAATTTTTTTATTTTTTTTTTAACATATGCTGGTTTAATTGTCAAAATCGGTTAGGTAGATCGTTTGCAATCGCGTTTTAAAAAAAAAGGTCAAAAAAATTTAATTGCTTATATATGTATAACAAAAAAAAATTTTGTCGCCAAAAACAACATCAGGTGTTTATTGGTGTCACAAAGAGCTTTCCAAAAGCGCGACTGCCGACCAAAACGGAAATATTTTATGTTTTGGGTGGCCCGTTTCAGAAATTCTTACCCACATATAAAAATTATTTTCAAAGTGAAACAATAAAAAAAAAAGATTTAAACACAACTCACGGCTCGATTCTCTTGGGCCAAACGTGCAGCATAACGTGCTATTAAACGATGTTCCTCATCGTTTGCCGAAGCGGTAGCCATGCGTGACATACCAGCACCAGTTGCACTATCCAGACTACGTCCGGTAGCACGGGAATCCAATGTACTCGATCGATCATACAATAAACCACCGCTGTGTGCACCACTGGGTCCGCCGCCAGGCAATAGAGGCGTATCAGTGAAACCGTTGTGCGATGGCAATGGCGATGGCGGTACAATATGCGAGAGATTCAGTGTCTTTTCGGGATGTTCGGGGAATCGTGGCAACACCTGTGTCGTCTTCTCGGGCATGCATCGGAAGCTCTTTCGCAACGAATGACCGATCTGTTTGCTAGGCGATTTATAACTTGAATACTCTTTGACTTCGTGATCATTTTGATGATCCAGTGATGTCTTGCCATGCCAAAAACACTCTTGACATAGTTGGTAGGCGTGACACCGCTGACAACGATAACGAAATCCCGTAAAATTCTCTTTGTGACATACCGAGCAGATTGTCGAATGTACAATTGTCTCAACAGTGGCCAAACGATGCAATAGCGGCAGCCAAACAAGACACGATGGGCCCGGTTCAGACATAAGTGTTGCCATGAAATCGTTCACTGTGACCTTATTCTCAGCTGGAAATATTTCTTCTTCTAATCCCTCCTTATAGTGGAATGTTGGCGATTCAAAGACAGCCGCAGGTAACGCCAATACTTCGCGTAAGAATTCTCCCAATTTCCAAGGCACTAATTGACCAGCGCCATCAGATATTTGCGAAAATATATCTGTTGGCAAAAAATACATAGGGCAAAAATAAAAAAAATTAATAGGCAAGCAACAGCATATTTTATCAAATAAAAAAAAATTACTTATTCATATCGTCGCTCCCAACGAAGACTAGCACGGTTCGTTGTTCGCGTGGAAGACTAACACACTTCGTTGTTCGCGTGGAATACTAGCAGACTTCGTTGTTCGCGTGGAAGACTAGCATGCTTCAGTTCTCTGCGTGGAAGACTAGCATACTTCGTTGTTCGCGTGGAAGACTAGCATGCTTCAGATCTCTGCGTGGAAGACTAGCGTGCTTCAGTTCTCTGCGTGGAAGACTAACATGATTCACTTGTTCGGGTGGAAACTAAAAGCCCGTCTCCACATAACTTGATTCGCCGGCGAAACATCTAGCGAAACATCTCGCTAAATAACCCGTCTCTACGTGGCTGATCGTTATTCAGTTTAACATTTCTCTTTCTTGTTATTCTTAAATGTTTGTATGTTGGCTTATTTTTGCGTTTTTGTTTTGGTCTGTGTGAGATTTCGATACAAAATTAGAGAAGGCATCGATATCATCGCGTTTGGCAAGAGGATTGAGAACGAAACAAGTGTTTCATTCTTCACTCGCTCTCAGAAATTTGTATGTAGCGAGTTTCGGTACTGGTTTCCGTGTCGAACCAAGATTTAGAGAGCGAATGCAGAAAAAAAGAGCGAAACACGTTATGTGGAGACGTGGTATAACATACTTCTGTTTGTTAGAAATAAGCTTAGGGTTAAGCACATAAGGAGAATAGTCCAAAGAGTGAAAGATATTTGATAAGTAAGTTAGTTTCCACCCAAACAACCCTCGCGAAGGGTAGATATCTTGCCGCGATGCGGGGGCTTAAGTCGCAGTCAACAGGTAAGGGCTATAACTGAGGGCAACCTCAGAGTAGTCCAGATCTCTTTGACGGCGATGACCAAGATCTACCCCCTCCCAATCCAGGGTGTCATGCGTCACCGTGCCTATTGGAAGTTTGCAGCCGGGAGGTTAATCAGGCTGTAGTCGAACGGCGCCTCCCTGATACCGGGCCACCTTGGGGAGTAACTATGGCCTTACCACGGTAAGAGGCTCTGCCGTGGCTGACGACCCAGTACCTGCAGAATATAAATTTGATCGCGAGCTTGCCTTGTGGAGCAGACGGTCGTACAAACAAGATGAATACAAACCAAACAAGCAAAAAAACAACAAAAAAACAAACCAAAATCCGGACCAGTGAACAACAACCAAAATCAACAAGGACAGGAACAAGAACAAAGACCACAGTTACAACGACTACAACAAACCCAACGAGAACAGCGACAAACTAACACTGACGCCAACAGAAACCTGACCGAGGACAAGGACAATGACTTCCCTACCAGCCAGAGGACGCGCAGAGCCTCAAAATCATTCCTGGTGGGCCTTACTCCTGAGGAGGCCGCCCTCTTCAAGGAGCACGCCAGGGATGAGGATGAGGAAATGCCGACAACGAGTGCTGGTGCGACGAACCCACCTGCACCCTCCAGTGGCCCTAAAACCACTGTGCAGTGGAGCGGGCAGTACAATTTAACACCTGCTAGACCGGAAAGCCATAAAGCGGACGGTCGCGGGCCCATGAAAACCCGACCAGACGGACTTTTCCCTGCACCCTCCAGCGGTGTCACAACCGCTGGGGAGTCGAGCGGGATGGACGGGACAAAGCGTGACTCAAACTCGACTGCACCCGCCAGTGGCTTTTTAACCACAGACGGCAGGAGCGGTCAGGACGGGACGGAACCTGCGAGACCAGCTACTGGTCGCGGGACTAATGAGCTATTCCCTGACCAACACGGGCCACCTGCTCCCAGCAGTCCATCGGGGCGAAGAGCGGGATCACCTCCGGGAGATTCGGCCGTCGCTCAAGACGGACGCGGACAGGGGGCCAGTGGAGGTTATAAGCGGAGGAGGAAGAGGAGAGGAAAGAGGCTACCTATACCAGCACCCGGGCAGCCTGGAGCCCTGGATGACCCTAATAGGCAGGGAATGAATGGCTCGGCTGCAAACTGGTATATCATATACCTGCAGGACGGCAAGACCCCTACGGAGGCTCGCGAATTAGTGCTAGAGCACCAAGGGAAATGCAGTGCACAGCTAGCCAATAGAGAGCCAATGACCTCAGCCACCAACGCAGCTAGGCCTGCACCCGCCCCTGGGCGAGGAAGCGAGCAGCGCGCTACGGAGGCAGAGGAACGGCCCTCGGGCAGCGGGACACAGCAAGCCTTCAGCGGGCAGAATAATTTAAAACCTGCACCCTCAAGCAAGAGGAAGAGCTGGCAAATCACTCCGGAAGCCAGTAATGACTCCAAAAGGCAGCGAGCAGGTGCTCCCCCTTCCAATCTGCCCAGGGCTACTGGAGCGCGAATGGCACCCCCCTCAGGACCTCCGCAGGTGGTAGGGATGCCCAGATACGCAGACGCACTACGGGGCGTTAGGGTATGTGTGCTCCCCAGGAACTACCCAGCGAAATTCCTGAGTCAGGAGGACCAAACGTGCATACAGGATGCCATAATGGTCGAGGTTGCCAAGGGATGGACGCAGCCGCTGTCCTTCTATGGACTGTTCTTTCGGCCCGGTCTACTTATTATAGACTGTGTGGACGAAGAAACAGCAGACTGGCTCAGAGGAGCAGTTACGAGGTTGGAGAGGTGGAACGGAGTGGCTTTGGAGGTCAGAAGGGGAGACGATATACCACCTACACATAGGGCAACGGTGTACCTCCCCTACGGTGCCAATGATCGACCAGACTTCGCAATGGCGCTCGTCTTATCTCAGAACCGGGGCCTCCCTACGCACCTTTGGAGAATATACAGCAGCAGCGTGGAAGGCACAGGGCTACGCCTAAATATTGCCCTTGATGAGGCCTCCCACACTGCTATTAAGGAGAGGAACTACCGCATCTTCTACCGCTACGGGCAGACAATCGTGAAGCCCTGGATTGAAAAGCCAGTGGAAGGTGCGGAAGCCAGTTCAAGTGTGAGACAATTAGAGGGAATGGAGGTGGAAGACCAAAGTGCAACCTGCGCTGCACCACCCCCTCCCTCCTCGGGTATTAGTATGTCAACACCGGAGGAGATACCAACACCACGGTGTGAAGGAGATCCCGCCGCCGCGTTTCCGGAATCCCAGGGCACTCTGGAGGGCCTTGCTCTCGACAACCTGAATCTGGAGGGCAACGGCGAACTGGATACGTCAGATGAGGGTGAGGACGACCTCCTGAGCTAACCGCCAAGAACACCACTATTGCCCAGATCAACCTCCATCACGCCATAGCTGCCTCGGCAGTCATCGCGAGGGGGTTTGCCTCGGGAATAGCGCTCATACAAGAGCCATGGGTGTACGCGGGAGGCGTCAGAGGGCTAAAGGAGAAAAATAATAAGGTAATTTGGGACTTATCCCAGGATAGACCCAGAGCTTGTGTAGTGCTTAGAAATAACATTAATTATTTTTGCATTACAGAGTTTCTAAATCGAGATCTGGTGGCAGTGCAGGCGACTATGACCAAAGGTGGGCAAAGGGTGGACGTCGTCTTCGCATCTGCATACTTCGCCGGAGAGGACGAGATCCCACCGCTAATAATAAGATACCTGGTCGAGTACTGCAGACGGGCAGAACTCCCGCTGATAATAGGGTGCGACGCCAATGCTCACAATACCATGTGGGGCAGCACGGATACAAACCGTAGAGGTGAGTCCCTTTTAGAATTTATCATGAGCTATGATCTAAGTATATACAACATAGGAAACAAACCTACTTTTGTTACTAGGGTGAGAGAAGAAGTACTGGATATTACCCTAGGCAGCGGATTGGCTGATGGCATGATCTCGGGGTGGAGGGTTTCAGATGAGCCCTACCTCTCTGACCATCGCATCATCCGGTTTGCGGTCGGTGTAAATCCAGGAAATTATATTGTAAAGAGAAACCCCAGAAATACCAACTGGGAGGAATATGTATCCATAACTGAGTTGAATTTTGCTAGTATTAGCACAAAAAGTACTAATAGTTGTGCGGAGCTTGAGGGTAGGGTTAACAGGTTCAATCAAATCTTGGTTGATGCCTTCACATCCAGCTGTCGAGTATCTGGGCCCAAACAGAGTAAAACCATTTGGTGGTCCAAAGACCTCTCAGTGATGAGGAAAAACGTGTGAAGGCTCTTCAATAGAGCCAAGCGCACGGGCCACTGGGAGGAATACAAGACGCACCACACTCGGTACACTAAAGAGATCAGAAAATCAAAGAGAGAAAGCTTCAGGAGATTCTGTGAGGGGATATCAGCCACCCCGGTGGCGGCTAGACTCCACAAAATTTTATCAAGGGAGCAAAGGGAGACAAACCTAGCGATCAAACTCCCAAATGGTGAATACACCAAAACGGAGGAAGAGAGAGGAACTATCCTGATGGCAACTCATTTCCCGAATGCCAGTCCCCCCGTAGATGTTATTATACCTCAAAGTATAAGACCCACTCCTTCAGACTGGCGCTTCGTACGAAACTTGATTTCGGGGAGTGCCGTCAGATGGGCGATAGGGTCCTTCGCGAAATACAAATCTCCGGGGGTAGATGGTATATACCCGATAATGTTGCAAAAGGATAAGGGAATAATTGTGCACTTAATGCACATCATGGCGCTGGCGTATATCCCGTCGGCGTGGCGTAGAGCAAAAGTGGTTTTCATACCCAAAATAGGCAAAAAGGACTACTCTATGGCTAAGTCCTTCAGACCCATAAGTCTTACCTCCTTTGCTCTGAAAGCAATGGAGAAGATAATAGACTTAGAGATCAGGTCAAACACTCTGAATAGGTTTCCCCTGCACCCAGGACAGCATGCATATAGGGCAGGCAGATCTACGGATACGGCCCTGTATGAGCTAGCTGACACAATTCAGGGTGCTTTTGACAATAAGGAAGTGGTGCTTTGCGCCTTCCTAGATATAGAGGGAGCCTTCGACAACGCGTCTCACGACGCTGTGAGTCAGGCGCTTATGAGAAGAGAAGCACAGCAGCCTATATGCAGGTGGATAGACTCGCTGCTTCGCACGAGATTAGCCGAAACCCTAATAGGTAACGACGTAGTACAGGTCAAAACCACCAAAGGATGTCCGCAGGAAGGAGTCCTATCTCCTCTCTTGTGGAGCCTGATAGTGGACGAACTTCTGCAATTACTGACGGACGATGGAATCCGTTGTCAAGGATATGCGGACGACATCGTCATAAATACAAGAGGTAAATTTGAGAACACCCTCTGTGACATCATACAGAAGGCCCTTATAATAACAAAAAGATGGTGTGCTGGAGTGGGACTTAACTTAAATCCCGCAAAAACAGCTATCATCCCCTTCACAAAGAGAAGATCCCTACCGGGAATGAGACCGATTAGACTGGATGGGGTGATGCTAACCACTGTTCCCGAAGTAAAATACTTAGGAGTCATCTTTGATACCAAGCTTTTATGGAGGGAACATGTGGAGCACACCACATCTAAGGCTACAAGAGCGCTAATGGTGTGCAGACGTCTTGCAGGTAAATGCAGGCTGTAGCCCCCGAATGCTAAGATTGATGTACACCATGATAGTTAGACCGACAATCATATACGGAGCAGTTGCGTGGGGCTCGAGGATCAACCTAGCGTCAGTGAGAAGCGCACTGGCCAGGATACAACGCCTGGCCTGCGTGTGCATCACAGGTGCGATGGGCACATGCCTAACGGCGGCTATGGAAGTGCTACTCGAGCTAACCCCGCTACACATTTTCATAGAGCAAACAGTAAAGCGCACCCTTCTAAATATAGCAAGGGAAGGAAGTGGACGAGGAAAGGTCCTATCAACTCAGGGTATGAAGAGACTGGGAGAGAAACTCCCAATCTCCCTACTTCCTAGAGATGACACGACTAAGTACATCCAGTTTGAGAAACGTTTTAGAATCGAGCTAGGGGACAAAGCAACCTGGAATGATTCCAGACTGGAGGCCATTCTAAGGGACACCCCGATTAAATGGTACACTGACGGCTCGAAAACATCAGAAGGTAGGGGTGCTGGCTTCTGTGGTCCGAGAGCAAAGGTATCCATGCCTCTGGGACGTTTTCCAAGCATCTTTCAGGCGGAAGTATTCGCCATTAGTCAGTGCGTAGAGCTAAATTTGAGGAGAGGATACTTTGGCGAGAAAATTACCATACTGAGCGATAGCCAAGCGGCACTCAGGGCGCTAGCGTCCTATGAGATCAATTCATCGCTAGTCCGAGAGTGCATAGAAAAACTTAACGAACTTGGCGCCAGGAACTCACTACTTCTGGCTTGGGTTCCTGGACACAGAGGAGTATTGGGAAATGAGATTGCTGACGGCCTTGCCAGAGAGGCAGCGGCGGCAAAACCAATAGGACCCGAGCCTTTCCTAAGTATAGGACCACATACGATACGGGAAGAGCTCAGGATTGAGGAATCTACAATGAGGCGGCAATCTGCTGGAATGCGCCAGGCAAAACTATTGCTGGGAGGGTACAATAAAAGACGATTCAAGGAGATTATAGACCTCCCCAAGAGCAAACTGAGAATCCTGACGGGACTCTTAACTGGTCACTGCAGACTCAAAAGCCACATGCACAGAATAGGCATCTACTCGAGTAGCCTGTGCCGGTTCTGTGATATGGAAGATGAGACCGCTGAGCATATTCTCCTCGAATGCACGGCCATATCTAGAAGAGACAGAGGACACTTGGGCAATATCAGCTTGAGAGTAGCCAAATACCAGCCCTAAAGCCAAACGCAATACTCAAATTTGTATGTGAGATTGGCCTAGAGGAGGTATTATAATGAGTGGGGCACAATAGACCCATAGGTCGCGGTGCGTTTCATCCTTGGTATAACTATCTATCTATCTACCCAAACAAGTGAAGCATGTTAGTCTTCCACGCAGAGAACTGAAGCATGCTAGTCTTCCACGCGAACAACGAACCGTGCTAGTCTTCCACGCTAACTGAACCGTGCTAGTCTTCGTTGGGAGCGACGATATATGTATATACATATCTGTGGCAATTTGCAATAATGGCTTAAGTCGAAAAATATGATTTCGAGATAAATTGATTTTTATATTCGAAGGCGTTTCTTAACAAATCATAAAAGTCGATTAAAAACTATGGACGCAAAATCAGTGAGCCATCCACAATGTTACGATCAAATTTTATAAATAAAACAAAATATCATGAAGAAATTTGATTACGTATATACATCTACTTTGGCTGTTATTGCAAGTTTAATATATCTCTATTATAAGCATGGCGGTTTTACAGAAATATAGAGTTTTAAAAGGAGAATAACGTGGTATATATAACTCGAAATCTTCCTAAGTCGACTTAAGCGGTTATTGCTTGTGGCCACAGATATATAGATACATACATATAATTTTATAGAACTAAATAGGACAAAAATAAAGTGGATTATTTAAAATTAATTAAAAAATCAACTTAAAAGTTAAGAGAGAAAACACTCAGCTCAGCGTTCAAGGCAGGAGAATATATATACATATATATGTACATAACTTAAATTTAACTTAAGCAATTTGATACCAAGGCACACTGGGGCCACTTATATATATGAGGACGCTCAAAATTCTGAAATCAACTTTTTTACATCAAAATCGCTTTATCTGCACTAAAGCTGTTAATCTATCGCATCTTAACCCATTGACGGCCATGAGTTAACCCGTTGGTGACCTATGTTTTTTATTTTAGTTTCGAGTTTAATTTTCTTGAATCAGAATCGGTATATCGATACTAAAATAGTAAATCCCAAGAATTTTAACCCCTTAACGACCACGCATTAACCCATTTTTAACCAAATTTTTTCACTTAATTCTTAGATCAAAATATTTAAATCATATTAGTTGTATCTACACTAAAACCAGTAATCTTTGGAATCTTAACCAGGGTTCGGAAATTCTCACTCACATTCATTCACGTTCGCGAGCGAGAATATTTCAAATTATTTTTTTCGTTTATTTATCACGAGTGAGAAATGCAAAAAAAAATTATGCTTCTCACTCGCGATAAGTGAACAAAAAAAAATTTCCATATTTTTCACTCACGAGCGAAAAATAAAAAACCAAAATTTCTCACTCACATGTGATAAAACCGAACTAAGCCGGCTTCGGCTGTTCACATATGAGAAAAGCAATGCGAGAAATACTGATCGCGAGCAGTATTTTAGCGTTCACGAAAAGATTTTCTCATGGACATTTTTCAGCTGCGTTGTATGGAAGGAAATGCAAGCAGATTTTCGCAGTTGCCTTAGCCAAGCATTTGTGCGTACATATGTATCTACATATTTATGTATGGTTGGGTGTATGCATACAAGCCCTGCAGGGAACTCAATAACTAGTGAGCAAAATTTCTAGTTCCGAACTAGCGCAAAGGTGTCAAAAGGGAACTAGATCAATGGTAGTTAGACCCTCACCAGTTAAGAAGGAGTGAAATGAGTGACCATTATAAGACAGACTTTGATTTATACGCAATTTCGAAGTGACACAAATTCTATGAAAAATTTTCGTTCGTTCAATTTCCTACGGCTTTGTATATTTCTGCAATTCTCAGATGTTTAGTGAAGCATTTTATATAAAGAGTTTTCTATTTGCATCTTGTATGAAATGAAATGTTCCCCCAATTATGCTTTTCCGATCCCTGAGGCTTATCTTTAATTTTTTTTTATTTTATTACTTTTTAAATATTATCGTAAATTTTTATTAAACAAATAAATAAAAAAATATTAGTAAAAAAAAATTATCATCCACCTTGACACCGACAGAATTCGAACCCGCGCGCCTCAGATTGATAGGCCCGTCACATAGCATACGTCAATCCGTCTACGTCGACGTATGTGACTGACAGCTCACGTACTTGACGGAGAGGTCGCCACATAGGAAACGTTGACGGATATACATAAATCAGCTGTTTGATTAACCTTTAACTACAGAGGTGGTGGCAAAAATTTAACTCTTTAGAATATTTTGTAATTTCTCTTTTAAATTGCTCTCTTGAAATTCAGTTTTCAAAAACTTCACATCTCCTGATAATTATTGACCATTTTGGTTTTATGGAGAAATGTTTTACAAATGAGAAAAAAGTCGAAAAGCAAATTGCAAAAACAGTGAAATTCAACAGTAGGTAAAGGTTAAGAATCAAAAGCAATCAGCTGACATAGCGACGGATTGACGTATGCCAAAAGTTGAGTGTTGGGCAACTTTGGTACGTTGCGGCGACGGATCCGTCGTACTTGTGCCGACGTACGTTTAAATGCCCACAGTTTACTGAGCTGTCAGTCACATACGTCGACGTAGACGGATTGACGTATGCTATGTGACGGGCCTATATGAAAGGCACACGCGTTAGCCATCGCGCCACTTGCAAGAAGTGTGTCAAAGGCTGCACTTAAGCGGCAGATGCAAAACTATAGAATTTGTAGCTACTTGTAGCTAGTTCAGAACTATCGAAATTGTGCCAATAAACGAACTAGTGTAAACTGTAGAATTTAGTACTAGTTCGGAACTATCGAAAATGTAGTGCAGAGCGTGACAATTGACACCGCCTAGGACATCGCCGTGTTAAATTCGCCAGTTGATAACATGCAAAAGAGATTTAGCTCGCACTAGTAGTGTCGAAAAATGCACTAGAAGCGACCTAGTTCGGAACTAGAGATTTTCCCTACAGGGAGGGAATGGTTTGCATATGAACATATGTATGTATATACATACATATTATTTATGTATACGTATTCAATATTATCTCGGATTGCCTGCGATCTTTAGGAGAAGGCGGGTAACTAAATTTTCCTTGTTTATTATAATTACATTATTGAGTCTTTTTTTATTTTTGTTTTTTTTTTGCAAATACATACATGCATATGTGACGAGTTCTTAATAGCCATTTTTATAGCAAATGTAGGTATGTAGATGCTAGCTCCTTTTTTATACCTATTTAGGAAGGTTTTTGAACGTGGAATGATATACATACATACCTAAATATGTATGTATATACATAAGTATATATGTATGTACATATGTGCATACATATGTACATATGGATGTGTCAATGAAAGTACTTTAACAATAATATAACTCTTTTCAATAAACAAAACCCGCGAAGAAAAAAAATGATACTAATAAAAAAGCCTTAGTGAAAATTATTATTTTTTGGTGATTTTTCTCAGCCAGAGTTTAAGAATAAAGTTCGGACCATTTTCAATTTCATGCTCTGGGTTGACTTTTTCAGGATTAGCCCATATGCATATACATATTCACATATCATTACCAAACTTAGTACCTAGATAGGGGTATTTCAGCTTTACTAACAATAAAAAAATACTTATGCATGTGTGTAGTTTGGGCGGATTGTACCGCCTCTCAAAAAAAAAATGAAATCCAAGGACAAAAAAGGGCTACCTAAGTACTTTCATTGACACATCCATATGTACATATGTATGCACATATGTACATACATATATACTTATGTATATACATACATATTTAGGTATGTATGTATATCATTCCAGGTTCAAAAACCTTGCTAAATAGGTATAAAAAAAGAGCTGGCATCTACATACCTACATTTGCTATAAAAATGGCTATTAAGAACTCGTCACATATGTATGTATGTATTTGCAAAAAAAAAAAACAAAAATTATAAAAAAAGACTCAATAATGTAATTATAATAAACAAGGAAAATTTAGTTACCCGCCTTCTACTAAAGATCGCAGGTAATCTGAGATAATATTTAATACGTACATATACATAAATAATATGTATGTATATACATACCCTGCAGGGAACTCAATAACTAGTGAGCAAAATTTCTAGTTCCGAACTAGCGAAAAGGTGTCAAAAGGGAACTAGATCAATTGTAGTTAGACCCTCACCGGTTCAGAAGGAGTGAATTGAGTGACCATTATAAGACACACTTTGATTTGTATGCAATTTCGAAGTGGCAAATATTCTATGAAAATTTTTCGTTCGTTCAATTTCCTTCGGCTTTGTCTATTTCTGCAAATCTCAGATGTTTAGTGAGGCATTTTATATAAAGTTTTCTATTTGCATCTTGTATGAAATGAAATGTTCCCCTAATTATGTTTTTCCGATCCCTCAGGCTTATTTTGAATTTCTTTTATTTTATTACTTTTTAAATATTATTGTAAATTTTTATTAAATAAATAAATAAAAAAATATTATTAAAAAAAAAAATAAAATAAAAAAAAAATTATCATCCACCTTGACAACGACAGGATTCGAACCCGCGCTCCTCAGATTGAAAGGCACATGCGTTAGCCAATCGGCCATCGCGCCACTTGCATGAAGTGTGTCAAAGGCTGCACTTAAGCGGCAGATGTAAAACTGTAGAATTTGTAGGTACTTGTAGCTAGTTCAGAACTATCGAAATTGTGCCAATAAACGAACGAGTGTAAACTGTAGAATTTAGCACTAGTTCGGAACTATCGAAAATGTAGTGCAGAGGGTGACAATTGACACCGCCTAGGACATCGCCGTGTTAAATTCGCCAGTTGATAACATGCAAAAGAGATTTAACTCGCACCGGTAGTGTCGAAAAATGCACTAGAAGCGACCTAGTTCGGAACTAGAGATTTTCCCTACAGGGTACATATGTTCATATGCAAACCATTCCCTTGTATGCATACACCCAACCATACATAAATATGTAGATACATATGTACGCACAAATGCTTGGCTAAGGCAACTGCGAAAATCTGCTTGCATTTCCTTCCATACAACGCAGCTGAAAAATGTCGATGAGAAAATCTTTTCGTGAACGCTAAAATACTGCTCGCGATCAGTATTTCTCGCATTGCTTTTCTCATATGTGAACAGCCGAAGCCGGCTTAGTTCGGTTTTATCACATGTGAGTGAGAAATTTTGGTTTTTTATTTTTCGCTCGTGAGTGAAAAATATGGAAATTTTTTTTTGTTCACTTATCGCGAGTGAGAAGCATAATTTTTTTTTGCATTTCTCACCCGTGATAAATGAACGAAAAAAATAATTTGAAATATTCTCGCTCGTGAAAATTCTCACAAATGAATGAAAATGAGTAATCATAAATGAGAATTTCCGAACCCTGATCTTAACCCATTAACGGTCATGAATTAACCTATTGGTGACCAGTTTTTTTTAAGATCTGTAAATAAATTATTTAAATCACAATTGGTATGTCTGTGGTATGGTGGTCGCAGTGGTGCAGTGGGTGCTATGCCAGAGGTCTCGGGTTCAAACCCCAGTCCGAGCAAACACCAAAAAAATTTTTCTAATTAGTAAAAATCCAATTATTGGGTTTTTTAAGAGCAGCGGTCACCTCTCGGCAGTGGGCGGCATACCCTCCGAGAGTATTTCTGCCATGAAAAAGCTTCTCAAAAAATGCATTCGCCGTTCGGAGCTGGCATAAAACTGTAGGTCCACCCAATTGGTACGAAAAACAAAAGGAGCACACCTCGAATTGGGACAGAAGCTCGGCCATAAAACTCATCAGAGTATTAATAGCGCCATTGTTTTATATTATTATTATATTAGTATGTCTGTACAAAAATAGCCAATTTGTATTATATTAACCCATTAGCGGCTATTTATTAACACATTGATGAAATATGTAGGTGCAGGTACATATGTATGTATACAAAAATGGTTTTCTCCAATTTTTTGTTTCGAGATATTAAAAGTTTTCTGTTGTCACAAGTATGTTTATATGGGAATTAGGAGTTTCAACGTTAGCGTTTTAAGCAGAACACGTATTTCCCCACACATTTTCATGCCTAACATAAAATAAATAATAGCTTAAAAAAACTAAAAAACACGCTTTAATCTTAAAAATCGTACTAAAAATTGAGAAATAATTTAATTAGAAACAAAATGATGAACGAAAATATAAGTATTTAAGGAAAAGCGTCGGGTATGTGCTCAGTATGTCAAAAAATATTTAAGATCGCTGTTTTTAACTAATATTTTTATTTTGACTTTTTTGAGATTTCATATAACGTACTCTTTAATTTCGCAACTAGGTATGTATATTTTTGTACTAGTTGTACGAATCGAATATTTTCATATTCAAATATTATTGAGCACCCCCACGCTTTTCCTTAAATACTTATATTTTCGTTCATCATTTTGTTTCTAATTAAATTATTTCTCAATTTTTAGTACGATTTTTAAGATTAAAGCGTGTTTTTTTAGTTTTTTTAAGCTATTATTTATTTTTAACTTTTTAGTGAAAATTTTCATTAAAGGATGTTTTATGCGGACGCAAGAATAAAAGTAACAAGTAAGGAAGCCTAAGTTCGAGTGGAATCGAACATTAGATACTCAGCTGTATGCTTTCATTGTTTGTTTGCGTTTGATGGAAACACGGTGTACTTTATATAAAGCGAGTGCTGCATAAAGTGGGCGTAGCCACGCCCATTTTCTAAATTTTTATCAGTCATCCAACTAAGCATATCAATATTATTCTTTGTGCAAAAATTAATTCCTTTATGACTTCTAGTTACAAAGATGTCACGTTACAAATTCCCAAAGGATATTCCAGAAATATCTGTTAAAAAGTAGGCGTGGTCATAAACCGATTTCAATAAATTTTTGCGTGTCTATTAACACAAGTTATAAAAGTGTATAAACCAAGTTTCGTCATAATATCTCAATTATTTGTCGAGTTAAAGGCTAATAAATCTCGTATATCCCTTTGTCCAAAAGGAGGCGGTGCCACGCCCATTTTCCATTTTATGTTTCCGGTCTATTGTGGAACTCATGTCACAAAATTTCAATGAATTATCTTTATATTTGACAAAGATATCGCTTACAATGTTTTTATTAGGCCACTTTATAATACACATATATAAAAGTGGGCGTGGTCGTCAACCGATTTTGGTAATTTTTCGTCCACACATTTGCCTAAGTAAATATATCATGCGTACCAAATTTCATCAATATATCTTCAACGGTTTCTGAGTTATGACTCATAAAACTTTCAATGTTTGCCCCTTAATAAGTGGGCGTGGCTCCGCCCATTTTCCAAAATTTTTGTGGTTTTCGTTTTATGTTCATAGTTGGACTCATGCCACAAAATTTCAGTGATAGATCTTTATATTTGACAGAGATATCGCTTAAAATGTTTTTATTAGGTCACTTTATAATACACATATATAAAAGTAGGCGTGGCCGTCAACCGATTTTGACAATTTTCCGTCAAAACATTTACCTAAGTAGGTAAATCACGCGTACCAAATTTCATCGATATATCTTCAACGGTTTCTGAGTTATGACTCATAAAACTTTCAATGTTTGCCCCTTAATAAGTGGGCGTGGCTCCGCCCATTTTCCAAAATTTTTGTGGTTTTCGTTTTATGTTCATAGTTGGACTCATGCCACAAAATTTCAGTGATAGATCTTTATATTTGACAGAGATATCGCTTAAAATGTTTTTATTAGGTCACTTTATAATACACATATCTAAAAGTGGGCGTGGCCGTCAACCGATTTTGACAATTTTCCGTCAAAACATTTGCCTAAGTAAGTAAATCACGCGTACCAAATTTCATCGATATATCTTCAACGGTTTCTGAGTTATGACTCATAAAACTTTCAATGTTTGACCCTTAATAAGTGGGCGTGGCACCGCCCATTTTCCAAAATTTCATAAAATTTCTTCATAGGGGCCTGAGCTCAACATGTGGGTAAAATTTTATCGCTCCAGCTATATTAGGGACTGAGATACCAAATTTCCGATTTTTTCTATATAGGAAAAGTGGGCGTGGTCATGGTCCGATTTCGCCCATTTTCAATACCAACCGTCCCAGTCTCGATACCAACTTGCATTGAAAATTTCATCAAAATATCTCAATTTTTGCGCGAGTTAGAGTGTTTACAGACGGACGGACATGGCTCAATCGATTTCTCTTTTCACCCTGATCATTTTGATATATATAAGTCTATATCTATCTCGATTATTTCATTCTGTTACAATCCACCGTTATGTGATTAAAACTATAATACTCTGTGTACTAGTACAGCTGAGTATAAAAAGAAGTCTGATGAAGGGATGTGGTGATCTCCGAAATAAATCTACATACATATGTATTTATAACTTCTACCAAAAATATTAATTTTTCACATACATTTTTTCTTATAAAAAAAAAACATTGGTCATAAGAGCTCAAAAATGAAGCCTAAACGAAAAAATATCAACTAATATGTATGTACTATGTGTATCGAAGCAAAACTATTTCAGTTTTTAATCGGAGATATGCTCTTCTTTATTTGCCTGTGCACATTCACAATGAACAGTCAGTGCTCCAAAATATTCTCATTGTCCTATTATCACTTCCATATTTTCTTGTATACCAAAAATAGTAAACAACTTCTTGAAAACAAAAATTGCCAAACACATGTGAAAGTTACCAAGAAACCAACAGCGAAAAATAACCTATTTTGGTAATTACCAAGTTCGGCAACCGTGCTATAAATAGAATTTGAACCAGGGTTTGAAATTGCTTAGCTACTTTTGCTGCATTTGCTTTTGCTTTGCTTTTGCTAATGAAAAGTAAATTAGCAAACTCAGCCAGCCGAGTAAAAAACGAGAACACGATTCATTCGCTTCAGTTTTCAGCTGAGCCGTGTTTGCTTGTATAGTTAAGCAAAAGCAAAGCAACGCGATTTGGTGGATTTCATTTTACTTCCAGCAATTAGTTGTCTTTGCATTTTTTCTGCTTTTGCTTATTGCATCTTGTTAACATTACCAGAGTTGAGTGATGGTGAATTACAGATTTGAGAGAAAAGTTGAAAAAATTAGCAGCGCGCTGTAGAATGGAATGTTACTTTACATTTGTGCACATCTGCTGATATTCTTATGCCGTTTTCTTTTCTCGAAAAAATGTTGCCCTGTTTGATTTTCTTAGCCATTTTGTAAGCTTGTGTGGTGATTTCAACGAATGTTGTCCTCTGACTAAGTAAGAGGGCACCATTAACTACAAATTCAGCCATTTTATAGAAAGTCATGTTACGCAATTCGATAATTGAGATATTAAAGGGCAACATTTTTTGTCAGAAAAGAAAACGCCATTAGTTTTATTCACATACACCGATTTCACCAATGCACCAAATTCCTAAAACAGCAAAGTAATTTTAAAATTTTCTTATCGAATTTCAATTATAAATAAATTTAAGAATTAAAAAAAATCAATTTAAATCAGTTTCAATTTGACTTTTCTGGGACTCGAACCTGCGCCTCTATGTGCATATCTTTCTGTATTAAAAAATTATAATTCAATAGATGCTTTTGTGTACACAACAATTTTTTGATATGTTTGGGGGACAGTAGGATTTTCGTTTATCAGTCATCAGACTCTAGCAGCTGCTGTGCCCCGATACTCCAAGATGAAAGGTGAGGGTTTTGAAGCAGCCACCAATTTATTATTGCTCAATAGATGTACATATGTATGTACATATGTATTGATGCATCATCTATTTGTTCAGAGAGGGTGACAATTAAATTTCATTGGCATAGGTATAGAGATGGTTGATCGTTGCTCATCAACGAGGTTGATGGGTTGGCCATCAACAAGATGAAATGGACAACAAAATGTTTTTACATTTTCAAAATTTCGAAAATTTTAAAATAATTAAAAAATCGATGTGGAAATTGTAAAAATACTCACCGGTTGTAGCAAACTGATGCATTGTTGTATGGTTTTTAATACAGAAAATGCATTGATGCGCAGGTTCGAGTCCCAGTAAAGTCAAATTGAAATAAATTTTAATTGATTTTTTTTTTAATTTTTAATTTATTTATAATTCAAATTCGATAAGAAAATAGTTAAAACACCAGCGGTTTTGGGAAATTAGTGCATCGATGGAATTGGTGTATGGGAGGAATAATGAGCCATATCAGCAGATGTGCAGAAATTTAATATAACATTCCTTTCTACAGACGAACTCGCTCTACTAAGCCGTGCACAATTGACTTCTACCTCGCTTTGCTTCAGAGTTTTGCTTTGACAGTTCTGTTCAGCATGTGCTTTTTAAAGGGACATGTTCACAATTGAGGTGAAGCGAGTAAAGCAAAGTATAAAGTTAGCCATCTTTCAACTTTTTTCCACTTTGACAAACATCTCCCCTTGTGTGTGTGTGTGTATGTTTGTATATCTACACTTATTTTAGCGATTTCGCGCAATTTCGTGAGAAGTGAGCAGAGAAAAGTAAAAAATAACATTCGAATAAGCAGAAAAAAGCAAATTCCCCAAATATATTACCAAAAATCAGGTTTATAAATTAAAGCAAAGAAGTGAAGTGGAAATTGTCAAAGTGTTAATTGTAGCAAGCATCTGGAATTTCGCTTTGCTTTAAGGTTTTTTCTATCAAAGTTGGAGCAGACAAAGCCAATTGTGCACGGGCTCTACTTCTGTAATTTTAACAGCCAGCTGTGTTGAATTATAATTTTTTATTCACCAGATGCACTAACAGAATTTTGTTGGGTCTCTGGCTTCCACGATTATTCGTAGTTGCAACTTCTCTGTTCATCTACGTTCTCTGTTATTGGCTTGCATACGGGAGTGAATTGAATGAAATTCATAGAGGCTATTTTGAGGAGAGGTAACATAAAAGCCACACTGAAGCATAGAGTATAATGTTGAATCTCATTATATGATGTCGTTGGGTTGAATCCCATGTTGATGTCACGTTTCGAATCCGGAGGTGAATAGAAATAATAGAGGAGAGAACACAATAAAAGTAAAGTGAATGTTTCAAAAAAATAATAATTGAGTTAAACGTTTGCAACTTTTAGGATGGGATGAAGTTACATACATACATACATACATACAGGTGAAGCTAATAAAAGCGTGTTAAAAAAAACAAAATTGGAGTAACACAACTTGTGCTTCAAAGAACTCATATTATAATCCAACTTACAAGTCTAAATTAAAGAAAACTGGCTTGACAAGTAACCTTAACCACAATTTGTAACCAGAAAATAATGGATCAACTAAATTTAAGATAGAACAGATTCAAATTCAACCAGATATAGGTGTTTTTTTTTAACTAAAATTGGAATGCAATTTTTAAAATCACTTTTTTTTTAAAATGCGCACTTTGCTTTTGGTTCTGAGCTCGGATTCTTTGTCACAAAGGACCATATTTTACTGCTGCATTTTTACATTTGCTAGTCACATGTCTATCCCATTGAGCTACCACCGCCGTCAGCTTTGTTTCGCTTAAATTTCAATTTTCCCTCCATTACAATCCACATACCAACAACAGTAGCTTAATGACACTCTGCCTTTGCTACCTAGTATGTTGGTGCGATTGTGTGTTTGGTTTGTACAAAGTTCTAAAGCTATTAACAAGCAAAGCTTTTGTACAGGCAATGCTTGTTATTGTTTTCAGATTTTTGTTTTTCGGCAGGCATATTTACGTTTGTATTTTGTATTGTATAAATACAAACGTAAAAAAGAGGTACGTTTAATTTTATACTAAAAATTAATTTTTTAAAACATCTAGTTCCAAAAAAACACTCATCGATTATATAAGCTTCACTTAATATTATGGAAAAAGCAGAATAATAAAACTGTATATCCTTCTCCTACACCAACTATTTCAAATACACATTAAAATTTCTCACTTTGAAAAAAATTTATTTTTTGGAAAATTTGCCATGTTTGTCTATGGATAACTCCCAACTGAAAAACGATAGAAAGATGAAAATTGGGCCAGAAGTGTAGAATTTTATAGAGAACAATACTGCATTTTTATTTTTTGGAAAAACTCATTATTTAAAAACTGAATTTTGAGCACGCTCGGCCCCAGTGTGCAAGGGCATAAATCTGTAAGTTTGAAACTTAAATCGCGTGGCTTAAACTCAATAACCAGACTTCAGTATTTAGAAGTGGTTTTCTTCGAAATAGCTATCAGTTGTTTAATTTTTCCCACTTAGCCCCAACAACTTAAAGTTGACAAAAATAAAAATTTTGCGTTAGACACCAAAATTTACATACCTACATAATATGTATGTATGTAAAAGAAAATATGTGTAAGAATTCTCTGAATTCCAAAACTCACATCTTAATTTATCTACCAACTTTCCAGAGCACATTGTCGCCAAAGCCACCTTAATTGAAAATACACGAATTTTGCCAGAATTATCGCTGTAAATACAATAAAAACATATATAATAATCTTGACTTAAAAAAAAAAAACAAAAAAAAAAACGAAATTTGACTAATTAACTCACCTTGTGTAGGCCGTTAATAGCCAATTGAGCAAGAGGCCAGCTTTCGAATCTACGGGAACTTGCTGAGCCGTGGGAAGACGTTTATTGAGATTATGATAGAGTGACGAGACGAGCGTCTCAAGTCGTGCCACACTGACTTCACTTTGTGGCTCCAATGTGTTCAGCCCATTCTCACGAAATGCTTCGATCACATTCCAAATATCAACCAAATGCAAATTTGTCGACTTTTGTATGTAGCGTAGTTTGGAAGCTGTACGATATGAAGCAAAACGTATGGAATCGAATGCGTGTAAGCGTAGATCTTGCAATATAGCAATACTTGATTCCATTTCCATATTGAAAATTTATTGTGAGTGCTACAATGTATTAAGTCTTCAGATCTTTATTTTGAACGATTTTTATTTTCAGTGATTTTTCGAATTAACTGTAATGAGAACAAAGAATTTTATATAAGAAGGGATGTGGCTATTGACTAATCGGTTATTATGACTTTTGTTAAAGAATTATAGTTAAATCACCGGCGTAAGTTTGAAACAGAATCAAAGCGTAACGACACGACGCTACGACAACGTCTACACCATTTCCAGATGGATTTTAGAAAACTTCAACTGGGTTTTAGAAAGTGAAAATTGGATTTTAGAAAAGTAGATTAGAAATACAATTCAAATTTTCCAAAATCCAATTGACTCTTTCTTATAGTATGTATATACATTAAGGTGGGGCGATTTGTATGGATGGAAATTAATCGATACCGCGCTATCGAAATTCGGATTCCTCTCATTTTTCTGAGTAGAAAACTCCTCCACGACATTTGTCTAAAATTACTTTTGATGTTCCGGAATTTGGTTTTTATCGACTAAGACGGATTTTTGGAAATAAAAATTGGGCAAAAATCGACAAAAAAAATAACCAGGCCAATATTCACATCGAATTGAAGCAGAATTTTATGCTGAATCCATATGTGAAATCAGAATTAAAATCGGCTGATCCGTTTTCGAGATATAGCCTGATTTCCGGTTATGGAGGCTGAATGCCGAAAATCGCATATTTTCGCGATTATCTCTTGCTGTGTACAATATATCTTAAAGTTTGTTGCAAATTTCTTAAAGATAGGTCAATACAATATATGGGACATTCCATCGTGACTCCTGGGACATTTGACTCCAGAGCTTAGTCAACTTTGAATTATAAAACTGACATCGGGACTTAAATTGCTATGAAATATATTTATCGACATGGATAAATATCCAATACAACAAATGCATTAAAAGAATTGGCTAAATAATAACAAATAGCTTTGTAACTACTCAGTAAATGAGTGTGACTCCTGGGACACCGAAAAATCCCTTTGTTGCACCTTTATGAGCACGAATACAATTTTTAGTTCAACTATTCAACTTTTACTTACAATTTATATATGGTCGAAAAAACATACTGCATAGTACCATATTCTATAAAAATGATTTATATATTCAAATTCAATTAACTATTTTCAATATTTAAAATTGTGACTCCTGGGACAAGTTTTTGTGACTCCTGGGACAAGTGCGAAATATGTAATATACTAGATTATTGAAATCAGTTTTATTATTTTTTTAGCCCTTTTTGACCAAGTTATTCATAAATCTCTCCCAGCAGAATTGAAACCAAGCCAATTAAATGAAAAAAATAAAGTGAATGCAAAATAATACTTATATTTACTTCAAAGTTCTGATTAAATACACTGGATCACAAAATGAAATTTTTTTGGACGCGACTATCCTATCTATATGTAAAATCGGTCGCTGATTCCGAAAATCGGGTTCATTTTTAATTCTATGGGAAGGTTTTTGAGATATCGGCAATTTACCGCTATTTGGCCAATGGCTCCGCTTAATCCTGTATATCTCTTTAACGCAGTGAGCTATCTTCCTTGAGGTGGGACCGAACGAAAGAAAATTAAATTTACTTTTCGTGGCTCCCATAACATTTTTCTCTATCTCTTATAGTTTCTGAAATTTTGACGATTCAATTTGAATTTTCTTCGATTATTTACGATTTTTTTTAGAAAAAATTGAATTTGTCAGGCAATATCTTTAAAACCAATGTTTTTACCTTTACGCGAAGCTCCATTCCATTAGCAAAAAAATAAGCTATCAACGAAGAAAATCCATGGTAAAATGGAAAAGTTATAGGCGATCAAGTAAATACAGCCAAGTCGCGCATGATATTTTCTTTCATTTGGTGTTACCACAAGGAAGATAGCTTACTGCGTTAAAGGTATATACAGGATTAAGTGGAACCATTGGCCAAATAACGGTAAATTGCCGATATCTCAAAAACCTTCCCATAGAATTAAAAATGAACCCGATTTTCGCAATCAGCGACCGATTTTACATATAGATAGGATGGTCGCGTTTAGAGTATTTTTTGGCTGTAGAGCAGTGATATTTATTTAAAACAAGTCGAATTCAACATCTCTAGAAACAATTATTTAAAACTATATAATAAAAACTAAAAACATTTCAAAATTTCGTTTCAGAATCTTCTATTTTAAGTACAGGTTTGCCCTAATACATTAGAGTTCAGAATCGTGTGACTCCTGGGACATATTTCAAAATAGTCTAGAAACCACAGTATGACCCTATTAACTTAAAAAATGTATTTAGACGGTGAACAGCCTTTTAATCCTTACTTTCATAAATATCTGGTTTCATAGGGTCATACCTGAGGTTACCAGACCAATTTTTATGCCTTTTCGTGTGACTCCTGGGACACCCCATATGAATCAATTATATGAAGATATACACAAAAATCACATATCTTATTTTAATTTTTTGTGATGCAATTATTTAAATTTTTCTCTGCTTTACTTGGATGAGTTGCAATTTTTTTTTTACAAGTGAAAATATAGCTGATATAGCAATGCAAACATGACCAAACTTTTTCCGCAAAATAGTTAGGTGTGAATTCAAAGTTCTATGGACAAAAATTTTGGGTTTTTACATATTTTTCTATATTTCTGTTACCAGATTAGGAAAATATACACATTTAGTTACAGGTAACTGAATAAATAGCAATGATTAGCAGCATTTTAAATTTTATGTCGTTTTCCTCTTTTGGCTGGAATGTCCCATATAAGCTATATTTTAAAATAATAATTTATCTTCCGGTATAGGAAAACTAGAATGCACTCTTTTTTCCTTAGCCCAAAATCGCGGTATGGGATCTCCATGTTATAGTCATTCTATATCGATGATTTTCGCTGACAGCGCTTTTTGTACAATAAATGCTTCAAATTCCAAATTTCAGTATTTTAACTGCAAAAAAACGAAGAGTTGTTCCCTAATACGTAGACTTATGCTGCTTGAAAACTGTGTTTTGCTCCCAATAGTACCCTATGGCGTATAAGTAACCTTGAGTTTTTTAGAGTTGAATAAAGCAAAAAAACAAGTCCCAAATAGTATACGTCTACGTTTTGGGGTATAACTCTTAAATTTTTGCAGCCAAAATTCTGAAATTTTGGATTTGGAGCATTTATTGTACACAAAGCGCTGTCAGCGAAAATCATCGATATCGAATGACTATAACATGGAGATCCCATACCGCGATTTTGGGCTAAGGAAAAAAGAGTGCATTCTAGTTTTCCTATACCGAAAGATAAATTAATATTTTAAAATACCGTTCATATATTGTATTGACCTATCTTTAAGAAATTTGCAACAAACTTTAAGATATATTGTACACAGCAAGAGATAATCGCGAAAATATGCGATTTTCGGCATTCAGCCTCCATAACCGGAAATCAGGCTATATCTCGAAAACGGATCATCCGATTTTAATTCTGATTTCACATATGGATTCAGCATAAAATTCTGCTTCAATTCGATGTGAATATTAGCCTGGTTATTATTTTGTCGATTTTTGCCCAATTTTTATTTTCAAAAATCCGTCTTGGCCCATAAAAAGCAAATTCCGGAACATCAAAATTAATTTTAGACAAATGTCGTGGAGGAGTTTTCTACTCAGAAAAATGAGAGGAATCCGAATTTCGATAGCGCGGTATAGGTTAGTGAATCGCCCCACCCTAATGTACATACATATATGTATGTAAATGGTATGGAAAAAAATTTAGCAAAAGTCATATATGGAACTATTTTTTCTCTCTTATACTATTGGAAATTAGCCTAATTATGACAAAATATACAGTCTTTATAAATAGGTGACAAACAATAACAAAAAAAAAAAAAACAAAGATGTAATTATAACTTTTTTGGTTGAACGCCATAAAATTTTACAAAGTTTGATAAAATTTAAAAGAAAAACAAAAAACGACTATTTTTTTATTTTTAGTTTAGATTCTTTGCCAGGAAGTCTTGCTATAGTGAAAAGAAAGTTCCAAAAATTGTGCCAGAAATCTATAGTTTGGTACCTTATTTAACACCCCTAAAGTTTTAATTTTTGCAAAGAAAAAATGTATAACTAAAATTTGTTTCTATGTTGGCAGTTCAGAAAAGCGCAATAGTATCGCTCAGTTCTTGCCAGTTGTGCAATAGAATTGGCCGTGTGGTCGAAGAAACTTGGAAAATGGATATATGGGAGGTAGTCATGTCCTTGCACATAAACTAACGAGACTTATATCCTATTTTAAAAATATTAAATATTAATTTTAGACAAATGTCGTGGAGGAGTTTTCTACTCAGAAAAATGAGAGGAATCCGAATTTCGATAGCGCGGTATAGGTTAGTGAATCGCCCCACCCTAATGTACATACATATATGTATGTAAATGGTATGGAAAAAAATTTAGCAAGTCATATATGGAACTATTTTTTCTCTCTTATACTATTGGAAATTAGCCTAATTATGACAAAATATACAGTCTTTATAAATAGGTGACAAACAATAACAAAAAAAAAAAAACAAAGATGTAATTATAACTTTTTTGGTTGAACGCCATAAAATTTTACAAAGTTTGATAAAATTTAAAAGAAAAACAAAAAACGACTATTTTTTTTATTTTTAGTTTAGACTCTTTGCCAGGAAGTCTTGCTATAGTGAAAAGAAAGTTCCAAAAATTGTGCCAGAAATCTATAGTTTATTTAACACCCCTAAAGTTTTAATTTTTGCAAAGAAAAAATGTATAAATAAAATTTGTTTCTATGTTGGCAGTTCAGAAAAGCGCAATAGTATCGCTCAGTTCTTGCCAGTTGTGCAATAGAATTGGCCGTGTGGTCGAAGAAACTTGGAAAATGGATATATGGGAGGTAGTCATGTCCTTGCACATAAACTAACGAGACTTATATCCTATTTTAAAAATATTATATAAACATACGCAAAATTTCATTTCATTCTGTTTGAAATTGAAGTCGAAATCACGATTTTAAAATTAAGGATGTAAGGTGGTCATTAGATAGGGTCGAAAAGGAAAGTTGTATACAAAACAAAATATATACATACATTTAATCTTGTTCAGGTTGTAAATGGCTTCGAAGCTATGCTATGGGTGTTATGATTGAAAATAGGCGCATTTCAAAAAAAAATTTCTTTTTGTGTCCCTTAACCCTCTCTGAACATAAACTTCAAATTTAGGTGCGGACCAGAGCTGTAAAAAGCTGCAATCAGATTGTATTGCAATCATAAAAAGTGTATATTATTGTAAGCAGCTTTGATTGTAAATCATATTGCTAGTAAATTTTTTGATTGTAAAAATTAAAATTTCAAAAATTTAGAAGTATGTTATTGCAATCAACTTTCACCATCGTTCATTTTGATTTCAGAAATTAGAATTGCAATAATTTACAAAAGTTTCATTGCAATCAACTTTGACCGTAAATCATTTTAATTGTAAAAATTACAATTACAATAATTTAAAAAAAATTCATTGCAATACACTTTTCTCGTAAATCATTTCATTACAATAATTTACAAAATTTTTCATTGCAATGAACTTCAAACGTAAATCATTTTCATTGTAAAAATTTCAATAGCAATAATTGTATTGTAATAAATTTTCATCGTAAATCAAATTTGATTGAAAAATGTTTGATTGCAAGGCTTGCAATAGCAATCATTTTCCTCAGAACTTTATACGCATGCATTGGGACTGATGAAAGGCAAGCGCCTGAGTAATTCGAGTAATACCCGGCACTTATATCACACGCGTAGCCGCGTAATAACCTACATATGTCCTGGGTACATATGTAGTTATGTACATATTGGATGCTGCCGGGCACACGGTACTGGCAATATTTGCAGTCTTTAATATGTATGTACATATAAAGTCTGGATGATAAGATGATGAGAAAGAGGATGAGGGTGTGGATGGGGATAAGGATAAGGATATATATTTATTTTTGTACCATTTGCTTTCTCATTTAATATAATATAATATAATATAATATAATATAATATAATATAATATAATATAATATAATATAATATAATATAATATAATATAATATAATATAATATAATATAATATAATATAATATAATATAATATAATATAATATAATATAATATAATATAATATAATATAATATAATATAATATAATATAATATAATATAATATAATATAATATAATATAATATAATATAATATAATATAATATAATATAATATAATATAATATAATATAATATAATATAATATAATATAATATAATATAATATAATATAATACAATGGCGCTATTATAACTCTGACGAGTTTTATGGCCGAGCTTCTCTCCCAATTCGAGGTGTGCTCCTTTTTGTTTTTCCTACTAATTGGGTGGACCTACAGTTTTATGCCGGCTCCGAACGGCGCATGCATTTTTTGTGAGAAGCTTTTTCATGGCAGAAATACTCTCGGAGGGTATGCCGCCCACTGCCGAGAGGTGACCGCTGCTCTTAAAAAACCCAATAATTAGATTTTTACTAATTAGAAAAATGGACCGGACCGCGGTTTGAACCCGAGACCTCTGGCACAGCAGGCGAGCACTCTACCCACTGCACCACAGCGGCCCACTGCACCACAGCTTTCTCATTTACTCCCGGATATCTCATTACTGTCATACATATGTATGTATGTATGTATGGTTGTTTAAAATAAATATATATATACTTATCCCCATCCTCATATTCAATTTTATCCATATCTTTATCCTTATACCCATCCGCACCCTCAACCTCTTTCTCATCATCTTATCATCTAGACTTTATACAAATTGACGACTGCAGATATTACCAGTACCGTGTGCCAATATGCACATTAGGGTACATAGCATATTTTCCTCACCCCCTAGGTCGATGCTAATATAGTCTAAGATACCACATATAAATTTTTGTCCCGATCGAAAACCGTTAAGGGGTGTCGCACAGGTGCCAAACTCCAGAAAGCTCTAGAGGCTCAAAAATTTAAGTTTAGTTTTTTGCATATCTAATGCACAAATCGATTGTCGTGTACTCAAAAATACTAAATTCAAATTTTGGTCCCGATCGGAGGTGGTTAAGGGTTGTCGCAGAGGGGTCAAAGTTCAGACTACCATATAAAGACCAAAAAATTTAATTAATTTTTTTTATCTAATGGCCAAAGTCGATAGTCTTGTACTCAAGGATACCAAATATAAATTTTGGTCCTGATAGGAGAGGGTTAAAGGGTGTCGCCCGGGGTCCCATATGGTTATCTAAGGCTGCGAACAGAGTGGGCGCTGAAAGCCGAGCCGAGATTGTCAATGCGATAAAGATTGTCAGTGCCATAAAACTGGTTACATACAAGTCAATACAAATAAGCTTGTGCATAACACAGTGAACGCCGACAAGAGCAGAGAGCAAAGCCGATGAGTGCGAGAAAAACAGTTTCAAAGCGTTTTGCGCGCTTGTTTGCATTGTTAATGTTTACTTTTTAGCGTGAAATCATGTTTTTCAATGGTTCTTTTAAAGAAATTTAGCTGGATATTTTCCTAAATCATTATATAAATGATGAAATTCACCAAATTGATATATTTTTAGTGTAATTGGATGTTTTCCAAATTCTTTTGTGATAATAATTGCATTAACCACACTAGGAGAAGCAAAATACTCTTCATCAGATAAATCCATTACCGTGTACAGCAATTTTATAAACACAAATGAAAAATAAGACTAAATCACATAAAGGCAAAACACATGGAATAAACAGAATTTCAGCGCTGATTCTCGCATTCACTGTGTTATAGACAAATTTTCTTCTCGCATGAAAATAAGCGTCAATAAGCTCGGTTCGGCTCCGCTCGGCATCAGCGCCCACTCTTGTTCGCACCCTAAACTTTTACCCCTTTGCGACACCCTTTAACCGTCTCCGATCGGGACCAAAATTTATTTATGGTATCTTTGATCATGCTGTTAACGATTTAGGGGGTGAGATCGAAGAAAATCGCTAATCTGATTTTAAGGACACCCTAATGTACATATGTACCCGGGAAATGGGTTATTACGCGCAAACCGTGTTATATGAATGCCGGTTATTGCTCGAGCGCTTGCCTTTCATCAGTCCCAATACATTCGTATAAAGTTATGAGGAAAATGATTGCTATTGCAAGCCTTGCAATCAAACATTTTTCAATCAATATGATTTACGATGAAAATTTATTACAATACAATTATTGCTATTGAAATTTTTACAATGAAAATGATTTATGAGAAATGTTTATTGCAATGAAATTTTTGTAAATTATTGTATTGAAAATTTGTACAATCAAAAAATTTCAATAAATTTTATTGCAATGAACTTGATCCCCAAAAATTTCAATAAACATTTATTGCAATAAATGGAAGGTAAATTATTGCTGATTGTAGTTATTTTACAATCAAAAATTTTATATAAATGTTTATTGCAATCTATGGAACACAAATTATTTCAAATTGCAATTTTTACAATCAAAAAATTACAATAAATTTTCATTGTAATAAAATTGGAAGAACAATCAATGATTGCTGGGACGAATGATTGCAGCTTTTTACAGCTCTGGTGCGGACTTTTACAACTTTTTTATTTCGTATGGGGACCAGCCCAGTCTAGGGGTCATGTCCTTCCATCGATTTGGTAAAAAACTTCATATTTTTCTTATCTTTATTATTTTATGTCAGCACATGAAATTTCACTATTCGATTACTAATCTAATTTTGCCGACTCATTATATGGAGACGACGTCGGTGACTACCCATAAGAACTTGAGATCTACCCCTACTTGAGATCGAAAACTATCCTGTCCTTTTCACATTTACCGATTAATTATTAATAAACTATACATATTCGCGCCCTATGGTTTACATTTTAGTGATCTATACGACCCCCTTCTACCCCTCGAAAATAACAAAAAAATTCCAGTCCTGGCGCGAATTTTACACATCATTAATTACATTATTTCGACATTTTAACTTTTCGACATTTTTTTTGACACATTTTTTCGACATTTCGTACTCAACCCATTAAATTAAGGCGGATTCATCGTTCGAGTTCAGAACTTTTTTGCCATGTGGTGGTTGTGTTTTCGGAGTGTGAGAGGCAAAGTGTTATTTATAAAAGTAGAATATTTATATGTATGTACATATATAAATAATCCACTATAATAGTCATGGGATAGTCATGGAAGTTGTCATCTTCCCTAAAGAAAATGTAATATCATGTTCAGACATAAAAATTAATTAAGTCAATTGGGGTTGATTGAACATCTTTAGATTTGGTGTTCAGACATATTTAATTTACTTGGCCCATTTAACAGGTCGGCTCAAGATACATACACACATACACGCCGTGAGCTGAATATCAAACTCTCGTGACCTAAATGTCAAAATTGCAAGGAGGACGAAATAATTTGACATTCATTTCACAATTTTTACCAATCGTAAACACGAATGCATGTATAAAATAAGCAGAAATAAAAACAAATTTGATAGGTGATGAAGAAGAACAAGAATGCAGCTGATCTGACGAACCAACCTGTTTAGTGGACACTGACGCTAATCACATTTCTCTTTTCATGACATTTCATTTTACTTATGAAACAAGCCTTTTAACAGGGTTGCATGCAGAATTGTTCTTCATTAACAACTCATTAATTTCTAATGAAGCATTAACTTGGTCAATTTTTGTATGGTAAATTGAGAATCATTGGGCTTGAAAATTGAATGAAGGCTCTTAATGTTCAATTAAGGTTGTGTCTGAACATAACATAAGGAGGAAAGTATTGATGATTGTAGTACCTTTGGGCCTACTCGGAAAACATGTTTTTTAGTTGTGATTGTGTAACCACTATTTTAAAGGTAACCAACAAAAAGTAAATTTTAAAGAAGGGACTTTTAATTTTCTTTGCATACAGTTTGTATGCAGCTATCAATATTATTTAGTCTATAACTTCAAAACGGCACATTTCACAGCTATGGAATTCTGAGAGTATATGCGTGTGATAATAAATTATCGATTTGCATAAATCGAAAATCTTGTTAGTTACACCAAAATTGCGGTTAGGGCTCGGTATATATTTAAATATGTATGTATGTATGTACAAATGCTTCTATTGTTCTGTATTGTCTCGCCCACAAGCGCAGATCTAAGACTGTTCCGACTGTTCCGACAACGTTACAACTTTCGTCTGCTGACAATAATTTGCCTATGGGAAATTCATTTGTACATTCATATGGATATTGATTTGTGACATTTATAAAAAGAGTAAATAAAAAAAGCAAATAAACAGAAACAAATATACATATGTATGCATAAATTGCATTAAGGAAAATACAATGAAAGAAAAATAATATGTACTAATAGAATTGGCCGCTGTGGTGCAGTGGGTAGAGTGCTCGCCTGCTGTACCAGAGGTCTCGGGTTCAAATCACGGTCCGAGCAAAACTATTTTTCTAATTAGTAAAAATCCAATTATTGGGTTTTTTAAGAGCAGCGGTCACCTCTCGGCAGTGGGCGGCATACCCTCCGAGAGTATTTCTGCCATGAAAAAGCTTCTCACAAAAAATGCATTCGCCGTTCGGAGCCGGCATAAAACTGTAGGTCCACCCAATTAGTAGGAAAAACAAAAAGGAGCACACCTCGAATTGGGAGGGAAGCTCGGCCATAAAACTCGTCAGAGTTATAATAGCGCCATTGTATTATTATATTAATAGAATAAGCATTGTAGCCAAGGTTGCCTATGAAAAGAAATAACATTGTGGGCAATATTAATGGGGTTTCAGCCAATTCTCGAAATGTTCGTTTGGGGGTTATATTAAATCGATTTTGGAATCTAAAGACCGTTTGCCGTTTCTAATATATTTTTCCTGTAGATGCTGAGATTAGCATAAAAATGAAAATAATAATGGGGTTTGTTCAGTTACATATAGGGGTATTTTAAAACTATCGATCAGCCTTCGGCAGCGGTCAGCATGCCACTTAAGGCCTTCGGCAACTTACAATCTGGATTTAGAGGAATTGCATATGTGTGAGTGTCGGGTGATTGACGCAAATATCAAAACTTTTTGATTTTCGTCGCCGCGAGCCGACAGTGACTCAAATTTGACTATCTCACTCAAAAAACATTCAAACTGACAATCCAGATTGTAATTTGCCAACAGCCATTACATACATATGTACATACATACATGCATACATACAGTTTTATAAAACTAAGAATGCTGACAGGAATTCTCACAGGACATTGCAGGCTTAAAAAATAAATGTATGCATAGACTAGGTAATCTGTCAAGTAGTCTGTGTCGCTTCTGTGATAGGGAAGATGAATCTGCAGAACACATGCTGGTCGAATGCGATGCCATTGCAAGGAAACGTGAAAGGTTCCTCGGCATGCCTTGGCCAGGTCAGGGGCACATTCAGTCTCTAAAGCCGAGCGCTATCCTTCGATTTGTGGAGGATATTGACTTAGATGAGATAATGTGATCGAGGAGAGGGTGCAATAGAAATAATGGTCGTAGTACAAACCTCAAATAAATCTATCAATCTATCTCGCTAGCTTAGAGTGCAAATTGTGTAAGTCCATTTTTCAAACTTTGTAGGAGAGACAAAAAACACAAAATAAAAAAATTTCAAAATGAAAAAAAATTTTCTGTTCATATAAAAATTTTGGACTTACACAATTTTCTTCTCTTTTTGGACTTACACAATTTGCGTATCACTGAATAACAACGAGTAGAAATATGACAAGTATCACAGACTTGTTTAGCGTGGTGCGTATTTAATTTTTCTAGCTTGCTACACTTAAAAACAATTTTTCATAAAAATGGACTTACACAGTTTGCACTCTAAGCTAGCGAATCTGTGATATGCCACTTTATTTGTTAAGAAAATCACTACAGATTTCGTTCATAATCAATATACATATCGTTGGCTTCGTGAGCAAATGCGCTAAGTCCATTTATGGTAACTTTTCAGGAGAGGCATAAACCTCCTAATTTTTTTTGTTGTCGACAAATAATAGAGATATTACGGCGGAACTTAGTGTAGGTACATAATATTATTACTTGTAGTAAAATTTTAGCAAAATCGGTTTGTAACCACGCCTACTTTAAAAAAAATTTCTAACTCCTTTTAGAAACTTGTAACGTGGCATCTTTATAACTAAAAGTCATAAAGGGATGAAATGATGAGAGATAAACTGTTGATAATGGGTGTGGCCACGCCCACATTATACTGTACCCTCTATATAAAATAGGTGCACCACGATTCGATCAAAAGCATACAATTATGACAAAAATGAAAGAAGTACCGCAAACTAGTTTGCATATCAAATTGGTGGGAAAGCTAGCCACTCCCGCAAATTACACTACCCGACAAAAAAAATATCCGCTACATTTGATACATGATTCCTATGTAGAATTTTCTGCGGATTCCAAATATGTAATCAGATGTTTCAAAAGTAGAACAGTTTTCGAGATATTTTGAAAGTTCGGTTTTTGAGCTAAGAAATAAAAAGAATGATTAATCATCTGTTAATATCTCCACCATCACCGTCTCGATTTTAACCTTATAAAATTTGGTTTTGAGAGCATGAACTACCCTTTCCAACAAAGCAAAAATAATTAAAATCGCAGTTAAAGTGACGGGTTTTTTCGAAATACATCTTTTTTGTAATTTTTTTTTACAAAATATTAAATATCCTCCTGGTTTCACATTTTGAGTCAATAGCCTATTTCTTAGTGAACATTTTGGCACTTTCCGGATTATAATCTGTGAAAAAATGGCAAAGTTATAAGAGATTAAGTGAGGAAACCTATATTTATATTTTCATTAAACTTCCAAATCTGGCAAATGTAAACCACTATAACAATAACACTAGTTTACACCAAAAAATACCAAAAAATCGGCGTATAAGGGAAAATTGGCATGGGCCCCCTGAGCTCAAAACTATTTATTTTTATTTTTTCCACGGTTAGGCTTTTGAGATAATGGTAATTTTGCGTTTTTTGGATATCACTTCATTCAAAAATATTTTTCGCTAAACTTACATGTACGATAACTCCTAACAGTACCTCGTTCAAAAGGTAATTAAATACGACATACAACTTGTGGTGGTTGAGTAAAAACTCACTGAGCGATAGCTGATCAAGGTCAAAATTTTGTGGATTTTTTTTAAATTTTGATTTTGAAAACAGTTTTTTTATTGGGGAAATCAGCAAAAGATTTATTTTTAAAAATTAGTCTATTAAATTGCAAACACTTTAAGCGTAATGCTACCAATATCCCATTAGTACTACATTTTTAGCGATTTTTTCAGGTGAAACGAAAAGGATATTTTATAGACGAAAAACTTGGTTAGGTGACCCAACTACACTAAAAATAAAATTTCGTAAAAAAAACTACGAAAGACTTTCGTAGTCTAGAGTTTCGTAAAATGTACGAAAGTTTCGTATATATTACGAAAGCATTTTTCTCAATAAAATCTAATTTTACGAATATTTCGTAAATATTACGAAAGGGCTTTCGTAAACCATTTTCTAATATTTTTTTCGTATATATTACGAAATATTTCGTAAATATTACGAAACACTTTCGTAAATTTTCTTAAAATTATCTTTACGAATAATTTCGTATATTGTACGAAAGTTTTCGTAACATTATCAAATGATTAAAAGATTTACGAAATACTTTCGTAATATATACGAAATACTTTCGTAACATTATCAAAGGTTTAAATGATTTACGAAATACTTTCGTACAACAATATTTTACCGTACAAGTCTTCTTTCATTGTAAAGTGTTGAGTCGGTGCAATAATATCAAAAATTATTTTAAGTAGTAACTGCGGAATGAAATAATGTATAAAAGAATAATGCATTGTATATAAAAAGACAATATTGATATATAAAATAAACTGTGATATTTTCCAACTTGACTAAACTTAAGGGTGAGTACATTAGTTGCATTTACTTTACTTTTTTTCGGTCTTATCTATTTTCCTAAATAAATACTTAATAAAATAATATAAAGAGATATTTCTTCACTCAGAGAAAAACATTTTAAAAACATATGAAAACGTGCTTAAAATGGGCAAAAACGTATTGAAAAGTGATGTAGATACGACCATTTTTATTAAAAGGTTCATTGTAAAATTGTAAAATTAAGAAAAAATATTTAAATTTAAAAATGTTTATTTTTAATTCAAGCCCTGTGAGATTTTTAACCTAAAACTTGCGCTTTTGTTCCCTTCATTTTAATTTTTAATTTAAAAATGATTCTATTTATTCCAAAATACATTTTTATTTCAAAAGTTTCATTTTAAATTTACAAATTTTCCTTTTTAAAATAAAAACGATCTGGTTTAATACATGCATTATAAAATTAAACTTTTTTTATTTTTTTTCTCCGAGTGTAGCTGCTTGAATTTTAAGGTTTTAAGTAGTTTCCTCTTTATCTTTATCTTTATCTTTATCTTTATCTTTATCTTTATCTTTATCTTTATCTTTATCTTTATCTTTATCTTTATCTTTATCTTTATCTTTATCTTTATCTTTATCTTTATCTTTATCTTTATCTTTATCTTTATCTTTATCTTTATCTTTATCTTTATCTTTATCTTTATCTTTATCTTTATCTTTATCTTTATCTTTATCTTTATCTTTATCTTTATCTTTATCTTTATCTTTATCTTTATCTTTATCTTTATCTTTATCTTTATCTTTATCTTTATCTTTATCTTTATCTTTATCTTTATCTTTATCTTTATCTTTATATTTATCTTTATCTTTATCTTTATCTTTATCTTTATCTTTATCTTTATCTTTATCTTTATCTTTATCTTTATCTTTATCTTTATCTTTATCTTTATCTTTATCTTTATCTTTACCTTTATCTTTATGTTTATCTTTATCTTTATCTTTCTCTATCTTTATCTTAGTAAAATTTTTTTTTTAATTTTTTTTCTTTATCTTAGTCTTAATTTTTTATTTTTATTTTTCTTTTTTTTTTCTTTTTCTTTTTTTCTTATTCTTTTTTTTTTTTCTTTTCCTTTTTCTTTTTCTTTTTTTTTCTTTCTTTTTCACAGGGTTATCTATTTAAGTGGATCGGAACGACGTCCACATTTGCAAATTGCGATTTCCAAAGTTTCCTAAGTTTGTCAGAACACGTATAAGCAATAAGTATCTCTTATTTTATTAGTTACTAAAATTAATATTAATATAAATGTAATATATTAAAATAAATAAAAAACTTTTAAATTAATTGAATAGATTAATTTTAGTAGATATTTAAAACTAAAATGAAATTATCTAAACTTATTTCTTATGCACATATAAAACATCTTTCTCTTAGCATTATTTTATTGATATACATATTTCTAAAAAGTTTTCAAATTTCGTTGAAATATACACCATATATACATTTATATACATATGTATGTAATAATTACGGTTTTTTTTTAACGTTAAGCTAAAAAAATAATTTGGTCAATTGTACAACAATTTGACAGCTCTAACAGCCTTCGTAAATGTACGAAAGCGGTTTCGTAATATTTTTTTTCTTTCGTTGCTCAAAAGTACGAAAGTATTTCGTAAATAGTACGAAAGCCTTTGTAAATACTACGAAAGTATTTCGTAAATAGTACGAAACCTTTCGTAAATACTACGAAAGTATTTCGTAAATAGTACGAAAGCCTTCGTAAATATACGAAAGTATTTCGTAAATACTACGAAAGTATTTCGTAAATAGTACGAAATAGCTTTCGTACTATTTACGAAACCATTCGTTGCTCAATTTTACGAAAGAATTTCGTAATATGTACGAAAGATTTCGTAATATTTACGAAATATTATTTTGAGTGTATGTGAAAACGAGTTCATAGCTCAAAAGGACATTAGAGCGATATATAGAGCTCTACCAGACTAAAATAATGACATAAGTATCAATTTTACAAATCGGGTGTCAAATAAAAAAGTTGGAAAAAAAAATATTTCCGCGGTGTTTCGTGGGATAAAAAAAAATGTCCCGAAACCCTCTCAACATAAGCTTTATATATAAGTGATGACTTTTACAACGGCGAGCGTTCTCACGGAGAAATAAAAAAAAAAACATGGGATTGCGATACCAAGGCCATTGGTATGTCAGGGACATTGAATAATGAGCGATTTTTGCTGGTTCCTTCTTCGAGAAGAACAAAATGTACACAAATATAAAAAAAATGGAGGTTAAGTACAAGATTGTGATAAAAAATAAACATAGGATTGTTGATTAAATCTTGTATAGCATTGTAATTTTTCTACCGATTATAATCCGGAAAGTGCCAATATGTTCACTAAGAAATAGGCTGTTGACTCAAATGCTTAATATTTTGTTAGTTCTCCGTTTACTTTCAAAATTGTCTCGATTCGACGGGTATGCTATTCATACGACTTGATGCCGGAATCGTTTAAGTCAACTAAAATTGAGTTTTGTGATGCAAAACGCCACGAAGATTAATTACACTGCGTAACAAAGCAGTGAAAATACTCGGCCTAAATGCATGCTTTAAAATGTATGCGAAAACAAATTAACAGAAGGAGACAACATTCCTTAGAACTTGTGACATCAACAGAACAAAATCGACCTTATAATAAGGCTGATTTCATAAAACTGAGGTTCCTTAGAGATCTAAGCCTTATATAAGGCGTAAATATGTAAATAAGCACATAGATACTTAAAATTTTTTCCATGCAAGAAACTACACGCATAAATAGGTATGTACATTCCAGGGTTGGGCATGATTCAACTAATTTTGAGTGCACTCAGCCTGCAACTACCACTCAAACCTGAGTTGTAGTTGAAAAATGTCCATCCTTGGTACATTCATAGCCATGCAAGTACTAGTAGTATGAATATTAAGGTATCCCAAAAAATTATACCGAAAAAATCAGTGCCGAACACGGCTTTTTTATGCAATTATTCCCAAACAATATGTGTTCCCTAATATGTATTTTTTATACAGCCAGTTTTATTTAAGAAAAATTAAAAAAAAAATAAAAATTTTGGTAGACGTTATAGATCTATTTCAGGGATCACCACATCTCTTCATCAGACTTCTTTGTGCTAGATGGTCTCACCGAGGATCGAACCCGCGTCGTTCGATTGGTAATCTAATGGCATCCCATAGGTAAAATTTTGGACAACCCTAATGATTATGCATCTTAAAGAAATGTCATGTAGGCGTTCACAGATTTGAAAACTTCATGCGGAATGTGGAATGTGATGATGCGTTAGCCCAAAAATTAATCAAACGTATGGATTTATGCACATAAATATGTATGTATGTACATTCATACATACTACATAATTATGTATGCAAACCAAAACACGTACAATGCATAGACCCAAATATTGATCAACTCGAAAATAAAAATAAAATAAAAGACCAAAAAAATTCAAAACAGCATTGAAGCAAAGCTATAGAATTATTCTTGTGGGATGGGCGAAGTCGAAATAGCTTGGTGACATCATTTCCTCTAGTGAACGTTTATCTCAGCGCTCAATTTAACTAATGGAAATGATTTAGATTCTTGGATACCGGAAGAAAACTTGGTTGTCAAATATCTGAGAACTAAATTTTAAATCCATTAAATTATAACTAATTTATATTATACACTTATACACTTGAATTAAATATGTATATCGTCGTTTAAAGTGCATTTTTGCGTAAGAGGTATTTTCATTTTCGCGTAGCGGACATTGGTTGAACTTTACAGGAGAGCAATAAAACTGTTTCATTTCAAAACCGTTACTTATTTCTGCGTACAAACTTAAATTTAGATAGTTACGTAGATCAGTTTGTTAGCTAAAACATCAACTTAGTGTAAAACAAGTAAAAGCGCGGCTGTCTTCGGCCGTACCGAAGACTTCATACCTTTCATGAGTGGGGAAATGAAAAGTTACCTATGTATGTACATAGCCGGATTAAGATTAATTTATAATTTTAATTCTGTGGGTTATTTATGGAAAGATTTATTAGAAAAAATGGTGTCTTGGCTATTTAAATGGAGGAGTTATACACCAAAATGTCCATATCTGAACAATCGGTTGTATGGGAGCTATATGTTATAATGGTCCGATCTTGACAATTTTCGGTAACCCCGTTTGGGCTTATATGGGTACAAATACTTAAAAATTTCACGCCGTTATCTGTTAAAATGGAGAAGTTATACACCAAAATGTCCATATCTGAACAATCGGTTGTAGGGGAGCTATAGGTTATAGTGGTCCAATCTTAACAATTTTCGGTAATCCCGTTTGGGTCCATATGGGTACAAATACTTCAAAATTTCACGCTGTTAGCTGTTAAAATGGAGGAGTTATACACCAAAATGCCATATCTGAACAATCGGTTGTAGGGGAGCTATATGTTATAGTCGTCCGATCTTGACAATTTTCGGTAACCCTGTTTGGGCCCATATGGGTACAAATACTTAAAAATTTCACGCTGTTAGCTGTTAAAATGGAGGAGTTATACACCAAAATGTCCATATCTGAACAATCGGTTGTAGGGGAGCTATAGGTTATAGTGGTCCGATCTTAACAATTTTCGGTAATCCCGTTTGGGCCAATTTGGGTACAAATACTTCAAAATTTCACGCCGTTAGCTGTTAAAATGGAGGAGTTATACACCAAAATGTCCATATCTGAACAATCGGTTGTATGGGAGCTATATGTTATAATGGTCCGATCTTGACAATTTTCGGTAACCCCGTTTGGGCCCATTTGGGTACAAATACTTCAAAATTTCACGCCGTTATTTGCTAAAATGGAGAAGTTATACACCAAAATGTCCATATCTGAACAATCGGTTGTAGGGGAGCTATAGGTTATAGTGGTCCGATCTTAACAATTTTCGGTAATCCCGTTTGGGTCCATATGGGTACAAATAATTCAAAATTTCACGCCGTTAGCTGTTAAAATGGAGGAGTTATACACCAAAATGCCATATCTGAACAATCGGTTGTAGGGGAGCTATAGGTTATAGTGGTCCGATCTTAACAATTTTCGGCAATCCCGTTTGGGTCCATATGGGTAAAAATACTTCAAAATTTCAGGCCGTTATCTGTTAAAATAGAGGAGGTATACACCAAAATGTGTATATCTGAATAATCGGATGTTGTGGAACTATATGTTATAGTGGTCCAATCTTAACAATTTTCGGTAACCTTGTTTGGGCCAAAATGGGCACGTCTACTTCAAAGTTTCATGTCCTTAGCTGTTTAAATGGGGAAGTTATGCACAAATTACATCCAAAAATTTCATGTATATCTGAATAATCGGTTGTTTTCTATATGTTATAGTGGTCCGATTCGGTCGGTTCCGACAAATGATCAGCTGCATATAACAACATACCTGTCTTCCGAATTTCATTCAGATATCTCAAAAACTGAGGGACTAGTTTGCGTTCACACAGACGGACGGACGGACAGACGGACATGGCTTAATCGACTCAGCTCGTGATTCTGATCATATCGGTATATATTTAGGTGGGTCCCCCACGCTTCCTTCTGGTACTTTCGACAAAAATTTTTTGGCACTAAGTTATAATACCATTTCATTCTCATGAAATGTATAAAAAGAAACAAATTGAATTACTAGGACTCTTTTTTTCATGTGCGGTTGTGCAATTTTTATTTGGCACAAAAATCACGCACAAGCGGTTATGAAATGGCAAAATGTTCAATATAATTCTTTTTTTTTTAGTATTTTATAAAGAAAAAAAGTAACAAAACTTAAACTTATATTAAATTTAAAGCTAAAATTAATATTTTTAATTAAGAAAACGTAATTTTGTTTACACATTGCTGGAGGTCGTAAGGTAAATGTGGTAAATTGTCATAAAAGCTGTGACAATCGTAGGGCATCACTCGTTTTAAGTGTTTTAAATCTTGATATTTACTTTTTGTAATTTTGAGGTGACTGTTGTGGATTGGATTAGGAACATCCGTGTTCTATCTGGTTTATAACCTGACTTGTATGTCTTATAAATTTTCGCATAAGAATCATGGCCTACAAAAAACATGTTTTTATCGCAATGTAATATCTTAATTTTTATACACAGCTGTAATAGTACACAGATTTAAATATTTTTATGAAATGTCGTATACAGGTTCCTATCCAGACTGGGACGGTTGAAAATGGGCGAAATCGGACCATGACCACGCCCACTTTTATATATGGGTATTACAAAGGAGTCCAATAAAAACATTGTGAGCGATATCTTCGTCAATTATAAAGATAATTCAATGAAATTTTGTGGCACAAGTACCACGATACATAGAAAACCATAAACAGAAAAATTTTGGAAAATGGGCGTGGCACCGCCTCTTATTAGACAAAGGAATCTATGAGATTTCGGAGCCCATAACTCGACAAATAATTGAGATATTATGACGAAAATTGGTGGACTTATTTCTACCACTTGCGGTAGTATATGTGCAAAATTTTAGCGAAATCAGTTTACAAACACGCCTACTTTTTAGTAAAAATATTTCTCGAATGCCCTTCAGAAATTTGTAACGTGGCATCTCTGTAACTAAAAGTCATAAAGGGATGAAATTTTATAATAACAAGAATATTTACACGTTTAGTCGAATTATTGATACGAATTTTCAAAATGGGCGTGGCTGCGCCCACTTTATGCGGCACGGGCTTTATATAAATTGCACCGTGTTTCCAGCAAACGTAAAAAAACTATGAAAGCTTTCTTGTTTTGTTTTTTAATTTTTGATACCTTTAGTCATAATTTGGTTGGGAAAATTGTAAAGATTGTAGCAAAAAAACGTCATTTAATTTGTTTAAAATAATACCTGCTTGATATTTACCTGACATTTTTTGTTTAAAATATTTAACTTTTGCTCCGTTTCATATAAATTCGCCATTTAATTTATTTATCTAATAACATATAACTTCGCTTGTATGAATGAACTGAAATCATACGCGGTAATGCTGCCAAATTTTAACAATACTCTTCATAAGCGATTATGAAATTTACTGTTATTATGCGTTTTTGTTGTTAGAATTGCAGAGTTTTGGTATGGATCGATAGAGCTGAGCGTCAGAAACTCAGGGTTGGAAAATCTCATTTTTGGCAAAAATGTCCCTTACTCGAAAATGAAAATACCTCTTACGCAAAAATGCACTTTAAACGACGATATGTTTGCTCTAGTTTTACTTGGTTTTAGTAAAACAATGTTCCTTAACCTGTGCATTGCTTTAAGTATTAAATAAACCACATAAATATACAAAAATGTGTTTCTAGTTAAGAAAAATTTGGGGGACACTTTTTTTCCTTTTTTCAGCCACTCTTTGAGAAAAAATTTGAAAGATTGGCCGAAAAAAGGGGGGGAAAAAGTGGCCGAAAAAAGGAAAAAAAAAAATAGAGTGCTCGCCTGCTATGCCAGAGGTCTCGGGTTCAAACCACGGTCCGAGCAAAACACCACAAATTTTTCTAATTAGTAAAAATCCAATTATTGGGTTTTTTAAGAGCAGCGGTCACCTCTCGGCAGTGGACGGCATACCCTCCGAGTGTATTTCTGCCATGAAAAAGCTTCTCACAAAAAATGCATTCGCCGTTCGGAGCCGGCATAACACTGTAGATCCACCCAATTAGTAGGAAAAACAAAAAGGAGCACACCTCGAATTGGGAGAGAAGGTCGGCCATAAAACTCGTCAGAGTTATAATAGCGCCATTGTATTATATTATTATTAACTTTGAAATTTTTTAGCGGCAAGACTGATAAGACATATAAACATGTTTTTCATCAATCCCATAATTTTATTTTAGTTATATGTACACCGCATTTTAGCGGAAAATACATGTATTTTAAAATTTAAATTTTGGGTAATTAGAATTAACAAGTAAGGAAGCTTAAGTTCGAGTGGAATCAAACATTAGATACTCAGCTGTATACTTTGTTTGTTGGCGTTTGTTCGACATACTGTATATAAAGCGAGTGCCCCATAAAGTGGGCGTAGGCCCACCCTTCATTCACTTCATTCCTTTATGACTTTTAGTTACAAAGATGTCACGTTACAAATTCCCAAAGAGTGTTCCAGAAATATCTTTGTTTGAAAGTAGGCGTGGTCATAAGCCGATTTCGCTAGATTTTTGCATGTCTATTACTACAAGTTTATACATAAAGTTCTGTCATAATATCTCAATTATTTGTCGGGTTATGGACTCCGAAATTTCGTACATTCCTGCTTATAAAAGGAGGTGGTGCCAAGCCCATTTTCAAAAATGTTTGTGTTTTTTGTTTTGTGTCTGTAGTTGGACTCATGCCACAAAATTTCAATAGATTATCTTTATATTTATATGAAGCAAACTTCGACAGCTACACTTTTTCAAGTGCCATTGATAAATTTTAATGCTACTTCATATATTTTTTTTAAAACTGAAAGGAAAACTTAACTGAACCGCCACTTTTGAAAAATTTATCTGACATTGTCGAATCTGGTATTGGGAGCAATCCATTGTTTTTAAGGCTTCTTCTTCAAGCTGTTGGGAGAGCCGCAAAGATTACGACCGAGGCTTCTCTTTCTCAATGCACGAAAAGGTCACGATTAGCTGCAAAACGCGCCAAGTTGGAATCGAAGAACACAATGTCCAAATTCGAAACCAAGAAGATTTTCAAGATAAATAATTCATGTAATTTATCAAATCTTAGCTTATCTGAAATTTTAAATGATCATTATTACAGCAATATCTTAATAAATATTTAAACTATACATCGTTTATCATTTAATACCTTCTTACCATTAAATGGGGCATAATATTTCACCGTATACGATTTTAAACTTAAGATTTAAAAGTTTGAAGTCACTGCGAAGGCAGAAGATATTCATTAATTTCAATAAAATTTTACAGTTATTCTTACTTTATTATAGGACAGCTGCATCAAAATTATAAGATAATGAAATTTCGAATTTCCATTTGAAACAAGTTTAGTTTAAGCATAAACATATATCGTCGTTTAAAGTGCATTTTTGCGTAAGAGGTATTTTCATTTTCGCGTAGCGGACATTGGTTGAATTTTACAGGAGAGCAAAAAAACTGTTTCATTTCAAAACCGTTACTTCTTTCTGCGTACAAACTTAAATTTAAATAGTTACGTAGATCAGTTTGTTAGCTAAAACATCAACTTAGTGTAAAAAAAGAAACAAATTGAATTATTAGGACTCTTTTTTTTCATGTGCGGTTGTGCAATTTTTATTTGGCACAAAAATCACGCACAAGCGGTTAGGAAATGGCAAAATGTTCAATATAATTCTTTTTTTTAGTATTTTATAAAGAAAAAAAGTAACAAAACTTAAACTTATATTAAATTTAAAGCTAAAATTAATATTTTTAATTAAGAAAACGTAATTTTTTTTACACATTGCTGGAGAAGTCGTAAGGTAAATGTGGTAAATTGTCATAAAAGCTGTGACAATCGTAGGGCATCACTCGTTTTAAGTGTTTTAAATCTTGATATTTACTTTTTGTAATTTTGAGGTGACTTTTGTGGATTGGATTAGGAACATCCGTGTTCTATCTGGTTTATAACCTGACTTGAATGTCTTATAAATTTTCGCATAAGAATCATGGCCTACAAAAACATGTTTTCATCGCAATGTAATAAATTAATTTTTATACACAGCTGTAATAGTACACAGATTTAAATATCTTTATGAAATTTAGTATACAGGTTCCTATCCAGACTGGGACGGTTGAAAATGGGCGAAATCGGACCATGACCACGCCCACTTTTATATATGGGTATTACAAAGGAGCCCAATAAAAACATTTTGAGCGATATCTTCGTCAATTATAAAGATAATTCAATGAAATTTTGTGGCACAAGTAACACGATAGATAGAAAACCATAAACAGAAAAATTTTGGAAAATGGGCGTGGCACCGCCTCTTGTTAGACAAAGGAATCTATGAGATTTCGGAGCCCATAACTCGACAAATAAATGAGATATTATGACGAAAATTGGTGGACTTATTTCTACCACTTGCGGTAGTATATGTGCAAAATTTTAGCGAAATCAGTTTATAACCACGCCTACTTTTTAGTAAAAATATTTCTCGATGCCCTTCAGAAATTTGTAACGTGACATCTCTGTAAATAAAAGACATAAAGGGATGAAATATTATAATAACAAGATTATTTATACGTTTAGTCGGGTTATTGATACGAATTTTCAAAATGGGCGTGGCTGCGCCCACTTTATGCGGTACGGGCTTTATATAAATTGCACCGTGTTTCCAGCAAACGTAAAAAAAATATGAAAGCTTACAATATTTGGCTCCACTCGAACTGAGGCTTCCTTTCTTGTTTTGTTTTTTTAATTTTTGATACCTTTAGTCATAATTTAGTTGGGAAAATTGTAAAGATTGTAGCAAAAAAACGTAGTATCAGAGCTTACCAATTAGCAACTTCATTTAATTTGTTTAAAATAATACCTGCTTGATATTTACCTGACATTATTTGTTTAAAATATTTAACTTTTGCTCCCTTTCATATAAATTCGCTATTTAATTTATTTATCTAATAACATATAACTTCGCTTGTATGAATGAACTAAAATCATACGCGGTAATGCTGCCAAATTTTAACAATACTCTTCATAAGCGATTATGAAATTTACTGTTATTATGAGTTTTTGTTGTTAGAATTGCAAAGTTTTGGTATGGATCGATAGAGCTGAGCGTCAGGAACTCAGGGTTGGAAAATCTCATTTTTGGCAAAAATGTCCCTTACTCGAAAATGAAAATACCTCTTACGCAAAAATGCACTTTAAACGCCGATATGTATGTATGTACATAGTATGTGAACATGTTTATACATATCGAGCCGGATGCGCCGGAAGGACGTATGAACCAAATTAGGAACTGTTCAGGAGAAAGCTTTTTATAATTTTTTTACTTTCCTTTTCTTTTTCCGTTTTTATTATTTTTAATTATTATAAAAGTAAAGAACTAATTGATACGGCTTTAAGATTAAATTGATTGATTTAAAATAATTGTTGAATGCCACATTCCTCTTGGTTAACAATCTCTATTAGGCAATCTTAAACGTTTTTTTTTTTCGAAAAGAAAAACCTACTTCTAATAGAAAGCTTCAAGGTGATAAATGCATTGGTTAAAGTATAAAAAAAATAACCGTTAATCTTGATTATTAGTCAATAGTCTTCAATTTGAAAAACAAAAAAGACGTATGGACCACTTCGTACTCACAAAAAAAGTAAACAAACTGAAATTACGTACTTAACTACATCAAAAATGCTTTTCATAATGGTACATTTTTTCAGGCATAAAATTTCTGGATAAGGTGCGAATGATGACAAGTAAGCGTTTTCTACAAAAAAGTGAAAATGGAAACTCATGGCTCATACGTCTTTCCGGCGAATATCTATGGCTTGATATGTATGTATGTACCTACATTTGTTTAATATTCCTGAGCGGCTGGTAAGTAAGATGTCTTCTCTAAAATACAAATACGTATACAAAATCGTCATCGAATTAAAATAAGTCTGATAAGTACATATATTTCTGTTTAAATAATAGCACAGGTCAACAATGAAAAATCTTCATACGATAACTTCATACAAATCGGTCGATACTTTTATACAGTTTACACCTTTTCCAGTTTAAGTTCAGAAAATTACAATTGAAGTTCAGAATTTCCAATTGAAGTTCAGACCACTATGACATATTGCTGACATACAACCGATTGTGCAGATATAAACACTTCGGGGTATAATTTCTCCATTTAAAGAGCTAAGGTTATGTTTAAATGGGGAAGTTATACCCCGAAGTATCAACAACTGAACAATCGGTTGTATGACAGCTATGTATGTATATGTTAGGGTGTTCCGATCTTGACAATTTACGGTAACATTGTTAAGGTCAATATGAGTACAAATACTACAAAGTTTCATGTCGTTAGCTGTTTAAATGGAAAACTTATACCCCCATGTATGCCTTAACCAATTAAAGACCTGTACCTAAAAGCTACACGTAGGATAATTCGGATTAGGATGCCTACGATGATGCAATCGCTCTCGCAGAAGTGCGAATTTTTTTATATGAAAGGAGATAGTGGAAGAACTGTTATATTCCTGAATATGAGAGGCAGGTTTGGACCAAATAGTGTCACAAATGTGCTGTTGGCTGTCACACCAATTGCTTTGGATCTCTTCATTCGTAATATTTTTTATTTTTTTACACAATTCAATTAATCACTAATTAAAATAAGAACTGAATTTACAATTTTTCTCAATAAAAAGTGTGTTTTACCGATTAAACTTATGTGCATATGTATTTTTAGTGGTGGCAGATGTGCTCAGCGCCCCATTTTTGGGGTGGTACTTTTCTCAAAAACTATGAAGGATATGAAAAATTATCCTAAAGCATATGAGTCCTGTGATGTCTTATGGCATTCTAATTGCTTTTTTCAATTCATAATTTCATTAACAAAAAGTTGTGATTATATGGTTTAATACATATATTTTTTTTAGGAATTTCTTTTAAGTGTCAAATACATAGATACATATATAGATATGTATTTACTTATTATGTACACAAAAAAATTCCTGACCCACTTTCAATTCCAACTAAGATCATATTACCCTTAATCCATTAGAAAACTAAACAACCACTAGCCTAAATACTGGAGCACCGGAATAGAACTTATTTCTGTTTTTGAAAGATTGTAATAAACTAAAAAAAATCTTACACTTGGCTTTTAACTAAAACAACAACCAACTGTATGTATGTATGTATATATGTACATATGTATTACACCTTTTTGTAATACCTATGGACAAGGTATCTGGTAATACGGACAAAAACCCGAATCATGCGCAGTTGTTTATTCCAAGCATTTCCATCCTATTCTTCTTCGTAGAAGCCACAGTAACTGCAGACCGGTAGTTGGTTTACTTTTTTAAGCTCAAAGAATGTGGTTCTTAACCGAAGGGCTGAACTAACTAAAAAAAGAGCTGTCGGCACTGAGAGTGTATATAACGCACATTAATATGGTACATCTTCCCTTCCCACACCATTCACTTTTCATAAGGCGTAAGTACTTCAAGCTTATCGATTTTAAATTGTTTTTCACAAACATTGGTAATTTAAAAGTAATTCACTTATAGATATATTGAGCGGTTCATACAAAGCCAGATCTCTCTACTCCATTGCAATGGACCACTTTCACATATCCGACCGGAGCTCTGCCGCTTAACTTACCTTTCTGCAAAGTTTTGGTCGCCAACAATTTTTCACTTTTCTTCACACGCACATAAAAACGTTTTACTTTACGCACGCATACATTACTTTTCCAATTGTTTTATGTCCATATCTTGTTTTGCTGCTTTTTATTTTATCTTTTATAAAAGTATTTATGATTTTAATATAAATAAAAACCAAATATTAAATAAAATTCTTTCCGGCTCTCGAAAAGTTTAACTTGACTACGATGAAAGCGCCATTCAAAATAGTGCTTCGTAGGGTTGCCTGGTGCAAGTGGTAATCATTGTTTTGTTCGTTTACGGATATTTTTTGATGTTTTTCGAAAACTTTTAAAAACAAACACTTTGTCGCCGTTTTTTTACGCCAAATCTCCAACAGAAGAGAACCAACTGAGAGAGAAAGCTGACAATTCATTTTGTGAGAAGCTGTTGAATTCTGTTGGACAAATTTTTGCCAACAGCAATTTTCCAACAGGAAAACAGCTGATCAAAAAACAGCTGACTTCAATTTTTGCAAGTAACAAGATTTGCAAAATATACAAATCAATTATAAAATTGGAAAAATACACTAAATTGGCAACAAATATGGATAAATTAAATATGCAAAATAAGTTACATACTTTTTGCGAAGTATTTATATGCATATTATGTACCTTAGTAAATTGTAATCTCCTTTGCGGGAATATATATTAACGGGGCCGCTGTGGTGCAGTGGGGAGTGTTGTGGCCACTGTGGTGTGGCGGACAGTGGCTAGTCTGCCATATCAGAGGTCATGGGTTGGATCCCCAGCCTGGATAGAGGGAAAATTTGTATATAATGATCCACGATCCGATAACAATTAATTTTCCAGAGGGTAGGGGTGGTCTCACAGATCACAAAAAACAAAGAACTACCCTCCGGACGCTTATAGTTCAGGAGACATTCCTTGTTAAATTAATGTATGTATGTGTAGAACATCTTTCTGCGTTGGCGGCTTTTGGCCGCGCTTCAATAAAATTACCCTCAGCCGGCAGAATTCTCTTTCTGGATTAATATCCATGGAGCAATCCACAGTTGTTTGTATAGAACACCTTTTGCCTTCAGCCGCGCTTTACAAAAATAACCCTCAGCCGGGAGAATTCTATTTCTGGAGAACTTTAATATTATGATTTAATAATAGTTGAAAGTGTTAAGATAAGAGGAATTATCATCTACAGAATATTTCCTGAAAGTTTCACTGAGCCTGGATAGACAACAAATTCTAACTAAAACCCAATTATCCGGATTTTAAAAATAGCAGCCACTCTAGGCAGTGGGTGGCACACCCTTCGAGAGTAGTTCTGCAGTGGGTCGGCTTCAGTATAATGCGCCCGCCGTATTTATTTTCAAACCACTGGAACTTTCGGGAAATCTTCTATGGATGTTAATTTTACTAATTATAACACTCCCGATCGCTCCGCAGATATAATTCGAGAAAGGAAATTTTGCTGGCTGGGGCAATTTTTTTTAAAGCGCGGCCAAATGCCGCCAACGCAAAAGTTTGTTCTACTCAATAGTACTGTGGATCGGTCCATAGAGGGTTATTTTTTTAAAGTATGGCCAGGGCCGGGTGCATTAAATTGAAATATCTTCTGCGGGGCAGCAGACGCGAAGACATACTGCGGTGGAAAACAGTATGGACATGGGTACAAAGAAAAGCAATTGTTAGTGTGAATTATTACAATGAAATCCTATTTATTAGATAGTAACAGCGAACCCCAGCGGGTTAGGGGGTCTAGAATATACCCGTTGTAAGGAATGCCTGTCGTAAGACGCGACTAAAATCCACCGGCCTAGAAGGTTGATTATGGCCAGAAAAAATCGTTCGCACGACAGTCGGGCTAGTGTCAGAAGGGACTAGTACCCGAGCGTGCCGGATTTATCCGGCAAAGGACTGTCACATCCCCTACACTCCCCAAAACCTTCGGGGAGTGTCTTGGTGGCTACAACAACAACAACATGAAGTTAATTGTATTGCAGATACATACATACGTGCATATATCTCCACTGTTTTCAGGCAGAATTGTAACTCCATTAGCATTTATATAGAACAAACAGTGCCGATTTATTGTAAAAGAGAGTTCCGGATGCATTTCCGAACTTCAAAAAACCTTTTTGCGAGCCTATGCGAACGATTTTTTAGATTGAGGAGGTTATCGCGAGGTGACAAAAGACTGACCAAAACGAAACCCAAAACGAATCAAAAGAAATTAAATAAGAAAAAAACTATGTTTTATTTTATTATTTTTATGTTATATGTACATATATACATAATTAACAGCAATAATTTCCACCAATTTTATTATCATTTTAATTTTAATCCTTTTTATCCTTTGAATTTGGGGCTTGTGAATGTAAATAAAAATCAGCTGTTTGCCAAAGCTGTTGAACTCTGCAAATTTTGTGTTCGTTTACCTCTTACGATATTTTTCTCTTGTGAGAGGATAGGTGACATTTTTCTCCAACACCTGGCTGTTGGAGGCTGCTGAGTAAACGCTGTTGGAGAAAGTACGCGAACAAAGCTATTGTTTATACTAAATAGTTTGGTCACTCAAATGGTCTTCTTCTTCTTCAATTTAAAAAATGCGTATGTGTTTGTGCGAAAATGAAGAGAATGAAGGAATCAATGCTGTGCAGTTTCGAATAATTGCTGTTACTACCAAAATGGGAGCAAAGTCGTTAGGATTTACTTCGTTTTTACTGAATTATTTTCTTCACTACGAAAACGATTTTAATAAAAATATATCGCACCCTAAATCATAAAGTGACACAACTCAAAATTTTATTAAATCGACTTTTCATCATAAACCGGTACACAGAACATGTCTCTAGCGATTGCCAACAAAAAAACTTTTCATTCGGAGTCTCTTTTGACTGAAAAATACGTGGCTTTTTTCCAATTCATTGGTTGTCAAGAAAAAGTTTTTTGGCTCCTGAAAATTTTTGAATTTTAAGTTGTGCCACTTTATGATTTAGTATGCGATATATATTATTTTTTTCCGCATATCGGCCCACGTGCGCATAAAATAACAGATAAATATTTTCCTGTTGATTTTACATTTTTAACTAGATAATTTTGCAATTTCAGCTATTTAAATTAACACGGATTTTTTTTTGATTTTACCTTAAATTTATTGTTAAATTAACTGGACTGATTTTCCAATTTACAAAAATACAATATATCGCACCCTAAATCATAAAGTGACACAACTCAAAATTCAAATATTTTCAGGAGAGCCAAAAAACTTTTTTTCTTTACAAGCAATCGTATGGCAAAAGACCACGTATTATGGTAATTTTTCGGTCAAAAGAGACACTTATTGAAAAGTTTTTTTTGCAATCGCTAGAGATATGTTCTGTGTAACATTTATGAAAAAACTCGATTTCAAAAAATTTTGAGTTGTGTCACCTTATGATTTAGGGTGCTATATGTACATTCAATAAAAAAAAGGTGCTTCGGTATTGCGAGATATGGAAGGACTTCCTCGTGGTAAAATTGCAAACTTTGAGGAGAAAAAAGAAAATATTTTTCATTAAAAACTTTTAGAAATAAAAATGCATTTCACTTTTAATTCACCTGAAAACTGAACATATAAGTGGAAACGCCATTATCACGCACTTCCACTGATGGTAAACTCTTCCCACGGCAGATTTTTTTTTTATTTAAAAAAAAAAAAGAATAATAATTGCGTTTTGCACGAACAGCAGAACTCCAAATGTTCAAAAAAATTGTGTATGTTTCAAAATAGTTTTGAAGTTCTTTTTTAACATTTTTTTTGTTTATATTGACACTATCATAATGTTAAAGAAACCAAATTCCAAATGACATTTAAGAATAAAATTTTATATTTAATTCATAGCGTATAATTTAAAATTGCTCTATGTTGCATCAACACTAAAATTTGGTTGCATTTACCAAAATGTCAAATGATGTTTAAAAAGCTAAAATGACGTTTGAAAAATCGTGTAATTTGAAAAAAATTGTTGCTATTCTATGTGTAAAGATCGATCATGTTAATCTTACATGAAATAAAATTTGCATATACGCGAATGAAGTACTAAAGGCAATGGTATCCGTATATTCCCTTTTCTATATTTCTGGAAAAATGTATTAACAGAACAGTACGAGAAAGGGCAACCCTGCTTATACGAAAATGTTCAAAAGGAGATAAAAAAATTTAAATTCAAACGGCCATTTTGATGGTGAAAGCCCAACAAACATTTAGGTTAGATATCGGTTTGAGAATGACTCGAGAACTAGCCCTTTTCTCAAATCTCTAACGTTAGAGGACGACTCGAGAAGCTGTCGAGAATCATATCGATCTCAAAAAAAATGGGACATAACTCTCAAATGGAGAAAATTATAATTTCCGAATTGAAATCCAATGTAGTTTTCTAATGAGAATTTGCAAATATTTCTTTTTCTAATCAGTCTCCAATTGATTTCTAGTGTGGTTTTCTACCTTCGCTTTGGATTAGAGATAAGTTTGAGAATTACACTCTCTAACACTCTCAGATTGTGTTCGCTGATAAAACGCTGTACCAATTCATACTTTTTGATTAATGCCTGGATGCCTTCGAACGCTTTGGTTGCTTTGGAAACTCTACATTCTCCTACATTTGGATATTTCCCAATTAGCACGAATCCAATGTGGGGAAAAAGTCTCAATTATCAAGTTTATATCCAACATGTTTTTACACTTAAGGTACAATACTTTTCCAAACTGAACTGAGTGCATAATTAGTATTAATTAAATTCAATCATATTAGCAATAAGTAAACGAAAAAGTGAGTGAAGAATAAAATTTAAAGAGGAATGTATAATTCAACTAATTTTTGTGTATAAAATATTGTTATTATTGTTAAATGCATAACAAAAAAGTGAGCAAATAAGTCAAGCAGACAATCATAATTGTTACATTTTTGTTCCTTTATTTCAATCGGATGAGAGTTTGTTGCTCAAAAGCTTTATTCTGAAGTTTGATTTTGGTTGGAGAATATCGATAAAGTTCAAGTCAAATTCCAATATTTTTTTCAAGTGGAGAAACAGAAACATTTTCATATCGAAAAATGGGCTGTTTCTGAATTCTAGTTAAAAATTATTGTTGGAAATTGGAAAATGGATTTTATCTCAATGAAATTCAAATGCATTCAAAAATGCTTATTGGGTAGCAACGATTTGCGTCATGGATATTTCATTTTTGTTTTGAAAAAATAAATGTGTATCTATATTTTTGATACATACAGTAAGTCGCAGTGAAAATGACCCACGTTATGTTGTCCGAAGTTTTATGCAAATAAAAAATTATACACAAACAGATTGAAAAACAAATTTATGTACTTAGGTATATTTTAGAATAAACCACAATTTAGAATTTCAAAAAATATTTGATGAACATTATTTTTTAGTTATAAAAATAATAGTTAAAACCGGAAAAGTTCATGAAACGGGCTCACAGTGAAGGTTAGCCACTAAGAGGAATATGCCCTAAAACGGTTTTAATACTTTTTTGCCTTGTTTCAACAGTTCAATTACTCTATCCCTAATATCTAAACTTGTTTGTCGGCCCATCTTTGCACATTGACATGAAAAATACAACTAATGCATCTATTGGCGCACTTGAATTAAATATAATACAAATTTTATTAGCAACCAATGTGTTTTATTCAACTAACAAAACACGATTTTTACGCGCTCTAGCGTGTGTTTTATGATAAGTACACCTTTTAAAAATGGAAAAAAATTGCCTGATCTGTTTTTTTTTTATATAATTAACACATAATGTAAAATGTGAACTGTAAAAATATATAAGAGAGAAATCGGTGTTCTAGAGAGAAAGTTTAAGTATTTAAATTGGAGTTGCCAGAAAGCTTGCTTTGATTGTGACGCGTATATACGTGTATGCTTTAGTTTTTCATCATTTCTGGCATGTTGTTGAAACTTTTCCGTCGCAAAAAAATTAGGAAAATCAAGTAATTGTTAACAAAGATATTTAATAATAAAAATGTCTGAATAAATAATGGTTCACTTTCTCTGTGACTCACTGTATCCCCATCAAAACAAACTTCAACCATGGGAATTGTTGTTGCAAAAAGTGACAGGCACATTATGTGTCAATGGGAGAATGGGAAACTAAATAAACCAAATGTGAGGAAGAATCGACCACAGTGTTGTATTCAAACGTAGCAAAATCTTCACAAGAAAATAGCCAAAATTCAGAATAAAATCAATTAAAACTCAAAAATATGTTAATTTTTTGTTGTTTTGTTCGCTACAAATATAGCATTACAAATTCAATTCACCCAATAATTTTAAAGATTTAAAGATTTCAAAATTTATTTGAATTTTTTTTCTGTAACTTTTGCACAGCACTGCAGGGTGACAGGCACAACATGTCAAAGAGTGTCGCAACTTATGGTGGTAATATACGAGTTTACGAACAGAGCCCTGGAACAGACCGGAGCAAAGCAGCGAAGAGCTAAGAGCCCGTGCACAATTGGCTTTGTCTGCTCCAACTTTGATAGAAAAAACCTTAAAGCAAAGCGAAATTTCAGATGCTTGCTACAATTAACACTTTGACAATTTCCACTTCACTTCTTTGCTTTAATTATAAACCTGATTTTTGGTAAAATATTTGGGGAATTTGCTTTTTTCTGCTTATTCGAATGTTATTTTTTACTTTTCTCTGTTCACTTCTCACGAAATTGCGCGAAATCGCTAAAAATAAGTGCAGCTATACAAACATACACACACACACACAAAGGGAGATGTTTGTCAAAGTGTAAAAAAGTTGAAACATGGCTAACTTTATACCTTACTTTACTCGCTTCACCTCATTTGTGAACCTGTCCCTTTGAAAAGCACATGCTGAACGAAACTGTCAAAGCAAAACTCTGAAGCAAAGCGAGGTAGAAGTCAATTGTGCACGGGCTCTAAGTGAAGCGAGTAAAGCGAAGCGTAAAGTTCGCTATCTCAGAGCCCGTGCACAATTGACTTCCACCTTGCTTTGCTTCAGAGTTTTGCTTTGACAGTTTCGTTCAGCATGTGCTTTTCAAAGGGACATGTTCATAATTGAGGTGAAGCGAGTAAAGCAAAGTATGAAGTTAGCCATCTCTCAACTTTTTTACACTTTGACAAACATCTTAACTTGTGTGTGTGTGTGTATGTTTGTATATCTACACTTATTTTTGCGATTTCGCGCAATTCCGTGAGAAGTGAACAGCGAAAAGTACAAAATAACATTTGAATAAGCAGAAAAAGCAAATTCCCCAAATATTTTACCAAAAATCAGGTTTATAAATTAAAGCAAAGAAGTGAAGTGGAAATTGTCAAAGTGTTAATTGTAGCAAGCATCTGGAATTTCGCTTTGCTTTAAGGTTTTTTCTATCAAAGTTGGAGCAGAAAAAGCCAATTGTACACGGGCTCTCAGTTATTTTACACTTTGACAACCATCTGTTGGAATGTGTGTTTGTGTGTGTGTATTGTTTGTATATCTACATTTATTTAAGCGAAAAGCTTTTACTCCAAAGCCCTGACCCAAAGAATACTCTATACAAAGAATACTCTGTATAGAACTCCAATACGTATATCGGTTTGATATCGCTCGGTACTCTAGTCACTATTGGACAATGCGATAATGAATGAATTGCTCGCCTCATTGTCCTAAAGAGTTAAATTTTTTCCACCGCGGCTGTAGTTAAAGGTTAACCAAACAGCTGATTTATTCATATTCGTCGACGTTTTCTATGTGGCATACCTCTCCACCAAGTACTATGCTGGAATTCTGTAACTTATTTTGCGACCGATAATCGCAAAATCTACCGAGGCAAAAATTTCCCTCGATGCCACTGCGATGATTATCGGAAACATCTGTCAAAATATACTATACAAATCGACCGAAAATTCGTATAGAATATCATAATCGCAAAAATTATCGCAAATTTACGATACCGATCCGAAAATTGTCGCAAATTGGTTACAGAATAGGCCCACTGAGCTGTCAGTCACATACGTCGACGTCGATACCTCTGCGATGATTATCGGAAACATCTGTCGAAATATACTATAGAAATCGACCGAAAAATCGTATAGAATATCATAATCGCAAAAATGATCGCAAATTTACGATACCGATCCGAAAATTGTCGCAAATTGGTTACAGAATAGGCCCACCAAGCTGTCAGTCACATACGTCGACGCGTCGACGGGTTGACGTATTCTATGTGTCGGGCCTAATATGACGTCGTTCGAACACAATTATCGAGCAATCAGTGCCATTTTCAAAAAAAAAAATTTTGTGCAAAATTACAATTTTCAATAGAGAAAAAAACTTATGTGAAATGCAGTGCCGCGCCTGTAGAACTTTCTATTGTAATAAAGCAAAGGACATGAGCTATATTAATCCAAAGGATGGTAAAACATTGTATGAATATTTTAACGCCTGTACGCAACTGCAGGCCGCAAACGACGACGATCTACCCAAATTTTTATGCATAAAATGTATACAAAGCCTCCAACAAGCATACAGCTTTAGGAAGGAAGCTCATGCTTCAGATAAAGAGCTTAAAAGGATTTTGTTGGAATCGACGAAGGATGAACTTAAAAGGATTTTGTTGGAATCACCGAAGGATGAACTGCCTGTTTTGACATTTGATTCCACAGAGCAGTTAATTGGTTATACAAACACTTTAGAGGTACAAACAAAATTGTAGATTATAAACCAAACTATGATCATTATTATATGTAAGTATCTTTACACATAAGCGGATTCAGGGGGAAAGGCGAATTCCTGGATGCGCCCTTGTCTTTACATTAATCTGGATTTCCCTTTTAGTCGTTAAAACCAAGATTTCTATATACATTTACTTTTTAACACGCTTTTATTAGTTTCACCTGTATGTATTAGTGATGAGCGATATATCGCAAACGGTGATTTTTTCACTGTGAATAAAAAATCGCAACTGCGATCACTTTTTCTAAATCGCAGTTCACTACTTATTGGAACTGCTATCGATGTAGCAAGTAAGCAGTTCACCTATTTGAATCGCAAAATCAATATAAATTTCCTTTTGTTTACACTTCTGAGCAGACCACATACGTACAAACATATATAGAAATATAAGAAAAAAAAAATTATTGAATTTAAAATTGTCTTTGAAAAATGTTGACAACAGCGAAATTACTGCGGAATACGTTGTTGTTGCTATCATTTTTGCCACATAAAATGTTGACAGGTTATGTCGCTCAGAAAACGCAAAATGAATCTCTACCGGTAACTGAGGATTTTATAAGGCCATGCTCAAACAGAAGCGATACGATACAGCCCACAAACCAAAATCGTATCGCGTTGGTATCGCGTCATGCACAATTGATCGCGTTTTGGTTTGTGGGCTGTATCGTATCGCTTCTGTTTGAGCATGGCTTAACAGTCCATGCAATCGCAATAGCAGTTTAAAATCGCAGTGATTTTAAAATAGCAATCACTGAAATCACAGATATCGAAAAATCGCAGTTTCGCTCATCTCTAGTATGTATGTATGTATGTAAACATAGCATCCCTGTAGGGAAAATCTCTAGTTCCGAACTAGGTCGCTTCTAGTGCATTTTTCGACAATACTAGTGCGAGCTAAATCTCTTTTGCATGTTATCAACTGGCGAATTTAACACGGCGATGTCCTAGGCGGTGTCAATTGTCCCTCTCTGCACTACATTTTCGATAGTTCCGAACTAGTACTAAATTCTACAGTTTACACTAGTTCGTTTATTGGCACAATTTCGATAGTTCTGAACTAGCTACAAGTACCTAAAAATTCTACAGTTTTACATCTGCAGTTTAAGTGCAGCATTTGACACACTTCATGCAAGTGGCGCGATGGCCGACTGGCTAACGCATGTGCCTTTCAATCTGAGGGGAGCGGGTTCGAATCCTGTCGGTATCAAGGTGGATAATTTTTTTTATTTTTTTTTTTTAACTAATATTTTTTTATTTATTTATATAATAAAAATTTACATTATGTAATTTTTAAAAAGTAATAAAATAAAAAAAATTAAAAATAAGCCTGAGGGATCGGAAAAGCATAATTAAGGGAACATTTCATTTCATACAAGATGCAAATAGAAAACTCTTTATATAAAATGCTTCACTAATCATCTGAGAATTGCAGAAATATACAAAGCCGACGGCAATTGAACGAACGAAAAATTTTCATAGAATTTTTGTCACTTTGAAATAGCATACAAATCAAAGTGTCTTATAATGATCACTCAATTCTCTCCTTCTGAACTGGTGAGGGTCTAACTACAATTGATCTAGTTCCCCTTTGACACCTTTTCGCTAGTTCGGAACTAGAAATTTTGCTCACTAGTTATTGAGTTCCCTGCAGGGATATTTTAGGCGAAAGCGTGTGTATTCATACACTGAAGTTTTTCGGTGTGAGATGTGCTTATTACCCTGCAAAAAATGCGATCACTCCGGGATACATCCGGGACAACTCGCAAGGGAGCATGCGATTACTACCCATTTGTATCTCTTTATATGGGTTGAAGTGTTCTCTTTTGTTTGAGCATGTCCTATGAAGAGACTAATTGTACCCAGTTTGTACCCGAACGGGTAGCAAAAGCGCACAATTGTACCCGTTTTGTACGCGAACAGGTAGCAAATGCGACACATCCATTTGTGCGACTAATTGTACCCGTTTGATACCCTTTCGGGTACAATTCTTTTAAAATTAGTATACATATGTACCCGTTCGGGTACAATTGGGAACAATTGTAGACTAATTGTACCCGAAAGAGAGCGCTCCCGGACAAATCTTTTTAGAGACTCGTCGCACACTTTTTTACAGGGTACTTTTTAACACGCTTTTATTAGCTTCACCTGTATGTATGTATGTATGTATGTATGTATGTAACTTCATCCCATCCTAAAAGTTGCAACATTTAAATAATTATTTACCTGTTTTATTTTATTAGGTAATATCACCCGACAAACTTTCACCTGACACTCGCGTATGCAAAATAGAGGGACCAACATTTTCATCGGACCAGAAATTATTACCAAAACAATGCATATTGGCTGTGCCAACAAAGACAGAAGAGACAACATTGGTTAATGAGCAGTATGAAGTTTTAGAGGTAAACGTTGAAATCCTAGAATGAAAAAAAAAAATATATATATGAATACATACATAAGTAGGTACCTAATTTTTTATTAGAATCTTGACCCATTATCTATAATTGGACCGACTGAGAAACACGACGCATTTTTTCTGAGTGATCACCAAATTAGCATAACCAAAGATCAAATAAAAACAGAAAGCTTTGTTGATAACCTTGAGGAAACAATCGAAACTCAGTTCGAAAATGATTTAAATACCGAAGAACCAGCGTATAAAATTAAATATCAAAACTGTGGTATTAAAAATTTGAGCAAAATTCATAAATGTGATCACTGCGATTATAAATGCGGTGCAAAATATGTACTCAAAAAACATATTTTCGAATACCATGCAGGTAAAAGTTAAATAAATTAATTTCAAACTTACTAGTTGCAATTATTGCTATCCAGAAAACAAAGAAAACAAAAATTAATGAGCAATTAACAATGAACAGTTATCAAAGTTATTTTAAATTACAGAAGAAATTGTCTGCCGCCAATGCTCTAAGGTCTTGGACGGGCCAACAGAAATGAATGTACATAAACGACTTGTACACAATACTGAAGAGGATATCTGCTGCCCTTGGTGCAAACAGCTAAAGGCCCTACCCCCAAAGGATCTTTCTAAACATATACAAACGAAACATAAATGGAATTATGCAAGATATTATCCCCGGGTACGAATGGTTGGCAGAGGAGTAGATGATCCACTGCAATGTGAATTATGCAAACAGTTTTTCGGATCAGCTTCAGAGCTAGTCGCCCATACACAGGATCATACATTCAAATGTACAATATGTGAAATGACTTTTCGAAAATCGCCTACTTACAGAGTACATCTCAGGCGTAAACATGATCTAAAACCATCAATTTTAAAACCATTGTTAAATGAAGTTTCCATAGAGATGGCAGAGAAATGTGAGCTATGCTCGGAATATTTTAGTACGAAACGAAGACTTCGGTCACACATGAAACGTGTACATAATCAGACACAACGTGATTATTGTAGATCGGGGCAAGAGGAGAAACACATATGCGCATACTGCCGTGAGTATATGAAGCACTTGTTATTTTTTTTTTTTCTCAAACGCATTTAAATACAAATAAGTATTAATGGAATGCAATTACATTTGATTAAATATACATAGTTTCTTTATATCTGTGTTCATACGGAATAGTAACTTAAGACTATTTAAGGAAAAAATTAGTCAGCTTTGAAAAAGCTGAAAGAAATGCATTTCGGAGAGAACACTAGGGGCATTTCAGTTATTACATCTGGGTCTGGGTTAAGATAAATTTTTACTGAAACAATCCGGCTCATAATGAAAATTGGCTGCACTTGCAAAGAACTAAAAAGAAGAAGAAACATATACAACATATACCCAGCAGTAAAAAACTGAAATGAATCCTTTATGAATCACTGATGAAATTCATCATGAGGAGGCATCAGTGAATGCTTTCGGCTATGTTCAGAAACACAGTATGAAACGCAACAGCGGCAGTAATTATTTTTTTGATGATTGTGATGAGCAACGCTTCATGCAAAATTTACGTTTATGAACGCTCTGCTTCTACTACAAAAGCAGATTGCGCTTCAAACTGAGTTTCTGAACAAAGCCTATATATAAAGGCTGCTGAATTTTTTCAAATAAATGGTTTGCTTTCCTCATGCCTATATGACTCCGTTCGGAGCCGGCATAAAACTGGGAGAGAAGCTCGGTCATAAAACTCGTCAGAGTTATAATAGCGCAAAAACAATTCTTCTGTACGTTGAAAAGAGACAATTACTCCCTCAAAAACAATTTGATTGACTTTAAACTTCAAACTAAATGAAAATAACTATTTCAAAAATTATTTTTTTGGAAATTTGAATTTAAATTACTGAAATAAATTATGAAACTCAAATGGCGGGATAGTTATGTATTCCATGTTATAAGGAGAAGCCAGTGCGCAGTATAATTTTCCTTCCGGACTTCTTCTTTCCCCTTACGGCCAAAGCAGAAGCTTACAAGAGGAAAATTTGAAATTTGTATTTCCATATATTTTTTATTTTAAATATAATTTGTTTTATAGTTGTCAAATTGAAAACTTTGTCAGAAAAGCTGCCGAATGTCAAAAAACCTACCGAAATACAAGCTGGCTCGTTGGTTTTTAACCGCCTAGATGGTATTTCGTTTGGTTTTTTCAATATAGCTTGCTCGCTTGCACCAACGCAAAACGATAGTGATGAATATTCAACAAAGAATCATCAATGGTCATTTTGCAGTGAAACAAATTTACTGTAGGGTATATGTATATATATGTATACATACACAAATGTCACTTTTCAGTTCTGCCAAATCAAAAAAGCACTGTGCTGCCAAATCAGCACGGAAAAAACAAATCGAACAGGGCGGATCAAAAATTGAACCAGCAATTTATCTGGTTTAATCGAGCTGAAATCTTTGTTGTTGCATTTACATGCAAAAATTTTTATCTGGGTTAGGATCACCGTATGTGAAACACGGCTACTGTGTAGTTTTTTTTTTTAACTCAGTCTCTGACTTTCAACCAGCTACAACGAAGCTACTGTTCCATATTAATACAGATATGTATTCCTTTCTGGTGCTGTGCAAATTTATGACCCTTTTATAATTCAAAACTCCACCGATAATTTAATTATTAATTGTCGGTTTGGTATTATGGTTTTCAACTCAACTGTTCGCTTATTTGTCTTAGCTAAGTTGTTAAAAGTATTATGGTTGACAACCAAATAAATAATAGATGAAGTCGCCAGCAAATAAAGGAACTTGGGAACAGTTTTCTGTCGAATTTAATTATTATGGAATCCATAATATGGATTGAGTTGTTAAACCATGAACTTGCGGCATGCGTGGTATACACAGCAGTGGTTCACTGTGTAACATTGAAAAAGTACTTTTTGCGAGAAACAGCTCAAGTTGTAGGTCTAGTCAAGTATACAAAAACTGCATACTTAGAATTTCCAATACACCCTCAAAATCTGGAGTAGGGGCCAAAAATCCCCTTTTCATGCGTTAAGTCATCGCCTTAACCCGGGTAGCATACAAATTTAGCAATTTTAGTTTGAAAAAATTCACAGTCGAAATTGATTAATAACAGTCTTATTCCCTTCAGGCCCGGTTATACTTGCATACACTTTAAGGCCTCCTCAAACAGACGCGATACGATACAGCCCACAAACCAAAACGCGATCAATTGTGCATGACGCGATACCAACGCGATACGATTTTGGTTTGTGGGCTGTATCGTATCGCTTCTGTTTGAGCATGGCTTTAGAACTGTAGGCAAGCTTTGAGATGGGATTTTGGGAAATTCACCTCCCAAATGAACATCGACAGAAGAGGGTTGCCAGCACAGCGAAAATACGTGAAATAAATATTTTAAAGTTGTGGTAGAATGGTGTTATATTAGGTGTACTCGCGTACAGCAATTTGTTGCAATTTATTACAATTTTGCAACAAATATCCGCTTTTTCCATTTTTTTACGCAAAAAAATTGCAGAAGTGATGGAAATGAGAGAGCAAAGTGACGTTTATTTTTGTGAGAGGCTGCAAAATTCTGCTTGACAAATTTTTTCCATCACATTTGTCCAGCAGCAAAACAGCTGATGAAAAAACATATGTTTGTAATTTGCGAAAATTGCAAAATTGAAATTCAAAATTAAAAAAGTTAAATATGGACGAATTAATTATGAAAGATGTAAATAAATAACATTTGATTATGTCTGCATCTGTACTTGAGCTAAATTTCGAATGATAACAGCAGCATTGTATGTTTGTTTCTTAATGTAGGAAGTCCGCCGGTTACCCTCTGCTAACTTATGTGTATGCATGTATGTATGCACGTCAATATGCAATGCCAGCAGGCAGTCGCAACTCCATAGTTATATGTATATGTACATACATACATGTTTCTTTATTAGTAAAATATAATGCATGCATAATCTACTGCTGAAACTAAGCTAAAGTAATACAAATTTCCTCTAAATTTTTGTAAAAATAGGATTTGTTTATATTTTGTTAATTCTTATAGTTTTAATTTGATCAGCTGTTCGTCTTTGCTGCAAGTTTTGAATAGATTTGCATTTTTTTACTTTTTTGGATAATTATCTCTGGTGGGAGGAAAAATCGTTTTTGGCGAGATAGAGAGTGATAGAGGCAGACAGAGAAAAGCTGCTGGAAAAAGTAAGCGAATACAACTATTTTTTAATATTATAATATTGGAAAAAACATATGTGTATTCATTTGCATAATTAGAAAATGCTCCTTGACCTCACTACTTTATTACAAATACGACAGTTTTCTTGTTTTTTTTTTGTTTTCAAGTTCTAAAGTTTTTTAGAGCAGCTGATATGCAAGTCTGATGTGTGGTGTGCTGTAATGTCCGCTATATTCACCTCCAGAAAGGACAATCATTTTTCCTTTTTCACCTAACCTTGCCTACAGGTCTACAGTGCTTGCATAGCATAGCAAAGCAGGGCAGCGCAAAACATATAGCGAATAGAGCTGATTATTAGAGCTGTCAAACTATCGACGATACTATCGATAGTATCGATAGTCTAGTCACTTTAAATAACTATCGATAGTTTTACTACTATCGCGACTATCGTATATACTAGGGCTGATGATTTGACCCGGGTAATGAGATACCCGGGTACCCGGGTAGTGAATGAAGCCCTACCCGGGTATTAAAATGCCCGGGTACCCGGGTAATGCCCGGGTACCCGGGTTTTTTATTACCCGGGCAGGCCCGTTCGGCCCGGGTAGCCGGGCATCGAAAAATTACCCGGGTACCCGGGCGACCTCGAAACTGTTAGAAATGAAATTTTAAAGACTCCGTATGTATAGAAAGATCGTACAATATGAGTATCAAACGAAAGGAGATGGCTTCTGGTTTCATTTGGACTTCGATATGTTTCGATAAATTAATCGATAACTGAGTTATCGGTCAAAATGTTATTGCCCAAAAACATTAAAATTATACTACAATATGGGTGTCAAACGAAAGGGGATGGCCCCAGGTTTCATTTGAACTTCGATATATTTCGATAAATTTATCGATAACTGAGTTATCGGTCAAAATGTGATTGCACAAAAACCTTAATATTACCTTACAATATGGGTATCAAACGAAAGGGGATGGCCCCAGGTTTCATTTGAACTTCGATATATTTCGATAAATTTATCGATAACTGAGTTATCGGTCAAAATTCGATTGCACAAAACCTTAATATTACCCTACAATATGGGTATCAAACGAAAGGGGATGGCCCCAGGTTTCATTTTAACATCGATATATTTCGATAAATTTATCGATAACTGAGTTATCGGTCAAAATGTTATTGCCCAAAACCTTAATATTACCCTACAACATGGGTATCAAACGAAAGGGGATGGCCCCAGGTTTCATTTTAACTTCGATATATTTCGATAAATTAATCGATAACTGAGTTATCGGTCAAAATGTGATTGCACAAAAACCTTAATATTACCCTACAATATGGGTATCAAACGAAAGGGGATGGCCCCAGGTTTCATTTGAACTTCGATATATTTCGATAAATTTATCGATAACTGAGTTATCGGTCAAAATGTGATTGCACAAAAACTTTAATATTACCCTACAATATGGGTATCGAACGAAAGGGGATGGCCCCAGGTTTCATTTGAACTTCGATATATTTCGATAAATTTATCGATAACTGAGTTATCGGTCAAAATGCGATTGCACAAAAACCTTAATATTACCCTACAATATGGGTATCAAACGAAAGGGGATGGCCCCAGGTTTCATTTGAACTTCGATATATTTCGATAAATTTATCGATAACTGAGTTATCGGTCAAAATGCGATTGCACAAAAACCTTAATATTACCCTACAATATGGGTATCAAACGAAAGGGGATGGCCCCAGGTTTCATTTGAACTTCGATATATTTCGATAAATTTATCGATAACTGAGTTATCGGTCAAAATGCGATTGCACAAAAACCTTAATATTACCCTACAATATGGGTATCAAACGAAAGGGGATGGCCCCAGGTTTCATTTGAACTTCGATATATTTCGATAAATTTATCGATAACTGAGTTATCGGTCAAAAACCTAATTTTGTACGATATATCGACCAAATTTTTTGTGTCACTTTATATACTTTTGTTGTAGAAACTAAGCACATTGTATGCCAAAAAAGCAGTACTATATTAATTTGAACTCTTTCCTATATAATACAGCCAGAAATATCATAATCTTTGTAAATACCCAGCAGTATTTGAGGTAAGGAGGTGCATATTCAATAGAATATTCATTATGAAAAATAGCCTGAAAGTAAGTTCAAAATTCATTGCTGAAAAAATAACTGAACACGCAGTGAAGACATCAGGTGTACTGAAATACATGCTGTGGAAGTTCTCCCTGCGTATTCAGGCCTTTTTTCCTACAGAAACTCTCCCTTCTCCTTCGGCAGTTTTTAGGTAGTTGATTTTCGACGCCATCTCTATATAAAAACGAAAGGGAAAGTTCAGATATTAGAACTACATCTCTACTGAATATTCAGTAGGAAATATGTGCTGTTTTCCAGCTGATAAATACTGCTGGGTATGTTCTGAGAAAAAAAACCCGCATGTAGCACAGTACACGTGATGGAAGTTAACTTATTACATTAAGACCAGCCACAAATGACAGCAGAAAACGCGCAGAACTTGGGCAGGCAGAAAACGCCGGTTTACAAAAACCCTCGATTTCCTTGTACTTCTGCCAATGGGCACACATGAAGACGCGCGTTTCTATGGCTTTCTGCGCAAGTTCAGAGCGTTTGCTGCCGTCATGTGTGGCTGGTCGAAGAGTAATTATAACAAAAAAATCTGAAGTAAAATGACGTCTAAGCTTGTTACTTTGTTTTGCTTTTATTAAATTTTTTAAACCATGTTAAATTAATCCAAAATGAAGTAAGATATCCTATACAAATAAAACGCTTAAGGTTTCAGACAAATCGCAAAAAATAGCATACCTTTGACCCATATCTGGCTGCCCGACCTATGAATAATAATCAGTACATCCTACGTGAAAGCCCTGCACAATACCTTTCGGGAGCATCCCATGGGAAATGGTAAATTTGTCCCGTACAAACATTTCGATTTCTCACACATATACCAGTTTTTCAAATGCAAGCTTCTGCTTTTGTTTAGAAATTAGCCACAAAATATTGATGAACCAGAAACTTTGTTTGATAACCTTTTGGCTTGTCGGTAAATTGTAAATATTTAAACCATTTGTCCCGTACAAACAATGTAAAAAATTACATTACAGCATTTTTAATTCTTTTGGAATAAACTTATTTCTAATATTTTTTCTGTTTGAATAAAACTTGATATTAGCGCTACCACATTTACTTTTTTATTTTTATCGAATACAATTAATTTGCCAAAAATTGCTCCTGGTTTGCATAAACCAAGGATCATGGTAGACCAGTCCTATCACGTACAAACACATAACTTTTTTAAGATTTTGCATGCATACACGAATATTTCAAAAGCAAGTTTCTGCTTTTAATAAGAGTATTATCAAACAGTAATAATGCACCAGATATTCTGTTGGTTAACATTTTGGTGTGCCTTTAATTCAAATCGAAAACTGTAAAAATTCGTACAATTTGTCCCGTAAAAACCTTCATTTGATACCAATATTGCTCAGAAATATTCCGTGGTTAACCAATACCCGCATTCTAGAAATTGCCATCGCTAAATGAGATCGCCATCCCCTTTCGTTTGATACCCATATTGTAAGGTAATATTAAGGTTTTTGTGCAATCGCATTTTGACCGATAACTCAGTTATCGATAAATTTATCGAAATATATCGAAGTTAAAATGAAACCTGGGGCCATCCCCTTTCGTTTGATACCCATATTGTAGGGTAATATTAAGGTTTTTGTGCAATCGCATTTTGACCGATAACTCAGTTATCGATAAATTTATCGAAATATATCGAAGTTCAAATGAAACCTGGGGTCATCCCCTTTCGTTTGACACCCATATTGTAAGGTAATGTTAAGGTTTTTGTGCAATCAGATTTTGACCGATAACTCAGTTATCGATAAATTTATCGAAATATATCCAAGTTTAAATGAAACCTGGGGCCATCCCCTTTCGTTTGATACCCATATTGTAGGGTAATATTAAGGTTTTTGTGCAATCGCATTTTGACCGATAACTCAGTTATCGATAAATTTATCGAAATATATCGAAGTTCAAATGAAACCTGGGGCCATCCCCTTTCGTTTGATACCCATATTGCAGGGTAATATTAAGGTTTTTGTGCAATCGCATTTTGACCGATAACTCAGTTATCGATAAATTTATCGAAATATATCGAAGTTCAAATGAAACCTGGGGCCATCCCCTTTCGTTTGATACCCATATTGTAGGGTAATATTAAGGTTTTTGTGCAATCGCATTTTGACCGATAACTCAGTTATCGATAAATTTATCAAAATATATCGAAGTTCAAATGAAACCTGGGGCCATCCCCTTTCGTTTGATACCCATATTGTAGGGTAATATTAAGGTTTTTGTGCTATCGCATTTTGACCGATAACTCAGTTATCGATAAATTTATCGAAATATATCGAAGTTCAAATGAAACCTGGGGCCATCCCCTTTCGTTTGATACCCATATTGTAGGGTAATATTAAGGTTTTTGTGCAATCGCATTTTGACCTATAACTCAGTTATCGATAAATTTATCGAAATATATCGAAGTTCAAATGAAACCTGGGGCCATCCCCTTTCGTTTGATACCCATATTGTAAGGTAATATTAAGGTTTTTGTGCAATCGCATTTTGACCGATAACTCAGTTATCGATAAATTTATCGAAATATATCGAAGTTCAAATGAAACCTGGGGCCATCCCCTTTCGTTTGACACCCATATTGTAAGGTAATGTTAAGGTTTTTGTGCAATCAGATTTTGACCGATAACTCAGTTATCGATAAATTTATCGAAATATATCCAAGTTTAAATGAAACCTGGGGCCATCCCCTTTCGTTTGATACCCATATTGTAGGGTAATATTAAGGTTTTTGTGCAATCGCATTTTGACCGATAACTCAGTTATCGATAAATTTATCGAAATATATCGAAGTTCAAATGAAACCTGGGGCCATCCCCTTTCGTTTGATACCCATATTGTAAGGTAATGTTAAGGTTTTTGTGCAATCAGATTTTGACCGATAACTCGATAAATTCTCGTTTTTGAGGAACAAAAGCAAACGTCTGAACATCCAAACATCGCTACATATGTACATTTCTCGTTCATCCATAAACGAGCGGCCTATTGTGGTAAGCAGCGTTTGTCGCATTAGCCGGCATCAACAAGAATGCCCGGGTACCCGGGTACCCGGGCATTACCCGGCTGCCCGGGTAGTAAATGGGCCGGGTACCCGGGTACCCGGACAATACCCGGGTACCCGGGCAATACCCGAAAACCCCGGGTACCCGGGCATTACCCGGGTACCCGGGTACACGGGTATCATCAGCTCTAGTATATACTCTTTCCCAGCGCATTTGACATTTACCCATTTCCACATTAATTCTCAAAGCACAATTTTTTATTGAGAACACATTGCCGTATAAGAAACCAAAAATTTCCGAAGTGTTGAATCAAATACAGAGAGCAAAAAAACCGATGTAATCCTGAAGAAGAGCCAGTACTTGGAGCAAGTTAACTCTGCACCAAACACAAACCCACCTGCAAACAATTTTTTTTTGTATCACGGCATCATCTGTACTCGCTGGTTATAATAGCCGTAACGCAACGGATGCAGCTGTGACTTTAATATCTATTGTATGTGAAAGGCATGTGATTGATTACAATGAACGGTAGAAAGCGGCGAGAACCGTAAGCATCTGTTGATTTTAGATTTCTTCCGTATTCTTACGGCAATTTGACAGTTCTCTTTGCTGTGACAAAACAGAATACCGTTAGCAAAAATTTTTTTTAAACATTTTATAAAATAAATATGAGCGAATTCGAGGAAAGACTTAATAACGGCGTGTGTCGTCATGAAATCACCAACAAATTGAAAGTTTCCTTGTTGGGGTAAGTGGAAAGTTTCCTGTTTTAAATTGGTAAACAAAGTACAATATTTACAGCTGTGGCAAATGTCAAAGACGGCAGTTAACGCACTATTATAACTGCCTTATGTTTGTCACCGTTCTCTATCGGTACGGCTTCCGTCCCGTTCCGCTATTATAACCAGCGCAGTAGAGTCTGAACGCATGTTCAGTAAAGCTGGTTTAATTGTAAGTGATAGGCGGTCGAGTTTAAAACCAAAAAAAGTCGATGTGTTATTATTCTTACAAAAAAATTTTTATGAATTGGAAAATCAGTTGGTATTTTTAAAAGTAAGGCAGCGAAAAATAAATGGATTTGAAAAAAACATATAAAATGGGTCGATACTATCGATAGTATCGATAGTCACCCTTAGGACTATCGTAAAACATCGATGGTCGTGACTATCGATAGTTTGACAGCTCTACTGATTATACTTCGCATAGCCGTGCAACCATGGTTAATTAATAAAAGTTTTCGCATCCCGACATTCGTACATACATACACACTCCATGTACATTGTCTGTGTATTCTGTGGTGCTTCTGTCAAAATCATAGTTCGCCTTTGTAGAAATCATAGTGCACCATGCTAAAAATTGATCCAAGTTTGATATAAGCACAATTGTTAATGTAAAAAAGTAGAAAAAAGTAAAAAAATCAGCTGTTTAGTAAGTTACCCTGTATAAATTAGCCTTGCGTGCAACCCTTCGCACACTCAATACACACACATTCGCGTTGCCAAATGTCAAATCGCATAGCACATAACACAGAAATCAAAATTCAACAGACTTGTATGCTGTGCCCTGTGCCGCTATGCGTTGAGTAATCGATTACACGGAAAGCCCATTAAACAGATTTTGTATGTGACAGTTCTTATGTTGTGCGCTGCTGTGCTATGCAAGTATAACCGGACCTTTACACGAACGATAGCTTTGACGAACAATAGCCGTGAAGACGATATCGTCTCAGTGATGGTAGATACTTTTTTAGAAATTCCCTACAGAGCAAGAAAAAAATCCCTACTTTTCCCTACGCTTGTTTCAAATTTTCCCTACGTAATTCCCTACACTTTTTTAGTTATTTCCATGCTAGAACAATGAAAAAACCGCACGTCTTTTCTTTTACTAAATAATGTAAATCGGCTGTTCTACTGCATACTGCATACACACTGGCTCTCAAAGAAATAAAAAAAATTACAATAAAATACTGATGATGTACTGTTTTGAACAATTATTATAATAAAAAAAATATATGTATTAATGCGTTGTATGTAACATATATATCGCACGTTTTATGCAATAGGGATTTCACTCGAAATTTTCAATTTCTGGGGTTTTGCCATATATTTCAATAACTGGGTCATGCCTTTGAGTCTAGTCTTATAAAATACTCAAAACGATAAAAATGGCGGAAGTAAAAGTGATTTTGTAGTTAGCCGTAAAAGGAAACTCTTTGAAGTTATAAGAGCCTATACTCACTTGCGACTCAATCGATTTAGTCGAATTGGGCTGTTGTATGCAAATCCAACTGTTTCATTTGTTCGACTAATTGAATGTAGTGTGAATGCTTCCATACATTCCCATGCAAATCAAAGCCCGACTAAATCGATTGAGTCGCAAGTGTGTATAGGCTCTAAAAGTTTGTTTGCGTTTTCCCAAAAAAAAATTTTTTTTAGTTAAATCCCTATTGAATAAAACGTGCGATATATAGGTAGGTAGACGTAGGCATATAAATATGTAAGGGAACGAAATTGAAATTCTCAAATATTTTGAAATTCCGAACACAAATCAGAATTATTCTTATGATTATACTCGTTGTGATTTTTTGCACTTAAATTCCATTTTCGCTGACACTAATTGGAATGATGTGCTTGGCTCTGATGATGTCTCTTTTTGTTTCAAAGAATTTAAGAATGTTATTATTAAATGCTGTAACGAAAATGTACCAATCTTCAGAGATCGTCCTTATAAGCTCCCCTGGTTTTCTAGAGAGCTAAAGCGTCTAAAGAACTTGAGAAATAAGTTTTTTAAAAAGTTCAGATTAATTAATGATCAGACATACTTTGAGTTATACTCTACTTACAGAGATGAATTTACACAGTTAAATAATACACTGTACAATAGCTATATAAATAGCGTTGAAACTAATATTAAAGCGAACCATAAATATTTCTGGCGCTATTTTAAATCCAAGAAAGGAATTTCTGATATCCCTAGAAGTGTTTCATATAACGGAATTACTGCGAACTCAATTACAGACGCAGTAAATCTCTTTGCAGATTTCTTTGCATCTAATTTTGTTTCAGATGAGGAAGCACTTAGTGCAGAACGTTCAAATGTTAGTGTTGGTTGTGCTCAACCTCCCTCCTTCACTCTTGGTTTCTTAGCCATTTGTGACGAAGAGATTGTTAACGGCATAAATAATCTAAAGCCATCTACAGGTACCGACCTGGATGGCATATCAGTTAGTCTGTTGAAAAATTGTCCTGCTTTAGTAGAGCCATTGAAACACATTTTCAATAAATCGCTCGAATCTGGAATTTTTGCTGATGACTGGAAGGTTTCTTCCATCTGTCCCATTCATAAAAGTGGCAATAAATGCGATGTACATAACTATAGACCAATCTCCAAGTTAACAACTATTTCCAAGCTCTTCGAGAGTGTGATGATGTCAAAAATTTGGTTTAACATCAAGCAATTCATCATTCCTAATCAACATGGTTTTGTAGCAGGCAGATCTACAGTTACTAATTTAGCGGTTTTCACCGACGACTGTTTTGAAGCTTTCTCTCTAGGTCATCAAGTTGACACAATCTACACAGACTTTTCCAAAGCCTTCGACAGGATATCACATTCCATCTTAATTGCCAAACTCTCGCATCTTGGTTTCAATTCGGGTCTCCTCACATGGTTTAAGTCATATCTAATTAATAGAAAAAGTTCGGTTGTCGTAGACGGAGTTCACTCCAAAGCAATAACCTGCACATCAGGTGTGCCGCAAGGCAGTATTTTGGGACCTTTGCTTTTCATTTTGTATGTCAATGATATATCTCTATGTTTTTCAAGGGTAAAGTTTTTGATGTACGCAGATGATCTAAAAATCTACCATATAATTAAAGAGCGAAATGATTATATCACCCTCCAGGAAGAGTTGGATAAATTTCACACTTGGTGTAAGCTTAATCAACTCAATCTTAATGTCAGTAAATGTCACCAAGTAACATACTCAAAGCTTCAGAAGCCCATTGAAACCTCATATCGTATATGTGGTACTGCTTTAGCTCGGTTTAGCGAGGTGAAAGATCTTGGTGTCTTCTTTGATGCAAAGTTTTTATTCGTCACGCACATAAATTATATTATCTCAAGCTCGCTTTCAATGCTCGCTTTTATTCGTCGAAATAGTAAATGTTTCAATAATCCGTATACTCATAAAACTTTATATTCAGCATATGTCCGCTCCAAACTGGAGTATGCTACTTTCATTTGGAGACCGTATCATCAGACACATATTAATCGGTTGGAATCGGTTCAGAAAAAATTTATGAGATATGCACTGCTATCTCTCAATTTCTCTGAACCGGTCCCATCATACTTATCACGCTGCCAGCTAATCGAGTTAATGACTTTAAATAATCGGAGGGTATATTTATCAATTTCTTTCATGGTTGATATAATCTCGGGCAAAATTGATTGCCCAAATCTACTAGGTAAAATCAAATTTAATATTCCGGTTAGACATTTTCGTACTTTCGAACTGTTTTATATCAGCTATAGCAAAACTGTTTATAGCTCCAATGCTCCTATTAGAAGAACTCTATTAGAAATTAATAAGTTCTCAAGTTCTATAGACCTAGATCCCTCCCTCTCGAAAAATGTCTTGAGTAAAAACCTCAAGACTTTTTTACTATATTATAATAACGCCTAGATTTAAGTAATATTATTTTTAATACTCATATATTTACCTATCTTACATGGTCTGTATATATTTAGACTATAACAAATAAATAAATAAATAAATAAATTTCATTGATACTATCATAGGTACAGCATTTCTCTAAAAAATAATAAAAAAAGCTATTGCGTCAAATACTTTGCTTTAGCCCATATGACACTACGTTTTTTCTGGTATTATACAAGGTTTTTTGTGTGAAGGAGATGGTCAAATACAGTTTTGCGTTGGTGTAAGCGAGCAAGCTATATTGAAAAAGCCAAACGAAATACCAACAAAATGCCATCTAGTTGGTCGTAAGGGGAAAAAAACAATCGGAGCTAAGAGCGTAGCCAGAGCAAAAAAATCTTTTGCTCCGATGCCCTGATTAAAAGTATCGTATTATTAGATATATATATCTGAACTATATAGTTTACTATACGGTATTCTCTCTCCAATTACGTCATTGAAGGGTTCGCGATTTAACTCGTCTTCGCCGCATTTTCATTATTCAGATCGACAGTGTTGAAGTGAAAAAAAGTTGAATTGAAATTTTGATTTGAATTTGCCAAAAAATCCCTACATTTAGCTATTTTATAAAAATCTGTCCTTCTTTCCCTCACTTTTTTCCGACTAAAATCCCTACATGTAGGGAATTTTCCCTACGTATCACATCACTGTATCGTCTGATTTTGGTATTATGAAACTTACGTTGCCGATATCGTCTAGCGTAACGTTGATCGCCAGCAACGCAAAAAGAAATGTCAAATTTGCAACGCTGTGCTCATATGATTCATCGTTCAAGAAGGTAGGCGCAGTGGCGAGTTCATATATTTTGTTACTGCAGTTAGCTTCTTTGCATTACTTTTCTGCCGAATCTATATAATTAGTGTTAATTGACGTTAGTGGGTAGAGAAACACGTCCATTGATAGAGTGTAATGTCAAAATGTTATTTCGCCTTGGTTAAAATATGAATTCACTTGGGACTCGCCTTGTATGCCATATTTGATGAAACATCAAAGTCATGCAATTTGACATTTATTTTGCAAATAAAACGTTGAAAGTTGCCACAAAATTATGTTTCACTTGAAAAATGCCAACGAACACACAAGATATTCCACGAATAATACGTGAAAAAATGTAAAATCAAAACAAAGTAAAATAATTTGACAACCTATAAAACAGAAAGAAGAGCAATTATCTATCTCTGACCGTTCGTATTGGGCCATGATGTTAACTCGCTCTGATTTTGACATTATACTCTACCTTTGTAAAAAAGAAATTTTGGAATTCGCCACTGCGCCTACCTTCATAGATCTCATGGGCATGCACCAGAAATTGCGTGCTTGTTGTTTTTTTTGCAATCTATAATAAGAATAAAAAACACATTAAGGTTGTTCTCTCTCTGTTATTTTGGCCTCGCAAATTTGCCGAAATGCAAGAATTATCTAAAGAAGGATATCGTAGTAGATAAGCTGATTGGAATTGTGTATGTATACTAAAAAGTGTGAATGTCAGACAAAACGAATTGGGAAAAATTTTACATTGAAATTCATTTCTCTCCTCTTTCACATTGACATTTTTAAAGAAGAAACAAGATAAAGCAAACGCAAGTAACTTAACCTGTATTGGATAAGCCTTGCCGAAATGACATAAGTGTGATAAATTTGCCGAGCACAACAACAAAATACACGTCTTGTCAAATTTGGAGCTTCGGCAAATTTCTCATACCCCAACCCGTGATATGTGATATCATGAGAATAATATCACGGGAAATGCAACCATGTTATTACATTCACAATAGTCTTCTATGAGAAGTGAGTTTGAATTTATGTTTCTAGGTCTTTTTAAAGTATTTTATTTTATTCAGATAAAAAATTAATTAATTCGAAATTGAAGCAAGCAAAGCAAAGCGACAACAGTCGTATAAAGATTGGAAAGAATATGACTAACATGCTAGTTCACAATTAAGACAGTTAGAATTTTATTTTCTTAAAGGTGCGCTCTCTCTGTGTGGCAAATTTCTCAAGATATCATGATATCTCGGCAAAAATATTAGACACAGAGAACAACCTTATTGATTATATAAAATGCATAATATTCAAAATATACTTACTTTCTGTTACTTATTTTCAAGTTTTCTGCCAAAACGATACCTCCGAACCTATCGTTTGATTTTGACAGTTCGTTTTCGCGTTCACAACTTCTGTTCGTGATTGGGAATACCAATTTTTTACGTTTTCAATGAAACAATCAGGTTTTTTCGTCTTGGCTTTCGCTTTGTTTGTCGCATCGTCATTCAAAAAGTACTTTAATTTTTTTATTTTGTCACACAGTGTTATTTGTTTCTAAAAAAATTTAGATAGCAAAATAATACAATAAGGTTGTTCTCTCTGTGTGATTTTGGCCTGGCAAATTTGCCGAGATGACATAAGTGTGATAAATTTGCCGAGAACAACAACAAAAAACACGTCTTGTCAAATTTGGAACTTCGGCAAATTTCTCATACCCCAACCCGTGATATTTGATATCATGAGAAAAATATCACGGGTATGCAACCATGTTATTACATTCACAATAGTCTTTTATGAGAAGCGAGTTTAAATTTATGTTTGTAGTTCTTTTTTTAAGTATTTTATTTTATTCAGATAAAAAATTAATTAATTCGAAATTGAAGCAAGCAAAGCAAAGCGACAACAGTCGTATAAAGAGTGGAAAGAATATAACTAACATGCTAGTTCACAATGAAGTCAGTTCAAATTTTATTTTCTTAAAGGTGCGCTCTCTCTGTGTGAGAAATTTCTCAAGATATCATGATATCTCGGCAAAAAGATTAGACAGAGAGAACAACCTTAATATCCTTAGTGGATCTAAGTTAATGATAATGCCATGAAACACATCTCTAAGAGCCCGTGCACAATTGACTTCTACCTCGCTTTGCTTCAGAGTTTTGCTTTGACAGTTTCGTTCAGCATGTGCTTTTCAAAGGGACATGTTCACAATTGAGGTGAAGCGAGTAAAGCAAGGTATAAAGTTAGCCATGTTTCAACTTTTTTACACTTTGACAAACATCTCCCCTTGTGTGTGTGTGTGTATATCTACACTTATTTTAGCGATTTCGCGCAATTTCGTGAGAATTGAACAGAGAAAAGTAAAAAATAACATTCGAATAAGCAGAAAAAAGCAAATTCCCCAAATATTTTACCAAAAATCAGGTTTATAAATTAAAACAAAGAAGTGAAGTGGAAATTGTCAAAGTGTTAATAGTCCGGGAGCCAGCTGGCATTTTGAGTGACACATTTTAAGAGAGCTAAGATTTTCAGGTTATGTCGCCCTCGTGTTGCTAATAAACGAGGTGAACGTCAGCTGCCATGGTAGCGGTGGGTGTGGCCGCGGCAGCCACCCAAAACCGCAAAATTTCGAGAAAAAAAAACTCATATTAAGAGCACTGAGACTTTGTGTGTACTTTGTTTTTGATGCAAGGAAACAGAAAAAACTAATCAGCTGACTTTAGGGTGGGGGGAAGTACGTCAGCTGCGCCCCCCAACATGTCAAAAGTAGGCGAATTCTGAAGTCATATTAAGAGAGCTGAAATTTGAGGAGGTGATAGTAGACGGTACCAGTTTAACAAAAAAAAACGTCAGCTGCAGTTTCCGTGGTGGAAAAGTGCTCAGCTGGCGACCTAAAGATACGGCGCATCGTCATGGGCGCGGGCGCGATGCATGCTTTCACTGCATCTGCTGAGCACTTTTCCGCTGCGAAAACTTCAGCTGGCAATTTTTTTCGTTTAAATCTTACTGATAACTGTTAGTTTACGAAGTTTTAGCTTTCTTAATATCGAATAACTATGTATTTTTATTAATCAAATAGTGCGTACCTATATGCGCGCGCGCTACGCCTATATCACGGAAGCGGCTACTTCGCTCTCGTGCTTAATTGTGTTATAGACCACTAAATTATTATTTAATTCAATATTTAAGCATTTATGTAAAAAAATACAATAATGTTATTCCAAATATTCCTTATAATCGCCCTCAAATCCTGGCTCGCTTTCGTGGTCGCTGGAGTCCATGTCGATCGTCGGAATCCGAGCCATGCGTTCGTCCTCATCTGTAGGAAAACATAATAAATAATATATTATAATATATAATTATGCATAAAAATAGCATAACATAATAATAAAACGATGCAACTATTGTGACCTGGTGTAATACTTTTTCTTCCTTGATTGTAACATCGCCGGCAGAAGGGGGTAGCTGTTCGCCACCGAACCATTTAAATACATAATCAGCAAGAATAAAATAATACTTTTCTAAAGCGAAATTTTACGCTGAATATTATCTCCATTTTTTGTGGCAGACCCAGATTCTGAGATATCAGTTAAAATGTAGAAAAAGCCATATAAGTATGCAAGACTTTGCTCACATAAGCCTCATCAAAAAAAAAAGTATTAGCCATTCACATCCAAGGGAGCTGGTAAAGGCAGTTCCAACAAATATTTTTTGCCTTCATACTCAAAATTGGTCAGTAGTTTGGTTACAATAGCAAAAAAATCGAATTTTTTTAAAGAAATTTCAGATTCGATTGTCCTAAAATCATAAAAGCTGTATAGGTGAGAAAAAATTAGTTTTAAACAAACTGCTTGTGGACATCTAGGTAACAAAAAGTTACTTTATTGCAAAATTATGGAGCAAACAAATTTAATATGCCGCCTAAAATTAATTGCTTGCATTCACATCTTGATAATTTCCCTACAAATTTAGGTGCTGAAAGTGATGAATATGGTGAGAAATTTCATCAGGACTTAATAGTTTTTGAAAGGCGATATCAAAGATCTTGGTAGGAGCACTCAGAAAAAGAAACATCAACACGATTCGTGTAAAATTAACACGACCGATCTTTACACGTAGAACAGCAACAATTTTTTTCAAATTACACGATGTGTGAAACATGACTTTTAATTTATAAACGTCATCAGAAATTTTGGTAAATTCAACCAAATTTTATTGTTGATAAAACATGAAGCAATTTTAAAATATACAAGATGATTCAAATATAAAATTTTATTCCTAAATGTCATTCGGAATCGGTTTTATTTAACATGACGATAGTATAAATACAATCTCCAAAAAGTGTTAAAAAAAGAATGTCAAAACAATTTTGAAACAAAGACAATTTTGTTTTCCAAGCTTTGAAGTTCTTCTGTTCGTGCAAGAGGAATATTATTTATTTATTTAATTTTTTTTAAATAAAAATAAAGTTTTGCGGTTTTGAATTAATGAGCTAATATTTTCGGTTTACATGTGAGTTAAGAGAGGATTGCATTTTTGTTTTCTAAAAGTGTTTGACCTAAAATATTTTCTTTTTCCTCCTAATAGGGTATTTTAAACAATGATCATTCAATGTTTGCCACAAGCCTCTAATTTTTACCCATTACTAACAAGGAGAAGCGGCCCTCAGAGCCGCCTTACTATCGCAGTAAAATGCTATCCTGTTTCCGACACCGGCACTTTCCGTTTCCAGTAGAGCCTTGCAGGCTTTCTGTATAGCGAAAACTTCGGATTCCCAACTCTCGCAGTCTAAGAGCATCTTGAGATGCCGCTTCCTTAACAATAAGTGTACATTTATAACTAGCTTAGCGAATGTTATACATATACATAAATATTATTTAATTTAATAAAAATATACTTTTTAATTTATAAAATCAATCAACATCTGGTTAATTTAACAATAAATTTAAGATAAAGTCAAAAAGATGTTATTGTTAATTTAACACGGCCATCTCGTGTTAATTTAACTAAAAAATCATGTTAAATCAACATTAGATCATGTAAATTTTTTAAAGATTTTAGTGTTAATTCTACAGTTATAATCGTGTTAAACTAACACTTGACAGTAGTGTTAAATTTACACGTTTACAGGATGGCATACATTGAGCATCGTGTTAAAAAAAAATTAACCACAAAATTTGTTGATTTTTGGTTGATTTCACACGATTTTTTTTCTGGGTGAGGATATGATGGGAGATTATTTTTGGACAATCATACGTGTAACAAATCCAGAAAATCACAAAAGAGTATTCAAAAGTAATTACTCACATCTAATAAATTTTTTTGATGAGGCTTATGTGAGCAAAGTATAGCATACTTATGTGGTTTTTTCTACATTTTAACTGATATCTCAGAATTTGGGTCTGCCACAAAAAATGGAGATAATATTCAGCGTAAAATTTTGCTTTAGAAAAGTATTATTTTATTCTTGCTGATTATGTATTTAAATGGTTCGGTGGCGAACAGCTACCCCCTTCTGCCGGCGATGTTACAATCAAGGAAGAAAAAGTATTACACCACGTCACAATAGTTGCATCGTTTTATTATTATGTTATGCTACTTTTATGCATAATTATATATTATAATATATTATTTATTATGTTTTCCTACAGATGAGGACGAACGCATGGCTCGGATACCGACGATCGACATGGACTCCAGCGACCACGAAAGCGAGCCAGAATTTGAGGGCGATTATAAGGAATATTTGGAATAACATTATTGTATTTTTTTACATAAATGCTTAAATATTGAATTAAATAATAATTTAGTGGTCTATAACACAATTAAGCACGAGAGCGAAGTGGCCGCTTCCGTGATATAGGCGTAGCGCGCGCGCATATAGGTACGCACTATTTGATTAATAAAAATACATAGTTATTCGATATTAAGAAAGCTAAAACTTCGTAAACTAACAGTTATCAGTAAGATTTAAACGAAAAAAATTGCCAGCTGAAGTTTTCGCAGCGGAAAAGTGCTCAGCAGATGCAGTGAAAGCATGCATCGCGCCCGCGCCCATGACGATGCGCCGTATCTTTAGGTCGCCAGCTGAGCACTTTTCCACCACGGAAACTGCAGCTGACGTTTTTTTTTGTTAAACTGGTACCGTCTACTATCACCTCCTCAAATTTCAGCTCTCTTAATATGACTTCAGAATTCGCCTATTTTTGACATGTTGGGGGGGCGCAGCTGACGTACTTCCCCCCACCCCAAAGTCAGCTGATTAGTTTTTTCTGTTTCCTTGCATCAAAAACAAAGTACACACAAAGTCTCAGTGCTCTTAATATGAGTTTTTTTTTCTCGAAATTTTGCGATTTTGGGTGGCTGCCGCGGCCACACCCACCGCAAATGCGCCAGCTGACGTTCACTTCCTTTACCAGGAGTATTCAAAGAACTATTCTACAAAATCTTAGTGCTCTTAATATTGGTCGTCAAAAATGCCAGCTGGCTCCCGGACTATAATTGTAGCAAGCATCTGGAATTTTGCTTTGCTTTAAGGTTTCTTCTATCAAAGTTGGAGCAGACAAAGCCAATTGTGCACGGCCTCTAAGTTTGTCGAAAATTTTCTGCGCGATTTTAGAACTCGGGTGCTTAATGTTCCATCACAGTTTTTTTTTCTGGGTGTATGTATGTACATTGTACATACCCAATAAACACAAAAGCGAGGATATGATCTCGTGGCGAATTCGAGATGAACTGGGAATTCGGATTCGCTGATCTATCGTCGCGAAGTATCGCCGCGATAATATAATTAGAGAAGCGAACTCGTCTCGAATACGAGGCGAATTCGTTGTGTTTATTGGTTACCTGCGTATGTATGCATTTGTATATTTAATTTTACATTTATTCTAGCTATTTCATTATAATACTCACCTACTTTTTATAGCTCGTGAATTTAAATGTCAAAAAGCTGTAAGATTACACGAAAGGAATGTACATCTAAGTGATGAATCGATAAAAAAAGAATGTCCAATCTGCCATAAAAAACTTAAGCCAAAATATTTGAGATATCATATGGCGGCAGTGCATACTGCAGAAAGAAAATATGTTTGTGATGTTTGTGGTGATCGTTTTAAAAATAAGCACCTACTTTACGGCCATAAGCAATTGCACTTCGATCGAAAGTTTCCATGTACAATATGCACCAAAAAATTTATTTATGCAACTGATCTTAAGGTTCATATGCGCTTTCATACCGGAGAGGAACCATACGCTTGCCATCTGTGCGATCGTCGATTTAAAATGAAAGGACGTCTCACCTATCATTTGGAAAAACATAATAATGTTATGCACAAATGTAAGGTGTGCAGTAAGGAGTACGCGTCTGCGCATTCATTACGTAACCATTCGTATGTACACACTGGCGGCAAACCATATAGATGCACAGATTGTGATAATGAATTCGTGAAGCGGCAATAGTAAGTCTTATATGTTGGCATACTTTTGTCGTAATTTAGTTTAAATGGTCATATTTATTCATTAAGGCTTCACAAGTTTCACTTCTATTATATATGTATGTAGGTATATGTTTTTTTATATTGCAGCTTTACAACACATCTACTACGGAGACACGGTAAGGTAATGACAGATTTAGAGTTATCTGAAATGTTCAAAGCAAATACTGGCCGATATTCCCGTGTTGTGATTTTTAAGGAAACGGACGGAAGTAAGGTACAATAGTTAAAAACGGCTAAGTGAAGGATTATAGTAAGTTAAAGAGATATACTAAACTTAAAGGCTAACACATAATAATTATAACTATGTACTTAAAAAATAAGTTTAGAGATTTAATAATATATTTTTTTTAGAAACTGAAAAATCGATATCAATATGCCGGAAATGCTGTTAAATTCAGTTAAAGCTCTTATAAGAGGAGCATTTTGATGAAATAGGTTAGGTTAGGTTAGGTTGAGGTGGCTGTCTCCGCAATTCATGAAAGCGGGGACACACTTAGGCCGAGGTGGCCCATTGTGATACCACACGGGAGCCCTAGCTTCCTTATCCCTGTTTACAAACCTTTCCGGAAAAAATTAGATTCGAAAGTATGATGAGATTAGATGCCCGTTAAGCTAAACCAGCGCGTTTGTTTCATGAAGCGCAGAAAATCTAGTGTCCTTGCATTTTCCATCTCCGCCAGGCACTCGAAAAAGTGTTTATGGAGAAAGCGGTACCTGGATTGCGACAGTGCGGGGCAGTGGCATAGATAGTGCTCAACACTCTCTATTTCCTCCACGTCCCTATAGCTGCGGCAGAAGTCGTTTTTATATAGGCCCATGCGAGAGGCGTGAGTGCCCATAAGACAATGGCCTGTTAGAAGTCCCACCAGCGGACCTATAGAGAGCCGATTCAGATGCAGCACCGATACAGACCTAGCCTCATCCAGTCTAGGCCAGATTTGCCTAGAAATCACACAAGTTGACTCCCTGGCCCATCTAACGTTAGCCTGTTCAATGGAGCGAGATCTCAACCAGTGCTTGCATGAGTTAAGCGGGGGGCCAACCCATGTCGCAGATGTGATATCCTGCAAGCTTGTGCCCTCCCTTGCCAACTCATCTGCAATGCAGTTGCCCCGAACGTTGCTATGGCCTGGAACCCAAATGACGTTCAGGTCGCACCTTTCGGCTAGTTTGTTCAAAGACTCCCTACATTTCATTGCAACTATAGATGTAGCATTGTTACTCTGTAAGGATTTTATGGCAGCTTGGCTGTCAGAGAAGATTTTGATAGAATTTATGTCTGGCAGATCTGTCAGGCGACGAGCTGCTTCCCATATGGCTATGAGCTCAGCCTGATAGACGCTGCAGTGATCAGGTAGGCGCAAACTTACTTTCAGATGAAGCTTTTCGCAGAAAAACCCACTTCCAACTCCATTGTTCAATTTAGAGCCGTCCGTGTAAAGGTGCAGTGTATTAGGGTCGGGATCCCCCAAGTTCTTCCACTCGCTCCTCTCCGGGATTCTTGTGGAGAATTTCCAAGTCCCGTAGGGCGGTGGTAACGGCTCCCGGGAGAACATTGTTGAAAGCTCCTTCTATGTCGAGAAAGATGCTCAGTGTGAATTCCTTAAAGGCTAGCCCCTTTTCTATCTTGGAAGTGATAGCGTGTAGAGCAGTCTCTACGGACTTGCCTTTGGAATAAGCGTGTTGAAAAGGAGATAGAGTATTCGCACGGAGCCTGATATAGACATCCAGCAATCTTTCAAAAACTTTGAGTAGAAAAGAGGTCAGGCTTATCGTATCGTATTCCTGTATCCCGCTCTAAGCGGAGGTCTCAAGAGTAGATTAAAAGTTATGTACATATGATCAGAGAAGGAGTTTTCTCCGGACACCTGCCATTCCTTGACATAGTCAGAGAGCGGGCCTGTGACCAGAGTGATATCAAGTACCTCACTCCTGTTTGCGGTGACAAAAGTAGGTTTGCCTCCAGAGTTACATATAGATAAATTATTAGATATAATAAAATCAAAAAGAGACTCACCCCTCGCGTTTACATCCGATGAGCCCCATGTTGTGTGGTGGGCATTGGCATCGGCCCCTATCAGCAGTTGGAGCCCTAAACGTTCGGCTTCCTTAACCGCACCAAGTAGCCGATCTTGCCCAGAAATGGGGCGGTCATACGCCAAATAAGCAGAGGCGACCCATATCGGTTTACCTTTCAGCTCGAGGCTGATGCAGACCATATCCTTTGGGCTGCTGTAGGAGGCTTTGCCCCCTTTAGGAATAAAGATCACCTTCGCCTTGGTCCATTCCAGAGGAATGTACGACAGGTTGAGGCAGGCTTTATAGATAGGAACAAGAAGAGGGATTAGAGTATCACTTGCTGCCTGTAATTCAGCAGGAAAGATCCCATCTATTCCCGGAGATTTGAAGGGTTTGAAGGATTTAATTGCCCATTTTACCCTTGTATTAGTAATTATGTGCTCCAAGTCATTAAATGTCCTGGGGTTAGAGTAGGTTCTATAAGGTTCCGAGGTGCACCCTGGGAAGTGTGTGGTGACCAGGGTGTTCAGAATATCAGTACTAGATGTGGCCCAGTCCCCATTTTGCATTCGGATACAGCTTGGGGGAACTGGGTTAGTAGAGAGGACCTTTCGTAGACGATTGGCCTCAGAGATTTCTTCTATGTCGCTAGCGAAGTTTTTCCATGAGTCTCTTTTAGCTCTTTGGATCGACTTCTTGAAAATTTTTAAGGCATCCTTGTAGGCTTGCCAGTTGCCAGTTGTTTTCGCCTGGTTGAAGAGTTTTCTGCTGTTAAGCCGAAGCTTGGAGATCTCCGGGTTCCACCAATAAGGTTTCTTTTTACCCCGAACTATGACCTCCGGGCAGGCACTCTTGAAAGCAGCGTTACAGGATTTAGTAACAAAGTCAACTGCTTCATCGATTTTTGACGATGTGTCCAGCACACCGAGAGAAACAGACCCGTAGGCTTAACATACCGAGAGAAGCGTGCTCAAGGAGCGTAGCAGACAGTTTCTGATTAAACAGAGCCCAATCCGTACGCCTCCTGTTCCTGTATCCCGCTCTAAGTGGAGGTCTCAAGAGTAGATTAAAAGTTATATACATATGATCAGAGAAGGAGTTTTCTCCGGACACCTGCCATTCCTTGACATAGTCAGAGAGCGGGCCTGTGACCAGAGTGATATCAAGTACCTCACTCCTGTTTGCGGTGACAAAAGTAGGTTTGCCTCCAGAATTACATATAGATAAATTAGTAGAAATAATGAAATCAAAAAGAGACTCACCCCTCGCGTTTACGTCCGATGAGCCCCATGTTGTGTGATGGGCATTGGCATCGGCCCCTATCAGCAGTTGGAGCCCTAAGCGTTCAGCTTCCCTAACCGCACCAAGTAGCCGATCTTGCCCAGAAATGGGGCGGTCATACGCCAAATAGGCAGAGGCGATCCATATCGATTTGCCTTTCAGCTCGAGGCTGATGCAGACCATATCTTCGTCGCTGAAAAGAGACACCATAAAGTAGGAAAGAGTTTTGTGTATTAGGATACATGATCTGGTCCTACCTGTCGCAGGTGCTGCCACCACATGGTAGTCCCCAGATTTGAGGCCACAGACCCTGGATCCAACGACCCAAGGCTCCTGGACCAGAACGATCGCCTCAGCAGTCTTGCTGAGACGTAAGAGTAGTGCAGCCGAAGCTGCTTTGGAGTGATGCAGGTTAATTTGCAGTACCTGCATCATTTTGGTCGTCGGAATGCATCTCGACGTCCGCCGCTACTGTACCCGCTCCTTCGGAGACCTCAATGACTGTGGAGTCAAAGTCGGCCTCCTCCGGATCCGAATCCAGCAGCGTGCATTCGTCGAGCATGTTGTAGAACGGGCCTACCAACTCAGACACTCTAGTTCCTGAGGAGACCTATGAGGATCATCTTCCACTTTTCCGGGGACAGGTTCCCATCCGGGTGGCCGCGGTCCATAACGGCCAGCGTTAAGGTGGCTTTCGCCGCCTCGCTGAACGTTTTGGTCAGGGCAGGAGGTGTGTTTGACGGCCTGTGCCTCTTTGGAACGTTCGAAGCGTTCTCTAGAGATCGGGGTCTCTTTGAGGCCAGTGCCTGGTTTGAAGTAGAGGGACCAGACTGGGGGGTGGTTGTCGGACCGGAAGTCGCCTTAGCCTGTTTGGCAGCGAGAATCTTCTTTGCCCAGGCCAACGAACCCTTCTGCTCCGCCGTCAATTTGTCGTAGGGAAGATTGCTAGTCCTCTCTACGATCTTGGCGGCGTTGCGAACATTTCGCTGGCTGCGCACCGACATCGGAATCCTCTTACTAGCCTTAGAACACTCGGGGTGTTCAGCGGGCTTGGTAAGAGCATCCCCGGCAGGAGCAGGGGCTTGAACTTCGCCCGTTGAGGACTTGGTGCCGCTATCCACTGCCTGCCGTTTAGAGGTGCCCGATTGAGGGGCTGGGGTGACCACCCGTGCCAGCTCAGCTGGTGGTTGCTTACCCTCAAGGGGCTTAGCTGGACCAGCTTTGACGGCAGTAGTCGGCTTACCCTCAAGGGGTTTAGTCTTCCGGCCTGCTTGCGTAGGTGGTCGAATTTGGGATGTGGGCCGTGAAGGCCCGCTCGGCGCCGTCATAGCGGTACCCGAGGGGTTGGTTACTTTTTTATCGCCAAGACCAACGGCGGCATCGTTACCCGTGCAGGGATCCGAGGCTATTTGGTTTTTGTGCATATTCATCTGTTTTGTGCGGTCGCCTACTGAGACGAGACCTTTCGGCGACCTGAAGTAAGGAAAGGGGGAAAGGGAACGGTCGACTACGGCAGAGCCCCTTACCGCAGCAAGTCCACCGTTACTCCCGGAGGTGGACCGGTATCCGGGAGGCTCCGTAAGAATACAGTCGGTTACCCCTGACTGCAAACCATCCAATGGGCACGGAAACGCATGACACCCTGGATTAGGGGTTTTTGTGTGTGTGTTGGTGCGGTGATCTCCGCATAGGACACCTGGGATACAGCCTGCTTGCCGCGACAAGCAGGATGCACCCAAGGGTACCATACGGAGCTTCCCTCTTAGTTCATGGAGAGACAGGGCAAGTCCCTCGCGGGGACTACACCCTGGTCCCCATTTAAGCCCCATCCCCAACGACAAGGAGACCAACGTGATGGAGTTTTGATGAAATAACCCATGGTGAAATAAAAAAAATAGGTGATATCACGGCCAATGACAGCAGTTTAACGTCTCACTCTTATTCCGGTCATGCATTTGAAGGGAGTAGAAAAGGGGGACAAATTTAGGAGTAGTTTAGTACTTTTTTACTACTTTGGTGTGTTTTTATATGATTAAAATTGTGAAAGGGGAATATTTTTAAAATGCTTATTACGTAAGCCATGATGCAACTAGAAAGGTGGTATCGGCAGACCAGCTGATATGTAATTTTTTTCGCCGCAATGATACATAGTTGTCAAATGTAGCTGTTCAGAGCTGTTTGAACGATGCTGATAGTAGCCATGGCTGTTTTAAAATATATCCTCTGATAAAGAAAGCATCTTTAAGATTCAGCACCCCGCTTACATCGTCAGCACCTGTGGAAAGGCTATTTTCGTTGGCGGTCATTATAAACAGTCCTCGACGCCATGTACTTTACGATGTTTCTTTTGAAAAATTAGTTCTTCCTAAGGCTAATATTGAATATTATTGAATGTAAATTATCCAAACAGCAGTCTTAATTTTGTATCTTTATTATTTCCGCTAATTTTCTCTCTTCTTAATACACATCCCAGTTTTAATTGTTTACTTAATGTGTGAGAAATAAACACATATGTATGTATGTATGTAAAAATTATTATTTCTTGGAAAACGATGTTGGGTAAGTATATCACTGTTTTTTACACATTGTAATCCCAGAAAACGAGAACAGTAATCGTAATTTCAAGTTTCTTACGATTACGATTACAGTAATCATAATTTTTGTAACGACAATTACGATTACAGTAATCGCAATTTTTGTAACGACGATTACGATTACAGTAATCGTAATTTTTGTAACGACGATTACGATTACAGTAATCGTAATTTTTGTAACGACGATTACGATTACAGTAATCGTAATTTTTGTAACGACGATTACGATTACAGTAATCGTAATTTCAAAATTTCTAAGATTACGATTACCGTAATCGTAATCATCTTGTAATCGTAATCCTTATCGCCCAGCTCTGGTACATAAACATATTTTTTGCTTTAAGAAATAAAATTGATACATAAAATTAAAAAGAAAATACCGCCAGTATTTGCAAATTGTAAATTCTTATCGAATCTTAGCATGAAGGCTGGCACTGTAATTGGCATGCATTATGTCGTACCAAACGTACTATATAACGCATAGTATTACCTACATATGTGCATACATGCATATGAAAATGCGCGTTGCTTTTGTTGTTTTTTTATTAGTCCAGTCCAACTTTTTCAAATGTGTTACAAATTGTAGTATAGTCTACTAGTAGTACATCCGCCTATGCTTGCGCCGCCACCATCAACATGGTACCGACGCATCCGAAAACCATAAGAGCCATCGGGTCCGCGTGGCAAACTTAAGATGCTTTCTTGTTGTTGTTGGTGTTGGTAGTGCTGCTGTTGCCTTAATGCTGCGAACGATACGCTGCAACCAACAACTGACGACCAAGTTTGATGTAGTTGATATTGTTGTTGCTGTTGCTGATGTTGCAGCGTAGTTGCTAATGGAAGCGGTAACGGCAACAGCGCTGACATTGAACGACATTGGGTGAGTTTCTAAGACTGAGCTGTTGTGCAACTGTTGAGTGTTTGTCTTAGAAACGCACTGTTGAGTAATTCCGCTCAGCTCAACAGTTGGCAACTTTTCGCCATTTTTTGCATCACAAATTTTCTTCGCTACTTGAGCTCAACATGTTGTGTAAAGCCAAACAGCTGATAAATTCATCAAACCGTTTCTAAGACGTAGCTGTTTAACTCAACTGCTACACAACTGTTGGCAACTGTTCAGCTCAACAGTTGCGGAGCAGCTTTTTCTTAGAAACTCACCCATTATAAGCGGTTGGTATTTTTTTTGCTGCTGCTGCATGAGATAGGGTGACTGTTGTTGTTGTTGCAGTCGATTATAATAATTATTGTATGGACTTAAAGGTGAACCAGAATTTCTAGGGCCAAAATCGTCCACAAGTAACACCGCTATCGAGACCACCACCACCACTGTCACCACCTCAGACTCCGCCGCCATTCATGCCAAGCTGGTTTCCATTTGGTGGCATTGGAATTGCTGCTATTTTGTTGCCTTTGTTAGAATTGTTTGCGCTGGCAGTTGTACTGATAGAAACTGCGGTTGTTGGAAGTGGACGGTGCATTCGTAGAATTTGATATTCTGCATAAACAAAAAAAAAAAAAGCTGTAATAAGAAAAATAAAGGAGCCAAATTTCACCGAACTCACCCCACACCATCTTCGAGATATTTCGCCGAACCAATATACGCAAACGTGCTTCTCCGTATTCCTTTTAACGCTGTTGCAACGTTTTGATCGGTTGACGTGGCTTAATAACATTCCTGCGCGGCTCCATTGATTGCATTTGCCGACGCAATTTCTATGATGACGCATACGTTGTCGATGGATATTCGTCGCCTGGCTTGTTCAGCAACACCATTACCGGTTGAAAAGATGCAGCCAAGTCATCGGGCGGCGATGATTTCACCCTTGCAGTTCCACCTGCTTTCACATACATGTTACCATCATTGCGAGCTGCACCAACTCCACCACCAACAATGCCACAAACCGGACTTGTAGCGTTTGTTGTTGCACACGCCTTAACCAATATTGTGTAATCGATTGGTTAATAATTGTAAATTAGATTTCGCCACGGTATTTCAAAATGTAACTGAATAAAAGAATTGGGATTAGAGGAAAAGAAGTCTTGTCATTGCGATCTTCAGCTTACCTGTAAAACGCGATGGTAAGAATGGTGAGACGAAGGCACCAAAAAAACAATCAACGGGGCTGTTAATTAATTCTTGTTTCGTCGCGGAATTTCGAAATGTTATACAATTTTTTCACATTTACATATGTATTATTGAAAATATATGTATATCAAAATTTCAAAACAAAACAAAAATATAAAAACAGTAATGCCTACTCAATAAAATACTAAAATGGGAGTCAATAAATAATTTTCGTATGGAATTTCGGTACGATTTGTAAAGAAAAAAGCCAAGAGGGGAACATTTTTTTATAAGAGTGCGAGTGTTGTCAAAATGCACCGCCATTTTGTTTTATTGCAAACACCTTTTCTCTTATTTCACCATGGAAATAACCTACCAAAAATATTAATTAATAATACATATATATATTTAGACAGCAGCTAGAAATGACAAATATATTTATATATACATACATACATAAATACATACCCAATAAACACAACGGATTCGCCTCGGATTCGCTTTCTCTGATTATATTATCGCGGCAATAGTTCGCGGCGATAGATCGGCGAATCCGAATTCGCAGGCATGTCACCTATCACTAGCGATTCGAGAATTTTTTCATTCTCGGATCGCTGGCGATTCGAATTTTTTATCATTAGCGATTCGAGAATCATTAATTCTCTGATCGTTGGCGATTCGAAAATTGGTTCATTAGCGATTCGAAATTTTTTTATAAATAACGTTTCGAAAAATTAAAAGTTCAGAGTTTGGTTTACTGGCAATGGGTTAAATCCGTATAAAATAATACAATTAAAATATTTTTAGAAACAAAGTTTAACTTTCATGAAATAACAGAAGCTTTTCAAATAAATTTAAGCAGCAAATAAAGTATCCTTATTTAAACAATTTTGAATTGGTTTTTCTATATACCTACTCGTATCTATTTAATTATAAACTGATTTGATCTACTTTCGCGAACTCGCCTAGAATTCGCCACGATAAAATCTGCGGAACTGTGATATTCGAGTTCACGTATAAATGTAAAATTTCAGAACTATAATGATTTTTAGTGCAAAATAACTTAAAAAAAATAGAAAAAAATGATATCGCGAAAATTGATTTTCTCGAACTTGCCGCGAACTCGAGGCGAGTCCGAGAAATTACATTCGCGAAAATCTGCTTTCACGAACTCGCCTCGAAATCGCCGCGATATCATCCTCGCGTATGTGTTTATTGGGTACATGCATACATACAGTACCCGGATTCTAAAAGTCGCCATCGCTAAATGAGATCGCCAAAAATCGCTAAATTTATATCTGACGGCGATCTCAGTCAGCGGATGAAGCAACAATTTGCGACAATGTAAATTATGTAGTTTTTGTTTTATTGTCTTTTGTTTTAGTTATAAAAAAATTGTTAAATGTAAGTTAAATATGTATGTATGTGCAAAAGTAATTATTTTATTTTTCGATTAAACTCATTTTCCGAGCAGAAAATAATGATTAAAAATACACTTTTTGGATATAACTCATAACCGTGGATGTCGGTATAATATGGAATAACTTGGTTTTGATTAAATTAAATTAAATTAAATTAAATTTTTTCACTGATTGCTGATTCTCAGCACAGGTTTAGAAAGATGTGTAAATCAACTTGCTGGAGTTTTCGACTTATGACTTGTATTTAGGGCAGCGTTGACGTTTTCAATTCTCGAGATTACCCAAAAAAATATTCAAATTACCCAAAATTCCCCACACAAATTTTCAAATTAGACTACCCGACAAAATTCCAAAACTTGATATCCTCGACATTTTATACATCTTGTATTTAACTGTTTGTTTGTATCATGTATTTAACTACAATCAAAATGTTTTATATGTACGTATGTATGTATCTACTCACGTTAAATATTTAACATACTTAGGGCCGGTTTCACCATCTCCGTTTAATTTAATCGCTGGTTAGATAGATAGATAGTAATTCGGAGGATGAAACGCACCGCGACCTATGGGTCTATTGTGCCCTCCCACTCATTTATAATACCTCCTCTAGGCCAATCTCACATACAAATTTGAGTATTGCGTTTGGCTTTAGGGCTGGTATTTGACTACTCTCAAGCTGATATTGCCCAAGTGTCCTCTGTCTCCTTCTAGATATGGCCGTGCATTCGAGGAGAATATGCTCAGCGGTCTCATCTTCCATATCACAGAACCGGCACAGGCTACTCGAGTAGATGCCTATTCTGTGCATGTGGCATTTGAGTCTGCAGTGACCAGTTAAGAGTCCGGTCAGGATTCTCAGTTTGCTCTTGGGGAGGTCTATAATCTCCCTGAATCGACTTTTATTGTACCCTCCCAGCAATAGTTTTGCCTGGCGCATTCCAGCAGATTGCCGCCAGTGTTGCTCCCTCATTGTAGATTCCTCAATCCTGAGCTCTTCCCGTATCGTATGTGGTCCTATACTTAGGAAAGGCTCGGGTCCTATTGGTTTTGCCGCCGCTGCCTCTCTGGCAAGGCCGTCAGCAATCTCATTTCCCAATACTCCTCTGTGTCCAGGAACCCAAGCCAGAAGTAGTGAGTTCCTGGCGCCAAGTTCGTTAAGTTTTTCTATGCACTCTCGGACTAGCGATGAATTGATCTCATATGACGCTAGCGCCCTGAGTGCCGCTTGGCTATCGCTCAGTATGGTAATTTTCTCACCAAAGTATCCTCTCCTCAAATTTAGCTCTACGCACTGACTAATGGCGAATACCTCCGCCTGAAAGATGCTTGGAAAACGTCCCAGAGGCATGGATACCTTTGCTCTCGGACCACAGAAGCCAGCACCCCTACCTTCTGGTGTTTTCGAGCCGTCAGTGTACCATATAATCGGGGTGTCCCTTAGAATGGCCTCCAGTCTGGAATCATTCCAGGTTGCTTTGTCCCCTAGCTCGATTCTAAAACGTTTCTCAAACTGGATGTACTTAGTCGTGTCATCTCTAGGAAGTAGGGAGATTGGGAGTTTCTCCCAGTCTCTTCATACCCTGAGTTGATAGGACCTTTCCTCGTCCACTTCCTTCCCTTGCTATATTCAGAAGGGTGCGCTTTACTGTTTGCTCTATGAAAATGTGTAGCGGGGTTAGCTCGAGTAGCACTTCCATAGCCGCCGTTGGGCATGTGCCCATCGCACCTGTGATGCACACGCAGGCCAGGCGTTGCATCCTGGCCAGTGCGCTCCTCACTGACGCTAGGTTGATCCTCGAGCCCCACGCAACTGCTCCGTATGTGATTGTCGGTCTAACTATCATGGTGTACATCCATCTTAGCATTCGGGGGCTACAGCCCCATGATTTACCTGCAAGACGTCTGCACACCATTAGCACTCTTGTAGCCTTAGATGTGGTGTGCTCCACATGTTCCCTCCATAAGAGCTTGGTGTCAAAGATGACTCCTAAGTATTTTACTTCGGGAACAGTGGTTAGTATCACCCCGTCCAGCCTAATCGGTCTCATTCCCGGTAGGGATCTTCTCTTTGTGAAGGGGATGATAGCTGTTTTTGCGGGATTTAAGTTAAGTCCCACTCCAGCACACCATCTTTTTGTTATTATAAGGGCCCTCTGTATGATGTCACAGAGGGTGTTCTCAAATTAACCTCTTGCAATTATGACGATGTCGTCCGCATATCCTTGACAGCGGATTCCATCCTCCGTCAGTAATTGCAGAAGTTCGTCCACTATCAGGCTCCACAAGAGAGGAGATAAGACTCCTCCCTGCGGACATCCTTTGGTGGTTTTGACCTGTACTACGTCGTTACCTATTTGGGTTTCGGCTAATCTCGTGCGAAGCAGCGAGTCTATCCACCTGCATAAAGGCTGCTGTACTTCTCTTCTCATAAGCGCCTGACTCACAGCGTCGTGAGACGCGTTGTCGAAGGCTCCCTCAATATCTAGGAAGGCGCAAAGCACCACTTCCTTATTGTCAAAAGCACCCTGAATTGTGTCAGCTAGCTCATACAGGGCCGTATCCGTAGATCTGCCTGCCCTATATGCATGCTGTCCTGGGTGCAGGGGAAACCTATTCAGAGTGTTTGACCTGATCTCTAAGTCTATTATCTTCTCCATTGCTTTCAGAGCAAAGGAGGTAAGACTTATGGGTCTGAAGGTCTTAGCCATAGAGTAGTCCTTTTTTCCTATTTTGGGTATGAAAACCACTTTTGCTCTGCGCCACGCCGACGGGATATACGCCAGCGCCAGGCTATCTCTCATGATGTGCATTAAGTGCACAATTACTCCCGTATCCTTTTGCAACATTATCGGGTATATACCATCTACCCCCGGAGATTTGTATTTCTCGAAGGACCCTACCGCCCATCTGACGGCACTCTCCGAAATCAAGTTTCGTACGAAGCGCCAGTCTGAGGGAGTGGGTCTTATACTTCGAGGTACCATATCATCTTCGGGGGGATCGGCATCCGGGAAATGAGTTGCCATCAGGATAGTTCCTCTCTCTTCCTCCGTTTTGGTGTATTCACCATTTGGGAGTTTAATCGCTAGGTTTGTCTCCCTTTGCTCCCTTGATAAAATTTTGTGGAGTCTAGCCGCCACCGGGGTGGCTGATATCCCCTCACAGAATCTTCTGAAGCTTTCTCTCTTTGATTTTCTGATCTCTTTAGTGTACCGAGTGAGGTGCGTCTTGTATTCCTCCCAGTGGCCCGTGCGCTTGGCTCTATTGAAGAGCCTTCGCACGTTTTTCCTCATCACTGAGAGGTCTTTGGACCACCAAACGGTTTTACCCTGTTTGGGCCCAGATACTCGACAGCTGGATGTGAAGGCATCAACCAAGATTTGATTGAACCTGTTAACCCTACCCTCAAGCTCCGCACAACTATTAGTACTTTTTACGCTAATACTAGCCAAATTCAACTCAGTTATGGATACATATTTCTCCCAGTTGGTATTTCTGGGGTTTCTCTTTACAATATAATTTCCTGGATTTACACCGACCGCAAACCGGATGATGCGATGGTCAGAGAGGGAGGGCTCATCTGAAACCCTCCACCCCGAGATCATGCCATCAGCCAATCCGCTGCCTAGGGTAATATCCAGTACTTCTTCTCTCACCCTAGTAACAAAAGTAGGTTTGTTTCCTATGTTGTATATACTTAGATCATAGCTCATGATAAATTCTAAAAGGGACTCACCTCTACGGTTTGTATCCGTGCTGCCCCACATGGTATTGTGAGCATTGGCGTCGCACCCTATTATCAGCGGGAGTTCTGCCCGTCTGCAGTACTCGACCAGGTCTCTTATTATTAACGGTGGGATCTCGTCCTCTCCGGCGAAGTATGCAGATGCGAAGACGACGTCCACCCTTTGCCCACCTTTGGTCATCGTCGCCTGCACTGCCACCAGATCTCGATTTAGAAACTGTAATGCAAAAATAATTAATGTTATTTCTAAGCACTACACAAGCTCTGGGTCTATCTTGGGATAAGTCCCAAATTACCTTATTATTTTTCTCCTTTAGCCCTCTGACGCCTCCCGCGTACACCCATGGCTCCTGTATGAGCGCTATTCCCAGATCTTCCGAGGCAAACCCCCTCGCGATGACTGCCGAGGCAGCTATGGCGTGATGGAGGTTGATCTGGGCAATAGTGGTGTTCTTGGCGGTTAGCTCAGGAGGTCGTCCTCACCCTCATCTGACGTCTCCAGTTCGCCGCTGCACTCCAGATTCAGGTCGTCGAGAGCAAGGCCCTCCAGAGTGCCCTGGGATTCCGGAAACGCGGCGGCGGGATCTCCTTCACACCGTGGTGTTGGTATCTCCGGTGTTGACATATTAGTACCCGAGGAGGGAGGGGGTGGTGCAGCGCAGGTTGCACTTTGGTCTTCCACCTCCATTCCCTCTCCTTGTCTCACACTTGAACTGGCTACCGCACCTTCCACTGGCTTTTCAATCCAGGGCTTCACGATTGTCTGCCCGTAGCGGTAGAAGATGCGGTAGTTCCTCTCCTTAATAGCAGCGTGGGAGGCCTCATCAATGGCCATATTTAGGCGTAGCCCTGTGCCTTCCACGCTGCTACTGTATATTCTCCAGAGGTGCGTCGGGAGGCCCCTGTTCTGAGAGGAGACCAGCGCCATTGCGAACTCTGGTCGATCGTTGGCACCGTAGGGGAGGTACACCGTTGCCCTATGTGTAGGTGGTATATCGTCTCCCCTTCTGACCTCCAATGCCACTCCGCTCCACTTCTCCAACCTCGTAACTGCTCCTCTGAGCCAGTCTGCTGTTTCTTCGTCCACACAGTCTATAATAAGTATACCGGGCCGAAAGAACAGTCCATAGAAGGATAGCGGCTGCGTCCATCCCTTGGCAACCTCGACCATTATGGCATCCTGTATGCAAGTTTGGTCCTCCTGACTCAGGAATTCCGCTGGGTAGTTCCTGGGGAGCACACATACCCTAACGCCCCGTAGTGCGTCTGCGTATCTGGGCATCCCTACCACCTGCGGAGGTCCTGAGGGGGGTGCCATTCGCGCTCCAGTAGCCCTGGGCAGATTGGAGGGGGGAGCACCTGCTCGCTGCCTTTTGGATTCATTACTGGCTTCCGGAGTGATTTGCCAGCTCTTCCTCTTGCTTGAGGGTGCAGGTTTAGAATTATTTTGCCCGCTGACGGCTTGCTGTGTCCCGCTGCCCGAGGGCCGTTCCTCTGCCTCCGTAGCGCGCTGCTCGCTTCCTCGCCCAGGGGCGGGTGCAGGCCTAGCTGCGTTGGTGGCTGAGGTCATTGGCTCTCTATTGGCTAGCTGTGCACTGCATTTCCCTTGGTGCTCTAGCGCTAATTCGCGAGCCTCCGTAGGGGTCTTGCCGTCCTGCAGGTATCTGATATACCAGTTTGCAGCCGAGCCATTCATTCCCTGCCTATTAGGGTCATTCAGGGCTCCAGGCTGTCCGGGTGCTGGTATAGGTAGCCTCTTTCCTCTCCTCTTCCTCCTTGGCTTATGACCTCCACTGGCCCCCTGTCCGCGTCCGTCTTGAGCGACGGCCGAATCTCCCGGAGGTGATCCCGCTCTTCGCCCCGATGGACTGCTGGGAGCAGGTGGCCCGTGTTGGTCAGGGAATATCTCATTAGTCCCGCGACCAGTAGCTGGTGTCGCAGGTTCCGTCCCGTCCTGACCGCTCCTGCCGTCTGTGGTTAAAAAAACCACTGGCTGGTGCAGTCGAGTTTGAGTCCCGTTTTGTCCCGTCCATCCCGCTCGACTCCCCAGCGGTTGTGACACCGCTGGAGGGTGCAGGGAAAAGTCCGTCTGGTCGGGTTTTCATGGGCCCGCGACCGTCCGCTTTATGGCTTTCCGGTCTAGCAGGTGTTAAATTGTACTGCCCGCTCCACTGCACAGTGGTTTTAGGGCCACTGGAGGGTGCAGGTGGGTTCGTCGCACCAGCACTCGTTGTCGGCATTTCCTCATCCTCATCCCTGGCGTGCTCCATGAAGAGGGCGGCCTCCTCAGGGGTAAGGCCCACCAGGAATGATTTTGAGGCTCTGCGCGTCCTCTGGCTGGTAAGGAAGTCATTGTCCGTGTCCTCGGTCAGGTTTCTGTTGGCGTCAGTATTAGTTTGTCGCTGTTCTCGTTGGGTTTGTTGTAGTCGTTGTAACTGTGGTCTCTGTCCTGGTTCCTGTCCTTGTTGATTTTGGTTGATGTTCATTGTTCCGGATTTTGGTTTGTTTTTTTGTTGTTTTTTGTTTGCTTGGTTTGTATTCATCTTGTTCGTACGACCGTCTGCTCGACAAGGCAAGCTCGCGATCAAATTTATATTTTGAAGGTTCTGGGTCGTCAGCCACGGCAGAGCCTCTTACCGTGGTAAGGCCATAGTTACTCCCCAAGGTGGCCCGGTATCAGGGAGGCGCCGTTCGACTACAGCCTGATTAACCTCCCGGCTGCAAACTTCCAATAGGCACGGTGACGCATGACACCCTGGATTGGGAGGGGGTAGATCTTGGTCATCGCCGTCAAAAAGGTCTGGACTACTCTGAGGTTGCCCTCAGTTATAGCCCTTACCTGTTGACTGCGACTTAAGCCCCCGCATCGCGGCAAGATATCTACCCTTCGCGAAGGTAATCGCTGGTTAGTTTGACGTAAATTGTATGGCGAGCTGTCAAATAAATTTCTTAACCGGGCAAAAAAACTCTGGTTAAATGCTTAACCGGAGATGGTGAAACTGGCCCTTATTCAGTAGGTCGAATACCTTTGTTAGTGTTTCATATTAAGGCTTCCGTTTTTTTATATTAAAATAGTGCGTATTTAAATTTAATATTTCATATTTTTTCTAACGCGATTTTTCTCTGAGCTCATACCAAAAAAAAAAAAACATACAACAAAAAATCCTGTTACCATGTACATTGATTATAGAAACACAAAAAACCATTAATCTACTTATAATGATCTACATTTAGCTTGACTTAATAGAGCATATATCCTTATCACCGGAAATGCTATAGCTACAGAAATCAGGGATTGCAAATAATCGTTATTTTTTAAATTTTGACTAAAAAAATCATACTAAAGGAGAAACGCTAAACGCAAAAGAAGTACACAGATGTAATCACCGTAACGCAGACTACCTCTAGGTGCATTAACTTTTATTTTTTCGATTTTTATAAAAAAATTGATTTTTAATCGTTATTTTCTGAGTTTTATTTTTCCCTCAGCAAATAAAAGTTACTTTTTGATTTTTATATTTCGCTCAGAAAATAAAAGTTATTTTTTGAGTTTTATTTTTCCCTCAGAATATAAAAGTTTTTTCTGAGTTTTATTTTTCGATCAGAATATAAAGTTATTTTTTGAGTTTTATTTTTCCCTCAAAAAATAAAAGTTATTTTTTTGAGTTTTATTTTTCGATCAGAATATAAAAGTTATTTTTTGAGTTTTATTTTTCCTTCAGAAAATAAAAGTTATTTTTTGAGTTTTATTTTTCGATCAGAAAATAAAAGTTATTTTTTTGAGTTTTATTTTTTTGCTCAGATAATAAAAGTTATTTTTTGAGTTTTATTTTTTTGCTCAGATAATAAAAGTTTTTTTATAAATTTTACGTATTTATGTGACGCGAGCACATATATACTATTAAAATGTAATTTTATGTATGTATGTGATTAGGTACATAAATATGTATCATTTAGAAACTCTGTAGAAGGACAAAAATAAAGTTGTTGTATGTGAAGCATTTACTTAAATCTAATAACCTTACACGAGCATATATATATATACATATATATATATATACATATATATACACATATATATATATATGTATATATATACAAGAATTGCTCGTTTAAAGTTATTAGATTTAAGTAAATGCTTCACATACAACAACTTTATTTCTGTCCTTCTACAGAGTTTCTAAATGATATATATTTATGTACCTACTCACATACATACATAAAATTACATTTCTAATAGTATATATGTGCTCGCATCACATAAATACGTAAAATTTATAAATGAACTTTTATTATCTGAGCAAAAAAATAAAACTCAAAAAATAACTTTTATTATCTGAGCAAAAAAATAAAACTCAAAAAAAAAAACTTTTATTTTCTGATCGAAAAATAAAACTCAAAAAATAACTTTTATTTTCTGAAGGAAAAATAAAACTCAAAAAATAACTTTTATATTCTGATCGAAAAATAAAACTCAAAAAATAACTTTTATTTTCTGAGGGAAAAATAAAACTCAAAAAATAACTTTTATTTTCTGATCGAAAAATAAAACTCAGAAAAAAACTTTTAGTTTCTGAGGGAAAAATAAAACTCAAAAAATAACTTTTATTTTCTGATCGAAAAATAAAACTCAAGAAAAAACTTTTATTTTCTGATCAAAAAATAAAACTCAAGAAAAAACTTTTATTTTCTGAGCAAAAAATAAAACTCAGAAAATAATCGTTAAAAATCAACTTTTTGGATATCACTTATAACCGTTACGGTCCCTGTCAGAAATACATAAAACTCAAACCATTATTTTCACAGAGTGTGCATAGATTTTGAATAATAACATTTGAATTTCAAAATAATTCATCATAGAGAATCGCCTGATATAACATATGTATGTATACATATATATGCATATGCATAGCAATATTTTTATGATGCAGTCTAATCAACAACAGGTAGGTACATAATGTATATATTTTAAGAAAAACAGCATACACACGATCTTCCTATACAACTTGTATTATAACTTATCGGCGCTGAGACTCCATGGTGAGACTCATTCAAAAATGACAGATGAACCAATCAAATGATTTCTAAACGAAAATTCCGAGATAATCTGTTGGTTATGTCGTGTGTATGCAAGTGCAAAGTTACAATTATTTTAAAATTTTCCTATTTAATTCAGGACAATAGTGCACGATCTTATGTGGAAGAAGTTTTTCGTCTTATCGAGCAAAAGCCAGATGTAGTAGATATAATTATTCTAAATAGTTATGGCAATCCCGTCAAAACAACGATGGAACAGCAATCAGCTATTGAATTTTCAGGGCTTTATGAGATTTTAAAAGAGAAGGTTCAATCTGGTTTACAAAAGATTGATGCCGATGATGAGCTTTTAATGTTGCGTGTTCGTACAAAAGCCAATGAAGTTTTTATAACACCAGATGGAAAACTGACTGTTATGGTAGTACAAAATGCACAAGATAGAATTAAATGTTGAATAATACATAATTTTATTTTATTGCACATAGTATGTATGCATGCATATGTACATAAAAACAAAAAATATACATATGAATTTATAGTTATTGCCGTTTGAAAGTTATTGCATTACCACAATGGTGAATTCCTTTTCTGGTGCCACCAAATATTCAAATTTCCGTGTCGCTATACGAAGGAAGGTTAGTTCATTCGTGGTATCCAAATCTCGCACGGCGCTGCGTGCGGTCGACACCAGGACACCACTTATTAATTTGGTAATGCCAGCAGAGGTGCTATTATCGAATGTTGACTGCACAACGGTACCTAAACTGTTGTTCGAAACCACGTATCCAATTGCATTTTTCATAATGCGCTCAGTGTTTTCCGCATTTCTCCGGATAACATACTCGAGTAGCAGACCCTATTTGTAGATGTTATTTGTCAGTTACGAAATAAATAAATAATTAAAAATATTACCATTTCGAATGAGTTTTAAATTTGTATAATAAAAAATTTTAAATTAAATTGTCAAACAAAGACACAAAGAAATACTTTCCCGAGTCCGAACCGAATATTTTCCCGAATCTGAACTGAATACTTTCCCGAACAATATAATAATAATACACGTTATACATACATATACGTTTCTGAATATCAATTTTAATTTTCTGAATATCAATTTTAATTTTCTGAATATCAATTGAAATTTTCTGAGTATGAATTTTAATTTTCTGAATATCAATTTTAACTTTCTGAATATGAAATGAACATTCTGAATATGAATTGCAACTATCTGAATATGAATTGTAAATTTCTGAATATCAATTGTAATTTTCTGAATATTAACTGCAACTTTCTGAAAATCAAATAGAATTTCTGAATATCAATTATGCCACCAAACATTTACCGTATTTTGTTAGAGCTTTTTGGCAAGTATGACGATGTCCTATGTATATATACAAGAATTGCTCGTTTAAAGTTATTAGATTTAAGTAAATGCTTCACATACAACAACTTTATTTCTGTCCTTCTACAGAGTTTCTAAATGATATATATTTATGTACCTACTCACATACATACATAAAATTACATTTCTAATAGTATATATGTGCTCGCATCACATAAATACGTAAAATTTATAAATAAACTTTTATTATCTGAGCAAAAAAATAAAACTCAAAAAATAACTTTTATTATCTGAGCAAAAAAATAAAACTCAAAAAAAAAACTTTTATTTTCTGATCGAAAAATAAAACTCAAAAAATAACTTTTATTTTCTGAAGGAAAAATAAAACTCAAAAAATAACTTTTATATTCTGATCGAAAAATAAAACTCAAAAAATAACTTTTATTTTCTGAGGGAAAAATAAAACTCAAAAAATAACTTTTATTTTCTGATCGAAAAATAAAACTCAGAAAAAAACTTTTAGTTTCTGAGGGAAAAATAAAACTCAAAAAATAACTTTTATTTTCTGATCGAAAAATAAAACTCAAGAAAAAACTTTTATTTTCTGATCAAAAAATAAAACTCAAGAAAAAACTTTTATTTTCTGAGCAAAAAATAAAACTCAGAAAATAATCGTTAAAAATCAACTTTTTGGATATCACTTATAACCGTTACGGTCCCTGTCAGAAATACATAAAACTCAAACCATTATTTTCACAGAGTGTGCATAGATTTTGAATAATAACATTTGAATTTCAAAATAATTCATCATAGAGAATCGCCTGATATAACATATGTATGTATACATATATATGCATATGCATAGCAATATTTTTATGATGCAGTCTAATCAACAACAGGTAGGTACATAATGTATATATTTTAAGAAAAACAGCATACACACGATCTTCCTATACAACTTGTATTATAACTTATCGGCGCTGAGACTCCATGGTGAGACTCATTCAAAAATGACAGATGAACCAATCAAATGATTTCTAAACGAAAATTCCGAGATAATCTGTTGGTTATGTCGTGTGTATGCAAGTGCAAAGTTACAATTATTTTAAAATTTTCCTATTTAATTCAGGACAAAAGTGCACGATCTTATGTGGAAGAAGTTTTTCGTCTTATCGAGCAAAAGCCAGATGTAGTAGATATAATTATTCTAAATAGTTATGGCAATCCCGTCAAAACAACGATGGAACAGCAATCAGCTATTGAATTTTCAGGGCTTTATGAGATTTTAAAAGAGAAGGTTCAATCTGGTTTACAAAAGATTGATGCCGATGATGAGCTTTTAATGTTGCGTGTTCGTACAAAAGCCAATGAAGTTTTTATAACACCAGATGGAAAACTGACTGTTATGGTAGTACAAAATGCACAAGATAGAATTAAATGTTGAATAATACATAATTTTATTTTATTGCACATAGTATGTATGCATGCATATGTACATAAAAACAAAAAATATACATATGAATTTATAGTTATTGCCGTTTGAAAGTTATTGCATTACCACAATGGTGAATTCCTTTTCTGGTGCCACCAAATATTCAAATTTCCGTGTCGCTATACGAAGGAAGGTTAGTTCATTCGTGGTATCCAAATCTCGCACGGCGCTGCGTGCGGTCGACACCAGGACACCACTTATTAATTTGGTAATGCCAGCAGAGTTGCTATTATCGAATGTTGACTGCACAACGGTACCTAAACTGTTGTTCGAAACCACGTATCCAATTGCATTTTTCATAATGCGCTCAGTGTTTTCCGCATTTCTCCGGATAACATATTCGAGTAGCAGACCCTATTTGTAGATGTTATTTGTCAGTTACGAAATAAATAAATAATTAAAAATATTACCATTTCGAATGAGTTTTAAATTTGTATAATAAAAAATTTTAAATTAAATTGTCAAACAAAGACACAAAGAAATACTTTCCCGAGTCCGAACCGAATATTTTCCCGAATCTGAACTGAATACTTTCCCGAACAATATAATAATAATACACGTTATACATACATATACGTTTCTGAATATCAATTTTAATTTTCTGAATATCAATTTTAATTTTCTGAATACCTATTGTAATTTTCTGAATATCAATTGAAATTTTCTGAGTATGAATTTTAATTTTCTGAATATGAAATGAACATTCTGAATATGAATTGCAACTATCTGAATATGAATTGTAAATTTCTGAATATCAATTGTAATTTTCTGAATATTAACTGCAACTTTCTGAAAATCAAATAGAATTTCTGAATATCAATTATGCCACCAAACATTTACCGTATTTTGTTAGAGCTTTTTGGCAAGTAGTTGTCAAAATTAGCAAACAAATTGTATGCAGGGAATAAGGTAACTCAGTTTGACCCTTATGTGCTGTGGCACTTGCTCCTAGCGAAGAAAAAAAATTAGCTGATGCTGTTAGTGAGCCCTGATCACTACTCAATAAATATATGTACCTACATGTAACAAGCAAGTTTTAAATGGAAATGGAGTGATGTAGAGGTAAAAAGCTAAATTAATTTAAAGGCGAGTTCCCGTGGCAGTGATGCAGATCCGGAAACAAATTTTGCAAGCAAATGCAACCACAATTTTGTGGTCCTGGTATTTATCTGGGCCAAAAAAATCTATTACAATATATACGGATCCGAAATTGATACAGATAAACACCAGGATCACAAAATTCTTGTTACATTTGCATGCAAACCTCTTATCCGGATCTGGATTGCTGCCACGGGAACTCGCCTATTAAGTGACACAACTCAAAATTTGTTGAAATCGGTTTTTTATCATAAACCGGTATACAGAACATATCTCTAGCGGTTGCAAAAAAAATGTTTCAATCGGTGTCCCATTTGAGTGAAAGATTGCAATTATACTTAGCCTTTTCAACATCATTGCTTGTAAAGAAAAAAATTTTTTGAATTTTGAGTTGTGTCAATTTATGATTTAGGGTGCGATATATTGAAGTTAATTTTCCATTAAAAAATAATAAATGAAAAAAAACCATTTGTCTACTACGACTATTACCACGAAAAAATCTGTTTGGTACGAGAAAAAATATGTTAGTGGCAACGCTGGTAAATAATACCAAAATAGTACTTTCAAATATAAACGTTGGCAACACAACACTGTTTTGTTTTGTTTGTTTTTTTCTTGGGCGATGACAACATTGATTTTCACTTTGGTCAATTTTTGTTGAATTGAAGGAAATAACATTTTTTTTAAATACTAGGAGCTATATCAAGGAAACATGGTAAATATTGAATATGATAAAATATAGTTTATTGTAGAAGACAAGTTTATATTATATTTATTTCAAGTCGCAGGAAGTCGAAGAAACATTAAAACGCATCCAATCACATAAGGGTGTCGTTGGTACAATTGTTGTTAATAATGAAGGTGAAGCATGAACGCATATGTAATATGAAGTGGCACTTTATTAAATCCTAAACTCCTTACAGGCATTCCGGTTAAGTCTACATTGGATAATACGACAACAGTCCAATATGCTGGTCTAATGAGTCAACTTTCCGATAAGGCACGAAGCGTTGTCCGGGACTTGGACCCTTCGAATGATCTCACATTCCTGCGCGTACGTTCGAAGAAGCATGAAATTATGGTTGCGCCAGATAAGGATTTTATATTGATCGTCATACAAAATCCCACGGATTAGGCGATAAAGCGTTTGCTATTATTTATTATATTAGATATGTAATTAATCCGCATATACAATAATAATAGTACGTAATAAATATGCAATATAACTTAAGATCTTATTGCACAAAGCAAATTCTCTTTATCAAAATATGTATGAAACCTTTATTTAAAAAATGAATCCGGTACGCTCTGGCACTAGGCCTTTCTGAGACTAGCCCGGCTCATACGCGAATTTTTTGGGTAAAATTTTAGACGACGATACCCCGGCTAGAAAAAAATGGTTTTTTCAAGGGGTAGGGGGGGCGGAGGGGACCACAAAACTGAAGACCCCACCCTCCGGAGGCCTATGGTTCCCGAGATATACGTCGTTAAAGTTCCGATGTTTCCCATACAAATTTCACTGAACACTCGCAGGATTGCCGTTGGGTGTTGGGTTGGGTCTTGCCGTTTGGGAAAAAAAAATGGTGTAACACCAAATTTAAATAAAAATTGTCAAACACTTTTCTGCGTTGGCGGCCTTCGGCCGCGCTTATTTAAAATAACCCTGGGCTACGCCACCAAAGTCCGGATATACAACCTAACCGTGGCTACCGCCACGGTGATGTCCTTCTGCGTAGTACTCCGCGCGATTTGTTATTAAAAATTTTCATATTTAGGTGCCTTTTTCTTACTTACTTACCTCGATATGGCAACACAAAAAGTACTGTATAATACAACCCTACATGTAGTCAGAAACATAAGCTGAGTTCCCGTGGCAGTGATCCAGATCCGGATACAAATTTTGCAAGCAAATGCGACAACAATTTTGTGATCCTGGTATTTATCTGGATCAAAACAACCTACTACAATCTATACGGATCCGAAATTGATACAGATAGACTCCAGGATCACAGAATTCTTGTTGCATTTGCATACAAACTTCTTATCCGGATCTGGATCACTGCCACGGGAACTCGGCTATAGTGTATAGCATACAGTGAAATGGCTCTGGATTGTGTAGTCGAAATTCAATAAAAAAAAAGACGATATGTCATCGGCAAATTTCAAAATCGGGGACAGATTGGTATGGCGGCGACTTCCGGGGGTACAGATTGGGATGGCGGCCGGATGTGGTTGTTGTTAGAAAAGGGACCATAATGACATGGTCGTAGCAATGAAGACAGAAACGCAATTCCGGAATTGGGAATTGAAAAAACCAATTCATAATTCCGAAAAGAAATTAAGGCTGAGTTCCTAAAACGCAATTCCCGGAGAGAGCGTAAACGCCAGCTATTCCACGAAAATCATGTGCAAGAATGTAAAATCAACAACCTAAAAAACAGAAAGAAGAAGAGCAACTTATATTGCATTCACGATCGTCATTGGGCCGTAACAACAACTTCAAAATCAGCTGAGCACAGCTGTTCGACCTTTTTAACACACATCCCAGAGTGAAGTCACTGTTCTCCGTACACAATGGTCAGAAACACACATATATATAGTACTTCTATATTAGCTTTGTTCGCGTACTTTCTCCAACAGCATTTACTCAGCAGCCTCCAACAGCCAGGTGTTGGAGAAAAATGTCACCTATCCTCTCACAAGAGAAAAATATCGTAAGAGGTAAACGAACACAAAATTTGCAGAATTCAATAGCTTTGGCAAACAGCTGATTTTTATTTACATTCACAAGCCCCAAATTCAAAGGATAAAAAGGATTAAAATTAAAATGATAATAAAATTGGTGGAAATTATTGCTGTTAATTATGTATATTCTTCTTCTTGATTGGCGCTTAACCGTCTAGACGATTCTGGCCGAGTCCAACAGAGCGCGCCAATTGCTTCTGTTTCGTGCAGCATGGCGCCACTTGGGAACACCTAGGGAGGCAGCATCGCTGTCCACCTGATTTTCCCAACGCAGTGGAGGTCTCCCTTTTCTTTTGCGTTCAGCGGGTTTCGATAGAAATGCTTTCTTGGCCGGAGCGCCTTCGTCCATTCTCACGACATGACCTGCCCAACGCAGCCGCTGGATCTTTATTCGCTGAACAATGTCGATGTCTGTGTAAAGCTCGTACAGCTCATCGTTAAATCTCCGTCGATACTCGCCCACGCCAACGCGCAAAGGTCCATAAATCTTACGAAGAACTTTTCTCTCGAATACTCCAAGTGCCATCTCATCTGATTTTGAAATTGTCCATGCTTCTGCGCCGTACATGAGGACTGGAACGATGAGCGTCCTGTAGAGTGTGATTTTTGTTTGTCGAGAGAGGACTTTACTTTTCAGTTGCCTACTTAGTCCGAAGTAGCATTTATTGGCAAGCGTGATTCTTCGTTGGATCTCCGTGCTGACATCATTCTTGGTGTTAATGCTGGTTCCCAGATAGACGAAGTCCTTAACAGTTTCGAATTTGTAGCTATCAACATTGACGTGGCTGCCAAGGCGTGCTGTTTCTTTGTGTGATGACAGGAGGTACTTCGTCTTGTCCTCGTTGACCGCCAAACCCATTTTCTTAGCCTCTTTATCCAGCTTGGAGAAGGCAGAACATACGGCGCGCGTGTTAGTGCCAATGATGTCGATGTCATCGGCGTACGCCAGCAGTTGCACACTCTTGTTATATAAGATGCTTCCTGTATGGTTAAGTTCTGCAGCTCGTATTATCTTTTCCATCATCAAATTGAAGAAGTCGCACGAAAGAGAGTCACCTTGTCTGAAACCTCGTTTGGTCTCGAACGGCTCGGAGAGGTCCTTCCCAATTCTGACGGAGCTGGTGGTGTTAGTCAACGTCATTTGGCATAGCCGTATAAGTTTAGCAGGGAAACCAAATTCAGACATTGCGGCATACAGGCAATTCCTATTCGTGCTATAAAAAGCTGCTTTAAAATCGACAAAGAGATGGTGTGTGTCGGATCCTTTTTCATGGGTTTTTTCCAGTATTTGTCGTATTGTGAAGATCTGGTCGATGGTAGATTTACCAGGTCTGAAGCCACACTGATAAGGTCCAATCAGATTGTTGACGATAGGCTTCAGTCTTTCGCACAATACACTTGCTAAGACCTTATATGCGATATTCAGGAGGCTTATCCCACGATAATTGGCGCGTACTGTGGAGTCTCCTTTTTTGTGGATTGGGCAGAGCACACTTAAGTTCCAATCGTCGGGCATGCGCTCGTCCGACCATATTCTGCATAGGAGTTGATGCATGCTCCTTATCAACTCTTCGCCACCATGTTTGAATAGCTCGGCTGGCAAGCCGTCAGCGCCCGGGGCCTTGTTATTCTTAAGCCTACATACTGCTATTCGCACTTCGTCATGATCAGGTGGTGGAACATGCCTACCATCATCTGCTATTGGGGATTCGGGTCGTACATCTTCTCCTTCCGCACTTTCACTGTTGCCATTATCTAGCAAGGAGGAGAAGTGATCCCTCCACAACTTAAGTATGCTCTGGACATCAGTTACCAGATCACCGTTATCATTCCGGCAGGAATTTGCCCCGGTCTTGAAACCTTCAGTCATCCGCCTGATTTTTTGATAGAATTTTCGAGCATCGTTCCTACCCGCCAGCATCTCAAGCTCTTCACACTCGCGCCTTTCAGCCTCCCTTTTCTTCTTTCGAAAAAGGCGCCTCTCTTCCTTCTTCGCCGTTCGATAACGCTCCCATACGCTTCGCGTTGCGCCCGCACACAATGTAGCCCTGTAGGCGACGTTCTTTCTTTCCGAGGCATCGCGACATTCCTTGTCGTACCAGGTGTTTTTGTGGGCTCGCTTGTATCCTATAGATTCCTCAGCGGCGATACGAAGTGAACGAGCGATGTGTTCCCATTCCTCAGATACATCGTTTGGTGAAGGGTTGCTCTCAGAGAGCAGGAGTGAGAGCCGAGTAGTGTATTGATTGGCTGTCTGCGTCATGTGCAGCCTTTCGACTTCAAACTTTCCTTGCTGTCCTGCTGGCACATTCTTTGCTGCACAGAGGCGGGTGCGTACCTTGGCTGCTACAAGATAGTGGTCGGAGTCGACATTGGGACCACGGATTGTGCGCACATCTAGGATGCTGGAGCTGTGTCTGCCGTCGATCATGACGTAATCAATTTGATTTCGCGTTTTTCGATCAGGAGACAGCCATGTGGCTTGGTGTATTTTTTTTTTTGTGCTGGAATCTGGTACTGCTAATGACCATGTTTCGTGACCCGGCGAAGTCGATCAGCCTCGTCCCATTGGGACTGGTTACGTCGTGAAGACTGAATTTTCCGACTGTGCTGCCAAAGATACCTTCCTTACCCACCCTGGCATTAAAATCGCCAAGCACAATCTTAATGTCGTGACGGGGGCAGCGGTCGTAGGCATGCTCTAGCTGCTCATAGAAAGTGTCTTTGATCGCATCGTCCTTCTCTTCCGTCGGGGCGTGGGCGCAGATGAGAGATATGTTGAAAAATCTCGCTTTGATGCGGATGGTGGCTAGACGCTCGTTCACTGGCGTGAACGACAGTACTCGGCGGCTGAGTCTCTTTCCCACCACAAAACCAACACCAAATATACGCTCCTCTGCAGGGCCACTGTAATATATATCGCAAGGCCCACATTTCTTCTTGCCTTGCCCCTTCCACCGCATCTCTTGTATGGCGGTGATGTCAGCTTTCACTCTTTCGAGGACATCAACCAGCTGGGCAGAGGCACCTTACCAATTAAGGGTCCGGACGTTCCAGGTGCTTACCCTCAAATCATAGTCCTTTAAACGTTTGCCGTGGTTGTCATCAGAAAGGGGTGGTCTCATCCGAGGCTTTGTTGTTGTTTTCATTGGATAGGATTTTTACGTGGTGGGTCCCAAGCCCGACGCACAACCCGCCTTGCGGGAGAATTATGTATATATGTACATATAACATAAAAATAATAAAATAAAACATAGTTTTTTGGGTTTCGTTTTGGTCAGTCTTGTCACCTCGCGATAACCTCCTCAATCTAAAAAATCGTTCGCATAGGCTCGCAAAAAGGTTTTTTGAAGTTCGGAAATGCATCCGGAACTCTCTTTTACAATAAATCGGCACCGTTTTGTTCTATATAAATGGTAATGGAGTTACAATTCTGCCTGAAAACAGTGGAGATATATGCACATATGTATGTATCTGCAATACAATTAACTCCATGTTGTTGTTGTTGTAGCCACCAAGACACTCCCCGAAGGTTTTGGGGAGTGTAGGGGATGTGACAGTCCTTTGCCGGATAAATCCGGCACGCTCGGGTACTAGTCCCTTCTGAAACTAGCCCGACTGTCGTGCGTACGATTTTTTCTGGCCATAATCAACCTTCTAGGCCGGTGGATTTTAGTCGCGTCTTACGACAGGCATTCCTTACAACGGGTATATTCTAGACCCCCTAACCCGCTGGGGTTCGCTGTTACTATCTAATAAATAGGATTTCATTGTAATAATTATCACACTAACAATTGCTTTTCTTTGTACCCATGTCCATACTGTTTTCCACCGCAGTATGTCTTCGCGTCTGCTGCCCCGCAGAAGAGATTTCAATTTAATGCACCCGGCCCTGGCAATGCTTTAAAACAATAACCCTCTATGGACCGATCCACAGTACTTTTGAGTAGAACAAACTTTTACGTTGGCGGCATTTGGCCGCGCTTTAAAAAAAATAGCCCCAGCCAGCAAAATTTCCTTTCTCGAATTTTATATGCGGAGCGATCGGGAGTGTTATAATTAGTAAAATTAACATCCATAGAAGATTTCCCGAAAGTTCCAGTGGTTTGAAAATAAATACGGCGGGCGCATTATACTGAAGCCGACCCACTGCAGAACTACTCTCGGAGGGTGTGCCTAGAGTGGCTGCTATTTTTAAAATCCCGATAATTGGGTTTTAGTTAGAATTTTTTGTCTATCCAGGCTCAGTGAAACTTTCAGGAAATATTCTGTAGATGATAATTCATCTTATCTTAACACTTTCAACTATTATTAAATTATAATATTAAAGTTCTCCAGAAATAGAATTCTCCCGGCTGAGGGTTATTTTTGTAAAGCGCGGCTGAAGGCAAAAGGTGTTCTATACAAAACAACTGTGGATTGCTCCATGGATATTAATCCAGAAAGAGAATTCTGACGGCTGGGGGTAATTTTATTGAAGCGCGGCCAAAAGCCGCCAACGCAGAAAGATGTTCTACACATACATACATTAATTTAACAAGGAATGTCTCCTGAACTATAAGCGTCCGGAGGGTAGTACTTTGTTTTTTGTGATCTGTGAGACCACCCCTACCCTCTGGAAAATTAATTGTTATCGGATCGTGGATCATTATATACAAATTTTCCCTCTATCCAGGCTGGGGATCCAACCCATGACCTCTGGTATGGCAGACTAGCCACTGTCCGCCACACCACAATGGCCACAACACTCCCCACTGCACCACAGCGGCCCCGTTAATATATATTCCCGCAAAGGAGATTACAATTTACTAAGGTACATAATATGCATATAAATACTTCGCAAAAAGTATGTAACTTATTTTGCATATTTAGTTTATACATATTTGTTGCCAATTTACTCGCTGGTTATAATAGCCGTAACGCAACGGATGGAGCTGTCACTTTTATATCTATTGTATGTGAAAGGCATGTGATTGATTACAATGAACGGTAGAAAACGGCGAGAACCGTAAGCATCTGTTGATTTTAGATTTCTTCCGTATTCTTACGGCAATTTGACAGTTTGCTGTGACAAACAGACGGTATGTTATCAAACAATTTATTTAAACATTTTATAAAATAAAAATGACCGAATTCGAGGAAAGACGTAATAACGACGTGCGTCGTCATGAAATCACCAACAAATTGAAAGTTTTCTGTTTTAAATTGGTAAATAAAGCACAATATTTACAGCTGTGGCAAATGTCAAAGACGGCAGTTAACGCATTATTATAACTGCCTTAAGTTTGTCACCGTTCTATATCGGTACGGCTTCCGTCCCGTCCCGGCTATTATAACCAGCGCTTTATAGTGTATTTTTCCAATTTTATAATTGATTTGTATATTTTGCAAATCTTGTTACTTGCAAAAATTCAAGTCAGCTGTTGTTTGATCAGCTGTTTTCCTGTTGGAAAATTGCTGTTGGCAAAAATTTGTCCAACAGAATTCAACAGCTTCTCACAAACTGAAATGTCAGTTTTCTCTCTCAGTTGGTTCTCTTCTGTTGGAGATTTGGCGTAAAAAAACGGCGACAAAGTGTTTGTTTTTAAAAGTTTTCGAAAAACATCAAAAAATATCCGTAAACGAACAAAACTATTGATAGTATTCTATCTGTGCAATGTGTATGAATTCATCCACAAATTTTGTGCAATTGGCAGTACTGCGCATGCGCCTCAATTACATTTAATGTCATCTGTGAATATGTGTGACAAATACATTCAATTGAGTTCAGAGGCGTTTGAAAAAAAAAATTGAAAGGCATCATTGTGTTCTAGGGGACTTATACCCTTTTGATTTTAGTTTTTGAATTTGTTTATAATTAATATAAGAAATTTGCCCCATTTATTTTAAGATGCAAACTTTTGTGAATTTTTTTATGAAAATAAGTGGAAATGTTCTAGAAAAATCTATTTTCTATGCACTCATATTTTTATGAATCGCAGCGGAAAGCGTTTCATGTTAAAATCCTGTGGTCCGATCCATGGACATTATATCAAAAAGTCGAATTATGCCGTGTGAGGGTTATTTTTGTAAAATATGTACGTTCGAATGCCGCCAACACGGTGAGTACTGCGAATTTCTAAACTGAATAACAGGACAATTTAGACAACGAACTTTTGGACACAGCAACATATGAGGACCAAAGTTCAGACTACGTTACTCTCCAAACCGACCTCAACAGGGGACCACAGGTAATAATATAACAAGACGGATGGAAGAAAGGACTACGAACCAATCGCTATATGTTCCACATATTTACAGGCGAATAGAAGGTGGACGGGTGGGAGCTGCAGTGTTTCGTCCGGAGCTTGGGATTAAAAAATCCTTTTTAGTCCCGGACTACTGCAGTATCTTTCAGGCATTGGTACGTACAGGCGATTCCCAGTGTAATCGCTTTTTTGGAAATGGTTGCTGCAGATTCGAATGTTTTTAACAACGTCGTCAGGCATCAGACCGCACGCATGCATCCATTGTTTGCAAATGGTTTCGTCTTTTGGAAATCTATTTACATATGTATATATATATTTATATAACCAATAATGCACTCAAAACGAAATGCGTATGTAAAGCTATTTTATTTATTTTATCCCTTTTATTATCACAAATATAGCACCGCTTCGACATTTTTTAATCTTTTAATACGAGAATCAAATAATAAATATGTAAATTCCCTATAATTTTTTTTTATGTGCCGTCACTGCGGTTTATTTTGAATTCATTTGTCATTTTTCAAATTTGATTGCTCGGTTTTCTCTTTCTTTTTTTATATGTCTGTACTGTAATGTTGGCTGAAGGAACTCGTAGGTATTACGAATATAGGAGTACTATATATATGGAAACACAGAAGCACACATAATAGCCCAGTTAGTCGAGAACGTAAACCCGTGTACCGTGTCAGCTGATCCAACCTATTTAATAGGATTTGTATGTAACCGATTATTCAACGACGTACGACGCAGAAGCCCGTACCGCAGAAATCAAAATCATTTTGATTTTTTACGTAAAAATGTGTCAGCTGATCGCTCGCATGGTTGCAAGGTAGAAGGGTTGCCAGTTGAACATTTTTAGTTATTAAATATTTAAACAGTAATTTTCACAGCATTATACAACAAACTCAACAAGATTGTAAAATGTTATCGAATATACATATATGTGTTCACATGGAAAAAATAGTATGTCTACTTAAACGAACCATTTATTATTACTTTAATTTTTAAAAAGAAAGGAAAGAAAACGTTTATAAATTTTTTTTTAAATTCCAAACAAAATGTAAATATATATATATATAAATTAATAACAAGATAATAGCTTTGTTCAACAACTTTTTCTTACAAGTATTTGCAAAAAGAGCGTCAATGACAAATTAAGAGTAAAAACGAGAAAAAGAGAAAATTATCAAACAAAGTAATTGAACACAAAATCGTAAACATTCGCAAGAAAACGGCTGATACGTTGTAATTGAAATTTTTGAAATTGGAAATGAATGGAAATAACTGAATTAGGAAAACAAAATTCTACTTTGGCTATTCCACAACATCATCAAGATTCGTTTTTGTGCTAACTTATTTAGTACACAATTAGAAATTTGCGTTTAAAATGTTTGTATATTTCCAATTGAAATTTTTGTGATCATATATTTTTGACACTTCTATTTTTTTAAAGCTGCTAGTAGTTGCAAGTGAAAATTTTACTTGCAGCGTTTATCAACTCTCTCGAGGTTTTACTCTCTCCATTTGGCTCTCTTTTGCGAATTTTTTGGGTTATTGAACATAAATTCGTAACTATTCGTAAAAATATGTAAAAATTTTGAGATATTGAACACTCCTAATAAATGAAGATATTACTGAAAATTAAAGCAAAAATTGTATTTATCCACAATGGTGGCGGTATTTTCTTAATTGATAACTCTTGGTGGTCTTCTTCTGCAATTTTTATACATTAAAAAGTTATAAATTGCCACTATAAATCTGAGTTTCTGTAACAAAATCAATTAAAGTGATGTCACACTAATACGATCCACACTTTGTCACCACATATTTATACTAGAAAAGATATGAGTTACAGAAACTCAGTACAGATTCCTTAATTAAACACAGATTTTTGTGAGAATCTTGTTGCTTCCCAATATAATTTTTTATGGATTTTCAATTGTAAATTTAATGTTCTGACTGTGTTTTTTTTTGTTATTTTATGTTTTAGTCCTTGATAACTATCACCAAGGTGTGATGGATATATATTGGGCAGTAACAAAATTACAAGAAAAATGTGTTTTAATTACCAACTAAGCCGTAAAAAAGTAACTAAATTAATAAAAAAAAAAGTCGTCAACGACAACTTTAAAAACGATTAAATAAGTATTTTCTTGGCATTTGGCAAATAATGCACAGTTGTGTATTGAAGAGTAATCCGCATAACACTTTGAAGATTAGTAAAAATCTTGTGTGTTCAAAAATGACTAAACGGCAACCCTGCCAAAATGTAAACAAGCTATATATATATGTAAATATGTGTGAGTAAAACAGCTGATTGCTACGGGCTCAAAAAATCCTAAAAATTGCATACGGGCGTTTGCGTCAGCGAGCGGACCACACGTTCTCGACTAACTGGGCTATAAGTCGCGGTTAGTGAAAAAATGTAAACAAATTAATAAAAGCGAGTTTTTTATAATAAAAACGTAAAATTCTCCCGAAAATATAAATAAAATCAATGTTTAAATGTAATTAAAAGTTATAAAAGTGAAAACTTGTATAAAAAGTATCGTTCCAAAGGCAGTTGAATCAATTTTCCCACATGAAATTTTGCTTTTGGGAAGGGTGAATTTAACAATAAATTACATGAATTGTGTAATTAAAAAAATCTGTGAAAACGATTTATTTAGTTAAATTAAAGCTAGGACTTGCATTTTAGTCACATTGTAACTGATTTTCGTGGTGAAATTGCCATTATTTCGCATTTTCAAAAAGTGGATATCGATGTCGAAACTAGCCATTTTTTGGCCATTAGGGCTTTTATTTTCTTGCCGAGCGTGAAAAGAACGCTAAACTTGCTACCCATTAAGGTTGTTCTCCGAGTGAGATTTTTGGGTTGGAAATTTGCCAAGATGACTTAGTGTGAGAAATTTGCCGAGCACAACAGCAAAATACATGTCAAATTTGAAGCTTTGGCAAATTTCTCACACCAATAATATTTGATATCATGATAAAAATATCGCGGAAGTGCAATCGTGTTATTACATTCACAATAGTCTTCTGTGAGAATTTAGTTAGAATGTATTTTTCTATGTAGTATGGAAAGAATATGACACACACGCTAGTTCACAATGAAGTCAGTTCGAAATTTATTTTCATTGAGGTGTGATCCATAACCTAACTATAGAAGGTCCATGCAAGGGAGAGTAGCTCTTCTTCAGCGAGTTTGTAGCTTATGTCAAACTATCGTCTTTTGTTTTGATTTTGCATTCTTGCACGTGTTTTTCGTGGAAATAGCTTGTGTGTTCGGTTGTGTGTTCGCTGGCGTTTTCTCTGCTTTTGACATTTTTGAAAGCGGCCGTCTAACTGTAATCACCTATTCTCCTTCACATAAGACGACCTGTATATAGATTGGTCTTGGCTGTGATCTGTGAGTGTAGGAAATTACCCAAGCTATCATGATAATGCGGGAAAATCGCCTTATTAGCCTTTAATATATAAAGCATATAACGTTTTTTAGTTTATTGGAGGTGGACCGGAGCCAGAGCAAGAAAGAAATCGAAACGAGAGCGGCACTCCGAGGAAAAAAAATCTGGGACCTAATAGCGGACAAAATAAATTTTGTGTGGAGCAAAAGAAAAAAATCCTTTACTCCGAGGCCCTGATTTGCACACATACACTCTGTGCAACCGTGGGTTTTAATTTGATAACTATATGTACCGATAACAACGAATATATTCTATAGAAGGGAAACTCGAATATCGATAAGAAATGACTGTGCTCAGGTAATTAAGGTAGAACTTTCCAAGTAAATATTTTGGTAACAGTTTTGCAAATTAACGTTCAAGAAAGCTTGCATAATTACAGTAATGTTTTTAATATAATAAACGTGTAGTTATTTTTCACCGGAAATGACATAAATTTTTTTAATTGCATGTATTTTATAATAAATTGTTTCTGGGTTGTTGGCAATTGTTTCATTCTCGCGTTGTCCCATAGTGAGGAGAGTACCAAGGTTTATCTAACTCGTGATTGTGTTAGTAGAACAGCTGATTTGAATTGTGTATGTGTACTAAAATTTTGCGAATGTCAACCAAGATGAATTGGAAAAATGTTTTGTTGTATGTAATTCCATGTGATTTAAGTTTTCTTCTCTTTCACATTGACATTTTTCAAGAACATAACAATAGCAACAAAGCATGAAATTGCTCCTGCAATAACCCACGATATATATATTTAGTTAATGATTTCCTTTGGCGAAATGAATTAAATTTTATAAAATATTTGATACCGATTTGATGTGTGTATGTCAAATCACACAGACCCGCAATTTGATCAAATGGTTTGACCATGTGAGGGCCCTATTAGAAAATGGCGATAACCTCTTTTAGATAAGAGCCTATACACACTTGCGACTCAATCGATTTGGTCGAATTGGACTGTTGTATTCACATTACTCCAACTATTTAGTCGAATCGGTGGCAGCTATTCACACTTGAGACTAAATAGTCGTGCGATTGACAATGACATAGTGTTGCCAATGTTCACATTTTACTCAGCAAATTTTACATTAGTGACCTTCATATAAAGCATTGTTAAAGTTTATCTGCATTCTTACATGAAAGCACCTTCTTGTCAGCTGTCAACTTGATTAATAAATAAAAAACAATAAAATAAACAAAAAGTGCATACATTGTTTGGCTTTGTTTCTTATTAAACTAGCAACTAGCTGTCAAGTAAATGAAAAGAGAAAAACGGAAGGAATTACGCTCATAAAGGCGAAACGAACAGAAGTACAAGAAACGGAAAAATAGTAAAAATCAGCCATTAATAATTTTCATGAAATTTCATTTTCATTATTTCTATTTTAAAATGCGATTAATGACATTTGAAGAGAACAACAATATCAAGAAACATATGAAAACGGAAGTAAATATCCTTAGTTAGATAATTCTTGTCTATAACTACACCATTTCCAGATGGATTTTAGAAAGCGTCAACTGGATTTTAGAAAGGGGAAATTGGATCTTAGAAATGTCAATTGGATTTTAGAAAGGGGAAATTGGATTTTAGAAATGTCAATTGGATTTTAGAAAGGGGAAATTAGATTTTAGAAATGTCAATTGGATTTTAGAAAGGGGAAATTAGATTTTAGAATAGCCAAATGGATTTTAGAAAGGGAAAATTGGATTTTAGAAATGTCGATTTGATTTTAGAAAAGGGAAAATGGACTTTAGAAACTGTAAATTGGATTTTCGAAAATTTATATAATTATTAATTTATACTTTCATACGCAATAAAGAATTTCTATTCGAAAAATTCTGTGTAAAATTTATTTTAAACGCACATTCTGAAATCCAATTCACGCTTTCAAAAATCCAATTTTCTTTTCTAAAATCCTTTTAACGCTTTCTAAAATCCAATTGACATTTCTAAAATCCAATTTCCCCTTTCTAAAATCCAGTTAACGCTTTCTAAAATCCATCTGGAAATGGTGTAGTTAATAAGAAACGAACCTATTGTTTTTAAACATTTTGAAAATATTAATTGAAATATTCAATCTCTACAATTTACCAAAAGTGAAATAAAAGTAGTGCTGTCAGCATGGCAACTCTTTCCACTACGAATATCACTGTTGTTGTTGTAGTCGTTCGACTAAATTGTCTCAAGTGTGAATACGTAGAAGGGCGCCTTGCTTATCAAGCAGTTGTACAACTGTTTCAGTTGGAATGAAATTGGGCTGCAAATCCAACTGTTTCAGTTGTACAACTAATTGAATGTAGTGTGAATGCTTCCATACATTCCCATGCAAATCAACATTCGACTAAATCGATTTAGTCGCAAGCATGATACAAGAAAGAAGGTAGTGTAAACGTCAAATTTTTGTCGCCATATTAACCACCTGACAATTATATGGATTATGACATTTCGTGCTGCCATACCCAGTACTAAAAATCCTCCATTTATGTTATTTTTTATTTCCATGGTAACCATGGCATCGATTGCAACAAACCGAATTTTTCTAATTTGAATATTGATATATATATATATTTTTTTTTACGTGGTAAATTCTTCATAATATCAGATCACAAATAATTATATAAAAAATAAGATTTATTCTTAAAATAACTTGCGGCAAGTTTGTGGAATATAGTACATACTACAATCTCACTACACGTCCTGTAAATTTCATTGAAAGATTTCAGTGGTTTAGAAATTATGAATATCGGCACGACTTATGAACTTGAAAGATTTTTTTGCGAAGAATCTATTTCAGAATTAGGTAAATAATAAAATAAAGGAAAATAAAATAAGTAACGCAAGTAAAAACTAAAGAAAACTGCAACATAAAAATTTAAATTAAATTTACATTCTTATATATGTAACTGCTAAAAAATTTTGTTAATAAATATATTTTTTAAATATATATATATATTTTTTAAATAAATATATATATTCTTGTATAAAACATTGAAACCAAATATGTATATATATGTATATGTACGTAATAAATAATAAATATAAAGAAAATTAAGAACTCCTACCTTATTCATAAAAAATCGAACAGTTTTCAAATATTGTGTAAAGGACGTTTTGATAAGATTTTTTGACTTTAATAACTGCATAAATCTATTTTATTTTTTATGAATAAATTATTTTTCATTTTCGGTGAAAAGCTTTTTTTTCAATATATTTAAAATATTAAAATATACTCATTACATCGGCTGATTGTTGTCTTTCATTTGTTTTGTTGATTAGCACCATTTCATTTAAAATACCAAATATTTTGTTCAAATATACCCTCAGCCAAAAAATTTTGATTGGGCAACGCTATCCTAAATTTTTGACTTAAAATAAGACGTCAATAATCCATATTATAATCAAAAATGACAATGTCAAAGTGAAATGAAACTACCTTGTTTGTTTGTATCATGGTCGCAAGTGTGTATAGGCTCTAAACCTTGGAGAGTACTCAGTTCTAGGAAGGAGTTGATACCGATATCAAACCGATATACAAGTTTCCCTTCTATAGAATGTATTCTCTGACCGATAACTTTCATGAAAATAAAAATTTTGTCATTGGCTCGCCCCATGGAGGAACAAGAAGGAGAATGCATAAGATCAGCTGACTTCTTCTTCAATCTTCATAAACACATTCCATAGGGGCCACATCTGTCAAATTCTTCTACATTCCTCTTTGCATGACACTTCTGGCCCCACTATGTATGAAAGTATGTCGTCATGCGTAAACCTTTAGAGCCCGTGCACAATTGGCTTTGTCTGCTCCAACTTTGATAGAAAAAACCTTAAAGCAAAGCGAAATTCCAGATGCTTGCTACAATTAACACTTTGACAATTTCCACTTCACTTCTTTGCTTTAATTTATAAACCTGATTTTTGGTAATATATTTGGGGAATTTGCTTTTTTCTGCTTATTCGAATGTTATTTTTTACTTTTCTCTGCTCACTTCTCACGAAATTGCGCGAAATCGCTAAAATAAGTGTAGATATACAAACATACACACACACACACAAGGGGAGATGTTTGTCAAAGTGGAAAAAAGTTGAAAGATGGCTAACTTTATACTTTGCTTTACTCGCTTCACCTCAATTGTGAACATATCCCTTTAAAAAGCACATGCTGAACAGAACTGTCAAAGCAAAACTCTGAAGCAAAGCGAGGTAGAAGTCAATTGTGCACGGCTTATTATTGTTGAATCATGGCTCGCCCTGTCTGCTGCTGCTTTGGATAAGCAAGGTTTCCATTTTTAATTAGCGTACCACGCAGTTATTTAAGAAAAAAATAAATGGAAACAAAAACTACTTTTCCAGACCAACAAAGACTGTGTAAAACTTAAGGAAAGGTACATAAGAGTTTCTTGAGTGTGAAAAATTGTGAGCCATAAGTTTTTTAATATTGTATTTATGCTGTGTGAGCTCCAGTTCCGGAAGTAAAATTTTTGATCAAATGTAATGGCTGATCAAAGTTCCTCATGTATATATGTACATAGTTTCCAGTAAATTTACACATGTGCAAATAAATTTAGAATTTTAGTGTATATCGAATAGGAAAATAGATAAAAAAGTGAAGCCCAAAATATCTACAAATGTATGTATGCATGTTAGTAATGTAATTTGTGCAAAAGAAAAAAAAATTAATCGGTCGCTCTAGCGAAATCCCGAAAGCTCAACGTTCGTTTCGTCATGATTTGCTTCATATTCACAATATCGACTGGTTTTCGATGTAAATATGCACGTATGTACATACATACATATATATGTATGTATGCATATTAGATACATAATGGATGAATGTACAGCGCTGCATATATACCCTATATCAAAAATACGATTACCGAATGGAAGTGGTGTAATTTTTTTTTTTCGGGTTTTGGGCCAAAATGTTCACCAGACACCGAAAATAGAGATTTCTTCGGGCAGAGGGGAGAAAGGGAAAATTTTCCAACAGTCTACCACGCATTGAAAAAAAAGTTATTCGGGGGTTGTAGAGGAGGTACTCTTGATTCTATATCCAAATGTCCCGTCGACTGGAGATGTAAGTAAGTTGTAGAATTTACCACACAAAACCCCAAATAGCGATCCCCTCTCGGCAGGGGGCGGCATACCCTCGCGAGCATCTCACAAAAAATGCATTCGCCGTTCGGAGCCGGCATAAAACTGTAGGTCCACCCAATTCGTAGGAAAAACAACAGTTAAGGAGCACAACTCGAATTTGGAGAGAAGCTCGGCCATAAAAGTTGCATATAATAGCACCAGTGTATTTTATTATATAATTATGATCACTTGTTGGAATCGGCCAAATCGGACTACTATAACACATAGCTCTCATACAAACCGATTGTGTATATACATATAGATATTTCAAGGTACTTATAACTAAGGAGATGTACTCTTACTCCCCTTAATAATTTTGGTCAAATTGTCAAGATCTTCGCAAATTTAAGAAACTGCATTTCTTGCACTTGCACTTTTAGGTCAGGAAATCTTGAAAACTGGATACAGTTTGGAAATTCTGACTTCAGATTCGGATTCAGTACATCCTTCGGAAAAGTACTTTCACTTTTTTCACATATGTACATATTAACCCGCTGTAATGTAGGTACATACATACATACATATACCTTCCTTTTTCTCTTTCAGTTTCTATCAAAATCCTGCAAACCCGAAGGGAGCACAATTAATTTAGTATTTATTATAATTTCGATGTCAACGAAACAAATTTCACATTAAATCAAAACTATCAAGCGGAAACCTTTAACTTAATCATTCCGAGCAGACGGAAGACCTCGTACGTACGCACTAAAAGGACAAGTGTACGTATGTATTTACGCCAAAGAATAATAAGATGAAAGTTTGAGCTATTGAAATTTCCGAACCTTTGAAGCTGTAATTGTAGTAGCTGAGCGAACTTAATAACAACAACAAAAACAAAAACACAAATCTAAATCCTTAAAAATCCGGCAGTCATATGCGCACATAATATTACATCGAACATAGCACTTTTTTACACTTCAGCAAAGAAAAGGTTACAAAAAAAAAACACGAATCGATTTTTATCGAACGATTTGAAAAATAAAAAGGAAGAAGTTTGCAGTGGTGGCTAACAGGCGCCCGCATAAACTCTAATGGCCGCCCTACAACACTACCTCAAAAACTCGGAAAGTTATTGCTTGAAAGCGGCGCCAGCAGCGACAGCATTCGCAACATCAGCAGCAGGTGTAATACAACAACAACAACAACAACCACAACATACACACTTGCTTTTGCAACATTCAACGTCAGCAGCGACGACAGCTTCTGCACAGGCAGCTTTGGCAGTATCAGCAGCGCAGCATCACTTTCAACAACAACAACAATTGCAACAATTGCAAAATCTGACATTTCATCAACATCAGCAGCAGCAGCAACAACAACACCTCCGTCATATTAATACAACAACACAAACTACACAATCCGCAACAACAATTGTTGCAGCCACAAGCGCAGCAGGTCATCAACAACAGCAACAACAACAGCGACCCCACCAACAACAACAATTACTTGTTCAATCACAAAATCGGTTAAAGCAGTTACAACTGAAGCAACCCACATTACACCAACAACATACAACATACCATCATCATCATCCATACTACAATCAGCAGACTGCTGCTCAACACGCCAAAAGCAACAACAACAATAATAATAATAATATTAGCAACAACAACAACAACAGCAATAGTAATAACAAAAATATAAACAATACGACTGTTATTGATCAATTAGCCGTCATCACGGGTGCATCCAATCATAAATTAAAAAGTGCCCAGCAAAATAGCAATCAACAACAACAATATAGGCATAATCGTACACTGCCTATACCAGCAGCACTAAACCAAAATTCAAATTTTTCTGCTGCCAGTTCGAGCACCGGCGGCGGTACTGCATCCAGTCACGCTCCAACACAGCAATCGAATGCAACCAACTCTAGTCGCTCCTCAGCCGCGGCCAATGAACGCAACACCGCGAACAACACCGGAACGCTAAATAATGCCAAACAGAATGGAGGCGGAGCATTGGGCGCACAAATGCGCAACGCTGGTATATCGAGTGCCAATGTGAATTCGAAAAAAATTAGAATAGAACCATTGCTATCACAATATCATCAAAGCGAACGTTTAACCTTTGCTAATTCCCATCTTGTATGGGGTGAGGAGCATTGGCGTCGTGTAGTCTTCCAAGATGAACGTAAATTTAATTTAGATGGGCCTGATGGCTTCTCAAATTACTTTCACGATCTACGCAATTACGAACAAACATTGTCGCAACGGCCACGTGGCAATTCCGTTTATATATATATAATCTTGTCGGCCGGAGGGCCTATACATTTGGATGTATCAACAGCGAAACAACGACCACAAACCTATGTGGAAACCATATTGCGCGAACGTTCAAATATAATTACGAAATTGGGTGGCGGCAATGCCGATTTCATTTTGCAAGATCATAATTGGACAGCAAATATGTCGCCAACAGCACAAGAGCTGCTCGACGCGGAAGGCATTAAAATGCAACGATGGCCAACAATAGCGCACGATATGAATATAATGGAGAATATATGGGGTTGGTTGGTGCGCGAGGTGTACGATGGTGGCCGTAAATTTGCGCGTAAAGATGATTTGATATTTCGTATACGTACTGCATGGACACGTTTACCAATGGATTTCGTGGTTAATTTATATAGTACACTGCCTGAACGCATTGCAGAATTATATTATACGCGCGGTATATATACGAACTGTTGACGATGGCAGGGAATGGCATAGTAGAATATACATATACATAATAGATTTAAGATGAAATTCATGATCTACATGTGAATGTATCTACATACATACATACATATGTATGTATAAGCATGCAGATCTACATAGTAAATACTTTCAAATGTACGTTACACGTATGTTTGTACATATGTGATCCTAGGCGAGCATAATAAAAGGATTAAAGGAATATGTACGGAGAGATTAATAATACACAATAGGTAACTAACTGATGGTTAGCAGTCTGAACAGAATGTTGTGTGTCAAATGTTAAAATAAGTTGAATGCTTTCGAAACTGCCGATAGTGTGCAGCTTTGGCGTTGCAAGTTGAGTTGAGTTGTAGTGCTTAACAGTTGAATGGCTGATGTGAAAAATTAACATAAGCTTTACTAACATGCAAAAAAAAATTTACTCAAAGGCTTGGCAACATTCTTTGAGCTTAATCACATTGCTTGGCGTCACCACAAGATCGGCCATCAATTGATATACATAGTACATATGCATATATGTATAGTAGTGCTAGGCTTGTGAATGTAGTACGCTATTCGGTTACGGCAGAAAGCATTAGTGCCAAATGTATTAATTATGTACATACATATGTAATACATGGATAATATTGTGTTAATGAAGAGCTGTGATGCGGAACACACAAAGATTGTAGAGCATTGGACCTAAATCAATCAATATGAATATTTTCTAGAAATTTCAAGATGTATATCGAGCTGCATAAGCTTGCCGAGCTTTATTATATTACTAAAACATACATGTGTTCATACTGTACATATCGTCATGCCATACGAAATCTAGGACGAACAATGAAATACTTTGTAAGAAATACTGAGGGCCATTTACTCAACCTATGATTAACGCTAACCACGGTTAAAGCCCGGTTAAACATCATTATCGACTTCATCAAACCGTACATTTAACATGTGCTCGATAATGCAGTACAGTAGACGCTCACAAATTAGAACCACTTTGTTTTTAGGGTGATTCTAATTCCTGGACGTTTTTTTTTTTTTAATAAAACCTTAAAATATAAGTGAATTTGCATTGAAAAACTACAATGAAATTTTTTCTAGGGCTAACCGCTTCCCTTGACTACCTTGGCCAAGCTTTTCCAAGATCTTCACTTTGGCTTCCAAAGACAAAGTATTTTTCTTACGTTTATTTGGCATTTCAGCGAACGACTTTGACTTTTAAGCAAACAATGCCGAAAGACGTGCACGCGTATCGAATTCAAGCAAAAACTAACAAAAACTGTACAGATAGCGACGAAAGTCCAACGACTACCGAGCTTAATATGAATAAATTGAGGATTCCATTCTTTATATCTATTTTGCAACAAAAAAAAAAAACAAAATACGCTCTGAAATTAGAATTTTCGATTCTAATTTCAAAGCGTGTAATGTATTCAAAAAGTTGATTCTAATTTCTGGAAATTCTACTAATTACTAAGAGTTCTAATTTGTCAGCGTCTACTGTACATGTCTTAACCAGACCGTTCGTTACTCGTATCCTCCGCTTAGCGTTAATCAGAAGTTGAGTAAACGGCTCTGATGAAAGTGCTAGTTTTCGTATGATACAATGATGTGTGCATTCCATGTGTGATAGTATGTTTTTGTACTTTTTTCTTGTTTTTTTTTGCTACCGTTACTGCGGTTTATACACATACATATGTATGTACATTTGTATATGCATCTACCATAAAAAAATGCAAATTCGGAACGATCCTTCCCATTGCACTCTGCATAAGTACTTTTCTAAAAAGTACTGAACTACTACTAACTGGAGTATTATCGGAAAACAAACACAAAAACTCGAGCAAAAAATGTTAAAGGAAAAAAAAATACATAAAAGCAAAAATTACAAACTAGTACGTATGTATTTCTTATGAAAAATTTGGTTAGCTGTACATAAATATACTTGAATGTATGTATTAATGGATTAGCTTTTAGTAGCTGTATTTTTTATTTTATTTTTTTTTTAATTTAATGAAATATGCATGGTTGTACATAAATACATGTGAATATTTCATTTTGGGGCAAAATACATACATACATAAATACCTATATACCTAAATATGGCTTTGTTCAGAAACTCAGTTTGAAGCGCAACCTGCTTTTGTAGTACAAGCAGAGCGTTCATAAACGTAAATTTTGCATGAAGCGTCGCTCATCACAATCATCAAAAAAAAAGAATTACTGCCGCTGCTGCGTTTCATGCTGCGTTTCTGAACATAGCCTATGTATGTATGTGCATAAGTTCATTAGATATGTTAACTAATTTAAAAAATAAAATACAAAAGTATAAATAAAAAAAAAAAACCAAAAAGCCAACGAGTTTAATTAAGCTCAAGCAAGTCAAAAATAGGTAAAAAAAAGTAAAGCGGTGAGTAACGGGCAAGAATTATCTAAAGAAGGATATCTCAGTAGATAAGCTGATTGGAATTGTGTATGTATACTAAAAAGTGTGAATGTCAGACAAAACGAATTGGCAAAAATTTTACCCTGAAATTCATTTCTCGTCTCTTTCACATTGACATTTTTAAAGAAAACACATATAAAAACGGAAGTAATATAACCTCTATTTGGATAAACCTTGGTAACGGGTATTCATGAACATTGATGTGTAAACAGTTTGGAAATCGAATTTTTATTCCCTTTTCCTTATTCCTTTTTTCCCTGGTTTCTATGGATTAAAATGCAACTATAGTTTTTATAATTTTTGTTGTCATTGTCACTGCTACTATTTTGTTGTTGTTTTGTTTTGGTTTTTGATTTATGACTTTTGATTTTGGATTTTTGATTTTGTATGTTTTGTTTTGCTCAGAAACATGTAAGATCATCCAGGTCCACGTTTAACCCATATCTCGGCACCCGACCTAGGAATCATAAAGAATAGAGCTCCATGTAGAAGCCCTACTTAAAACCTTTCATTTGATACCAATATTGCACAGAAACATTCCATGTTATTCCGGGGTCACATTTTGACCCATATTTGGGGACCCGACCTAGGATTAATAGAGCTCTATGTGAAAGCCCTGCTCGACACCTTTAATTTGATACCAATCTTGCTCGGAAAATTAGATAGATCGATGTGGATGTAGGTATGCATATCCATACATTTGCATCAAGGATGCTCAAATATTTTTCCGTTTGTTAACATGCTATGTTAACGAAACTAAAATACAAGCGTTAACGTTTTAAACGAAACAAAATCAACAAAAAGGAAATCATTTTCGTTGAATCGAAAATTAACGTTGAAATTATCATTGAAATGAGCGTTTTTTCGGTTCTCACCATAAGTTGAGAGTGCTTAGTAGCATCGTAGAGCAACAAAGCTCTCAATGATAAACATACGGCGCTTTGGTGGTTCGTTAGAGTGACAATTCTCTCAGTAATATAGAGCGCTCAACTTTTCAGCGTTTCAGCGTTAACGCAAGTTAACGCCTGAGTTTCATTGACGTTGATAACTAGAGCTCGGATAATAGGTGAAAATCAAACGCCTAAAATTATCCTACGTAATGTTTGTGAGCACGTCCAGTGGCAAGTTTAAGGGTGGGGTGAATTCGGGTCTAAGCCCCCGTAAATGCAATTGGATTTTTTGCTTACTAGGATGCCAGAAAAATTATTAAGGTTTTTTATGGGTTGCACCTGAAAAATTGCAAAGAAAGCTACAATAAGTAAATATAATAATAAAGAATAATAATAAATAAATATATAATTATAAAGAATAAAGAAAAAAATTAAAAATTTGTCGTGACTCGCTTAAATTTGAGACAAAATCTTCGCACGTGAAGGAAAAAGAATTACAGTTTCAAACCAAATATATTTTGAATTAAAATTAGGCAAGTGCATATTAGCAAATGGAATATATACTACAGGTTTTTAATTTGTAGTGGTCTGACTTTAAACATTTGCATATTTATTTTTTTTTGTAGCTCCTTGAATTTTACTATAAAAAATACTAATATGTACCTGTTATTTGAGAGTTTTTTTCTAGCTGTCCTCTGCATTTTTTTCATGCGAACTTACAAGTCGAAAAAAACTGCGTACTAGAAAATAATATAAAATTTCTACTCAAAAGTTACAAATTTTGCTGAAAAATTGGCGAATTTTCCAAAATTTTGAACAAACTTTTTAACTTTATTATACTTGGTTTCTCTTATAGATTTTTTCATATAAAAAATTAAAATGATTAAAAACACATAAATAAATATATTTTACGAATAAAATCACTTTCTATTCAGGATTTATTTCAACACACCACTGTATGTTTATTTACACTGCTATTCCGAGCGTTACCGGAAAATTACTTTACTGGTAATTTATGTTGCTGAAAATTGTTACCATCTTTTCAATTGGTATTCTGGCACAAATGGTAACGCTGTCAAAGCATTTCCATACGAACGGAATTGAATCGGGCTGAAAATGGTAACAAAATATTACCACGTATTGAGGTGGTAACTTAATTTTCTGCTGCCAGAATACGAAAAGAGTGTTTAAAGTACCAGATTCTTTATTTCACCAGTAAAGTAAATTATGTTACCACACCGGAATAAGGCCGCTAAACTGCAAATTTGTGTAACATGATTAAGAACTTTTCTAATAAAATCTTCACCCACCATACCAATATAGCACCCCTTTATATTTAAATTGTAATCCCGCCACTGAAACTTACAAAATGTAGCATATTTTGAGGCGCTTGATTTCACCTATTTTTCCGAGCTCTAGTTATGATCTAGCCAGAGCATCTATTAATTTTTTGTTTTCTTATTTCGTTGAATAGATTTGTGTTCCTTTTAAAAATCAAAAAACATGTCAAAATGTGCTTCATACTTTGCAATTAATTGGCGATGAGGAAGCTAAAAGATAAAAAAGAAATTAAGCTAAATTAATTGGAAATTATATTTAAACATACGGAATGCATGTGGGAATAATCCTATTTATTCCTTTTTTGACGAAGTTTCTGACAATCTCCATTTTTTCAGCTGCTATTATAATAGCAAACCGCCTACATTTGGATTGAAAAAATTTTCATAAACGAAAATGCAAAAAATTTTAGATTTAAACGTTTATTTAAAAAGTCGCTTGTACATAAATAAATACATGTATGTGCATATATGTATGGATGTACATATGTATACTTATCTAAACATACATATGTATGTATGTATGAACCCAACAGACCAGGAAGTAAGCGAAATGTAATAGGACTTGAGAACAAGCTTATAACAATTGTCCATTGTAAGCTTATTGCAATACAGTTTTTATAAGCTTAATTGTAAGCTTATTCACAAGCATGATTGTAATAATTGAGGAACACAAGCTTGAAAGCTATATTACAATAAGCTTACTTTACACTTGCAATGAAAGCTTAAAAAACTATTAATAATAAGATTGTTATAAGCTTACTGTAACATTTTTTTAAATTTTGGTTTTACAATAATTCATTATTCCTCTTTCGGAAAAGGGAAGTATAAAAGCCTCAATAAAATTCAATATAATGTTGAATGTCCTACTATATGATACCGTTCAGGTTGATGTCATGGTTCGAAACAGGAGGAGAATATAAAATAAAGAACATTGCAGTAAAGGTGAAGAAGGAAAGAAAATGAAAAGAAAAATGCAAATAAAAATTTATTTTTTTCTTTTTTCTACTATTTATACATACAATTGTATTTATAAGCTTACAACAAGCTTTCACAAGTAATATTTTTCTACAATTACATTTGTAAGCTTATAAAAAGGGTGCCGTTTTGATTTTTCTACAATTGTTCTTAAGACTTTTTCAATACTTTACACAAGCTTTCCTCAAGCTTAACGCTTATATTTGTAAGCTTGTTATAATATTATTCTCAAGCCCTTTGGTCTATTGGGTATTTATGATGTACATACAAATCTATGAATTTGTGTGTATAAATATAAGTTTTTAGTATTTCTGGCACTTAAAAGTGTGCATGTAAACTGGCGTGCGTACACAATTGTTAACATACAATACTACGTAAAAAAATATGCATATGAATGAATGTATGTATGTATATTTGTAAAAGTGTATATCTATATACATACATATTTGTATATATTAAATACATTTTAAATAGGAATTATTGTTCATTTTTGTGCTCTCAATATTACTCATTACGCTAGGTTAGAGTGCAAACTGTGTAACTCCATTTTTATGAAAAAGTGTATTTTTATGTAGAACGCTAGAAAAATCAAATAGGCACCACGCTAAACAAGTCTGTGATACTTGTCATATTTCTACTCGTTGTTATTCAGTGATACGCAAATTGTGTAAGTCCAAAAAGCGAAGAAAATTGTGTAAGTCCAAAATATTTACATGAACAGAAATTTTTTTTTTTTTTCATTTTGAAATTTTTTTATTTTTTGTTTTTTTTTCTCTCCTACAGTTTGAAAAACGGACTTACACAATTTGCACTCTAAGCTAGCGATTTACTATGCTCATGAGCGCCAGAGTTTCTTACCAAATAAAGCAGTCCTTGTCTAATTATTCCGCAATTTAACAGGTAGCAGCACATATGTAGTTATACAGAGCTTTTTACAAATTTACTCCCATTTACAAAAAATGGAGTTTGCTTTTTGTGCAGATAAGCTAATTTGGCCCTCATGGCCTCGTATGTATGTTTGTGTATAAATAGTACATAAATACTTAGTTTAATAAAAATATATATATATGTGTATATTATAAAAATAAGCTTATCCTAATATATAATACTTTTTACGCATTGCGCACTACAAAAAGGCATATTCTGTTTAACACAAAAACGCCCACCAATCAGTGATTTGCCACATTTCATACCCGCGCACACAAAACAACCGCCATGCCAATGTATAGCACCCCATGCCACACCCTGGTCAGTGGGCTCGATTTGTCGCTGACAACGCTGACAAGTCGCCGCAAAGAATTCATTATAGCAACGCAAACACAATGGCATATTCGTCTTCTCATCGGGTATATACTGTTGGCCAGCTAATGGTGTGTCGCAATGGTAGCAACAGAAATGTTTAATGTGAAATGTGGCACCTTCGGCAGCCGTGTATTCCTTGGTGAAAATCAATTCGTCGCACGCTTTACAACGTGGTATTTTCAAATTGATGGCCAAGTCACGACCGCAATATACTTGGCCGCCATGAAAGAAATATACCAAATCGGCCAACAGCTCACGACAAGTGTTACATTTAAAACATTCCGGATGCCAAGCGATCTCTCTGCCAGCACGTTCGGCCTTCACGGCAACATCGCCGAAAATTATGGGTTTGTTGCAATCGCGACATTTCATTATTCGTGGTGGTTGATCTGTAAAGCAAAGGAAAATGGAGTAAAATTAAAAATATATGTATGTATGTTATAGAATTAAAAGCAAAGCAAAAAATCCAGCCAAATCAAGTCTTATACCATCAGTTTCACTCTCAATGCATTGTCTGTTTTCAAAATACATTACGTGCGTCTAACATACCTTGAATTGCATTGTTAGCAAGTCGCATTTGTTGGAATGCACCTGCCAATGAATTCGTATCGGCGGCGCCACTGACAGGGGTCGATGCCTTCGAACCAAAACCCGAGTCATTGCTATTGGAGCCAGTTAGTCCACATTTTGCCAAGCTGCTGTTGTCGGTTGTTGGACTGGTATACATGATAGTTGGGCTATTAGGTAATTGCGACACAAAACTACTCAATTCCTCGGCGAGTGGTTTATTCACTAGCACCTCCGCTCTTAGCTCTTGTATGGGTGCGAGCACACGACATTCAGCAAATTTAACATTATTTTGTTTGAGTGTATCGTAAAGAGCATCATAAAAAGGACTATTCAATAGCGCACTTTGTACTGCCTTCACATTAACACCAATATCCTTGAGCCTCTGCTTTGTCCCTGGGCTCAATATAGATGCGCTCATAAAATCTGGCAACATAGACGTTTGTAATATTATAAGCGATGATGTTGAGGTTTTGGCTGGTAATAATAATCCCTTGCTTTTACTTTCAATTGCCCCCTTCAGCGATTCTGAGTGCAGTATTTGTGCGAAAATTGCATCTTTCTCATAATCGATATTAGTTGGTAGACCGCATAGTGGAGCCAAATTGCATACAGTGCCAAATTTTAATTTTCGAGCTGGTGTCTCTTGACGCATTTGGGCGCCAAAACGTGCATTTGCTGGATTTTTGATTGGTATGGGTGAATGGAATGGCAGATCACTTAATTCGGAATGTAAAGCATTATTTAGTTGATGTTGTTGGACGGTCGATGAGATGTTGTAAGTGGCGTCCTTATTTGAAATACAGCTTTGTTGTTGTTGTTGTTGTTGTGGTGGTGTAGTTAATTCCACAGAGGACATATTACCCATATTACCAACACGTACAACAGCACCTTGACCAACGCAATTCTCACGTATTTTCACCACATATTGTTGCAGTTGGGCAGCTTCTGCATCGGTAAGATTATCGCAAAGTGAGGCATTCAGATCATGTGGTGGCACTTGAAATTCCAATTGTTGCTTTCGCTTTTGTGCCGCATCACTGCCCACTATGGGCATTTGGCCAGCGCCCAACTTCTCCATATATTCGGAAACAACATCGGGCGCAGCATTCGGTGGTATCCAATCGAGTTGTACAGGCTGGCTAGCGAGTGCTTTTATTTTGATAACTGTAATAGAAGAAAAATATTTAAGCATTTTCGAAATTTCTTACAAAGAATTTCTTGGTAGGTATTTGGGATAATTGTTGCTTGTGAGGATTCAAAGGCCAAAAACCTCAGCAAAAAACTTATAAACTTGCATGAAGCGTCGCTTATCACAATCATCAAAAAAATTATTACGGCCACTGTTACGTTTCATGCTGCGTTTCTGAACATACACAAACTTATGCTGGGGTCGGCTTTCCAATAATGCCGCTCGCCCTCAAAAAAATGTCTTTTACTGGATGGTAGGGGAGGGGAAGTAGTTTCTGAATTTGTTAAATTTAGCTGCCGGACGTAAGTATCTAGTTTTCCTAGAATTTGTTAAAGTTGTGAAATATTTGCCGGTAACAACACCAATTCCTCATACAAAAAACAAAACAAATTACTATTTATTTTAATAAATAACTAATGTTTACACTTTTCACACCACGTATATTACTTTTTATTTATATGGAGAGTTACTAAACTTTAACCATAAATTCCTCGAAAACAAGGTATGTCCGGCGCCTAAATTCTACGGACTCAGAACACCCTTCCCTCACCAACCGTGGTAGAAATCGTTTTTTGGGGGCGTGCGGCATTATTCGAAAATTTCCACATATGTTTTCGTTACTCGAAAAAATGTTATGTATATACATACATATGTATGTATGTATGTATTACTTACAAGCTGGTTTCGAACATATTTGTCCTAAAATCTCGAATTGCGCCCATGATGAGAGGTCTTCATCTACACATTTGTGTTGATCTTTGCGACATTTGCAGTTGCGACACACTTTACGCCAGAAATGCAAATCCAATCCCGGACATTTATCACCACATTCACTGCATGGTGCCCCAGCACCAACTTCATGACTTAATTTAGTAGCGCGTTGTAAATTTTCACGACGACTTTCGAGTTTGGAAAGCCATTCTGGAGCAACAGTTTCTTCCACGCAATTCTCACTATTGCCACGTACGCTCATTATATTTTTTGCTATTAAAGTATCGTATCTATCCTTTGTTCTTCAATCAGTTCGGTTAATATTTTTATGTTTAAGACTTCTTTCCGCTTTTTTTGTTTTTGAATATGAAACATACTTCTAAGGCACGAATTAATCCATTATAAATAATTTAATTTTCAACCTTTTCCTTTTTAAATAAACTTATAAATTTGCAAATTATTTGACGTTAGTAAAGTGCTGAGGAAATAGGTAACAGATGATAGTCGATAATTTTTTATTAATTCAAACGATAGGTTTTTGGATTCATCTACAAGGTCAGGCGAGTTCAGTGGCAGTGATCCAGATCCGGATACAAATTTAGCAAGCAAATGCAACAACAATTTGGTGATCCTGGTATTTTTATGGATCAAAAAAATCTTTTACAATCTATACGGATCCGAAATTGATACAGATAAACACCAGGATCACAAAATTCTTGATGCATTTGCAAGCAAACTTCTTATCCCGATCTGGATCACTGCCACGGGAACTCGGCAGTCATTGTGCACAAACAAGGCAGCAATGCCGTTCCAAAATATATGAGCGGAGTGTTTCGGAGTGACGGACGAAAGAGAGGAGTGAAATTGCGGAGGGATGTCAAAAATAAGCAAATCAACAAAAAAAATGTAAATATGGGAAAGCAAACGCTACATTTTGTTTTCGTATTTAGGAACATATTTATTGGAAATGAATTTAATTAAGTTAAAATTTGTTTTTTTATTCATAACACATTTGCTTATAAACTTTTGTATACATAAATTATTGCATGTCATGCGTTAGATCTCATGTCATGGATATAACGGTACAAGTTTATGTACATAAGCACTTTTTTTTTGCATTTGGTCCAGGGCAAATAGGACGTTATTGAAACAAATTCTGAAATAGGGCGTTTTTGAAGCAAAATCTGAAAAAGGACGTTATTCAAAAAATTTTTGGAATAGGGCGTTTTTGAAACAATTTTTGAAATAGGGCGATCTTATTCTCAGCCGTCGATATACACAGTTGATTAAAAATTTCAGAATTATTTCATAAATTAAAGTGGAGTGATTTACTCAGAGGGACTGCCGGAATGATTAGGTCCAAATTGGAGTGAAATCTTCCAATTGGAGTGATGGCTGCATCGCTGATTCAAGGCAATCATTCACAATGGACAAGGTATACCCTCAATATGAACAATTAAGAGCCCGTGCACAATTGACTTCTACCTCGCTTGGCTTCAGTTTTGCTTTGACAGTTCCGTTCAGCATGTGCTTTTCAAAGGGAGATGTTCACAATTGAGGTGAAGCGAGTAAAGCGAAGTATAAAGTCTCAACTTTTTTACACTTTGACAAACATCTCCCCTTGTGTGTGTCTGTATGTTTGTATATCTACACTTATTTTAGCGATTTCGCGCAATTTCGTGAGAATTGAACAGAGAGGAGTAAAAAATAACGTTCGAATGAGCAGAAAAAAAGCAAATTCCCCAAATATTTTACCAAAAATCATGTTTATAAATTAAAGCAAAGAAGTGAAGTGGAAATTGTCTAAGTGTTAATTGTAGCAAGCATCTGGAATTTCGCTTTGCTTTAAGGTTTTTTCTTTCAAAGTTGGAGCAGACAAAGCCAATTGTGCACGGGTCTAAGGCCTTCCGCAGCTCTCAAGAAAACACTCAAGAAAAATTTGCATTATTTTTGTGCGTTGAAATAGTAGTAGGAAAGTCATATTTTCAAAAGAAATGTCACATTTGAGTTTATTTACCTCTTCTGTCAAATTTTCTTGAAGAAATAATAGTAAATTCACTATTTCTTGGCGGAACCAGAGTTCAGTTGTGCACTTTTTCTAAAAAAATCTTAAAATAATAGTAGTAGAATTTTTTTAGAACTGAGTACTGCAAAGGAAAATATGACAAGAGAAATTTTTCTTGAGCATTTCTTGTACGTCAAATTACATAAAGGTTGTTCTCTGTGTCTAATATTTTTGCCGAGATATCATGATATCTTGAGAAATTTGCCACACAGAGAGAGCGCACCTTTAAGAAAATAAAATTCTAACTGACTTCATTGTGAACTAGCATGTTAGTCATATTCTTTCCACTCTTTATACGACTGTTGTCGCTTTGCTTTGCTTGCTTCAATTTCGAATTAATTAATTTTTTATCTGAATAAAATAAAATACTTAAAAAAAGAACTAGAAACATAAATTCAAACTCACTTCTCATAGAAGACCATTGTGAATGTAATAACATGGTTGCATTTCCCGTGATATTTTTCTCATGATATCAAATATCACGGGTTGTGGTATGAGAAATTTGCCGAAGCTCCAAATTTGACAAGACGTGTATTTTGTTGTTGTGCTCGGCAAATTTATCACACTTATGTCATCTCGGCAAATTTGCCAGGCCAAAATAACAGAGAGAGAACAACCGTATAGAGTTTTTGGTTTTCTTGGGAGCTGCGTATAGGTCTTTAAGGCCCTTGGCAACTTACAATCTGGATTGTTCAGTTTGATTGTTTTTTGAGTGAGTTAGTCAAATTTGAGTGTTTTTTTTGTGTGTTAGTGCAATTGGCAGCCGTCGTGCTACACGTACTTGTTGTCGGCTCGCGGCGACGAAAATCAAAAATGTTTGATATTTGCGTCAATCGCCCGACACTCACACATATACAATTCCTCTCAATCCAGATTGTAAGTTGCCAAGGGCCTTTAGAGCCTATACACACTTGCGACTCATTCGATTTGGTCGAATTGGACTGTTGTATTCACACTACTCCAACTATTTAGTCGAATCGGTGGCAGCTATTCACACTTGAGACTAAATAGTCGTGCGATTGACAATGACATAGTGTTGCCAATGTTCACATTTTACTCAGCAAATTTTACATTAGTGGTCTTCATATAAAGTGATGAAGTATTAAATTGTTAAAGTTTATCTGCATTCTTACATGAAAGCACCTTCTTGTCAGCTGTCAACTTGATTAATAAATAAAAAACAATAAAATAAACAAAAAGTGCATACATTGTTTGGCTTTGTTTCTTATTAAACTAGCAACTAGCTGTCAAGTAAATGAAAAGAGAAAAACGGAAGGAATTACGCTCATAAAGGCGAAACGAACAGAAGTACAAGAAACGGAAAAATAGTAAAAATCAGCCATTAATAATTTTCATGAAATTTCATTTTCATTATTTCTATTTTAAAATGCGATTAATGACATTTGAAGAGAACAACAATATCAAGAAACATATGAAAACGGAAGTAAATATCCTTAGTTAGATAATTCTTGTCTATAACTACACCATTTCCAGATGGATTTTAGAAAGCGTCAACTGGATTTTAGAAAGGGGAAATTGGATCTTAGAAATGTCAATTGGATTTTAGAAAGGGGAAATTGGATTTTAGAAATGTCTATTGGATTTTAGAAAGGGGAAATTAGATTTTAGAAATGTCAATTGGATTTTAGAAAGGGGAAATTAGATTTTAGAATAGCCAAATGGATTTTAGAAAGGGAAAATTGGATTTTAGAAATGTCGATTTGATTTTAGAAAAGGGAAATTGGACTTTAGAAACTGTAAATTGGATTTTCGAAAATTTATATAATTATTAATTTATACTTTCATACGCAATAAAGAATTTCTATTCGAAAAATTCTGTGTAAAATTTATTTTAAACGCACATTCTGAAATCCAATTCAAGCTTTCAAAAATCCAATTTTGTTTTCTAAAATCCTTTTAACGCTTTCTAAAATCCAATTGACATTTCTAAAATCCAATTTCCCCTTTCTAAAATCCAATTGACATTTCTAAAATCCAATTTCCCCTTTCTAAAATCCAGTTAACGCTTTCTAAAATCCATCTGGAAATGGTGTAGTTAATAAGAAACGAACCTTTTGTTTTTAAACATTTTGAAAATATTAATTGAAATATTCAATCTCTACAATTTACCAAAAGTGAAATAAAAGTAGTGCTGTCAGCATGGCAACTCTTTCCACTACGAATATCACTGTTGTTGTTGTAGTCGTTCGACTAAATTGTCTCAAGTGTGAATACGTAGAAGGGCGCCTTGCTGATCAAGCAGTTGTACAACTGTTTCAGTTGGAATGAAATTGGGCTGCAAATCCAACTGTTTCAGTTGTACAACTAATTGAATGTAGTGTGAATGCTTCCATACATTCCCATGCAAATCAACATTCGACTAAATCGATTGAGTCGCAAGTGTGTATAGGCTCTTAAAGCTTAGTATCGACCTCTCAAGAAACGCAAAAGTTTCATATAAAATGACATACAAGAATTGCTCAAGAAATTTTTCTTGTGAAACTTTCTTGAGCGAGTATCGACCTCTCAAGAAATTTAGTACACTTTTTTAATACTATTTTTCAACGTTATGCGAACACAGCAACACAGGTTTTGCCAAGAAATATATCATCGAGCATTTATTTCTTAAAGAAATTTTGACGTTTGTTGCGTGTTGAAAAAAAATTGTGGAAATCGTTAGTGAAAATGACAAAAAAGAAACGAAAAATGGAATGCACAATTTTTCTAATGATGCAAGGGCATAGTTGGCATCGATTTCTCATATTTTCTTCCATTACGGCCATCAATATACCAGAGTTTACCAGTAATATAAGGTCATCCCCGTCGCTTTCGATGGTTTCCTCAAAAACAACAAAATAAAACTATTGAAAACATATGTTTAAGGCTTTTATTTAATATTTTTAAGAACTTAATAATTGCTTATGTTTACAAAAAGGTTTATTTTGTTTACGTTTTTGATGCTCTGCTTCATTTCACTTGGTATTCACGGTGGATTACTAAACGTCAAAATTTCTTGCCTACTACTATTTTTTACTCAAGAAATAAATACAAAAATTTCTTGAGCTGTTTCTTGAGAGGTCGATACCAGCCTTAAAGTGTAACAACCAGGGCCACGAAGTGGAGTAGAGGAGCTATAATTTTTTCACGGAGCGGAGCTATAGGCGGAGCTAAAATTATTGACAGGAGCTGAGCTAAAAATCACTAGCTCCTTACATAACTATCTATAGATATGTACATATAAATACATTTAGCCACTTTTTTCTAAGCTTAACTATAAAGAATAAAGGTAGGTTTAAAACCGAAGACGTTTTAAAGCAATACGCTATACCGGATTACGAATAATTGGTTAAAATTTATTTTGTTCTAACCTGAACTTACCTGTTTTTTTTTTTTTATTAATAAATAAAGTTCGCGTCATCGCATGCTTGGCCTTAGGACTTGTTTAGACAAACGAAAAAGATTTCTCGAAGTATCGTAATATTAAGTAAAAAGAAAAGAAAACAAGGTTTGAATATACATTTCATGTATTATATATTTTGTATTTATTTTCATTTATTTTATTGTATGCCATTTATTTTTATGTAAAGTAATAACTAGTACTTTTAATTGCACAGAGCATGAATTTTGTTAGATTCATACATACATACATATGTAATGTAGGCAAATGTATGTCGTTGAAGCGCAATCCACTATTCGGGGAGTTCCGCGAAATATTTAAATTCATTAAAATTAATCCCGCAGTTATAAATAAAATTTCAGTTACTTTTTTTTAAACATATTTTATATGCATAATTTTCTTGAATCGTTAAAGCAAATATTTTGTTATATTTTTGTTCATTTCTATGCTTCTATATGTATGTTTGTTTTATTCGTAAATATCATCAATACTGATTTAGCGACTGCAAGATCTTTTCACTTTTTATTTATCTTAATTTTATTTTTCTTACATACATATGTATGTAAGTACAATAATATTGTATGTATATCTTTTATTTCATTTATTAAAGTAATTTTTTATCTGTATATAAAGTACATATTATATATTTATTAATAATTCATAACTTTATGGTTAAGTTTTCTAAACAAACTCTTTAAAAAAGAGCTTATGTGTGGTGTTAAGAGCGTGTGATTTATCGTATTTAACAATAATAATACAATGAAGATTAAAAAAAAGTTTTACTTATTTAAATTTTAAACATATTTTTACATTAAATTGTATAAAACCCTTTCTAATTTTTTTTTTCAATAATTAAAATATGTTTACAACTTATTTAAAAAATTAAATATAAGTTTCACTTTTATAAGTAGGTATTTATTTAAGTATGTATGATGGTGGATAAGGAATGAAGTGGGATAAAAAATATACATATTTATATGTAAAATGTTTATTTTGAAATTTGGTCAAATTCGTGGTTTCCATGAGCGCTAATACCCGTATGACACTAAAAACTGGGTAGTTTTTTTTTTGACAGCCTAGATTGTATTTTACTTGTTTTTCGTTTATTTTTTGTTGTTTCAATTAAATTTTGTAAATTCATTTCCAAAATCAAATTTGTGATTTCTCACTCCTCTATCGGTAACAGCACAGTCACCGTCTCCGATCGGGACCAAAATTTATATTTCGTATCCTTGAGTGCAGGACTATCGATTTTGGGCTTTAGGTTTAAAAAATTTAATTTTTTCTGAACTTTGGCCCCTGTGCGACATCCCTTAACCGTCTCCGATTGGGACAAAAATTTATATGTGGTATCTCCGACTATATTAGCACCCACATTTTTGGACCACCCTAATGCACATAGAACATTTTGCGCATTTAGTAAAAGTTTTATTTGACCCAAACCAAACTTGACAAGGGATGACGGAAAATCCACAGTACATCAAATTGGAAAGCTTATTCTTTTACTTCTTTCGATTTCGTATATTTTTGTATGTATGTATGTAAGTAAACATATGAGGATTTTATACCCTTGTATACATATGTATGTGTACTTAAATTTGACATTACCCTGCAAAAAAATGTGCGATTAATACCGAAAGATATTTGTCCCGGATTGATCTCTTTCGAGAACAATCGGTCCATAATTAGTCCCCGATTGTTCCCGTACGGGTATAAATGTAGACTAGTTATAGACCAATTGTTCCCTAACGGGTATAAATGTAGATTAATCGCTTTTATTCCAAACGGGTACAAATCTAGATTCCTTAAATGTAGAAATTTTACACAAATATGCAATGTATTAAAAAAATTGTAGAACAACCGGTAAAACGAATTGAACACTCTTTCTTTTAATAACAATGATGAATAATAATTTTAACAAAATGTTGCCTAAAATATTCTATGAAAAAATCCTTTACATTACGCTCATATAATGCATACTCAAAACTTACAATTTTTTTATTTATTTATTAAGATTTTTTTTTCAAAAGTAAAACATTATATAATCTTTATTTATATATGCATGACAATTTACAATTTTTTAAAGATTGTTATTAAAAATTGTCTTGGCGAACAACTTGGAAAAATCTACATTTGTACCCGTTCGTGCTGGAAGCGATTGTTCTACATTTGTACCCGTTGGGGATGAAAGCGATTAATCTACATTTGTACCCGTTCGGGATGTAAGCGATTGATCTACATTTGTACCCGTTCGGGTATACAAGTTGAACAATTAGTCTCTTCATAGGACATGCTCGAACAAATGCGATCAATTCACTCCATATAAAGGGATGTAAAATTGTATTAGTCGCATGCTCCCTTGCGATTGATCCCGGACACGTCCCGGATTAATCGCATTTTTTGCAGGGTACAAAGACGTCCATATTGACTTAAATCATATAATAGCCGTGTTTTTATTCAAGCGCATATACATCTGCGCTTAAATTTTGTATGGATTTCTAAGCCCACATCTCTATCCGCGCTTAGTTGTCCATACAAAATTTAAGCGCAGATGTATATGCGATTGAATAAAAACACGGCTAATAATTCTGTTTCTTTATACATAAATTGATAAAAACAAAAACTATATGTCTTAATGACATAAAAATATTCAGAAGGTTTAATTAACATAATTTTTATGAACATACATATGTATTTATGTATGTATGTATGTATGTATGTGCTAACATGTGTGTATGAAATAATGTACGCAAAAAAAAGATACAAATGTGGGCATGTACTTATAGTACAATATTTAATTATTTTCTTTCCAGTTATTATTATTTTTTTCTTAATTTTTATTTTTTTTTTTTGCTCTGTAATTGTTCATTTTAATGCCTTTATAGTTTTATAATTATTTCGCTACTATATTTTTCGATTATGTAATATATATAATTTTTTATTTTTTTTCGTTTTTTTGTAATTTTTAATTCCTTTTTATATATTTCTGAAAAATTCTTGAAAGTAAATCTGTTTTCATTTTACACCTTATTCGTTTTCATTGTTTCTTTCCCTTTTTAGCCGCATTTAATAGTCTTTATTGATTTAAACATGTATTTTAGTAGTTTTTTTTTATAATTTACTTTCGTTTTATCATATTTCTTTGCTAATAGTATTCTTAAGAAAGTAAATATGTAAATATCATTTTTAAGAGCTTACTTTATAAATATAAACACATATATGTATATAAATATATGTATGTATGTATATATGTGTGTGTGTACATGAATGTATTTTTCATTTTATTTTTATTTTTTATTCTTGTTTTTTTTAATAAATATATTGACATACATGCATATGTGTGTATTTATCAGACAGGGGACAGACATTTTTCCACTAAATTTAATTAATGGTAGTGAAATTGTTTTCAAACAAAAAATAGCTGTAGTGGAAGTATTTAAGTAGCTCCAGTATCACTAAGCTGGAAGTAGAAAGTTTTTTTCACCTCCACTAAAATAGTATTGATAGTGGTAGTGGTTTTTGGACCTCTAAAAAAATTAATGAATAATATATATGTATGTATACACAGTTTCTGTATTGCGATTACATTTAGCGGTATTGAAAAGTGTAGTGCACTACTCCTACGTCTGGTAATTCGTATATAATACCTACATATGTATGTAAATATCGACGCTTACAAACAATACAATACAAACAATTTTTCCGCTTATCCCAAAATACTGTACAGTTTTGCAGAAGAAGTCCTCAAAGTTTAAATTCGATAAGAAACTTCAGTTGTATGCTAAGTATATTCTCACTTATGAATTCTATTTGGATTGAACGATCAATACCAAAACTCGATGCCTTTTAAGTTAGGGTACGCTTTATATAAAATCATAAGAAAAAACAACAACTTGCTACGTTGTTTTCCATAGCACGCTTTCAATGTTTTTGTTCTGTAAAAATCTCGAATAGTATTATATGTACACTTTTGCTTATAACTTTTGATTGGATTGTCGGATTGATACCAAAATTTTACAACATTCAAATTAAGACACGTATACTTGAAAACACAAAAACACGCAAACATACTAAGTCGACTTAGTACAGTATTGTTTGGAAGCGTCGATATGTACATACAGATATATTTATGCAATTTCGAAATTCAGTGCATTGAATACAAAATGAAACACTGCTAAAATTGATAATAGTGGTCCTGCTACTTGATAAACTGTTGAAGAAATTCATAGTTATCAATCAACTGTAAAAATTGGCATGAAAAACCGTTTGGGAAAAGTTTTGCAGCTTTAAAAAATTACTTATTTTTTCTTAGATGCGTTGATGTAACGAAGCCCATTAACTGATAAGATGCCAATGAATTACATATACATATTTAAAATATGAATTACAGAATAACGTAGAAGAGATGAATATTATATTACGTTTCTGAATCGTATGTACATACATACATACATATATATTTTGTTGTAATCATTCGTTCAACTAAGTATGTATGTACATATGTAAATGCAATTCATTTTATGTATTGTTCAATTACAATTACTTCATAAATCAGCTTAAGTTCATGAATCATGGTCGTTTTTAACTGTTCTTCATTAAGTTAATCACCTTTTGGCTTCATAGATTTTAATGTGTACATATAAAATTCACAAATTGAAATATTTAGAAGATTTGCACTGGTCGAATGATGGTGACTCGTGTTTATGTGAAGAGCCGTTTTGCTGGTCTGTAAAAACATAAATATATATAGTATTTACATACGATAATATACATATGTATATACATACATATGTATATTTGTTGTTGCTATTGGTGGTATTAAAATTCTCTCCCGAAAGATTTAACCATTTTTAGTTGAAAAATAACACCAGAATATTAGTAGTTTTCTTACTATCAAACATATTACACTATATATGTATTTTTGATTTGAAATCGAGACCCAACTCAAGTATTCCAAGTAATTACTTAAAGTTTGTGAAGATAAATTTTGTTTTTTTTTTTTTTCAGTTTGGCTAAATTGGTAATCAGTTACAATACTCGATTTTGGAAATTTCTTTGGAACATTCCAATATTATTTGCCAATAAAATGCTTCAGTTGTTTTTTGTTGGAAATAATAGATGCAAATCCGCGACAACGGAACAACCCTCCCAATCAGCGTCAATTTTAAATCACAAGGTAAGTGTGGAAATAAAACGAAAGAAGTGTTGTAATTAATTTGAACAGGAGTTGGAGCGGTACATAAAAAGCGGCAATATGCCGGCTCTGAACGGCGAATGCATTTTTTGTGAGAAGCTTTTTCATGGCAGAAATACTCTCGGAGGGTATGCCGCCCACTGCCAAGAGGTGACCGCTGCTCTTGAAAAAACCCAATAATTGGATTTTTACTAATCAGAAAAATTGTTTTTGGTATTTTGCTCGGACCGTGGTTTGAACCCGAGACCTCTGGCGTAGCAGGCGAGCACTCTACCCACTGCACCACAGCAGACTGCATTTCTTAATCTTATATAATAAATGTGAACGTTTTGAGGTTTATTGATGATTTTTATGATTATATGATGATTATTAAAAAAATATATGTACAGTAGGCATATAACTTTTTACAATTTTTGCAAATACGAAAAAGTATGAACCCCCATTATTTTTTTTTTTTGCGAAATTGCAAAAAAGTTTCCGCGCAAAACGAAATTACTTTATCAGAACTGCTGAAAACACCAAAAAATTTTGTACAGTGTACACGTTTTTCTTCATAATAACTATTATTTAACTAATAATCTTCCTGTTATTACAAACGCCTTTTAATGGACCTAAGGGAAGTGCCCCACCCACCCCAAACCAATTTTTCTTCAGAAAATTCTGATTCAATATAATAATAACACAGCTGTGCGCGGAACGTTTTTGAACCGAAATCAAATAAAAAAGTGATATTCATTACTTGTACAATATTTGCCACCACGTGGTGGTATGCCAAATTTTTCGGCAACATTTGTTATATGCCTAATGTACATACATACATACATATGTACCTACAAATCGATCATTATCATCTAAAATTGTTCCTGAAAAACTTTTCGTTAAAAAATTCAATTTTAATTATGAAAGAAATGTAGCTTCTTTCAAAATTGACGTCTCACCTAAAGATTATGACACTGTTTTAAAGAAAACATTTTGGCCAACTGGGACCTTTGTCCGCGAATTTGAAGAAAGGCCTAGATCCGTTAATAAAACTCGTCCTGCCTAGCAATAGGTTAAAAAAACTAATAAATAAATCTGCCCTAAACATTTACTATCAAAATGTTCGGGGCTTAAATACTAAACTAACAGACTGTTATCTAAAAACTTTTAATTGTAACTTCCAAATAATTTCTTTTACCGAAACATGGCTTAAACCTCATATTTTTAATTCGGAAATCTTTAGTAAAGAATACCAAGTGTACAGAAATGATCGCTTGAACAGGGTCGGCGGAGGGGTACTAATTGCGGTTCATTCCTCAATTCCATCTGAAGAAATTAATGTAGCTGCAGGGGAATCCATTGAGTTTTTGTGCATTGGGATAAAAGCTGGCAAAGGGCATATTTACCTGGCAGTTATTTACATTCCTCCTTCTTCCGAACAGTCAGTTTACCTTCAAAGTGTTTCCTTGATGAAACGTGTCGAGGCAAAAAAGACGCCCTTGGATTCTTTTATAGTCTTGGGCGACTTTAATCTTCCGCACGTTTCATGGAGCGAGGAAAACAATGAAATCATGCCGATTACATCTAAGGCTAATTGTACTGACTTTTTAGAAGAAATGTCGGATCTCTGTCTTCATCAGGTAAACGTCATTAAAAACAAATTCGGAAAGGTACTTGATTTGATATTTGTAGATGACGTTTCTAATTACTGTGTGAATAGAACTGACCCCCTTATTTTTCCTGAAGATGCTTACCATCCTTCATTGGAGTTAATACACGAAATGATGATCATTGTAGCTCAAAAACGTCTGATTCGTGTTTTCGTTTTAACTTTGCTAAGGCTAATTATAAAAAACTTAATAGTGAACTATCTAAACTAGTCTGGCCAAACTATGATGGCAACGTTGAACAAAATGTTTTGCATTTTATTAACACGATCCACTGTCTGTTTGATAAATTTGTACCCAAACAGAAATACACATATGTTGAGCCCCTGCATCTGTGGGAAACTAAAGACTTGAGAGCCTTAAAAAATAAGAAATCTCGCATTTTTAAATTATATAAGAGGACAGGCTTGCGGAAAGTCTACCTTCAATACTCAACTTTACGACATAAATATTTTGCATTGAACAAAAAGTGCTAGAATGATTATCTGAGAAAAATGAAAATGAACATTTTTCGTAACCCTAAATCGTTTTATGGTTTTGTGAATTCAAAACGCAGAGTGAGCGGATTTCCCTCATCTATGAGTTTTCGGGATTGTGTGTCTAGTGATAATCAAAGCATTGCCAATCTCTTTGCACAATTTTTCGAATCTAATTATTCCAAAGATAACTTAAATTTCAGCATATACCCGTACCATCTTTCTCAAAATAATACAATTAATGTTACCTATATAAATTCAGATGAAGTTTTAGATCACCTTAAATCACTGAAAGAGTCTTTTAGTTATGGTCCGGATATGATCCCCGCATGTTTCCTTAAAAAATGTGCGGATCATATTTATCTACCTTTGTCAAAGCTATTCAACTTGTCATTGAAATTTGGCATTTTTCCTACTGCTTGGAAAGAATCATTCATTATTCCTTTACATAAAAGCGGTATTAGATCTTCGATTGAAAACTATCGAGGCATAGCAAAATTGTCTGTTATCCCAAAACTGTTTGAGTTTATTATAAGCAACCAGATAAAAAACTCGATTGAGTCATTGATTGTGAACTCTCAGCATGGTTTCTGTAGGGTAAATAAACCACCACTAACCTTCTGGAATTTACAACAAGTGTTTCTAATGGGTTTAGGGAAAATGCTAAAACGGATGTTATTTATACTGACTTTAGTAAAGCCTTTGACAAGGTTAATCACAATTTACTTATCCACAAGCTTCAACTACTGGGTTTCCAACCTATCCTCCTAAACTGGATTTCTTCTTACATTTCTAACAGAACACAAAGAGTTGTTTATAAGAATGCCTATTCATTTAGTATTTATGTGTCCTCTGGGGTTCCACAGGGCAGCCATCTCGGACCGACTCTGTTCTTGTTGTTCATTAACGACATCTCATGTGCTATAAATTATTCTAAAGTTTTAATGTACGAAGATGATGTGAAACTTTTCAGGTCCTACACCTCACCGGAGGAAAGATCGCTCCTTCAAAATGATTTAAACGGTTTGGTTACGTGGTGCAATATAAATCGTATGCCACTAAATCTAAATAAATGTAAATTTATGTGCTTTTCGCGGAGTAATGTCGAACCAATAGCTTACGCCATTAATAATCATGATCTGGAGCGAGGTTATGAGTTTGTCGACTTAGGTGTAAGATTAGATTATAAACTTAATTTCAACCTTCACATCAACGTCATGATAAATAAAGCTAAAAGTATTCTAGCGTTTGTAAAACGTTGGTCTAAGGAATTTAGTGACCCCTACGTAACTAAAGCCCTTTTCACAACCTTAGTAAGACCGACACTAGAATACGCATCTATAATCTGGAATCCGAGTTACAAAATTCATTCTGATCGACTTGAATCGATTCAAAAACAATTTTTACTTTTTGCATTAAGAAATTTGAATTGGAACCCTCATTGCAATCTTCCTTCGTGCACTAGTCGCTTAAAGCTTATTAACCTTCCAACTTTAGCTAGTCGTAGGGAAACTCTGGGTGTAATATTCGTAACGAAACTGCTGAAGGGATCAATAAATAGTCCATTTCTTCTTTCTGAAATAAGTTTAAACATTCCTGCCCGTCCATCAAGACATTACCAGCCCATATTTTTAAAACAATGTAAAACTAATTTTGAATTAAATGAGCCATTCCGATATCTATGCAAAAGTTTTAACACATACTCTACTTATTTTGACATCTCTGACTCTCTATCCATTATAAGGAAAACTCTTCTTTCAATTCTTAACAAATAACAATTTGTCTACTAGATATAGTTTCCTTCTACTAATTTAGGATAATATGTATTTTATTGTTAACTAAGTAATTGCTTCTAAGTGTATATATAAACTTAAGTATGTGTAATCAGCTGATGAATTTATATTCTGTAGCTGAGCAGCATAAGAACTCGACGTTTAACAGACTCCAGCCACTCAACACCTTGGCAAAATTAAAAAAATATATATCCGTGCGTCATGCGGATTGCGCCCCTCGCGGCGGTCGGGCGGGATATGGAGGGTAAACCGTTGGGAATTATTATTATTATTATTAAACTCATAAACCATTTCAGAATTTATTCTACAATCCCGAGAACGATTCCGGCTATACCTATAGCTGCAAAGTTAAAAAACTTAAATACCAAGCTTGCAAAACTTAACGGCTATGGATACAAGAAATGTAAATTATCAGAAAACGACAACCAAACCTATGATGAAACGATAATTTCGGAAGATCTTAGCTTTTTCCAAAACTGCATTGCTGCAGACAATAGGTCCATTCGGCGGCAGCAATTTGCAATCAAGGAAAAATATGTTTTGCTCTCCCAAAAAGAGAAACTTATGCAAATTTTCTGGCGTTTCAACGAACATTCCAAAAAGTTCAAAACGGCAAGCAATGGTGGTGTACATATACATATGGTCAAAAACGCGAGATAAAAAAATTGTCTTTGAATCACGCCCCAATTCCAATATATTTGGATTACATACATTCTGTAGTATCTAAAAACAAAAGCTTATAGACATCCGACGTTTGTGGGTTTCACGAGACATGTTCATTTCAGTATTATGTACAATATACATACTACTATTCGAATAGTGTTATTCGAATAGTACTATTCGAATTTTTTCTCACGAATATTATTATTCGTTTATTCGAAAAGTCACACTGTATGTACTACATTACTTTTGTGAATTCCAGATATAGAGTATAGAAATAGAGTCCTGCAACAAGCAGCCGGCGATGGTATATATGATGAGATAGAAATACGAGAAGTTTCCCAAAAGGCCGAAATCGACTATGTGCCCATAAATCCTTGTGGTACGATACCATTTGGCGAGACACCGCCAATTAGCAGCGATATTATAAATGACTTGCCTGTTGACACCAATGCGACAGCAGCTACCGCGGATGATGACGAAGAGCCCGGTAGTATTTATGAAGCAGCAGATAAAAAAATTAATTGGCTTGATCCTCCCACAAAATTTGTACTAGCAATGGTTAAATAGCTATTGGCAAAAGTTGGAAAAAGCGCAAAGTTTCGAAAAAAAGCAAATGTGGAAAGTTATAAGTGAGGAGCTACGCGAGAAGGGCTACACTTATACGTGGCCACAGGCAGAGACCAAGTTCTTTACCCTGGAGCGCCGATACAAAGCCGTGCAGACAAACAATTCACAAACGGGACGAAGTCGAAAAAATTGCCCATACCAAGCGTAAGGCACCAGAGTAAGTAAACTGAAAAAAAATTAACTTTTCTTTTTCCCGTGGGCTAGGTAAAATTTTGACAAACGATTGGAAAATTTTGACAAGAAACAAGAAGAAGAGTCAAACGCCAAATTAATTAACCCGAGTATGCGTAATGTACTAAATATAGTACAAGACAAATATGTCGCATAGCCATTGCATTTGAATGAGCACAATATTGGTCTCCGGGGCAATTGATTTGGTATTTGATTTAATATTTTCTAATTTGAACGTGTGCGGTAATTGGAAATTCATTTCACACAAAAAATTAATTTAGATTAGCCACAACACCTATGTGCCTAATGTACATAGTACGGCTTGAAAATTAAGTTTTGTGATTAAAATGTTTTAAAATTAGTTTATGTACGTCTTTTTATTCATATTTGAAGCCTACTTCCAGCAAAATGATTTTGTTTCACTTTCCCAATAACTTTTAGGATAACCTGGATTATTCTTCAGCGGCCGTCAAAAGCTTACTCTGTGAAAATTTATATCATTTCACACAGCAAATTGGCCGAAAAGCTGGGCTTGCCTACATAAATATAATGTGCCGTGGTTATAGTCGATTTAAAACAGTGTTTTACAACACTTAGAATGATGCTAGCACAAACATCATTTTATCTCTGTCATAGTCGACTTAAAATCAGTTTTATCACTAAAACAACGTTCTAACTTTAGAATGAGGTAAATGCCATTTCAAAATCTTAAAATATTGTTTTAAGCTGGAAATTCGTCGTGAAAAATTTAAGAGAGCATGTGAATTCAACAAAAAATAAATAAATAAAACGTATAAAGAAGACATTTTAATAAATATGTTTGGAAATAGCAGAATTTTTCAAGATTTTGCTATTATAGACGATGCTATCCCCGAACGGAGAGCAAAAGTATATAGAAGCCGTTGTGATCCGTTTCAAATGGAGGAAGAGGAATTTTATTCGAGATACCGCTATCGATAAGGCCACAGTGGAATATTTTATAGATATTTTAGATATTGAGGAGCCTGTCAGTAATAGGGGACTTCCAATCTTGGAATTGGTATACAGAGGCACTTTTTAACCAAATCATTGGGGTGTTTTTTTAAAAGAATTTTGCGAGGAGGCTTCTAAACTAAAAAAAAATTGGACTAAAAGTTGGTGACAATTTTAAAAAAATTTGATATTAAAATCTTGGAAGATTTTAAAAAAATCGTGTGTGTTTTTCCAAACAGGTACAAACGCCTCGAACTGTTCTAACATTTAAGAATCGAGCTGATCCATTACATCACAGTTATTTATTTCGACGTGAAAAAAGATATTTTAGAAGCTCCTAAATTTAGAATGGTAACACAATTTTCTCTTGACCCAATGCATCTTGTTGACTTGGGGGCTACAAAAAAATTACTCAAGTTAATAATAGGCAATGTAAACACAAAACAATTAAATTAAATGAATAAAAAATTAGATTATTTGGTAAAATATGTGCCATCAGAATTTGGCCGCGTCTGTCGAAATTTTAAAACTTTTAGCATTTGGAAGTCGACAGAATTTAGGCAATTTTTATTGTACTAGAGTATATTTGTTTTAAAAGATTGCGTCGATGATAATGTTTATAAACTTCTCCTCTTATTACACGCCGGCATAAGATTACGTTTTGCGGGAACGGGACATTGGATGATGTTTTCCGAAGGGTCATGACATTTTTTTTTTTATTACGAAGGAAGGAAGGACAAGAGGGCACTGACAGAGCTGAAACTAGTCAACGAAATTTTATTTGGTAATAGATGTTAAGCATCACTGAATAAACAAATAATAACCTTTTTCTTTCAGAGGTTTTCGCAACGGAGCACAGTGCCGCGACTCCATACAAATGATGGACAAAAATAGAAGGTGTGGTCAGAATTGGCTGGAACTTCACACCTAGAAGTATTATGCCACGCTAATGGAATCGGTTTTTGGGTACCGGTTACTCATTTCGAGAAAACCGAGCTTTTCTTGCATTTTTATATGAAAATAGTCATTGTGAACATGTGTTGATATAAGTGGAAACAGTCATCAGAATGGGCTGAAACTTCACACCTCAAAGGACTATATCACGCCAATTTCAGAAAAGAAATCCGTTTTTCAGCACCTGTTACCAGTTAATTAAAAACAATTTTTTTTCGACAATTTTTTAAAAAGGTAAAATAACTCACAATCATCGTAGACATATGCTTTACACCTAAAAGGACTAAGCCATGCTAATTTCAAAAATGAGATTAATTTTTTTTAATTTTTGATTGTGGTGTTTACGAAAACATGAAGCAGTTGTCAGAATTTATTGAAACTTTACATCTGAAGTGTCTATATTACTATAATTTTAAAAAAGTAATCGGTTTTTTTTGTAACGGATACCCATTAAAAAACACCGAGTTTTTGCACATCATTATTTAAAAATGAAATATGGCATATCATTGCTGCTAAGTGTTCAGAAAAATAGAGTTAATAATCAAAATTTGCTTTTGAATTAACAGCAAAAATTGTTGGTCAAAAAACGGGCACCATTGAAGCAAATACTTACGCATTTAAGTTAACTTAAAAAAATTTTAATTTTTTTAATATAACAGATATTATTTTATTTTTTTTTTACAAAAAAACTTCTAGGAAACCGTTTGCAAAACAAGAATTTATTATTATTATTCTGAAGACTCTTCAGCTTCTTTCACCTCGAATTCCAACTTTTGTTGTATAGTGAGTTATTTTAAATAGTATATGTATGTATGTACGAGGTAACTCCGGGCTCGTCTCCTCTTCCTCCTTCCCGTATTATATTTGTAAATATAATTTACAGTTGCATAACTATATGCATATGTATTCCTTCTTATTTCAGTATTTCTCAAATAATTTTTTGTCATTCCGGAACGAAGTTGAATACCCAGACGATCACATGGACGCAATAAGCACCCAAAATGCCAGAAATTCCATCAATTCAATTGCTTTAACAAACGCAATGATAAAAAAAAAATGAGAACTCAAAGGCATCTCCGAAATCACTAAAATTGGTTTCGGAAGATGTAAAGTTACATGTAAAACAAGCACAGCGGCAAACAATGTACAAGCAGACAAAAGACTACGGGAAAGGGGTATAAAGCCAAAATATACCAAGATTTTCTCGGAAAAATGGGTATATGCTTGACACACCCACCGAAATATCGCAAGAAGGACTACTTGAAGAATTGGAATCGGATGTCTCAATCAGAAAAATTATGAGAGTGTACCGGTAAAATACAAAGAATAATGACGATGAACGTATCGCCACCAAAAGAGTTAAAATATTCTTCAACAGCAACGAAATACCCTCAGAAGTGATATACATCAACACCCCAATAAAAATGGAGCACTATGTGCATTTTGCACAATGCTACAACTGCTATAGATTTGGGCATTTTGCAAGAGAACAACATTGCCAGACGTACTTTAATGTGCACGACAAAGGAGTGCAATGCAAAGAAATTAGATGCACCAATTGTAAGGTAATTTTTGGGAATGTCAGGTTACTACAGAAGATTTGAAATTGTAGCTTTCTTTAATACAATAAAGAGAAGTCAGTTTTGGATTAGTGTCCATCAAAGTTAGTCGTGTCTATCTAACTTATTAACAGCCTTGGGCTTTGTCGCAGTCGAAAGTCTTAAAAATGGATTGGTTATGGAAAACGTTCCCACTATAACACAATCCTGTGATTCCGTAGCCAACTCAGGAGCTGGCCGGACCCTCTAGGATATAAAATAAATAAAAATAAAATTGAACTAAAAAGTTGCAGTGAAGTGTTAAGTAACACCAACAACTATTAAACATAATTGGCAGTGCAGTGATCACAATAAACTTGTAGAACATCACCCACTAAATATTAAAATACGTGGCAGTGAAGTGAACGTAACAGGATTGCAGTGCACCACCCACAAATACCGGGCGAAAAAAATTAAATAAGCCAAAATTCAGGCCAGACAAAGGGAATATGACTTAAGAAGGATGATGGATGTTAACCTAGTACAGGAACTCGCTAGGAGGGAGCAATATTTAGACCAGCTACGACAACAATATGAGTAGCAACAGCAACCACAGCGACAGGCATTGGACCAACATAAGGTTGATAGACTATTCTAAAATATTAAATAGATTCCGATATTCACTGGCCAGAGGGATGTAACGATCATTTCATTCTTCCGCAGCACAGCGTACATCCTATCCACCATCCTGGACGAAGGATTCAGGAGGGAGGCGGTGCGGACCATTTATTACAAAACTGTTCAAGGCGAGGCAAAAAATGTTGTAATGAATATACCGCAACCGGACAATTTAAACCTAATGAAGTAAACTCTCAAGATGAGATTCAAAGCAGATACAGAACCGCACGAAATCTATAGAAAATGATCCTATGTACGAGTAAATACGGTAAGTGACCTAGCAGTAGAAATACAAAAAATCAAATATAAGGCAGACTAACTTATTGGATACTATAGTGGAGGGTATGGACTTGACTACTATACATAGATAGTTTGCTTGTGAATACCACAAAATAAATGACGCAAGGGACACTACTAGACAAGATATACGAATGTACCCAGTTCAAAGAAATTATAAAAATAATGAACAATAGGAGACTCGAAGACACTTGTATTAGACCGGAATGTAGAAAGATATTTAAAAAAGATGGTTTGATAGAGAATGGCTAAGGAATAATGTAAATAGGGACCGTTGCGACTACCAAAAACCGCAATATTTTAATAGAAACAAAGGAATTCAAGTCAATTAAACAGGTCCCCAATGGTAGGAAACCCAAGGGCAAATTCCGGCCAAAAACCGCTTGAATCTAGGTAAGACAGAGCAGAACCTATGGAAGTAGACAACATAAATAAGGAAAAACAAGATTTTATAGAATTAAACTCGTGTGAGTATTACAAAAATCATGATAGAAACTTAGTAGATGAAGATGAGCAGAATTTTTTCGAGGGACCAGCTCGGACTTTTTTCCCACCATAACTTTAACGTTTGATCAACAAAATATCTAGCTCTTATAGACACTGGAGCAAGTATATGCTCGATCGACAATAATATACATGATTTTAAAAGAATTATGTTAAATAAATCAATTGCATTTAGCACAATTACAAAAAGTGACGTTATTAAATATGAAGTGCTTACAGATTCACCTAAGGAATTGAATTTACCAAATTAAGGGGCGGCAAATACAATTTTATTATAAGGTTTCTGTTTCCAGTACTAATAAGGTAAATTTAAAATGTTATTCCAGATTGATCTTCATTTCAGAAAGATGTTGCATTTTCTGAGCGACAAAAAAGCAACTTTACGCTTGTTGCTTCTACTTAAGAAGCCTGGTATTTTGAAAGACACCACAACAAAAATCATTATTAACTCAATTTCTGAGGAAGATTTGAAAAAGCATGGTTTAAAAATAAGATAAAAAATTATTTTGAATTGATCAGCGTTAAATATCGTCTTTATTAAATTTCGCAAAAAGTACATAGTGTAAAGTATAAAATAAAAGGATCTTAACCCACTAGTGGTCAAAGCCAACCTACAATAAATGTAAAACATATCATTGGGTGTTCCCAAATTGGCACGGCGACCACTAATGGGTTAAAACTAGAGCTCTAGATACCCGGGTATCGAGCAATTCGAACAGATCGAATTTGTTTGAAGCCCGTTTGTTGTTCAAATGCCCGTACAAACATACGGGTAATAAACAAACAAACGTGTGCGCGAGTATTTGAACATTTGTTCGAGCTACTCGAAAAATTATTTACAACTACTGTAAATTTTGCTTTATTATTAAAAAGCCTATTATCTGTAATTTTTATTTTTATATTTGAGACGAAACCCAATTTATTTTTAAAACTCTCTGGTGCCTTCACGGATATCTTTATCCACGGTGAAAGTCTTCCGAAAGACTAATACTGGAAAAATTAAATATGCAAATTTACGATCAAAGATGCCCAAGAATCAATTAGGTTTGTCAGGAAAACTCGGCACCACAATAACATTAATCACTATTGCAAAAGCAATGCAACATAAGCACGATGTTCAATGTACGACGAATCGATAATCAAGATATACTAATGTATATCCTTTTTGGGGTAGTACAGTATACAAAATACAAATTTCCCTATACCATCTGACAGCGTTTTCCAATCACCCGATTGATATTCAAAATGAAGAACTGCACAATAGTTGCATTAACCGTTTTCGCATTTTGGCCTCAGTAGCCGGTTGGGGAGAACATAAGCATAATGTCCAATCTAAGATGAATCGATAATCAAGATATACTAATGTATATGCTTTTTGGGCTAGCACAGTATATAAAATACAAATTTCCCTATACCATCTGACAGCGTTTTCCAATCACCCGATTGATATTCAAAATGAAGAACTGCACAATAGTTGCATTAACCGTTTTCGCATTTTGGCCTCAGTAGCCGGTTGCGGAGAACATAAGCACGATGTCCAATCTAAGATGAATCGATAATCAAGATATACTAATGTATATGCTTTTTGGGCTAGCACAGTATATAAAATACAAATTTCCCTATACCATCTGACAGCGTTTTCCAATCACCCGATTGATATTCAAAATGAAGAACTGCACAATAGTTGCATTAACCGTTTTCGCATTTTGGCCTCAGTAGCCGGTTGGGGAGAACATAAGCATAATGTCCAATCTAAGATGAATCGATAATCAAGATATACTAATGTATATGCTTTTTGGGCTAGCACAGTATATAAAATACAAATTTCCCTATACCATCTGACAGCGTTTTCCAATCACCCGATTGATATTCAAAATGAAGAACTGCACAATAGTTGCATTAACCGTTTTCGCATTTTGGCCTCAGTAGCCGGTTGCGGAGAACATAAGCACGATGTCCAATCTAAGATGAATCGATAATCAAGATATACTAATGTATATGCTTTTTGGGCTAGCACAGTATATAAAATACAAATTTCCCTATACCATCTGACAGCGTTTTCCAATCACCCGATTGATATTCAAAATGAAGAACTGCACAATAGTCGCATTAACCGTTTTCGCATTTTGGCCTCAGGAGCCGGTTGGGAAGAACATAAGTATAATGTCCAATCTACGATAAATCGATAATCCGTATGTACTGTAAGCCTAGTTATAAGTTAAATCTTGTGAAGTGTAAACATACACTAATACTAGAATTAGGATTTATTTTAACGAAACGCATCTTTGTATCTTGGCCGCTGCCAATAGGAACAGTGCCGTAGCCACTGACAATGCCGTAGTCACCAATGACGCCTAATGCAGCAAATAGACGAGATAGAGAAGTACATATGTATACAAGTTAATACGCTGCGGCACCCAACATACTGCATTCCCACACTATACCGATACACGTGCCGCTGCATCAGCATAATTGCAGTTATTCCATATTGTAACCCAAAACCCTAACCCAGGGCCAATAGCATTTCACCACATCAACCTGTGGGAAACCAAGGGCATGATTAGTACCAAGTACTAATGCTTACGCAATAAGAATTATGCCAACAGAGCCAGACAGAAGCGTCAGCAAATTATGTTTCACACGATTGTGAAATACTTGCACATGCCATCAGTACATATCAACCGTGGGAAGCTAGGGCCTAAGCCAACCAAAACACTGCGCGCCTGAATGCAGCACAGCGTCAAACTTTTTATAAAAGGAAGCAGCGCGCATCGAAGAGGCAGCTGTATGATGGACTACTAACATTGTATATTAGATTTAACAACCAATAAAATCGTTGTTGTATTTAAATAAGGAAATCCGTGTTTCATTGCAAGGCAAGTTGACCCATTGACTTTTTTAGAAAACAAGGACCTTCAGTCCGTTACTTACATATCTATCAATATAAATCAATCACAACAACAATAGAAATAAATTACCTACACCAAACCAAAAAAAAAACAAAAAAAATAGCCAGAGTAGTACCTACACAATGGAAAACGTACCAGGGAAATTCAAAAGATGTAATGCCACCTTAAGACGCGACTTAACAAATTGTAAGTATAAATAATGTCTTTTTATTTAAATAGTACTTACGTATGTAGTATAACTGGTGTTGTGGTAAAGGTGTTATCACTAAGGGTTAAGCGGTTAAGTTATTTAGTACCTCTAAAAGTATGTATGGCAACACTGTAAAAAGAACATGACTGACAACTCTCTCTAGAACCATTTGGTAGAAGCTGGATAGAGAAAATAAAGAGAACGACATATTTTGCATTTGTCACGAAACGTGCCGGACGTGTTTTAATTTTGGTCGTATATCTTTTGTCTGGAGGCCATCATATACTCCAGGTATAATATTGTGAAAACTTTTTTTTTTAGATCCTACACATAGAGTCCATGTAACTCATGTTGAGTACTCGAACACAGCAGTCAGCCCTATCTATCGATAACATTCGTAGCTATGTAAGAAAATCTCTCTTCTCTATATATCGTCTAATAAAGCTGTAAGCATAAAATTTAACCTCGTGCATATTTACTTATATGAAGAATAATCCAGCTCTGCTAATCATCAACTATTCCAACAACTCATGTATCGAGCTAAAAGGTATTATACCTAGGCTTGCCATACGTCAGGCATTTGGTGTGATTGTCAGGCATTACATACTTTGTCAGACAATCAGGCGCCTAACGAATTTTGTCAATTTTATTCCGTTTTATTCAAAGCCGTATGAACATTAGATATCGTCGTACCATATGAAAACTAGCATATTTAAAATTTCTGGCGAAAGCTAGCAATAAAAAAATTCTGTACGAAAAGTACCACATTCAACTTTTGGCCGACGAAATGTAACAAAATCGACTTTTGGCTGACGAAAAGTATCCGGTTAAACATCATTATCGACTTCATCAAACCATGAATTTATCATGTGGTCGATAACGCAGTACATCACTTAACCGGACCTTTATCCTCCGGTTAGCGTTAATCAGAGGTTGAGTAAACGGCCCTAAGTATTGTGCGATTATCTATAACCTCTATCTCTTGTTCAGTGTCATAAAAGCCCATTCAGACTACATTTTAAATTACGTTGATTAGCCGAAATTACTTTCCGCAATTACGTCCGTTCACACACGCTTTTGAGTAATTTATTTTAGCCGTGTTTCATTTAACGCCGATCCTGTGCCAGATAAAAAAATTTACATGCGAATGCAATAACTACGATTTGAGGACAATAAAACCAGATACTTCAATTTCTGGTGCAAGATGGTAACGAATATCTGAGGTAGCAGAGCTAACTCACATTCAAATAATAAATGTTAAGAAAATAGTGCAGTTCGCTTTGTGTATTCCAGGAACATCTTCCGCAGTGGAGCGGACGTTCTTCTTTGCGAAACAGCAATGGTCCGAAAAACGTGGTCGGCTGCGTATTTCTGTACTGGTAGAGCTTTTGAATATTCAAAGAAACAGTGTCGAGGACTGTTCAGCGTTCTACGATAAAATAAAGACTAAAACTCAGCTACTAAAAAGAGCAGCTTCATCGGAAAAGTATGAGTGGGATACTAAAAGTCAAGAAAAATTATTGCCTTTGTACCTTCTATGTATTATTTTGTCGTGTTTTTGAAACTAAACATTAGTACCTTTATGTAATTTAATTAATCGCTATTTTCATATAGAAATGACGAGAATTAGAATAGATTTATTAGAATATGATAATAAGATTGAAAACTTTTTTACCGAACCTGTTAATTCATTTAATACATTGGGCATAGCTGTAGCAAGTTTTCTGGCCGATAAAACCATTGAAATTCCAATGAGCGATATTAATTTCAAATTTTTTTGTATTCCGATTGATGAAAAGTTTTTGTTAATACCTCTTTTGCACCATATTTTCCACAACTTTGACTAATTTCACCACATTTTCCTTTTTTCTAGGTCCTTTTTAGGATCATGGGGTTCAATAAAATATCCAGTACTTATATCCGTTTTTAATATTTTTAATACGTTTTCTTCCAGCAACAAAATGATCAAGCGATCCTTCGACAAAGTATGTTGCGGAGACGTGGCTAGCGGAGGCGTGGCTAGCGGAACAATTGAGGAACATTTAACCACAATTGTGGAACATTTAACCACAATTCAAAATAACGTGAGTATTATTTAAATTTAAGTATTTTTTATGGATATATCTTTCCCAATTAAACATTAATTTTTGTTACTTTCTTTTTAAGCAAATGCTACTTTTCGAATACCAAAGATTGATGTGCGGGAATCAACAAATGTTATACGAAGAATTGAATAAAAATGTGATGCGTTTTATTACTCTTTTCATATTTTTAGATGGTGAAAAAGGCGGAGGCGATGGCACAGAACCAAGTGCTCCGGGAAATTAAAATATTAGTTAAAAATACTGCAGGAAGCGTTGGAAAAATGACGGGCGAGGCTTCTGACAAAGTCCTTGGCGAGATAGCTGCCAAATAATAATAATAAATAAATAAATAAATTCCCTCTGACGTCCCTCATTGCTGTGGCAGATGTTGAGGACAAAATGGCCCCTGTTGAGGAATACCCTACGGCAATGGTAAGAGAATTTTGTTTGTTCCATATTGAAAATAGTCATATTTTTCTTTTTTCTTTATAGATAACATATATTCAGAGGGTAAAAGGCACCTGCAATGATGTGCCTAACGTTTTACAATCGCTTTTCAGCGACGAAGTTACCGAAGAACAATTGTATTCTTGGGACGTGGGAAAAGTTTTCCCGAACTAAAAATTATCGAGAGTAGCCTGAGGAGTATACATATAGTACCATACGACAAGTAGCACCCGAATTTTAGTGTCTGACGAATACTAGCATTTTAAAATTTTGGCTGACGAACACTATCAATTTCGTTTAAATACCAACAACACTTTAATCTTAGTTAAAGCAAGACTGAAATTTTAAATTGAATTAATTTAATTAAAGTTAATATTATAAAGTTTTAAAAAGAGTTGTTTTAATCATGAATGGTGGATCTTTCCCTCAGGACTGCTTGGTTTATACATCAGTTCTGATGTATAATTTATGCAGAGATGACTATTCGGGTAATCAGCTGATGAGTCAGCTCTGATAAAAGATTCGGTCAGTGATGGATATTCAGCTAAACAGCTGATCAGTCAGCTATGATAAAAGATTCGGTTTTGAATGACAACTCGAACCGCATGACAGTCAGTCAGCTCTGATATATTTTATGTTCACAGCTGATGGAGGTATCTGTTTGTCAGCGAGACAGCGAAATTACAAAATAATAGAGATGGTCTATCACACCTACAGAAATGTTTACATCAGAATGTTCAAGTTCCCCTTAAGAATCTGATAGAAACTTTGTTCTAGGGTCTGACCAAAAGTTTCAGCAGTGCTGCCTATCAGATGATCTATCATCTGACTATCAGTGTTCTAGCTGGGGTTAGCATCCCTACGGGACATGACTGACCGAACTAATACACTCACATCCCTACGGGACATGACTGACCGAACTAATACACTCACATTTATTCCACTAATACATTGACAACTGAAGTGAATGGGCAGGGTTGCATTCCATGAGCTGTGAATGTAGTTGCTAGGTAAAAAAAAACCGAAAAACAACCGAGTACCAGTTTTATGTGGTATAAATTTTTCACATAATGCCCTATTTTATAACGTTTTCTTATGAAATAGCACTTATTTATTATGAATTAGATATATTAAAGGCTACGCTAAGTTAAAAAAAAAAGAAATAAGCGAAAAAGTTAGTTGAGAAAACCGAAGCGACAGGTACCGATTACTATTGGTAACAATAACTTACCACCGCTAAAAAACGCGCATTATAAATCTATTCTGGCTGTGAGAAAGTTAAGTAAATTGAATTTTATTAAATTATAAAAAAAATGGAAAAAAGGAAATTTCAAAGTTGTATGAGCAGAGAAAAAAAGGCCTTTGAATCAAATGTTAAAAGATTCAAAGAACTTATTGAATCTGCTCATGCAAAAGAAAATGTGGTGGAAAATGATGCACAAAGTGATGCACAAGTGAATCCTTCAACTGATGCTTGCGCTAGTGCACTTGTGGAAGGAGGTGCAAGTGAAATTTGTGGTGCTTTAGAGGGTCTTCATGAAGAAAGTTCTTTTGAGGACCCAAGTAGCAGTAAAGAGGATATAATTTTTTGCGAAGAAGAAAATTCTTCACCTCTTACTAATAGTGAAGAAATTAAAGGTTGGGTATTTAGAAATCCCAACGTAAATCGGAATAACGTTGACGACCTTTTGCGAACTCTTAATAAAATTGGTGTAAAGGATTTGCCCTCTACATCAAAAACTCTTTTGGGGACCAACAGGCAAAAAATTAATTTGATAAATATAAGTGATGGTGAATTTTTGTACTTTGGAATTCAAAGTTATTTAATTTCTAAAAATTTTGATTTTTTAAAAAATGAAGAGGAAGTTTTAATTGATATAGGAGTCGACGGGCTTAGACTATTTAAAAGTTCTAACCGGGTTTTGTGGCCGATTCTTGGAGCCTTTCCCGGATTTCCTAATGCTACTCCGTTTGTTATTGCATGCTTTTCCGGGTTTGGAAAACCTAACAATATTAATGAATTTATGGCTGATTTTTGCGCCGAATACAAGTTATTGAAGGAAAATGGTATTAAAGTAGGTTTAAATCATAACTTAAAATCTTTTAATGTTCGCGTTTTTATTTGTGACTCCCCTGCCAGAGCATTTGTAACCGGCGTTATTGGGCATAATGGGAGAAATGCTTGCCCTAAGTGCTGTGTTGACGGGACGTACACGAACAAAATGTTCTTTCCGAATGCAGTCGGAGTTCTAAGGTCGGACGAGTCCTTTGACTTAAGAACTCAAAGTAGCCATCATCTAATAAAATCTAAAAGCGTTTTAGAAACGGCTGGATTCGGAATGGTTTCACAATTTCCCCTGGACGCAATGCATTTGGTTGATTTAGGGGTAGTTAAAAAATTGCTTAACTTAATTACAAAAAAAAGTAACTTTCAACGAATTAACAAAAAAGAGATTATAAAAAAAATTAACGAAAAACTTGCTTACGTTTCGCAATTTGTTCCTTCTGAGTTTGGTCGCCTCCCCAGGAGTTTGGACGCAGTTTGCCATTGGAAGTCAACGGAATTCCGACAGTTTTTGCTATATTCGGGCATATTTGTTTTGAAGGACGTTATAAATGACGATTCCTATTACCATTTTTTGCTTTTGCACAGTGGAATCCGACTTCTTTCCAGCGAGCAAACTAATGAAAAAGGCACCAATATCGCTCAAAAAATTTTAGAAGATTTTGTACAAAATTTTGGTACTTTATACGGTGAAGAAGAAATCAGTTTTAATGTTCATGGCCTTCTGCATTTATCTGATTCTGTAAAAAAACTTGGCCCATTAGATTCACATTCAGCATACAGGTTCGAAAATTATATGCAATCCTTAAAAAAAATGATTAAAAACCCCAATAATATTCTACAGCAATTGTTTCTAAGATTCGCAGAAAGACAGGGGTATGAATCAAATAATATAAGTTTAAAGTTTGGTGCTTTTAACGTAAGCGATAAAAAGGAAAAAGATAGCTTCTGTTTTGGTGAAAAAACCGGCCCAATGAAAGTATTAAAAATTAAAAAAGTTAACGAATCCGATATAGCTATATGTAAAACCTTCATGAAGATTGAAAGCTTTTTCAACGAACCTGTTAATTCATTTAATACATTGGGCATAGCAGTAGCAAGTTTTCTGTCCGGTGAAACTATTGAAATTCCAACGAGCGATATTAATTTTAAATACTTTTGCATTCCGTTAGATGAAAAATTCTTGTTAATACCTCTTTTGCACCACATTTTTCACAATTTTAACTAATTTCACCACATTTTCTCCTTTTATATTTTAGATATTTATATATGTTTATATCCTTAAATTCATTTCTAATAAATTTTTATTCGCGCCATTTAGCAACATGATCCGAAGAGCGTACGACGTAGAGGCAGAAAGCGGTGGCCCAGAGCAGCAAGCTGTTGGGGGAGCTCCGGACGACGAAGACGAACTGGTTGTAGACGAGGCAGCAGAGGGCAGGCCGGCTACACTGGGACAGCTAAATGTATTATTGCAACTTCTTATGCAAAGGTTGAATGCAATAGAAGATAACGTAAGTATTCTAAAGATAATCATAAGTTTTAATTATTCCACTACAGGAGTTAAAGTTTAATTTCTTAACTTAATTTTCCTTTTTAGCAAAGCAGAATATTATACAACCAAACAGAATTGAAACAAAATATTGAAAAGCTGGAACAAAACATGATGGTAAACAAGGCGGAGGCGATGGCGGAGGTCCACACTGTTCGCGAAATAAAAGTGATTTGTAAGAACATCGAGCGGGGTGTTGGAAAAATGACGGGGGAAGCTAAAGATGAAGTAATTGACGAAGTAGCTGCCAGTTTCCCCCTGACGTCCATTACGGCTGTGGCAAGCTTAGAAGCCAAAATGGAAACGATTGCGGCATACCCACATTCATTGGTAATAGAGTGTTATTTTTTCTGTACATATTTAATATATACTACATATGTATTTATTTATATTTCTGCTTTTTAGACGACTTACCTCCACAAAGTGAAGGGGGCCAAGGAGGATGTTGGAAGCGTGCTCCAGTTTATGTTCTCCGACGAGCTGATGGAGCATTATAATTATAATGGGGCGTGGGAGAAACACAAATTGTGTGAACTAAAGATAATCAGCAAAAACTTGAGGGGTATAAATATATACATACACTGTTTTTTGCAAACATTTAATTAACATTGCATATTTATTATATTTTATTTATTAACATTTACATATTTCCGTTTTTTATCTATAGAAGTGTTTACAACTACGGCAACCTGTGAATTCGAGAGGGCGGTGAAAAAATACGTAGCAATGAGCCATCACCGCCTCAAACAACGGAAGTATCAGTCTAAAAAAGCAAAAAAATAAACTAAAATAAGATAAAAAAGTATAGTATAGTACAAAAACTTGTGTTCACACTTGCAAGGCAAGTATAATTTACCAAAAGACTCACTATATGTAATTAAAATAAAAAATATTATAAAGTTTTAAAAACTGTTGTTTTAATCATAAGTGATGGATATTTCCATCAGGACTGCCTGGGTTATACATCAGCTCTGATGTACAATTCATACAGAGCTGACCTATCAGGTCTGACAAAAGTTTCGGTCAGAAATGATTATACAGTAAACAGCTGATCAGTCATCTATGATAAAAGATTCGGTTATGAATGACTACTCGATGGAACCGATTTTGTGTCAGCTCTGATATACTTTATGGTCACAGCTGATATAAGTAGAAGTATGAGTAAGCGAGACAACAAAATACATAATCATATATGTTGGAAAGAGATGGTCGGTCACACATACGGGAAAGTTTCTATCAGATTTGTGTTTTTCTCTTAAGAAACTGATAGACACTTTGTTCTACGGCCTGACCGAAAGTTTCATCAGCGCTGCCTATCAGATGATCTATCATCTGACTATCAGTGTTCTAGCTGGGATTTATTCCACTAATACATTAGCTGAGTTCCCGTGGCAGTGATCCAGATCCGGATACGAATTTTGCAAGCAAATTCAACAAAAATTTTATGATCCTGATATTTATCTGGATCAAAAATATCTATTACAATCTATACGGATCCCAAATTGATCCAGATAAATATCAGGATCACAAAATTGTGGTTGCGTTTGCATACACAATTTTTATCCGGATCTGGATCACTGCCACGGGAACTCACCTATTGACAACTGAAGTGAATGGGCAGGGTTGCATTCCATGAGCTGTGAATGTAGTTGCTAGGTAAAAAAAACGAAAAACAACCGAGTACCAGTTTATGTGGTATAAATTTTTCACATAATGTCCTATTTTATAACGTTTTCTTATGAAATAGCACTTATTTATTATGAATTAGGGCTACGCTAAGTTAATAAAAAAAGAAATAAGCGAAAAATTTTGTTGAGAAAACCGAAGCGACAGGTACCGACTACTATTGGTAACAAATTGCCCTCTACATCAAAAACTTTTAGGGACTAACAGGCAAAAAATTAGTTTGAGAAATATAAGTGATGGTGAATTTTTGTACTTTGGAATTCAAAGTTATTTAATTTCTAAAAATTTTGATTTTTTAAAAAATGAAGAGCAATTTTTAATTGATATAGGAGTCGAACTATTTAAAAGTTCTAACCGGGTTTTGTGGCCGATTCTTGGAGCCTTTCCCGGATGTCCTAATACTACTCCGTTTGTTATTGCATGCTTTTCCGGGGTTGGAAAACCTAAAAATATTAATGAATTTTTGGCTGATTTTTGCGCCGAATACAAGTTATTGAAGGAAAATGGTATTAAAGTAGTTTTAAATCACTTAAGAACTCAAAGTAGCCATCATCTGATATTCGGAATGGTTTCACAATTTCCCCTGGACGCAATGCATTGGGTTGAGGTTGATTTAGGGGTAGTTAAAAAATTGCTTAAATTAATTACAAAAAAAAGTAACTTTCAACGAATTAACGAAAAGGAGATTATAAAAAAAATTAACGACAAACTTGCTTACGTTTCGCAATTTATTCCTTCCGAGTTTGGTCGCCTCCCCAGTAGTTTGGACGCAGTTTGCCATTGGAAGTCAACGGAATTCCGACAGTTTTTGCTATATTCGGGCATATTTGTTTTGAAGGACGTTATAAATGACGATTCCTATTACCATTTTTTGCTTTTGCACAGTGGAATCCGACTTCTTTCCAGCGAGCAAACTAATGAAAAAGGCACCAATATCGCTCAAAAAATTTTAGAAGATTTTGTACAAAATTTTTTTATCTGACTCTGTAAAAAAAACTTGGCCCATTAGATTCACATTCAGCATACAGGTTCGAAAATTATATGCAATCCTTAAAAAAAATGATTAAAAACCCCAATAATATTATACAGCAATTGTTTCTAAGATTCGCAGAAAGACAGGGGTATGAATCAAATAATATAAGTTTAAAGTTTGGTGCTTTTAACGTAAGCGATAAAAACGAAAAAGATAGCTTCTGTTTTGGTGAAGAAACCGGCCCAATGAAAGTATTAAAAATTAAAAAAGTTAACGAATCCGATATAGCTGTACGTAAAGCCTTCATGAAGATTGAAAGCTTTTTTAACGAACCTGTTAATTCATTTAATACATTGGGCATAGCTGTAGCCAGTTTTCTGTCCGGTGAAACTATTGAAATTCCAACGAGCGATATTAATTTTAAATACTTTTGTATTCCGTTAGATGAAAAATTCTTGTTAATACCTCTTTTGCACCACATTTTTCACAATTTTAACTAATTTCACCACATTTGCTCCTTTTATATTTTAGATATTTATATATGTTTATATCCTTAAATTCATTTCTAATAAATTTTTACTTACTGTATGTACACTCAGGGAAAACAGCATTTTAAAATCAAAAATAAAATTTTTGTTTTCATAATGCACGTTTTAAACCAAACCATTTTTAGCAATGAAATTTTTTAAATTAAAAATGAAATTTTTGAATTAAGAATGAAATTTTTGAAGTGAAAATGCATTTTGGTTTTAAAAAGAAACATAAGTACTTAAATTAAAAATGACAATGAATGTTTATTCAAAAACTCGCTCTTTATTCAAAATTTTTTTGTGAGAAAATATTTTTTTGTGAGAAATCCAACAAAAACAATAATGATAATCGATTCTTTTCTATTTTGTTTTACAATGATTCATATAATTCATGGATTCTTTTTTAGTAAAATGGAAGTATACATAGGTTACTACAATTCAATATAATGGGTGATATTAATAAAAGCCGAGCATTTGCTTTTGCTTAAAATTTCAGACCTTTTACTCAAATTTTGAAATTTGGTTCATACAAATTAATGTCAAATTTATAAAATCTTGAGTAAAAGCATTTGCTTGGTTTTTATTAATATGGCCCAATGTTTAATGTTCCACTACGTGATGGCGTTGCATTGAATTTCAGGTTGATGTCATGGTTCGAATTCGGAGGAGAATATAAAATAAAGAAAAAGGGTGGAAAAGGAGAATAAGAAATAAAGATAGCAAACAGTTAAGGCGAAGTAGAAAAGAAGAGGAGAACAAGCGGAGGCTATATTTTTGTAGGTGGGACTCGGATTGAGAAAAGATGAATAGAATGCCGTTGGATACAATTTCGAATCCTGAAGAGAAAATGATATAGAGAACAATGCAGCGTTTTTTTCTCATAGTGCTTAAAATAAAAATAAACATTTTTATTATTGGGTATGTTAGTGTCTAACACGAAATTATTATTTTTAATTTTAATTTTTATACTTTGGAATAAGCGGAAAAATCCAATTAGCTCATACAGCGATGGTAGATGTGATAGCTATTTCGAAGAAAAACCACTTTCTTCATCATCAGACATCTCCTCGGGAGCACACCAGGCATTGAACCTACGCTCCAACCATCAGTAGTCGAATATTAGCGAAACGCTAAGCACTGCGGCTACCGATGGTCCTGCTGAGCTGTTGGATTTTTCACTTATATATGCCATTGCTCTATTCAATCTAACCTCACTTAGTGTACGATTTTCGTACATCTGCTATGCAAGTGTTGAATAATGGTAGGCAGCTGACGGACAGCGGGCGCTGTGTACAGTAGTTGTATGTACAACAGCACAAATTTATAATTTAACATTATTGGGTATGTTAGTGTCTAACACGAAATTATTATTTTTAATTTTAATTTTTATACTTTGGAATAAGCGGAAAAATCCAATTAGCTCATACAGCGATGGTAGATGTGATAGCTATTTCGAAGAAAAACCACTTTCTTCATCATCGTGCTAGACACTAACATACCCAATAATGTTAAATTATAAATTTGTGCTGTTGTACATACAACTACTGTACACAGCGCCCGCTGTCCGTCAGCTGCCTACCATTATTCAACACTTGCATAGCAGATGTACGAAAATCGTACACTAAGTGAGGTTAGATTGAATAGAGCAATGGCATATATAAGTGAAAAATCCAACAGCTCAGCAGGACCATCGGTAGCCGCAGTGCTTAGCGTTTCGCTAATATTCGACTACTGATGGTTGGAGCGTAGGTTCAATGCCTGGTGTGCTCCCGAGGAGATGTCTGATGATGAAGAAAGTGGTTTTTCTTCGAAATAGCTATCACATCTACCATCGCTGTATGAGCTAATTGGATTTTTCCGCTTATTCCAAAGTATAAAAACATTTTTAAATTTAAAATTTTTTTTCTTGATTTAAAAATTTTACAATGAACATTTTTAAAATAAAAATGTTGGTATTTACATCACTTTTAAATACGTTTTTGCCCGTTTTAAGCACGTTTTCATATGTTTTTAAAATTCTTTTTCCCTGAGTGTATCTATGAAATCCTAGTTCGAGTACTGTCAAAACTGCTTTGCCTTTCCGGGCCTCGGGGCGATTGTCCTGGCTGACCCCCCCTCTCGCGGCCGTGACAATAAGATTTGAACAGCTTATGACTTAGAGGCACAAAGCGGTGGCCCAGAACAGGAAGCTGTTGGATGAGCTCCGAACCACGAAACTTAAAAAAAAATGATTAAAAACCCCAATAATATTATACAGCAATTGTTTCTAAGATTCGCAGAAAGACAGGGGTATGAATCAAATAATATAAGTTTAAAGTTTGGTGCTTTTAACGTAAGCGATAAAAACGAAAAAGATAGCTTCTGTTTTGGTGAAGAAACCGGCCCAATGAAAGTATTAAAAATTAAAAAAGTTAACGAATCCGATATAGCTGTACGTAAAGCCTTCATGAAGATTGAAAGCTTTTTTAACGAACCTGTTAATTCATTTAATACATTGGGCATAGCTGTAGCCAGTTTTCTGTCCGGTGAAACTATTGAAATTCCAACGAGCGATATTAATTTTAAATACTTTTGTATTCCGTTAGATGAAAAATTCTTGTTAATACCTCTTTTGCACCACATTTTTCACAATTTTAACTAATTTCACCACATTTGCTCCTTTTATATTTTAGATATTTATATATGTTTATATCCTTAAATTCATTTCTAATAAATTTTTACTTACTGTATGTACACTCAGGGAAAACAGTATTTTAAAATCAAAAATAAAATTTTTGTTTTCATAATGCATTTTAAACCAAACCATTTTTAGCAATGAAATTTTTTAAATTAAAAATGAAATTTTTGAATTAAGAATGAAATTTTTGAAGTGAAAATGCATTTTGGTTTTAAAAAGAAACATAAGGTTTGCGCACGATGAAATTAGTGCATACATTTCGACTTGTAAAAATTTTCAACCTCCAAATATAGTTTTTTTGTAACATAAGATGGCTTTACTAAATGTATACAAATACTAGTGCCAAATTTCTAAAGATTCAAAAACGTTTTGTGGCAAATATGAACAGAGAAATAGATTTTCTAATAAAAAACTGTTAAGGAAATTAAGAGAAAATGAGCCAAATGATTTGGAAAATTATATGCGCAATAAGGCCCTTAGCCAAAAACATCCGGCATGCGAGACAACGCTTGCAAATCAACATCCGGCGAAGGTAATTGGGACGCAAGAAAAACAATAATTAATTATGCTAGTATAAGTTATTCTTAAGTTATAAATTGAGGGAAAATACTTGTAAAGAAGTAGTCAGTAAGTAACGATTGATCAATAAAGGTCGAAAGACCAGAAAAAAATCTTTTTTTAATGGCTGATAACTAATCAGCCCATAAGTTACATATCTACATAGTAAGTAAGAATTAGTGTAAATATGTATTATAGTAAATAAGTAGTACATAAGAAATTTTGTGTATAAAAGGAATTGATTTTGTTCAATAAAGTATCAATTATTGACTCGCTGTCCAAATAGCGAGAACAAAAAAAGAAATTGTTTTCATTTAATAGTCGCCGACGAAAGGGCGATAAAACAGAAGGAAAAAATGGGCATAACAATGGCTTATGAAAAAGAACACATTTTCTAATAAAAAACTGGTATCTACATATGTACATATAACATAATGTTATTATACATATGTATGTATATGTTCAACATACATATTTTTTTTAAATGAATTAATGTTAATTTACCTAAATATTTAATATGCCAGATCACAATCTAATGTGCCTGAATTCTTTAATTTAAATATCATATTCTAATAACTAAATAAATGTATTAGAAACTTTTTTTGCAATTTTTATTATCATTGGAGTAGCATGTAAAAGTAGTCAGTCAACTGGTATAGTTCTGATATCTACACTAACTAGTCAGAAAATTGGTATGATGCTGGTGTGGATACTGACTAGTCAGTCAAGTGGTATGACTCTGGTGTGGATACTGACAATTGCCATTTCCGACCTGGTGTTAAAAATACCAGTTGCTAATATGGAAAAAAGATAGATGGCTGACTTGATGAGCTGTATGGCCAACTAGTTGTCAATTAGTTTAAAAACTACTAAAATAAAGTATCGAAAACTAAATGCAAGTAAAACACAAAAAGTTAAAACAGTTAGCACATGCAAGACACAGTATTGACTTAAGCAAAAAATCGTCTAATAACCAATTGAAGGAAAAACATAGCAATTAGCTCATACAAAATACGTCATTGACTTAAGCAAAAGAGCTGTGAAATAACCAACTAAAGAAAAAATTTCCTTCCAATGAAATATTGGACTTTGTAAGTATACTAACCCTGTATATTATTATTTTTTACAACCTTCATAGATAACCATGGACTCCGAGGAGATTAGGAAGTTGCTAACTCAGACGAATGGCCGTATCAACGCCAAACTCAGTCAACTGAAAAAAAAATGGACCAGCGAATAAAAACGGTAGAGTCCAAAAACAGCGATGCGTCCTTGTCGGGACTAAACGGCAACTTAGTAAGGCAACTTAGGGGGCCCAAGTGGAGGAGGTACGGAGGAAGTCCCCGGATACCAGGCCGGAACCAGTCGTAGTGCCACTAGCGACAGAAAGCGAGCTGGCGGAAGTCGCTAAATTGCCAGATTGTGTCAAGAAGCTACAGATATTTGACGGATCGCGGGAGCACTATGAAGAGCTTAAATATTCATCAGCAGTATCTTCACAAGCGATAGGGAAAATAGTAATTGAAACATGCGAGGCTATTTCAAGAGTTTTGAAACCTGTTATAAAGTTAAGTACTGGAAATTAATCTAAATTATTTTGTCTATAGAAGAATTACTTACTTCTAGCTTCCTCTATGGCTCCTGGACTCATAGGCCCGGATTCACCAACGTGACTAAAGCTAAAACTAAGTTTTGACTTAAGTTAGCCTAGATTTGGGGCTAACTTACTTTTGGGTTTCACCAAATAGTCTAAGAAAATAGTTTTGCAACCAACCTTTTATGGCAAATACTGGGTTTTTGGTTGCTGTATGTGCTTATTTTTTGTCATATTCGCTCTATTGGTTGTTGAATTTGCTAAAGCGACTCAAATTCTTAGTTTATTTTTAGTCAAGAGAAAAGCTGACTAGCTTGTGACTTAGCTCAGTTGCATGGTGAAACTGAAAACGTAAAAAAATCGGCTTAACTAAGTTGAGACCGGTTGGTGAAACCGGGCCATAGTGTAGAACAAATTATTAAGGACTATGAGGTAGTGCGGCATAGGCCGATCTATACGGCTATCTTAAGACATATTAGGGGAAAGATTAGAGGGGCGGCAGACTCTGCGCTATTCGCGGACTATATTTTAGAATCTGATTGGGGGAGGATTAAGGAAATCCTCTCCCTACATTTTTCCGACATTAGGGATATTGAAACCCTAGAACAACAATTAACATTAATGTCACAAGGACGCCAGAAGGTGTCCGACTTCTACGCACAAGTACAAAGACAACTTTCGCTAATGATTAACACAATCAAAGGCGACAAATACGCTCATAATGAAACAATACAGGCATTGATGGAGGCGCACCGTCGAAGAGCGCTAAATGTTTTTGTAAGGGGGCTAAACGGGAACCTGCCTGCTCCTAGTACAAAACATAAAGACCTTACCGGAGGCATATTCCACGCGCCATACCAATCCTCACAACCTAATTTTTTCTCCCGTGATAGGAGAAATTACCCTACCTTTGACCAGGGCTATTCAACTAGGATCAATTTCAACCAACCTAATAACCGCACGTGGCACCGATAATCAAGATATGCTAATGTATATTCCGATTGATATTCAAAATGAAGAACTGCAAAATAGTCGCATTAACCGTTTTCGCATTTTGGTCTCAGGAGCCGGTTGGGGAGAACATAAGCATAATGTCCAAAATAAATCCGTGTTTCATTGCAGGGCACAGTTGGCCCATTAATTTTTTTGGAAAACAAGGACCTTCAGTCTATCAATATAAAACAATCACAACAACAATAGGAAGAAATTACATACACCAAACCAAACAAAACACAATAGCCAAAGTAGTACCTACGCAATGGAAAACGTACCAGAGGAGCTGAAAAGATGCAATGCCACCTTAGGACGCGACTTAATACATTGTAAGTATAAAATGTGGCCGCTGTGGTGCAGTGGGTAGAGTGCTCGCCTGCTATGCCAGAGGTCTCGGGTTCAAACCACGGTCCGAGCCAAACAAATTTTTCTAATTAGTAAAAATCCAATTATTGGGTTTTTTAAGAGCAGCGGTCACCTCTCGGCAGTGGGCGGCATACCCTCCGAGAGTATTTCTGCCATGAAAAAGTTTCTCACAAAAAATGCATTCGCCGTTCGGAGCCGGCATAAAAACTGTAGGTCCACCCAATTAGTAGGAAAAACAAAAAGGAGCACACCTCGAATTGGGAGAGAAGCTCGGCCATAAAACTCGTCAGAGTTATAATAGCGCCATTGTATTATATTATTATAAGTATAAAATTAAATTAATTATTTAAATACTTACGTATAATATTGTGAAAACTTTTTTTTTAGATCCTACACATAGAGTCAAATGTAACTCATTTATCGAGCTAAAAGGTACATATTATACCAGAAAATTTCTAATAAGACAATACAACAGATAAGATTTTCCTTTTTATATGTTTTAGAAATGACAGGGAGGCAAAGGCAGCTTATTTCAACTCTGACGGAAAGTACACGGAGAAAACTGTTGTGCATTATTTATGCACAAGCTGTTCATAACTATAAAATGTTTAAGAACATTTTTGAATATGCAGCTTTGCGCATAAATTATACCTCATAATCATAAATTCTGCACAATCTATTAAAATTGTGCATAAGTTATACACAAAAATGTGCACAGTTTGTGAACATTGTTCATAGTTTAATTATTTGAAAATCAAACACGATTGATCATAATATGTGAACATTGTGCATAATATGTGACTATAAACACTTTCTTTTTAACAAGAGCGACAATAGTTGAATTTAATATTGTTTAGAAATATATAATTGTGGAAGTTAAGAAAATCAGAGGTAAGTATTGAGTTATTATTAGACTGCGGATCTTTATGCAATTGCATATTTTTAAGGAGAAGAGATAGCGATATGGTTCAAAAGAGAAAAATGAATTTTATTAATTAAATATTCTAAATTTTCATATTTATTTCTGCATATTTTGCATATTGCATATAACTTGCATAATTGCATATAACTTGCATATTTGAATATAACTTGCATATTTGCATATAACTTGCATATTTACATAAAAATTGAAAATTTGCATATATATTTTATCGTGAGACAGACACTTTGGCGTTTTCATACTCCTATAAGTTGTTTCAAATTGAAGAATTCTATGGAATATATTTTGCATTGAGTCATTTCTAATGGCTTAATTTTTAATAACAATTTGTCATTCAGCGTTTAACAAGCTTATCATTTTATTTTTCTGCATTTGCAATGGGAAAAGCAATGAAGAGAAAGTGTTTGAAGCTTCGAAATTGGGTTGACAATATTAAAGACCCAAATTTGAGCGTTCATTTTCAGCATATAAACTGATATTAACCGATAAGCGTCACAATTTCGGCATTCAGAATCTGGAGAAAACAATTGTAGTATATTGTGGTCTTAACTACAACTAAAATTATCTCTTTACATTAAAAATTATTATAATAAAAATTAGTTACCATTTACAGTTTTGTTTTGGGTGTTAATGGGTTATTTATTTGCATGGAACAAATGTTCCAGCATAAAACAAATGATTTTTGCATTCAACTGTATTTACTTATTGTGTATATCACTTAAAATTCTATATTTTATATGAAAAAGGTGTATTTTTAATTTGCATATAACTTGCATATAACTTGCATATAAGTTGCATATATTTTGCATATTCAAAACAGAGCAAGAAAATTCGTTTTGGAATGCGAATATATAGTGTTGAATCAATATAACACTTAATAAAGCATTTTAAATTTTTTGCATAAAGATCCGCAGTCTAGTTATTATCATATATTTATCACTGCAGTTATGACATTTAACGTTGGTTTTTTAATAACGAAATAGTGTACATACATTGAAGTGCTAAATATGGAAAACGCCGCAGGTCAACAAAGCATTGAATATATGTTTTCTACAAATTTAGAAGGTATTAATTTATATTTAATTTTAATTTGCTATTATTTCTGCGATGGTTCGGTTTAATGCTTTGAGACTTTTTAAATCCTTTATTTTAACTTCAAAGCCGTACGTGTAACAAAAAACTAAAAGTTAATTTCTGTTTATTTTTTTCTTTTAATTAAGATTTGTCAGGCGCTGAGATTGTCACCGTAAGAGAAGCAGACTGAATTTTTCAAATCTGTTAAATAAATATGGACTAGAACACTATTATTTGTTTTTAACAAATGTCAAAATAAATATCGACTGCTTCAAGGCCATGACAGAAGCTGACATTAAAGAGATTTTTAATGATGAAATTGGCACTCGCATAAAGTTTCGTGGCCTAGTCAATGAGTGGCGACTTGCAAATTTCTGCACACAATTCTGTCCGTGTATAGCTAAGCTCCAAGGTAATATTTAAAGTTATTAATTCAAATTTTAAGGGTTTTGCATACATTGAGTTCCTTGGTTCTTTTGTTAAAAAAACTCAAAAAAGAAACTTATGTTATAGGTACCTATGCATGTATCTGTTGAGTAAATATGACACTCTATTTGTTTTACTATGGTACATTTATTCACCACTGTAATACTATGTACTTATCGGTTTTATCGATACTTACGCATCTCTACAAAATGTAAAATTATCTTCCCTTTTTATTATCAACCTCCCAAAGATAAAGACACGAAACTCGCCATATTAAATAAAATACAAACTCTGCCAACAAAAGGTCTTTTATTTAACATGGTAGCAGAACAAGGCTGTTGGCTCTAAAATGGCGAATGTCAAGCGCGACGCCATTATAACACCAATTTTAGACGGAGCTCAATACAGCATAATATAAACAAAAACAGTAACAATTATATGTGCCACATATATATATCATTGGCACATTGGCAATTAGGCAGCGGCCATTAACTCACACTTATGGTCCACTTCCCATTGAAAAAATGTAAACAAAGCTAAACTTAAATTCCTAGAATGTAAAAGTATCTAGCCTTAAGAAAATTTTATATATAAGAAGATGAAATAAAGAAATTCCTCTGAAGCTAAGAGTCAAAAATGAGTTTTTTTTTTAAACTTATCGCGGCTGAGCCAAATTATAAGTGGCGATCCTGCCAGGAGACTTCAAATACGTCTTGTGTAAAAAGGATCACAATTAATGTGAGAAAAGACATTTAAATAATCGATGTTCAGAAAAAGAGACAAAAATCTCCTAGCATTGATTAAAAATTAAAAAATAAACAAGTATCACAAGTAACGTGAGTAAAGTTAAACAAAAAACTAAAGGCAGTTTAAAAATTAATGTTTAACAAAAAAAAGGACAGAAAACCTCCTAGCATCGATTAAAAATTAAAAAAAAGCAAGTGTCACAAGTAACGTGAGTAAAGTTAAGCAAAAAACTAAAGGCAGTTTAATAATTGATGTTAAAAAAGGACAAATAACCTCTTAGCATCAATAAAAAGAATAATATCCAGGAATCGAAGACAAATTCCGAGCGAACAAGTGAACAAAGTCGGATCGGGACGAGAATTTGGCGATACTTCATACAAAGGAGACGAGCGGTAATAGAATTAAGTTAATAGTAGGATATAAGAAACTGTACTATTGTGAAAAGTGTAGGGATAATCATATATGAAGTGAAAGAAAAGGTGTCCAAAAGAAAATTAAAAAAAATGGAGAATTTAATAAATAAGTTTTCTGAGATGTCGGTATCAAATAACAGCAATAATTCCGTAAATATGGATGTAGTGTCCAGGCTGATAGCGGCCAATACCGCTTCACTGCGTAGCGAGCTGTAGCAAGTTGGGCACCAGCTCCAGAATTTGGATTCCTCTAACAATGTAACTGAATATTCGGTTGAGAGTATTGACTCAACCATACAGTGCAAAGAGAGTTTGGACGTAATTAAATCCCTTCCCGAATTGAAACAGAAAATTAATAACTACATATGTTAGTTGGCATGAAGCCAACTGATGATGTAGACGAATTTATTAACCAGGGACTTGTAACGCGTTTCGGTTTCGGTTTCTGTTACACAGCTAAGTAACGAAACAGAAACAAAACTCCTTTGTAACAAAACTCCGAAACGTTTCCAGCAGAAACAAAACCTGTAACGAAACTAAATTAATTTTGCTCCTTGTAACAGAAACAAAAACAAAACTCCTTTGTAACAAAAGTCGTAACAAAACTCCGAAACGTTTCCAGCAGAAAAAAAAACCTGTAACGAAACTAAATTAATTTTGTTTCTCAGTATCAGAAACAAAATTAATTTTGTTCCTTACAACAAAAACAAAACCAGAAACAAAATTAATTTTGTTCCTTGCAACAAAAACAAAACCAGAAACAAAATTAATTTTGTTAATTTTGTTTCTCAGTAGAAAAACTATATTTGCAGAACATTAGGATGGACTTGTTATTTTTAGGTATATAATATACATACATATATATGTATGTCTGTGACAACCAACTAAAGTATGGAATAAAACTTATATTTTTTAAATGTTATCGTAAGGGACATTTATTCAAATACGCTCATAAAACATTGAGAGCGAAATTATCGTAAGGGACAAAATTATGATTTTTTCGGAAACTGCAAATTTTTTCAAGAAAAAAGATATCAGGTCCAATATATTAATTAACCATCTAAACGCGTGTTCAATTTCATTTAAATATACCAGTAAAACAGTGAAAAAAAAATTAAAAAAAATGCTCTCCTGTAAAATTTGCTTTTGTCCCTTACGATAAAGTCGCACAAAGGGGTCGATATGAAGAAAAATATAACTGGGTGACTATTAGGGTTGTCTTTTTAATTTTTTTAAATGATATATAAAAACTCTTCATATGCATAGAACAACGGATTGTGAAAAGTATACATTAATTGTTATCAAGAAATATTTAATTTTCTAATAATAGCTCATTCAGACTACTTTGTAGTGCAATTTCTTCATCATCATGATTTTTATAAGACGTCGAAGCAGTACAGGATGCTTTGGCGGGTGTAATATCGTTTCGTATGGATAATTGGATATCCGACTTGAGTTTTTTTTGTGTATTTCCCTTATTCATTTTTTCACTGGTTTTCTATCGATTAAAATGCGACTATCGTTTTTATAATTTTTTGTTGCCATTGTCACTGCTACATTTGTTGTTTTTGTTTGTTTTGTTTGTTTCGGTGTTTGGTTTTTGATTTTTAATTTTTGATTTCTGATTTTGATTTGTTTTGTTTTGCTCAGAAACATACAAGATCATTCGGATCCACGTTTGACCCATATCTCGGGCTCCGTGTAGAAGTCCTACTCAAAACCTTTCATTTGATACCAACATTGCTCAGAAATATTCAACGATCATCCGGATCCTCATTTTGACCCATATGTGGAGACCCGGTCTAGAATAGAGCTCTATACGAAAGCCCCGCTCAACATCTTTCATTTGATACCAATATTGTAGAAGGCCAGCTCAAAACCTTTCATTAGATACCAATATTACTCAGAAACACACAAGATCATCCGGGTCCTCGTTTTGACCCATATCTCGCGACCCGACCTAGGAATCCTAAAGAATAGGGCTCCCTGTAGAAGCCCTGCCTAAAACTTTTCATTAGATACGCGTAAACTTTACCTGTTTTTCGAAATTACTCGTAGCTACAGCAAAGATGTTTGCACATCAAAATGCCACAGGTATTCATATATATATTATATACCTAAAAATAAAAAGTCCATTCTAATGTACGGCAAATAGTATTATAATAATTTTTATAGTTTTGCCACTGAGAAACAAAATTAATTTCGTTTCTGGTTTTGTTTTTGTTGCAAGGAACAAAATTAATTCTGTTTCTGAGACTGAGAAACGAAATTAATTTTGTTTCTGAGAAACAACGAATTAATTTTGTTTCTGAGCTATAAGAATCATCCAAGCAATAGAGAGTAGCTTTTCTTCTTTCTGTTTTATAGGTTATTAAATTTTACATTCTTTAACGTGTATAATCGTGCAATAGCTTGTGTGTTTGCTGGCGTATTTCAAGTGAAATAAAAACAAAATATCTGCTTTTTACATTCGTGAAAACGGCCGTCGAACGGTTGTTGCCTATTCTTTGACTGCTACGACCATATTATTGGGTCATGCAGGTAAGGAAAATTGACAGTTGATAATCGTCTCCTAGCAAATCTAGATTTCATATTATACATATGTAAATGGTTACATTATTAAATACTTTTTGGTTGCTTGTTTTTCCGACAGGGTAGGAATATGATGTATTGTGGAACGATCCTCCGTCATCCCTTGTCAAGTTTGGTTTGGAGACAAACCGGTTTCGGCTAATATGCGCCATCTTCAGTGTCTTTTTTCGTTCTGAGTTATTTTGTGTAAGTTCGATAGTACTTATAGTAACTAACTTCCATCGTTTGGTCACGTACTTCGTGTGATGTTTTCGTGCATTCGTGCGTTCGGGCGACGTGCATGCGTGTGTGCGTGCGAGTCTGCGCGTTTAGGTATGTAAATCTATTTTTGTATCCTCATTAAACAGGCAGGTAAAAGTCCGTTATTGTCCTCTTGTGTGTTGTTTTGTTTATGTCGGTTTTAGGTTTTCTGTCCTCTTTTCGGTATAATAGCTTAAGCGGTTCAAATAATGTATCTGATGCGGTGTTTATTTGTTCATTTATTATTTTACCTACGAATGTCTTCTGTTTGTATATCTCCATATTTTCTAATACGTTAAGTCGTTTTCCCTTGTGTTGTATGTGGAGAATTTTAGCTGTTTTTCCTATTTTCATGGGTGTACATTTGTTTTCTGCCATGTGGTTGGCGAAATTTGATTCCACTGTCGTTGATGATTTCTTTATTTTCTTATTGTAATCTCTTACGTGTTCTCGATATCTCGTCTTGATTTGGCGTCCTGTTTGTCCTATATAGCTATTTTGGCATTCGCAAGTCAATTTGTATACACCTTGTTTGTCAAAGGGGTCTTCCTTGTTAATGTTGTTTCGTAGAAGTTTTTCCATGCTGTTCCTCGTTTTAAATGCTGCATTAATGTTATATTTTTGGAAAACTTTAGCCAACTTGTAAGATGTTGCTCCGGTATATGATAAGACTGCCCATTTCTTCTCTACCTTTTCTTTGTTTTCCGATTTCCTTGAAGTTATGTTTTTCTGTATTTTCTTCACCAAACTTTTTTGATATCCGTTGTTCTCCGCGATTGTGTATATTGTGCTGAGTTCCTTGTTGTAAGCTTCCTTTTCTAACGGGGTCCGTTCAAGTCGTGTTAATAAATGTCTGAAAGCGGCATTCTTGTGTTGTTGAGGATGGCTAGATTTATTGTGTATTACTGTATCCGTTGCTGTGGGTTTTCTGTATATTTCGTAAGTAAATTTATTAGTCCCTTTGTTTATTTTAATTGTGAGGTCTAAGTAGTTGATTTTTCCATTTTTCTCTGCGTCCATGGTGAATTTTATATTTTTGTGTTGGCCGTTGAGGTATTCCAAAATTTCTTCTTCTTTATTTTCTGAAATGAGGCAGATGATGTCGTCTACATACCTGGCATAAAAATTTACCCCCAGATTTTTCGCCAGTTCTTCCATGTAACTTTCCTCCAAATGTTGCATAAATACTTCCATAAGAATGGCTGATGTGGGGTTACCCATTCCCAGTCCGTGAGTTTGTCTGTGTATTTTATTGTCAAATTTGAAATAATTCTGGTCCAGGGTTACTTTCAGTGTGTTTACGATCTCTGTTGCAATGTCTCTGTTCGTTTTTTCTGTCAATATTTTAGTTAGAGTTTTTAGTGTTTCTGTCAGTGGTATCGAAGGGTATAGGTCCTTCACGTCAAACGATACCAGTTTCGAGTTCTTAGGTACGTTCAGGTTGTTCAGTTTTTCGACTAGTTCCGTCGTGTTTTTGATTGTGTATTTATTGGACAGGTCCAGTGTCTCGGTTAGTAGCTTATTTAGATGTTTTGATAGTCTATATCCTGGTGCCGATTTATGGTTTACTATTGGTCGCATAGGTGTTCCTGCTTTGTGGATTTTGGGTAGTGCGATCAGTGACGGGGCCGATGGATTCATTGCCGTGAGAGTGTAGGCTATCTTGTTGTCTACTATATTTTTTGTCTGTTTTATTGCACGCTTTATTGCCATTTGGTATTCCTCCGTTGGGTCCTTCCTCATCACTCGGCAGCCCATTTCTTTGATGAGTTGGCCTGTTTTTGTGGTGTATTCCTCTTCGTCCATTAGCACCGCTGTATTTCCTTTGTCTGCTTTTGTTGCTATTATTTTATTCTCTCTTAGTTTTTTCCTCAATTCTTTTACCGTTTTATATTTTTTTGCTACCATTTTCTTTTCATCAGCTTTTATGCTCTTTTCGATTATGCGTCTGCATAAATGCCTTGCGTGCTCCTGTTCCTCGTTTGGTATTAGTGATATGGCCACCTCCGTGTCCGCAATGGTGTTCTCCACGTCTTTTTTCCTATCGTAGCTTTCGATGTTGTATTTCAAACCTTTTTGTAGTAGCTGTGTTTCCTTGGCGTTGATTGGAAGATTTGTTAAGTTAACAAATCTTGGATGGAAAGATGTTTTTTCCTGCTGTGGGCCTTTTTTGTTGTTGTTTTGTTTTGTGTCAAGGTCGTCCAGTTTTTTGTTGAGTTTTTTATACTTGTTTTCCATGGCTCCTTTGATCTCTTCCTTTATTGCATCTAACGTTTCCAGAAGGGAACTGACTGGAATGATTCCCATCAGCTCCAGATGGACGCGTAGTAATTCCTGATTCATGCGCTCCTTCTTTGCGTGTTGGTTCCTGATCTCGCATCTAATGAAGCTGTTCTCCGCTTTCCTTATAATTTTGCGTTTATCCTCGTTTTTCATTTTGTGTCCTATTTGCGCGTATTTTGGAATAAGTTTGCTCATTAAACATTGTTTATTAAACCATATGTTGGCTTTGGTGTTGTGTATTTTCTGTAGTCGCCTTTTGTATGCTATCAGTAGAATATTTGTCCGGATTTGATGTGCCTGACTGGCATTATTAAATACTTTTTGGTTGCTTGTTTTTCCGACAGGGTAGGAATATGATGTATTGTGGAACGATCCTCCGTCATCCCTTGTCAAGTTTGGTTTGGAGACAAACCGGTTTCGGCTAATATGCGCCATCTTCAGTGTCTTTTTTCGTTCTGAGTTATTTTGTGTAAGTTCGATAGTACTTATAGTAACTAACTTCCATCGTTTGGTCACGTACTTCGTGTTCGTGTGATGTTTTCGTGTTTTCGGAAAGTTACATGGAAGAACTGGCGAAAAATCTGGGGGTAAATTTTTATGCCAGGTATGTAGACGACATCATCTGCCTCATTTCAGAAAATAAAGAAGAAGAAATTTTGGAATACCTCAACGGCCAACACAAAAATATAAAATTCACCATGGACGCAGAGAAAAATGGAAAAATCAACTACTTAGACCTCACAATTAAAATAAACAAAGGGACTAACAAATTTACTTACGAAATATACAGAAAACCCACAGCAACGGATACAGTAATACACAATAAATCTAGCCATCCTCAACAACACAAGAATGCCGCTTTCAGACATTTATTAACACGACTTGAACGGACCCCGTTAGAAAAGGAAGCTTACAACAAGGAACTCAGCACAATATACACAATCGCGGAGAACAACGGATATCAAAAAAGTTTGGTGAAGAAAATACAGAAAAACATAACTTCAAGGAAATCGGAAAACAAAGAAAAGGTAGAGAAGAAATGGGCAGTCTTATCATATACCGGAGCAACATCTTACAAGTTGGCTAAAGTTTTCCAAAAATATAACATTAATGCAGCATTTAAAACGAGGAACAGCATGGAAAAACTTCTACGAAACAACATTAACAAGGAAGACCCCTTTGACAAACAAGGCGTATACAAATTGACTTGCGAATGCCAAAATAGCTATATAGGACAAACAGGACGCCAAATCAAGACGAGATATCGAGAACACGTAAGAGATTACAATAAGAAAATAAAGAAATCATCAACGACAGTGGAATCAAATTTCGCCAACCACATGGCAGAAAACAAGTGTACACCCATGAAAATAGGAAAAACAGCTAAAATTCTCCACATACAGCATAAAGGAAGACGACTTAACATATTAGAAAATATGGAGATATACAAACAAAAAACATTCGTAGGTGAAATAATAAATGAACAAATAAACACCGCATCAGATACATTATTTGAACCGCTTAAGCTATTATACCGAAAAGAGGACAGAAAACCTAAAACCGACATAAACAAAACAACACACAAGAGGACAATAACGGACTTTTACCTGCCTGTTTAATGAGGATACAAAAATAGATTTACATACCTAAACGCGCAGACTCGCACGCACACACGCATGCACGTCGCCCGAACGCACGAATGCACGAAAACATCACACGAACACGAAGTACGTGACCAAGTGGAAGTTAGTTACTATAAGTACTATCGAACTTACACAAAATAACTCAGAACGAAAAAAGACACTGAAGATGGCGCATATTAGCCGAAACCGGTTTGTCTCCAAACCAAACTTGACAAGGGATGACGGAGGATCGTTCCACAATACATCAGGTTACATTATTCATGTTATACATATCGCTCATTTGCTGCAAGACCGGCATAAGTAAAAAAAATCGATTGTCCAGAAAACGCTTTTAAAGTTTTCAACTGACTCCAATCTTACACAGAAAATAGGAAATCCTACAAATTCAAAACAAACCAATTCAGTATAATATATTTAACATATCCATAAATGAAAATCAACACCAAGTATCCAATTCTGCATCATTAACTAAAAAATCACGTTTTTTGATTTATGCCGGTCTTGCAGCAAATGAGCGATATGTAAACGGTTACATTATTCAAAGGAGATTTATGGCTAATCACGATTTACATATAAACTTGGCATTAGATTTTAAGTGAGATAATTCAATAAAGTCAGTCTTGTTTTAATCACCTCCAGTGGCAGCTCGCGATCTCGGAATAAGTTTGTCTTTTTTTAAAAAGCTTAAGTACGCGATTAGTTGTGGCAGTGAAGTACACATAAGTACAACACCCACAAATATCATGCGAAATAGAAATAAATAAGCAAACACAATGAAACCAAGCCACATAGATAAGCGGAGGATGACACAACAAAACCAATCTCAAGTGTCCTCAGTGGACCTGGTGGAGCTTCAAGGAAGACAACAACAGATAAAGGCGCTCCGGGCAGCGTACCTAGAACTAAAAAACAACCAAGGGGTCAATAATACAGAGAGAAGCACCATTTGGAAAGCTATCAACAACTTACCTACATTTATGGGAACTGGCGACATCGCCATATCACCATCAGTAGTAGGGCATGGAAATCTATGCAAATACATGTTTTTCTTAGATTTAGGTAGAGCAAAATAAATAAACAATCTTTGCGAATCGTGAAATTGTCTGAAAATGGCATTCAAATGTTTTTGCATATTTTGGTCATATATGCATATTTTTACATATTTTGCGTTGTTTGCATTTTTTTATTACATATTTCGCATTATATTGCCTATTTTTGTAATTTGCTAGTTGACAGTTTTATAAAAACGAAATTCATGCATAACAGCCATCTGACGACGAATAGAGTTTCGTGTGAACACGGCTATTATTAGTATTTTCGATACGGTGCATACCTGTCGACAAAGAGCCGTTTTCAAACATGCTCCTACTAAACATGCTCCTATTACCTCTGTGGATGTAGAACGTTCGTTTTCTATATATAAGAGCTTTTTTCGACCGAATCGGCAAAGTTTTCTTTTTGAGAATATGAAAAAATATTTCATTGTGTACGCTAATGAATCGTTGAATAAGGATTAACCTTTGCAGATTATGAAATGTTCAAGACTGAATTTATGTATCTATATATATATATAAGCCTACATATGTATAAACGTACAACGTAAGAGCAAAATTGAATTAAAAAATGTTTGTACCTAATTTATTTAACTATTGTAACTTCAATAAACATGAATTATCTGAAGTTGAAAAATTTGAATTAATGCTTTTTTTTTTGATTTTTCATGCATATTTCTCAGTTTTTGTTGCATTTTTTATGCGCATATTTTTTATTTTTTAGTACATGAAATTCCATGCCCTATTTAGTAGTGTTGAATTCTTTTCGACCACGGTGACCAACGCCATATTAAGGAAGAAAGCGGTACGTAACATATTTTATAAATGTATAAGTATAACTGCAAACAGTTAGAAGGATTTGAAACAAGCATCCTGGTGAATACGAATGAAACAGACCGAAGAGTAGCAAGCAACAACGGAAGGAGTAGAAACAAGAATCGTTACAACCCAAAGAAGAAAATCAATAATTAACGTAGGCTAAGATAATACCTAAGTAGGAAGGGGTAAGTGAAGTGATCTAAAAGAATTAGTGAAAGTGCAAAACCGAGATTGAAAAAAATAATTAATAAAGAATAGGTGCTAAATAAACCTATGTGTCCTTTGTGACATTTTTCAAGAAAATCTTTGAATGTTAGATGACCGAGGTATTTGAGCGGCCTCTCTAAGAATTTAGATTTAGCAGCAAACTGACAAAATACAATGAATACAGAACAAGTTAGCGAGATAGCAAAAGCAGAGGTCAGGAGAGCTTTTGCCGAACAGAAAACGGAGTTTGACAGAAAGCTTCTTGCTTTGGAGAATCAAGTAACAATGAACAAACCTAAGGTAGAAAAATATAGTAGGGTAACAATCAACATATGTACATATATACTTATGTATATACATACATACAGTTGCGGTCAAAATCTTAGTAGTGCACCCACCGTAGATAAAAAATCTAAACAAATTTGGATTTTGTATACTAAATGTTTATTTTGGATTTTATTACAATAAACTACTACTAATAACAGATACATCATGCAGAAGAACTTAGTAAGTTAATTATTTGTACGGTTTTAAAATAACATTTTATACCTTGCCCTCAAAATATCAACGGTCAAAATCTTAGTAGTGCGATTTTCTTTAATAAAAATATAGTTGAACTAACTATTTATTCAAAAGATTTTAATTGTGGATTAATAATAAAACTATTATAAAGTGTTTAGTACATCGTAGCGTATCCTTTATTAGATATAACAGGAGCACAACGCCGATGCATCGAGTTTACGAGTGTTTCCCGTTGTTCGCTAGGAATTGCTTTCCATGCCCGCTCTTCCGTTTCCCAAAGTTGATTGTTATTTGTGGGATTGCACTGGGCTACTCTCTGCTTTACGTCGCACCATAAATTTTAAATTGAATTGCGGTCTGGAGACTGTGCAGGCCCTTCCATGACCTCAACCCTATTTCTTTCAAACCATTGTTTTACTGATTTGCTCGTGTGCTTTGGATCATTATCTTGCTGGAAGACCCAAAGCAGCGCCATTTCATCCCGGGCATATGGCAGCATAACCCCCTCCATGATTCCAACATACACTGTGTGATCCATGATCTCCTTAATACAATATATTGGCCCAACTCCATAGAACGAAAAGCAATGCAAATCATAAGACTTGTTTAATTGTCTTATTTGTGTGTTTTGGGTTATACCGAGTTAATAGGCCGTCTTACATATTGGCTCGCCCCTCTGGTCCCACACAACACGATTTTAGATTCATCCGTCCATAGTTTACATGGAAGATTAAGTATTATGATTTGCATTGCTTTTCGTTCTATGGAGTTGGGCCAATATATTGTATTAAGGAGATCATGGATCACACAGTGTATGTTGGAATCATGGAGGGGGTTATGCTGCCATATGCCCGGGATGAAATGGCGCTGCTTTGGGTCTTCCAGCAAGATAATGATCCAAACACACGAGCAAATCAGAGAAACAATGGTTTGAAAGAAATAGGGTTGAAGTCATGGAAGGGCCTGTACAGTCTCCAGACCTCAATTCAATTTAAAATTTATGGTGCGACGTAAAGCAGAGAGTAGCCCAGTGCAATCCCACAAATAACAATCAACTTTGGGAAACGGAAGAGCGGGCATGGAAAGCAATTCCTAGCGAACAATGGGAAACACTCGTAAACTCGATGCATCGGCGTTGTGCTCCTGTTATATCTAATAAAGGATACGCTACGATGTACTAAACACTTTATTATAGTTTTATTATTAATCCACAATTAAAATCTTTTGAATAAATAGTTAGTTCAACTATATTTTTATTGAAGAAAATCGCACTACTAAGATTTTGACCGTTGATATTTTGAGGGCAAGGTATAAAATGTTATTTTAAAACCGTACAAATAATTAACTTACTAAGTTCTTCTGCATGATGTATCTGTTATTAGTAGTAGTTTATTGTAATAAAATCCAAAATAAACATTTAGTATAAAAAATCCAAATTTTTTTAGATTTTTTATCTACGGTGGGTGCACTACTAAGATTTTGACCGCAGCTGTACATATTTAGGTATGTATGAATATCATTCTACGTTCAAAAACCTTGCTAAATAGGTATAAAAACGAGCTAGCATCTACCTACATTTGTTATAAAAATGGCTATTAAGAACTCGTCACATATGTATGTGTGTATTTGCAAAAAAAAAAAACAAAAATTATAAAAAAAGACTCAATAATGTATGTAATTATAATAAGCAAGGAAAATTTAATTACCCGCCTTCTACTAAAGATCGCAGGCAATCCGAGATAATATTGAATACGTATCCATAAATAATATGTATGTATATACATACATATGTACACATGGAAACCATTCCCTTGTATGCATACACCCAACCATACATAAATATGTGGATAAATATGTACGAACAAATGCTTGGCTAAGGCAACTGCGAAAATCTGCTTGCATTTCCTTCCATACAACGCAGCTGAAAAATGTCCATGAGAAAATCTTTTCGTGAACGCTAAAATACTGCTCGCGATCAGTATTTCTCGCATTGCTTTTCTCATATGTGAACAGCCGAAGCCGGCTTAGTTCGGTTTTATCACATGTGAGTGAGAAATTTTGGTTTGTTATTTTTCGCTCGTGAGTGAAAAATATGGAAATTTTTTTTTGTTCACTTATCGCGAGTGAGAAGCATAATTTTTTTTTGCATTTCTCACTCGTGATAAATGAACGAAACAAATAATTTGAAATATTCTCGCTCGCGAACGTGAATGAATGTGAGTGAGAATTTCCGAACCCTGATATAGACTAATTGCAAATCTGAGAGTTAATTCAGTAAATGAGCTTATTGTTGCAGTACAAAATATAAAATATGATAGAGGTAACCACTATATAGATTTGACAAACGTGGATAGTCTATTAGAAAACACAGTTAAGGAAATGACTCAGGGGACGTTATTAGATAAGATATATGAAGAGACAAATTTAAATGAAATTTTAAGACTTTCGACCAGAAGAAGTTTTGAAGATACATGCATTAGACCGGAATAGAGAAAAGTAGTCAGGGACGACAGGAGATACTGTAAACAGTACCCTAACAGATCAAATAATGTCGATCAGAGACAGTAAAAAAATAAGTACCAACAGCCTAATACAAATGTAAATCAAGGACAAGTTAATAAAAATAATTCAGGTCAGTTTAGGCAAAATCCCCAAACATATGACCAGAAGAAAGGAGGTAATAATTCGGGACAAACCAAACAGAATCCCCAATTCGTTCCTAAAAATAAGGAATATAACGAAAATAATTCATTTCAAAGACGATACCAAGAGAATAGGTCAGGTCAAAGAAAACAAAACATAGAACCAATGGATGTAGACAATATTGAAGTAAATTATTTGGGGTCTCAAAGAGCAAGAAACCCTCTACCCCCTCCTCGAAAAAACGGTATTTGTTACTCCCCACGGACTATACGAATTTGTGAGGATGCCGTTTGGATTAAAAAATGCCTCAGAGACATTTCAAAGGCTTATGAACGAAAAAAAATTGGTAAATATTTACGTTGAAAACTACATATTTGTGAAAGAAATTTTTCAAGATAGTAACGTAGTAAGATCAATTATTTGAAAAATATCTGTGAAAGAAATTGTTCAAGACAGTAACATAGTTAAGAAGAAAATTAACCAAGGAAGATTTTTATTTCGAATAAAATACTAATGATAAGAAAGAAAATATAGATGAATTGATACTTACGAAGGTAGTTATTATAAAACAAAAAAAGAAAGCTAATATTTGCGAAAAAAATAATACTATATATATTATTAGAATACAAAAGAAAGAAAAGAGGAAAAGATGCAGTTGCAGAACAGTTGAAACAATTACGAACTGAGTATGGAAATCGTAATCCCGGCGACAATAATCCTGTAAATCCCCCTGTAGCTTCAAATCCTTCTAACTAGTGCTGGAAAACCATCGATAGTGGTCCCATCGATAGACCATCGATAGTTTTAAAGGCAACCATCGATAGTATCGATGGTTTAATATATGTACGTAGGCGGACCGTTAAAGGGAAATGTGGTACTCAAATATTTCATGCATATACATATACATACATACATATGTATGCATGTATGTATGTACTTACGTTCTCATATTTAAAAGAAAAATATAAATTTTTATTAGAAACATATTAGGGGTATTCGCTATCCATAGCATAACCCTAGCACGTAGCACGGATTGCACGGATTGCAAAGTTTTACAACGCACAACAACAAAATACAGGCGCACAAAAATATGCTAGACCTCAAAAATATGCTACACCAAAACCTATGTATATTTATTTGCTATGAAGTGTAGGAAATTAATTGCGACCCGGCGTCAGCTGACATTTGCCAATTGCTAATTTCAATTTCAATTTGATCATTCGAATTTTGCTTAAAATGTTATTTTTTATGTGTATTTATTAAATTTACTAAAATAAAATGATTTATTTATTAAAAAGTGAGTGATGAACGCGTCCCTTTGGCTAAAAAGAAAAGCTGCTTCTTAAAATTTCCTACGACTGTGCAATGGTGTGCTCTCGATGTGTAGCATATTTTGGTCTAGGATATTTGCAATCCGTGCTATCTTGCTATCTTGCTAGGGATAGCGAATACCCCTATTATAAAATTAATAGAAAACCAAAGTTTTTTTTTTTCATAAAATTATTCACTAGTCTTTTATTTATATACTCACAGCCCACATATTCCAATGAAGTACCTTAAAATTATAAATCTCAGTTTTTTTGATTAATTTTTTAACAGAGGTTGTAGTTATGTACCAAGTAAAATACTATCGATGGTTAAAAAAAAACAATCGATTATCGCTATGGCATCGGCCCCATCGATAGTTCAATCGATGGTTTTCCAGCACTACTTCTAACCCCGATCCCACTATGGTAGAATCAGTAGTTCGCGCGGTGCTCGAAATGAGTACACCGAATATCGCAGATTTTAGGGAAACCGAACCTAATGTAACTTTGACCTCAGGAAACATGAATGACTTAGATCGTATACCCGACATGGTGAAATGTTTACGCGAATTTTCGGGAAAACCAGGAGAGTTTGGCGGAAAAGGGGTGACAGATTTTTGAAAGCTTATGAGGGATTGAAGGATAACCCTAAGTATTTTGCTATTTTACACACCATACGGCACAAAATTGACACTGCTTTAGAGCAGTGTCGGCCAAAATGCATTTTTCCTATGCCCGGGGCATAGGGTAGCTGCTGCGACGTCAAATACGTATACTCACACGTATACTCTTCTGCCAGCTTCAGAAAAAACGAAAGAGCCAGTAAACTACTCGTATATCTATGAATAGCTTGGTTCGGCAGCAGCGTATTGCGAAGCTAATTATTTCAGTTGCGTTTCAGAATTCTGTGAGCTAGCACGTATGCGCAAGTTTAATTTTTTACACTGTACTTTTATTCAGTGTACTTTTCTGCCAACACAGTTTGCAGCAACGCTTTACGCACACAATTGAAAGCTATATACTATTGCATTGGACAACACTGCTTTAGAGTCATACAGCACCCCACTAGATTGGAGTCAAATAAGAAAATGCTTGATGATGCATTACTCAGATAAGAGGGATACCGGTATTCTAGAGTACCAAATGACAACTTTGGCTCAGCGACAAGATGATATTCCAACCTTCTACCAGAAGGTTTACCAGCACCTATCACTTATGCTTGATAAGATTGCATGCCTTGATCTGGGGGATGAGTCAATTATAGCAATGACAAATTCCTATCGAGACAAGGCCCTCGATACATTTATACGGGAACTCAATGGTGATTTACTCCGCCTCCTTAGCATTCGAGAGCCATCGACTCTGTCGCAGGCTTTGAATTTGTCCAACAAATTGGACAATATGTCCTTCCGCATGAATCATGCGCATAATGTAAATAAATACTTAAACCAACCAGCACCGCGGCCAGCGCGACAGATCATTAACAACAACTGACCCTTTTATCCCGAATTAACGTACTCTGTACCTCAACGCTACAATTATCACTCAAGGTACAATAATAACAATTATAATAACACACCGGTTGATACAACGCCTAGTTATCAGCCGAACCGAGGCTTTACTAATACCTTCAACAACCAACCGAATTATAATTCCCAAGCTAGGAATACGATCTTCGGAAATCGCCTACAACAACAATTCGTGTCAGGATGCAATAATCGTCCTAATTTACCTCTAAAACCGCCAGCTCCTTTGGAAGTGGATCCAATAGGCCCAATGCTAACATACAATCCCAACCACAAAAACGTCCACCCACTTCCAACAATCTCACTCTCGGAATAAGTTACAAAGAAAGTACCATGCAAATGCGGGGATGCCATATGCAGGAGATTGCGCAGGAGAACCATATTGCGATCAGAGTTACTCTGATAACTATTATAATAATTACGAGACGACACAACAGGTAAATATGAATCAAGACGGACAAGCGGACTCTGTTAAAACGGAACCCGATCTGATTATTTTTCTTAGATTAATACCGTCCTCGCTCCCATATTATGAATTCACTACGAGGCGCGGGGACACGATAGATATCCTAATAATACATGATCCAATAGAATTATATTCAGTCTACCAGGATAAGAAACCCTATAACAAATAAACCATTCAAGGTGGAATCCGTTGCCGGTCCCATCGAAAAAATAAACGAAATTACAAATATTACCAATAGTATCACTAAGGAATTACAAAATGACAAAAATAAGGAAGTAAAAGCATTTTTGAAATTAAAATATAAATTGGAAATTTTTAAAGAGGAAATCGCAAATATCGCGTATGCGATACATTGGGCAAAAGCTAACTTGTACATTATGTCGATTGAAGAAATAGCCATTGCAAAACAAATATTTGACAAAGACGATATTCCATTCGTAAATTTAGATGAAGCTCTCGAATTCTTTGAAATAAAAATAGCAACTAATGGAAAAATTATAATCTACATCGTAAGTTTGCCTACAGTAGGAAACCAAACATGTAAAAAATAGATATCAGAGCAGTCAAAAATAATAAAACAATTTTTAAAATAAATTTTAATACAATACTTGACTACAAAAATACCCTGTATGGTATAATTAAACCATGTAAAAAATACAACTCCCTCCAAATTTGTCCTAGAAATAGTTTATTAGACATAAGCACAGACTATCGTATAAGTAATCTGCTGAGAAGCGCTCGCCAAACTGCACAATAACCAACAGCCATAATATTCCCGAAATCGAGGAAATTCCACCAGACATTAAGGGTATTCATTTAACCTTATAAATGCCTTGTAAAGTGTGTAAACCAGAGTTTGTTTTCCCTATACACGCGTGCAAAAGCTTTTTGTAGCTTTCACACCAACAGCCTCACACCGACACTACACAACTCTTCGTACACGAAAAGAAATTTTGTTTGTTGGCAAATTTTTGTTCAACGATTTCTAGTCAGCGTTAGGCCACTGTAGACCTGTAGGCAAGGTTAGGTGAAAAAGAAAAAATGACGGAACCCATTTAGGTGAATATAGCGGACAGTAGCAGCACAGAGCTGCATTTGAATTGCTCTAAAAAATTTTAGAGCTTGGAAACAAAACAAAACTAACTTTTAACTTCAGCTATCCTTCGTTGATCACTTAAAAACACTTTCCCAATCTGTTTTAAAGAGTGCACTTTGATATAATTATTTATTATACAACTCTACCACGATCTTAAAATATTTTTTTTCACATATTTTCGTAACGCTGGCAACCCTTTTCTGTCAATGGAACCAATTTTGGTGAATTTCCCAAAATCCCATCTCAAAGCTTGCCTACAGTTCTACAGTGGTTAGGCTGTTGAGCTAGCAGGTTGTGTTGCTCGCGCAGTCTCTGAACGCTTGTAAATGATTGTGCGTTGGGGGTGGTTTTTTTTATCTCGTTTTTTTTACGTAATATTTTTAGTAGGTAGGTATAATGGCTTTATTTTCTTGCTCTTATTTTGTTTGTGTTCTTTTTGCAGTAGCGCGATTTCAAGACATAATTTTTTTATTTTGTTATCAAAAAATAAAATAAAGTTTTTCCATGTCAATTAAAATTTGGTTGATATTTCCAATATTTGAGTTATAAATTTTATACATAATTTTTTTTTTATAATCAAGTTCATTTCCGCCCAAAAAATATAAACGAAATCTTTTCATGTCAGTTATTAAAAAATAAAAAATAAAATCTCCATGCCAATTAAATTTGGTCGATATTTCGAATTGAATCAGAAATATAAATTTTTTATTTTATTATCAAGTTCAATTCCGCCAAAAAAAATATAAACGAAATTGTTTCATGTTAATTATTAAATAAGTGAATATTTTAAAAATATAAATGCACGCGCGCCATCTGTTGGAACATAGCGGTGGTTATAGCCTAATCTCATTAGTAAATATGTTGCATATATTTAGACAGCAGCTAGAAATCACATACATACGTACAGGTGAAACTAATAAAAGCGTGTTAAAAATAAAACAAACTTTTTCACTGTCAATTAAAATTTAAAAAACTTTGAAGACTTTAAGATTTATATTTCAGATCCAGTTCGAAATATCGACCAAATTTTAATTGACATGGTGAAACATAATAATAAACATGATACAATATTTTTACGTAATATTTTTTTAGTAATAAAGATTTTTCATTTTTTGCTCTTATTTTTTATTCACATTTTTTTGGTTTGTGTTTTTTGTGAAGTTAATAATAATATCCATTTCCAATTTCAAAATTTTAGTCTTCGACCATGATTGAGTTTTTTTTGGGTGTAGGCAAGAGCTTTTTGTGCTTTTAACACATGCACAATATGTGAGAATGTTAGTTTGATAATCCCTGGTGTAAACTTATAAATTTATAAAGTTTGTAAACGAACTGTCAAATTTTGTATGGAAAATCATTTACGCATGGTTGAGAAATTTACGCGCACATTTCAGTGTGTAAACTCTGTAAAGTCGAAAAAAGCAACCTTGCGCAACAGCTGATTGAATAATTATTGTGCATTTGTTTGCGATAAAAAAATGGAAGTGGTAAGTAAAAATATAGGATTCTTTTATAATTTCTACAATTTTATATATATATATATATATGTGTATATATATATGTACATCGGTATGATTTTTATTTCAGAGCGACAAAAATAAGTTAAAGCGAAGAAGGGTCAATCCATCACATCGATGGACGGAATGCGAGACAATTCACCTTATTGAAGCAGTTGTCGATGCAATTAGAGGCCGGCCGAATCTTTTGAGGTACCCTGCAGTAAAGAAATATTGCGAAAAATAGCTAGCTTATAAGTAACTAATGTGTGGCAATTGCAGAAAATAGTTAATTTTTAATGTACTTAGAATAACTAACGTCTAATTGGACCATAAGTCATGCAGAGGAATCCAAAATTCGATTACCACTTTTATTCGTTAATAAATTAAAATGGCAATGTGGCAGCACAGATGGCAATGACCAGTGTGGCCAGGTGATGATAAAAAGTGAGGCTAGATTGGCAAAAAAAAAAGTTAGAAAAGGCTGACATTAAAAAAAAGACGCTAAAAAATCAGCAATTTTTTTTAAAGAAATCCATTGAAATTTTTTTTATTTGGTTTTGTTCCATATAAAAATTATAAACGTAACTTAAAGGGACTATTCTTGTTCGAACACATATCAGGCACATTTTCTCGACCAGTAAATGACTTTTTTTTTATTAAAATACATACGTATTGTAAATAGAATAAAAGTTCCCAAAGACTAATACATTAAATAATTTCTTTGTCTGATGTATCAGATGAAGCTCTTCGTATAAATTATGCGTATTTACCATAGAGATGACATCATCAGTAATTTCAAAATCATCACAACATTTGGATACACGTTTTAATGAAATTCTAATATTAAGCAGTGAATTAACCCTTTCGCGCCTACTGGGACAATATGTCCCAGCTGCATTCGAAATCATATATATTCTATTTTATTAAAGAAAACTTCTATCTGAAATGTCATAATACAAGATTTGGGTTTTATTTATGATAAAAATCCCTTTTAACATATTTCTGCTTAGGCATTTGGCAGCACTGGTCAAATCGGTCAGTACATGTTAGAAAATTTTGCCGATCTGGCAGGACAAAAGCTGTCAAAACTACATATTAACCGTTAGCCACGTTGTCTAACGCAAAATAGTGTGTACATATTGACAATATCAGTTTGAATTTTAATTAAAATATTATTAAAAATATTAATAAAGGTAAGTTTTATATACTTTTTCAAGCCTTGGGATATATTGTCCCAATATGTGTTTTAGGTGGGATATATTTGTCCCAATATCATTTTTTACAGATGTCGAAGAAGAAGTACACGGTGGAAGAGGTGGAAGATATGCTGTGCGAAAGCTCCGATGACGAAGATTTTAGCCTTTCTGAGAGCAGTTATTCACCTTCATCTGATGATGAAAATATGGAACAAGCTGGCGAAGGTGACAGCGATGCTTCCTCTTCTGAATCGGACGATGAAGAGCAGGGTGATGACGCAGTTAGTGCGAATTCGGAAGGAGGAGGACTAAATGAAGATGAGGCAAATGAAGCAGGTGCCGTTGCTAACTGGACTAACCTTACAGAAGACATACATTTCGAACCAAAATATCAAATGCCTTTGGAAAGAGATCCGCAAGTTCTGTTAACTTTTCCTCGGGCTTCAACCGAGTTCGACGTTTTTAGGAAGTTTTTTCCAAAAAGTCTGTGCATATTTATCGCAGAGTGCACAAATCAGCGATTGAAAAAACTCAATAGAGAAAAGAAAACCAATAGAGCCCTAACGGATGAACACGAAATATTGGTGTTTCTGGGTGTAGCAATGGTTATGCACTACAACCATTTGCCATCTTTACATGATTATTGGAGCAAACATGCGTCGATGGGAAATGAAATGATAAAGAATAGTATTTCTCGCGATCGCTTCACATTACTTTCTTCAAAGCTGTATTTGAATAATTGCGACAAACCCAGCGATGCTCCAAAGGATTACTATATTGCAGAAGTCATTGCTTGTATGAAAAAAAATTTCATGCGTATGAGAAGTGACAGTCCATTTCAATCCATCGACGAATGTATGGCAAAATTTAAAGGGAGGTCCAGTCTAAAACAATACATGCCTATGAAGCCAATTAAGCGCGGTGTTAAAATTTGGTTGCGATGCGACGCAAAGACTGGATACACGTACGATTTGAATGTATACACTGGTAAAGATGTGACTCCAAATCTTGTTGGCACACTTGGAGAAAGAGTTGTTACAAAATTAGCTAGTACCATGGCCGTATTTAGGGGGGGGGGTTTGGGGGGTTCGAACCCCCCCCGAAATGTTAGCTAAATTTTTATTCAAAGCCATAGTTTGAAACTTAACCAAAGCGATGAAAATTTAGAGAGATTATTCGCGTGATTATTCGAATGCGAATTAAGTTATGTGGAGACTAAAAATAAATAAAAATGAAAAGTTAACTATGATGATTATTATTTTTTTGCGTTACATATATGAATTTCGCTCATCTCTAAAATCAATCCAATTTTGTATTTATTGGTTGAGTTTCTAAGATAAAGCTGCTCCGCAATTGTTGAGTATTTGTCTTAGAAACGCACTGTTGAATACTTCCGCTCAGCTCAACAGTTGGCAAATTTTCGCCATTTTTTCCACCAGAAATTTTGTTCGCTACTTGAGCTCAATATGTTTTGTAAAGCCAAACAGCTGATAAATTCATCAAGCCATTTGTAAGACGTAGCTGTTTAACTCAACTGCTACCCAACTGTTGAGCTCAACAGTTGTGGAGCAGCTTTGTCTTAGAAACTTACCCATTGATCGTGTAACAGTGCCTATCCACACTACTAGAGAACACTAATGATCAGCTGATTTGTGTTTACACCAGGGCTTTGGAGCAAAAGATTTTTTTTGCTCTGGCTACGCTCTCTGTATTTTTCTGGTAGTTTTAGTTTGTAAAACCCACCGAAAGTCAAAATACAAAAACAATTATCCGTAGGTTGAAAAGAGACAATTACTTCCTCAAAAAGAATTTGACGGAATTAAACTTCAAAAAAAAAAATAAAATTAATATTTATTTCAAAAATTAATTTTTTTGGAAATTTGAATTTAGATTACTGAAATAAAAAAAATTATGAAACTCAAATGGCATGTTATAAAGAGAAGCCATTGCGCCATATAATTTTTCTTCCGGACTTCTTGTTTTCCCTTACGGCCAAAACAGAAGCTTATAAGAGGCAAATTTAAAATGTGTATTTCCATTCATTTTTAATTTCAAATATAATTTATTTTATAGATCTCGAAAAAAAATGTCAGAAAAAACCACCGAATGCCAAAAAACCTATCGAAATACAAGCTGACTCGTTTGTTTTTAACCGCCTAGATGGTATATTGTTGGTATTTAGTTTGGTTTTTTTCAATATAGCTTGCTCGCTTGCGACGTTAGGGACGGCTAATTTCATTGTCCGAAATGCTCAGAATGATCGTTTTCTCAAAAGTGAAGACTTTTATCGTTTATTTGAGTCTTCATCTTGAGGAAAAGAACGTTTCTTGAAATTTATGATGTGCGGTTTTATACGTGCTTTTCCTCAACAAAAGTGCATAGTTTTGGTGGTTTCTTTGGTAAATTTTACAACTTTAACAACAAAACTCTCGCAAACTATAAGGCTCCAGCTAGTTTTAATTTAAGTTCCAAGATCTGTGAGAGCCCCCTACCCCCCTAAAAAAGTCATTTTTTCGGGGCGTACATCCTTAAGCAAAAAATTTTCTCAAAAACAATTTTAAAGAGGATTCATACAAATTCGTATATAAATGAAATCATATTTAGAAAAGAAAGCGTTCACAATTATCTAAACATTGCGCTTATATAATATAAAAATCACATTCATTGTTCCTTAATACTAATTCATAACCTTTTACATTAAAAAATAATTTACAAAATATAAGGATTTATTTCATGAAGACAATCATTTACTTATTGTACTGACATAGTTTGAAGTTTTTAATAATGCCACTTTCACTAGTTAATAAAAAAAGAGATGAACGATAAAAATCGTCATTTGTTAGGAAAAATCATCAAATCGTCATTGCGTAAAAAAGTCGTCAAAATGACGATAAAATCCTAAAATCGGCAATACTGGTACCATGATTCAATAATGAAGGTTCTCGCATGCCGACCAGAGATGCCACTAACATATTTTTTCATTTGTTCATATGTTTTCATTTTGCTGTTTGTATGTACACTGAAACTTTCCTATGTTTTACTAGTCGTAGCTTTTATTGATGAATTATTTTTAAGTTTTAATTTTTACATACATGTGTATCTATGAATTCTTATTTGCAATAAATGCCAACGGAAACTAAGCAAAGCCTCATTTTAAAATGTGTACTTACTTACTTAATTTGCACTTAACCGTCTGGACGATTTTGGCCGAGTGTAACCCCCCCCGAAAAAAAATCCTGGCTACGGCCTTGGCTAGTACTATCCGTGATAAGGAAGTAGCTATTGCTTTCGACAGATTTTTCACATCAATAACATTAATGAAATCCATTCCGTTTCCAGTGGTTGGAACCTACATGCGGAATAGAAAGGAAACAACTGTGTTCGAGTCGCGACTAGTACGTGGGGAAGCCCAGTTCCAAATAAGCTATGACGGCATAATGGCTACACGTTGAATGGATTCCAAGGAGGTACTTGTGGTTTCTAATTGCCACAAACCAATATTATCAAATGTAGATAGAAAACAGAAGGATGGTAAAAATAAACAAGTTTCCTGTCCTTTAGCTATTGTGGACTACAATCGTATAATGGGCGGTGTAGACCTGGCCGATCAGAAATCCGCGGTATATGATATCAATCGAAAATCCCAGAGGTGGTGGAAAAAGGTATTTTTTAAAATTCTGATGCTTTCTACTGTGAATGCTTGGATTGTACATAACGATATCAATCGCAAAAAAACATCGTTGATACAATTTATAGTACCATTAGCTGAGTCCTTGATTGCAGAAGGAACTAAACACAAAAAAATTAAGACTCGTCGGAGCGGCGGAAGACCAGCTAAGCGTGCACATTCAGAACAATTGAATGTTGGGGATCATTTACCAATAAAATGCCCTTCTCGACGTCGTTGCGTACGGTGCACTTCGTTACATAAGGAAACGAGAACAAATTACATCTGCTCCGGATGTAACAATGCACTATGCTTTAACTGCTTTACTCCATTTCATAAATGAATGCTTTTTTAACAAAAAATTTATTGAAATAAAAGTGTTTTCTAAATAAATATATAAACTAAAAATTAGTGGTCTTTTGAAATTTTTGTGTTCAGAAACCTTATTGGGACTCATTGTCCCATTATAAAACCTTATTGGGACAATATGTCCCAGGATAATAAAAGGACATAGGGCTTTTTGAGGTATGCAGAACATATTTTTTTAAACATTACTTTCACATTTTGAAAAAAAATTTCAAAAAGGTATTCTGGGAACCGAAATAAAACTCCGGCGCGAAAGGGTTAAGCATTTTAATTTTTAATCTATTCCTTAGCTTAGTTTTTAAAATGTGCATGGCACTAAAAATTCTTTCAACATCTGCATTACCTACTAAGTGGTAGTTGTAAGTCTCATAAATTAAAAAATCTATATCATGAGGGATGTACGTTCATATGAATTACTGAAAGTTCTTGTTGTACAAATTAGTAAAATTAACATTTTAGTAAAAAAAAGGCTAAAAAAAGCCACGAAGCTAAACCGAAAATTATGAGGCTAAAGGACAAAAAAAAAGGTTTCCTCTAGCCTCGAAAAGGCTAACCTGGTCACACTGGCAATGACAGCAATCAGCTGTTTGATGAAGCCTAGGGATGGCAAAAAAATGAAATAACCGATTAACCGCTTTTTAGGTTAATCGAAAGCGTTCGATTATTAATCGCGAATAATTCTGGGGAACTAACCGATTATAACCGTTTTTCGATTACAAAAACTGCAGGGAACATTTATTACGGTTTTTTTGGATATACTCACAAAACCGTAGGTAACCGAATTCGGACTCGGATGAAAAGGCGGAAATTCTCAACTTCGATTATTTCCTTTCGATTATTTTCGACTTAAGAGAAAAACGGTTAATAAGGAAAATAATCGAAAGGAAAAAACCGATACATTTTAACCGTTAACCGAAAGAAATTAACCGCTTATAATCGTTTTTCCGGTTATTGTTGCCATCCCTAATGAAGCCAAACAAAATTTAATTTTCAACCGGCCGCGTGAGAAGTTAAATTGTGTGCAAAAGTAAGTATTTATAATATTAACAAGGAAGTAAGTTCGAGTGGAATCGAACATTAGATACTCAGCTGTATGTTTTCATTGCTTGTTTGCGTTTAATGGATTTTATATAAAGCGAGTGCTGCATAAAGTGGGCGTAACCACGCCTATTTTCAACATTTTTATCTGTCATCCCACTAAGCATATGAATATTATTCTTTGCTCAAAATTTCATTCCTTTATGACTTCTAGTTACAGAGATGTCACGTTACAAATTCCAAAGGGTATTCCAGAAATATCTTTGTTAAAAAGTAGGCGTGGTCATAAACCGATTCGAATAAATTTTTGCATGTCTATTAACACAAGTTATAAAAGTGCACACACCAAGTTTTGTCATAATATATCAATTATTTGTCGAGTTATGGGCTCAGAAATCTAGTATATTCCTGCTTCTAAAAAGAGGCGGTGCCACGCCCATTTTCCAAAATTTTTGTGTTTTTCGTTTTATGTCCATAGTTGGACTCCTGCCATAAAATTTCAATGATATATCTTTATATTTGACAGAGATATCGCTTAAAATGTTTTTATTGGGTCACTTCATAATACCCATATATAAAAGTGGGCGTGGTCGTCAACCGATTTTGGCAATTTTTAGTCCAAACATTTGCCTAAGTAAGTATATTACGCACACCAAATTTCATCGATATATCTTCAACGGTTTCTGAGTTATGACTCATAAAACTTTCAATGTTTGCCCCTTATTAAGTGGGCGTGGCACCGCCCATTTTTCAAAATTTTTTGTTTTCTGTTTTATGTCTATAGTTAGACTCATGCGACAAAATTTCAGTGATATATCTTTATATTTGACAGAGATACCGCTTAAAATGTTTTTATTAGGTCACTTTATAATATACATATATAAAAGTGGGCGTGGCCGTCAACCGATTTTAACTATTTTCCGTCCAAATGTTTGGCTAAGTAAGTAAATCACGCATACCAAATTTCATCGATATATCTTTAATGGTTTCTGAGTTATGACATATAAAACTTTCCATGTTTGACAGTTAATAAGTGGGCGTGGCACCGCCCATTTTCCAAAATTTCATCAAATTTCTTCATAGGGGCCTGAGCTCAACACGTGGGTAAAATTTCATCGCTCCAGCTATATTAGTGACTGAGATACCAAATTTCCGATTTTTTCTATATAGGAAAAGTGGGCGTGGTCATGGTCCGATTTCGCCTATTTTCAATACCAACCGTCCCAGTCTCGATACCAACTTGCATTTCAAATTTCATCAAAATATCTCAATTTTTGCGCGAGTTAGAGTGTTTACAGACGGACGGACAGACGGACGGACGGACGGACATGGCTCAATCGATTTCTCTTTTCACCCTGATCATTTTGATATATATAAGTCTATATCTATCTCGATTATTTCATTCATGTTACAATCCACCGTTATGTGATTAAAACTATAATACTCTGAATACTCTGTGTACTAGTACAGCTGAGTATAAAAATGTTAAAAAGAGGTGGTAGTGGCAGGAATAAGCGTAGGTTGCTAAAGGAAATTTATTTAAATAGATTAAATAGTATTAGCGAGGCAGGGGCAGTGACAGCACCAGCGGCAGCGGCGTTTGGTGGTTCGGTTGGTTTAGGTGATGTTTTTTACCATGATTTCCAGAATTGTATGCCACCAAAGCCTTTGAAAGATAAGCTGAATGACTTATATTTTAAAAATAATTCTTCGCGAACATTTTTCGAAGAGCTTTTGCAAATTTTAAACGAGGAAAGTTTAGATGTTCCTCTCAGTGTGTTTGCTTTTGAAGAGAAAAAAGTTCCAGTGGTGATAAAACCCTGGAATTTATAACCATATTGGTTTCGAGCAGCAGATTGCAAAGGCTTCCGAGGTAATATTGAAATACGAAGAAGTCGTATTTGATATAAATATTGATGGAATTCCATTGTACCGTAGCTCAAAAGCACAATTGTGGCCGGTTTTGGTGAAAGTGGTGAACATACCAAATATTTCAGTTTTCCCTGTTGGTGTGTAGTGTGTCAGAGCAAGTCGCCAACAACAACAAAGCAACAAGCTGACTTCTAAATGTCCGGCTGTGGAATGTACACATTTTGCTATGTCAACAAAATTCTAATTCTATTCATTTTCTCACGCTAAGTACATAAGCAGCACAAGCTGTGGAGTTGCATCGGATTGCATACACCGACTTTATATATGTAGATATGTGTGTGACTGCATTGCTTGCAGCCCCACGTTGGATATGTTGGTGTTGGTGACTGCACTGAAATATGCATCTAGTAAGGTACCGAGCTATGCACATACCCAGCAAACACAGTCTCTAACGTTAGAAATTTTGTCGAGATTACCTTAGATAACTAGTGTAATTCTCTATATATTCTCAAATCGATAACTAGGGTTGAAAACTACACTAGAATTCGATTAGCGAGTGATTAGAGAAGGAGCCAAATCTCACGCCTTTTATCAATTCTCAATATATTTCTGTGATATATTGAATATACATACATATACACGGTGAGCTTAAACAACTTATTATGAAAAGTCAAAGTAACCAAGATATTATTTCATGGTTGTATTCTTTGACATATTAGAAGATGTTCTGAGCCAAAATTGAAATCATTCATCGGACACATTTTGAGAAATTCCATGTTTTTTTAAAATGGTAAATTTTTTCTTTTCATGCGAGCCCCTGTTCTTTTTATGGCACCCACGGTAAAATGACTGTTCTGTTCTTCTAGTATATAAGTGTATAGTAAAATTCATTACAGTAAAAATACATTTTAAGACGTTTATTATTTATTATTTATAATATTTTAATATAAACATAAAAAGGTTGACAGTTTTTTTTAAATATGAAGAATATTATATTCACATACAGTTTTCTTCAAATTCTCCATATAATTTGGGTTATTTGGTCTAGTTCGATACTTATAATCCCATGTTTTTTTGAAATCATAATGCACAGCCTCCATGGCTTGCTCTGAATGATACCCTAATCCTATTCCCTGCCTTGAACAAAAATCTTCTATATGAAAAAAAAAACTGTATGCACTTTTGGGGTTATGGGTATAGAAAGATCGTTGAACTCTTTCGGAAATTAGATATACAGTTAATATAATTACTTTTCAAATCAATAGTGAAGCAAGATTCGACCACTGAATGAAAATCGTTAAAAGCTTTTACGTATTTTAGGCGCTCTAAAGGAAATATACTTCTTAATACATCGGTGTTTTCCAATAATTTCTTACAACTATTCCCATCAAAACCTGAGCAACCACGAAAAATCTTTTATTGGACATAGAACTTCTCAGCCCACATTAACGCAATAGTTGTAAGAAATTATTGGAAAACACCGATGTATTAAGATGTCTATGCTCCATGGATATTAATCCAGAAAGAGAATTCTGCCGGCTGAGGGTAATTTTATTGAAGCGCGGCCAAAAGCCGCCAACGCAGAAAGATGTTCTACACATACATACATTAATTTAACAAGGAATGTCTCCTGAACTATAAGCGTCCGGAGGGTAGTACTTTGTTTTTTGTGATCTGTGAGACCACCGCTACCCTCTGGAAAATTAATTGTTATCGGATGTGGATCATTATATACAAATTTTCCCTCTATCCAGGCTGGGGATCCAACCCATGACCTCTGGTATGGCAGACTAGCCACTGTCCGCCACACCACAGTGGCCACAACACTCCCCACTGCACCACAGCGGCCCCGTTAATATATATTCCCGCAAAGGAGATTACAATTTACTAAGGTACATAATATGCATATAAATACTTCGCAAAAAGTATGTAACTTATTTTGCATATTTAATTTATCCATATTTGTTGCCAATTTAGTGTATTTTTCCAATTTTATAATTGATTTGTATATTTTGCAAATCTTGTTACTTGCAAAAATTCAAGTCAGCTGTTGTTTGATCAGCTGTTTTCCTGTTGGAAAAGTGCTGTTGGCAAAAATTTGTCCAACAAAATTCAACAGCTTCTCACAAAATGAAATGTCAGTTTTCTCTCTCAGTTGGTTCTCTTCTGTTGGAGATTTGGCGTAAAAAACGGCGACAAAGTGTTTGTTTTTAAAAATTTTCGAAAAACATCAAAAATATCCGTAAACGAACAAAGCTATTATAAATAATAAATAATAAACGTCTTAAAATGTATTTTTACTGTAATGAATTTTACTATACACTTATAATACTAGAAGAACAGAACAGTTATTTTACCGTGGGTGCCATAAAAAGAACAGGGGCTCGCATGAAAAGAAAAAATTGACCATTTTAAAAAAAACATGGAATTTCTCAAAATGTGTCCGATGAACGATTTCAATTTTGGCTCAGAACATCTTCTAATATGTCCAAGAATACAACCATGAAATAATATCTTGGTTACTTTGACTTTTCATAATAAGTTGTTTAAGCTCACCGTGTATATTGAAATTAGATACTAAAAAAATGGTAAAGTTAATATTACCGTCGTACAATGTTTTCCATTAAAAAGTGCAAGCAGTACCTTTAATTTAAATAATAAGACTGAATTTTGTTTAAATTTCAGTTCTTATAAATGTGGTAAACATATACATGTCAATATATATAATCATATGCAATTTAGGCACATATTGCGTAAATAAAATCTAAACAATGAAAAAATCATGTAAAAGGAGACAAAGCTTTGTTTTTCATTTCAATTGGAAGTATTTGCAAATTCTGATTAGAATCTCATTAGAGAACTATATTAGAATTCGATTCGAGAATTATAATTTTCTCGATTTGAGAATTAGGTACCCTTTTGTTTGAGAACGCTATGATCCTCGATAGATTTTCGAGTCGTCCTCTAACGTTAGAGGTTTGAGAATGAGGCTAGTTCTCGAGTCATTCTCAAATCGATAACTAACCTCAGTGTTTGTTGGGTATGAATACATGTACATTAGAGCGTCTCGCCTTACAGGCAAAAAAAAAAAGTCGGCCGTACCTCCCCTCATATGAAGTGTTTTTGAAAAACATTTAAAAAAACAATTTTATTTTTTTTTTCTGGCAACGCTAGATGTCGCCCAATTGCATTTTTCTTCATATCTTCGGCATTTATTGTCGGATTTTAAAGTGTGATACACCATTTTTTTTGTCTCAAGGAGTGGGTTTTTCCCAAAAAAAGCTCATTGATCTCAGGCGCTCCGTTGTGGTACCTACCCACCATATCTCAGTTTCTACCACCCTAATGTACCGATCTAATAACAGCAAATTAAAGACCGTAGAAAATCGTAAATCTTTTGCGAAAAAAGTACTTCAATTAATTCAGTAGAACTCGAAATAAAACAAATTTTGTTTTTAGTTGAAAGCCATACATTAGATGCGTTATTATACCTTTCATGAGAATGAAATGGTATTATAACTTTGTGCCGAAATACAAATCTTGAAAGTACCAGAAGGAGGGGTGACAGACCCACCAAAATATATACCGATATTATCAGAATCATGAGCTGAGTCGATTAAGCCATGTCCGTCTGTTTGAACGCAAACTAGTCCCTCAGTTTTTGAGATATCTGCTTGAAATTTGGAATGTGAGTGTATTTTCAGGAGAAGCTGGTCGTTTGTCGGAATCGGCCGAATCGGACCACTATAACATATAGCTGCCATACAACCGATTGTTCAGATATGGACATTTTGGGGTATATCATCTCCATTTAGACAGCTAAGGGCATGAAACTTTGAAATTTTTATACCCATATGGACATAAATAATGTCACTGGAATTTGTCAAGATCGGACCACTATAACATATAGCTGCCATACAACCGATTGTTCAGATATGGTCCGGGCTGTTCATACAGGAGAGTGTGATGAGAGTTTAGCAAGCGAGAAGCCTGGTGCTATGAGTACAGCCCGTTGGCTGACAACAGCGTCTCGAATTCTTCGCTATTATATAACGTGCGAGCAACCCTCAATAACACTAAAAACACTTGCAGATTTTATTGTAAAAGTTTATGCTCCTTTCTGGTTTCTGATTAAAAACCAACCACTTGCAATTCACGGATGTCGTCACGTTTTCAAATACATCACATGGATTCGCCAATTGCCACAAGACATTCAAAATATTGTCCGCCCGGTCATAAAAAATAACTCGTACTTTCTGCACCCAGAAAATATTTTGATATCGATGATAACCGATACAAATCCATTCGTACGTTCAGATGGATACACGAGGAACTTAGCAGCCCGCAGCGAAGCTAATGGATGTGTTCGTCAAATGTTTGGTCCGAAAGAGGATAATTTGTAAATTTCGAGAGTGACAAATATTTTAATGTAATAGATTGGGATAGATTCGAACCGGCTGAACCGTCATGCTTGCAGTTCTTCGCGAAAGATCACCTCGAAGCATTACAATATTCCAATGAAATAATTGAATTACCAAGTATGCACAACGAAAACCATTAATTTTTCTTTGCTTATCTTTTATCGGCATTTTCACTGATCTTTTTCACAGCATATCCTTGTCATTCCCAAAATACCGAGCGATTTGTTCATACAGTTCATGAATCTGCAATGGCGGTCACCGATGAACAACGCATGGGCCACATTTTATCTAAGCTCGAGAGCCGGCAGAAATACAGCAAGCTTGAATCCCGACAAAATTTTATGGACTAAAATTTCCGTTACAAAACAAACAATTCACTAACTGTTTCGCGAGCGAGGAAAATATATAAAATTTACTTTTTCTTGTATGGCTTTAGACTAAAAATAAATTGTGTTATATTTCTGGTTCTACTGATTGAATCGAAATACTCTTTTCGCAAAAGATTTATGATTTTTTACGGTCTTCAATTAACTGACATTAGGTTGTTACATTAGGGTGGTAGAAACTGAGATATGGTGGGTAGGTACCACAACGGAGCGCCTAAGATCAATGAGCTTTTTTTTGGGAAAAACCCACTCCTTGAGACAAAAAAATTGGTGTATCACACTTTAAAATCCGACAATAAATGCCGAAGATATGAAGAAAAATGCAATTGGGCGACATCTAGCGTTGCCAGAAAAAAAAAAAATTTTTTTTTTAAATGTTTTTCAAAAACACTTCATATGAGGGGAGGTACGGCCGACTTTTTTTTGGTGATACGCTCTAATGTACATATGTATGTGCAAGTGTGTGCTTTGCTTATGTTTAGTTTGTAAGACATAGAAGTAAATATGTATCTAGTAAATAAGAATATTTACTTCAATTTTTAGAGATAGGAATTACTATAAATAAGCTGAACATTTTTGAATAAATGATTATTATTTGATGTTCCACCAACCAATACAGACTTTTATTTCTGGAAGATATTTCATGGCGATCCTGCCAGACTGCTAGTAAAAAAAAGCAGACTGGTTTGATCCTGTTGAATGCAGACTGCTAATCAATAAGAAAGCAGACTGCTGAAAATTCAACAGTGCAGTACAAAAAATATAAAAGTACACATATTGAGGATTGAGGATGACAGGCGTTCTACTGAACTGACTGATGTGCCTAATCCCAGCAGCTTATCCTAATTTTGACGTCGGGCATTTATATCAGAACTATACATACATGCAGTATATTTAAGTTACAAGGATCGAAGGCAACAATACAACCGGCAGCAGCAGCTGAATCGTATCAATATATGTAAAATTACAAAGATCGAAGGCAACAACACAACCAGCAGCAGCAGCTGAATCGTATCAATATATGTAAAATTACGAGGATCGAAGGCAACAACACAACCGGCAGCAGCAGCTGAATCGTATCAATATATGTAAAATTACGAAGATCGAAGGCAACAACACATCCGGCAGCAGCAGCTGAATCGTATTTGATAAGTATTTAAAAAGAAAATAGAAATCTTCGGCGTCCGTTAGGCGCCCGCCAAGTAGCAGATAATTTTTCTGCTCAGGTTATACATTAAGCAATTTAAAAAAAAACAAAGAAAAACAATTTTTTTTAAACAGGTTCCAATGCAAGACATTACTCAAGAAGAATTTGAGGCCATTTTTAACAAATGGGAAAAATTTGCATTGGAAACTGCCGAAGAAAATAAAGAGCCTGAAAGAGCCACTGAAGAGGTTCCTCAAACCTCTACAGTTTTGAGACAGGGTCCGCAACCAATAACTATTGAAGAGTATTGGCGTGTGTATCTTGCTTATGTTTAGTTTGTAAGACATAGAAGTAAATATGTATCTAGTAAATAAGAATATTTACTTCAATTTTTAGAGATAAGAATTACTATAAATAAGCTGAACATTTTTGAATAAATGATTATTATTTGATGTTCCACCAACCAATACAGACTTTTATTTCTGGAAGATATTTCAGGTGTGTATCTGGGCAAAGCCAAGCCGAATTGTATCCAAAGATTTCTTTCTGACGTGGTGAACGAATTTAAATCCTTGTTAGAGAATGGGTTTGAAATTCAAAATAAATTAATTAAAATTAGAGCCATCGTTTGTGATGCACCGGCTAAAGCTTTCGTTTGTGGGATACCTGGCCACACTTCGTCCCATGGATGTTCGAAATGTATCCAAGTTGCCAAAAAAATAGATACAGTGCTAACGTATTCTGTTCAGTGCGCCGAACTCATAAGTAATGCCGACTTTTATTGTAGAAAATATGTTCATCATCACCAAAAACACTTCTTAGCCAACAAAACTCCTTTCGAGCTATTAAATATAAATATGATTGATCAAATCCCTTTAGACCCCATGCGAGATGGGGTAGTGCGAAAGATCCTGATGCGATTAGTAGACAATAAAACTTGTTCAAGAATTTGTATATCTAACAAAACAAACATTTCCACACATTTAAAATCGCTTGCTGTATATATTCCTAAAGAGTTCGTTCGGAAGCCGCGACCTTTAGATGAAATTTTACACTGGAAGGCCACAGAGTTCAGGCAATTCCTTCTGTACTCTGGTATTTTAGCGACGATTTTTATTACGAGTTTCTTTTACTTCACATTTCTTCTCGAATGCTTTCTTGCCCGAGGACTTGGGGGAAAAAACGTTTCGTGGCTCACAACATGTTGCAACTTTTTGTTCAAAATTTTCCAATAATTTTTGGAGAAGACAGTGTCCAGTGTAAATGGGTAAATAACAAGTGTTGATTCTCAATTCCATTTAATTATTAATTTGTTGTCTGAAGCAAAATGTACCAGTTAAAATAGTGGGATTCGAGAAAGACTCGGGTTTGACAATTCTGGCAAGGAAATTAGTAAACGTTAGGAGCTTCTTTATAGAACCTGTAGATTCTTTCTCATCGCTAGGTATATGTGTTGCTGATTACGACACTTCTGAGGCAATAAATAAGTACAGCATTGAACATATTGATTATAAACTCATGTGTCTGCCTTATAACAATAGTTTTCTTTTAGTACCCTTGTTGCATACATCCTGATGAATCGTAAAGGAAAACTTATTCGAATGAACGCAGCAGCAGTGGATGAAAATCTTCCAATTAAAGGTAAGTACATATAATTTATTACTTTTTCAAAATATATATTTATTTTTTATAGATCTTTATTACATATTTATAAAAATTTACATCTTATTTCCTTTTCAGATCCTAGTACATGCGAAAATTGTAAAAATTCAAAAAAGCTAAACGTGGAAATACAAGAACTTAAATGATCATTTAGTATATTAATCGCACCAGTCTACAAATCAGATCATCGGTTGAATAATAAAAGAACGTCTATATATTGTAGGTTGTCTCATTATTCAAGCGACGATATGTGCACAGTAGTGGTCGGAAACTATCGATGGTTTCTGAACATCGTTTACACTATCGATGGTTTTCGACTATCGTTTGAACTATCGATAGTTTATTGAAAATTTGAAATGTGACCACTAGGCACCAAACAAACGGTAACTATTTCATGCAGGGTTTGAATTGCTGACTAGCAAGTAGTCAAAGCAACATAAATACGACTATGCGTTCTAGTCGCATGGTCGTTTAAAATGTGATTATCCAAAAACATTAAAATTGCACTACAATATGGGTATCAAACGAAAGGGGATGGTCCCAGGTTTTATTTGGACTACGATATATTTTGATAAATTTATCGATAACTGAGTCAGCTCATAATTGTGGAAAAGCGGATAAATATGGATACGGAATACGAATATAGAATACCGAACACCGCGCTTGGCTAGGGCTATCATTTGGTCGAGTATTAATTAATTATGAACTGATCTAAAAAATATCCATCATCCAGTAATTGTTATGGAAGATCGAAAAAATATAAATTACTCATAACAATTATGGGATGATCTAAAAAATATCCATCATCCAGTAATTGTTATGGAAGATCGAAAACAATATTAATTGCTAGTAACAATTATGAGTTGATCTAAAAAACATCCATCATCCAGAAATTGTTATGGAACATCGAAAAAAATATCAATTGCTCATAACAATTATGATCTGATCGAAAAAATATCGATCTTTGAGTAATTGTTATTGATGATGAAAAAATTTTTCCATTGCTCAATAATTGTTATCAAGTGATTTTTATATTTATCTATTATATAAAAATAAGTCGCATTTTCCTCCCTGATGATTTAACTCCAGAACGGCTGGACTGAATTAAATGAAATTTTGTACGTAGTTTTCGATTGAGCCCGACATGGTTTATGGCCAAAAAAAGTATAAGAATCCGGGAAGGTTTTGGAGATATTCCACAAAATGTGGACCAGGGTAACCCTATAACGGGTTCGTACGATATGGGTATCAAATGAAAGGTGTTGACGAGTGCCTGAACAAGGTGTGGTTATTGGTCCCATATAAGACCCCGTATTCGAGATATTTCCTGAAATATGAACCAGATGTGACCCCAAACGGGTTTTCTACAAAATGGGTATCAAATAAAAGGTGTTGGTAAGTACTTAAAAAAGAGGTAATTTTCAAGACCCTATGCGACCCGTTTTCCGAGATATCGACCAAAATGTGAACCAGGGGTGACCCTAGAAAGTCTGGAGGGATAAAATAGGCATAGGAATAGGGCTAGAGATATGGATAGGGATAGGGATAGGGGTAGGGATAGGGATAGGGTTTTTTTTCCCTTTGTTCTCTCCACGCTAACCGCGCTTTGAGTGATGTATTATTTTCTCAATTCACTGCATATATATAATGGTTCACTTAATAATTAATTAATACAGTGTTGATATTGTTAAAACTTAACTAAGATAGTAAATAATACTGCCTGCGAATGGATACAGGCTAATGTAATATTTATGCTTTGTTATGTGTAGTACAAACAATATTTTAAAACAGTTCTATTCATTAAATTTTTTTTGAGAGTGTTTACAATATAGATAATAAATGTTTTCAATGAAGAGATAAGATGTTGGTGTTCAGAGATTTGTTTTAGGATGTATGCTGACGTTCTGTAGGGATAGGGATATGGATAGGGATAGATAGGAATGGGGATAGCGATAGGGATAGGAATAGAAACAGGAATAGGGATAGGGTTAGCGATAGGAATAGGAATAGGGATAGGTATAAGGATAGGGATAGGGATTAGGGATGATGGATAGGGATACGGCAACACGGTAATCTAGGACTTTTCCTTTAGGCTTTATAGGAATAAATTTTAGGCCGAACAACGTCTGGCGGGTCAGCTAGTTTGTTATAATTGTTATGGCCTCTGGTTAATATATTAATTTTTTTGAACAAGAATAAATGGCTAATAAATAAATAAAACAAAACAATGTACTGAAAAAAGTTTTATTGGATCATCTTCTATTACTTTCATGTATTGGTAAGAATAAGACCAGGACAGGTTTGCAAAGTTTGTTTACATTCGGGTGAAATCGGGTGAGATCATTTAAAACAGATGTGTTTGTGGATGTGTTTGCTGCCGGACGGCAAAAGGCGGTCACAGTGTGAGCGTAGCCGTAGACTCTCCCAAATCACCCGTAACTATCGTCAACTATCGATATACTATCGATAGTTTGCAAAAAACTATCGTACACTATCGATGGTGCTGACTATCGATAGTTTCCGACCTCTAGTGCACAGATATATGTACATATGTACATACATACATATATGCATGTCTATCTAAAGATTATTAACTATGGAAATCTGTATTCATTTAGGAATTGTGGAAAATCAAAATAAAATTATTATGCAGACGTTGGCAGAACATTATGTATTGCTAAAGCAGCTTGTATACCAAGATGCGATTTCGGACGATATGCTAAAATCCTTTCCTTTGAAGTCATTGGACGAGTTAAAAGATGACAAAATATGCGGAGATAATAGATCAATTTATGTAAGTTATACATTTACCTAAAATAGTAAAATTATTTTGGCTAAAAAATAGCCATTTTGCGTGACCGTTTGCTATATTATTGCTTGTAAAGGAAAAGTTATGATTTAGGGTGCGATATGTATGGATGCACATACATATCCCAGCAGGGATTTCCCATATTTTGGTAATGGCTTGAAATTGTATTCAATGAAATAACGCATTACAAATAGCTAAAGGATTTGGAGTAAGTAAGCGAAGGAGTGTTTCTTAGCTATTTGTAATGCGTTATTTCATTGAATACAATTTCAAGCCATTACCAAAATATGGAAAATCCCTGCTGAGTATATGTATATACTTATACATATATATATTTTTATGTAGATATGTATACTAAATTTATCTCATATAATTTTCAGATAAAAGCACTGAAATCACTTTTGAAAGGGAAAAAGGTATTTTCACAAAGTCTCTGTACGAAAAGCTGCAAAAAACAAGAGCAACATCGATTCAACTTCGTAAACATTTCCGTTTTATAAAATAATATACATACGTACATATGTATCAAATATATAAATGTATTCCTAAATGTATCAAAATGAATATACATACATACATACTATAAAAGTAATTTTAGTATTATATGTATTTATTTATACTAAAATTACTTTTATAAAATATGTATGTATGTATATTCATTTTGATACATTTTTGAAGTTAACTTCTTAGGCGGCGATACAGAGTTTTTATGGAGAGTGAAATTTGAAATTTGATGCAACGGAAGTTGCCCCCGGAAATAGCAGCCATTTTAGTTGATTTTTTATTTTTTAAAAAAATCAACCTTGATATCGCGTGGTGTTTCGAACTCAAAACCCCTCGCTTCCAGACCAGACACAAAACCTCTGCGCCACCACACCACTTGCGTTGAATATGTCAAACGCTGCACTTAAATTGAACTAACAAGTTCAACTCACTCACGTATGTACATATATGTACGTCTAAGTACATAACAGCGCTGTGGTGAAATAAGCGTGGTGAGAATGTTAATAACACAAGCAGAAATTAAAGTACACCATTTGACACAGCTCGCGTAACTAGCGCAGTAGCTCAGCTGTAAGATGCTTGGCTTCCAATTTTTAAGTGAAGGTGGTTCAAGTCCAGGTCGAGCCAATTTTTTTGTTCCTTTTTTTCTATTAAATAATTTTCTTTTAAATAAAAGTGCCACCCGAATATCGGGAATTACAAACTAGTTAATTATTAAAATAAAAACGACCAAACAACCAATATAAAAACCAATCGGATGAGCCTGCCGATAAACAAAATCTAATAACAAGAACAAGCATTGCCTTTTCTATAAATAGAATTTGTACAAACAAAAACACACAACCACATGTATGTACATGCGATAGTTTTCATTGCAATATCCCTGCAAAAACATGTGCGATTATTCCCGATATACATAGATTTGTCCCGGATTGATTTCTTTCGGGAACAATCGGTCCACAATTAGTCCCCGATTGTTCCCGAACGGGTATAAATGCAGACTAATTGTGGACCAATTGTTCCCGAACGGGTATAAATCTAGATTGATTATATGTAGAAATTTTACAAAAATATTCAATGTAGGTATGTATTGAAAAAACAATAGGTAAAACTAATTGAACATGCTTTCTTTTAATAACAATGATGAATAATAATTTTGACAAAATTTTACCAAAAATATCCATTGAAAAATCAATTACGATTATACACTGAAAATGACTATTAAAAAAATTTTAATTTATTGAATAGATTCTTTTACAAAAGTAAAACTTATTGTATAATCTTTATTTAAATAGGCATGAACATTTATAATTTTTAAAGATTGTTATAAAAAATAGCCTTGGCTAGCAACTTTGAAAAATTCCTCACATATCTTTTACACTCGCATAATGCATTCTCAAAACAATAAATATTTGGAGAAAATACTTAATTTTTTTAAAAGATTTCACTACAAGATTATTCGATTATAAACTCTTCTAATATATATAACAATTTATAATTTTTAGACATTTTCATAAAAAATAGCCTTGGCTTACAACTTTGGATGAAAGCGATTAATCTACATTTGTACCCGTTCGAGATAAAAGAGATTGATCTACATTTGTACCCGTTCGGGTATACAAGTTGAACAATTAGTCTCTTCATAGGACATGCTCGAACAAATGCGATCAATTCGCTCCATATAAAGGGATGTAAAATTGTATTAGTCGCATTCTCCCTTACGATTGATCCCGGACACGTCCCGGATTAATCGCATTTTTTCAGGGATGTATTTTCAAATTCGCTTCTCATATGATATGTATGTATATAAAACTTTTTACTTGTTGCTTTCGAGCCAATATAAATTGAAAACACAATTATTTGAAATATTGAACAAGATGTAAAGCTACTGCCAAACGATGCAATGAAAGTGCTTTCCGAAAGTGTCAAATCATTGAAAGAACTTTCATGAGTATCCACACGACGCAATGAAAGTGCTTTCAGAAAGCACTTTTTACCTCCACTTTCCGAAAACTTTCAGGAAATACTTTTCGTTTGTCCACACGGTGAAAGGGAAATGAGTTTTTGAAATTACTTTCTGGCAGCTGTCAAATTAAATTCAAACAGCTGTGAGAGCAAGACAGATGTAGGAGAGCAAACAGCTTGTTGTGTGACTCACACAGTGTGATGATGCTAGCCACACACCTTGCAATTTTTTATACAACTTGAGCAAGTTGCGCTGGGGCTGTTGTATGAAGTTGTGTATCGGTTGTACGAAAAATCAAAAAGTTTTGATTTTTTGGCAAGTTGTACAACTTGGTTGCATCGTTTGGGGGCATGTTGTTCAACACTTCATTTTATGAGAATTCTTGAAGTGAACACATCAAATTAAAATAAGTAAAAATAAGCGAATTCAACACAAAAAACATAAATATTTGTAGAATAAATAACGCAAAATGGAAAGCTTGCAGGAACCACTTTTTGTAATATTTTTTCCTACAAGCGCAATATTATCCTATTCCATGTTCACTCAAAGTTATTTTTTTACAAAATGAGATTGTACAACATGGTTGTTCAATAAATTGCACCGTATGTATTCAAACAGTCCAACTCGATTGCAACCGAGTTGGGTGAACGGTCGCACCGTGTATGGCTACGGTAAGAGCAAACAGCTGTGCGTGGAATGGTGATGGTGGGGACTTTTGTGTTTTTTTGTGTTGATATGAAAAATATAATGTGATAATTAATTATTTTAATAATTGTATTTTGTTTATACATATGTATTTTTATAAAGAAAACATTTACATGCCGGTTCGATCATTTAGACAACACTCGTATCAGCTAGCAACTTTCAGAAAGTAAAACACTTTCAGATGTAACAATTGAGAGTGAAAAGTATTTCTGAAAAGTATTTTTCTCGCAGCTAGACGATGAAAGTTTTTCGTAAGAAAGTAATTGCTGAAATTTCGGAAAACACTTTCAGAAAGTACTTTTTTGGTGGCTACACGAGAAAATTTTACTTTTTCACTTTCTGAAAGCACTTTCATTGCATCGTCTGGCAGGAGCTTAAGAAGTTAACTTCTATCACGTGTACTATGCTACACGCGGGGTTTTTTTTTGTCGATGCAATTAGAGGCCGGCCGGAATCTTTTGAGGTACAGACATATATACACAAGTTGTTTTGAGTGAATCAATTGTTGATTGCTAAGAAATAGAGTGCAACATTTAATGAAATTTTATCTTGTTTAGTCAATGGCGCTGCAAAAATGTACACCCCTGAACGGCACATTTTCAATACAATACAATAATGCTACACTCAAAATTAACGGAAACGAATTCTCTAATGCGGAACTAACCAGCAATCCCTTGACCGCCATACTTCAACCTCTATCGGAATCAAATAATACAGAAGAAGTACTGTCTCTAGCATAGATAGAACTTTGCTTCAGGAAGATTTAAATTCCTTAGTTTCTTGGTGTGACACTAACTTAATGCCACTTAACCTCAATAAATGTAAATTCATGCGCTTTTCCCGGAAAACCGTACAGCCAGCTTCTTATGCAATAAATGGCTTAGGCCTCGAACAAGTAAGTGTGTTTGTGGATTTAGGTGTAATAATGGACTGCAAACTTAGTTTTAACATTCATATTAATGCTACAGCAAATAAGGCAAGAGGTGTCTTAGCGTTTGTAAAACGTTGGTCAAAGGATTTCAGCGACCCATACATAACTAAAACACTCTTTACAACTTTAGTAAGACCTATATTGGAATATGGTTCCATAGTTTGGAATCCGTACTATCAGATTCACTCTGATCGCTTAGAGTCAGTGCAAAAACAGTTTTTGCTTTTTGCTTTAAGAAATTTGCCTTGGGATTCTGGTTACAATCTTCCACCGTATACTAGCCGTTTAAAACTCCTTAATCTTCCGACTCTTGCAAGTCGACGAGAAATGTTAGGGGTAATATTTATCGTTAAGCTCTTGAATGGCTTAATTCTTTCTCCTTTCTTGCTAGCTGAAATAAACTTTAACATTCCTTCTCGTTCAACAAGACACTTCAACCCTATCTACTTAAAGCAGTGTAAATCAAACTTTGAATTAAATGAACCTTTCCGTGGTTTCTGTAAGAGCGTTAATTCCTATTCCAGCTTTTTAGATATTTCGGACTCACTTTTCATTATAAGGGAAAAAATACTGTCTTATCTTAACACATAGTAGCGATTATTCTGTTATAATTCTCAAGACTAACTTCAAATGTACTATACTCAGCTGATGATTTTATTTCTCTGTAGCTGAGCAGTTTAAGATCTCGACGCTTAACAAACCCCTGCCACTCAACACCTCGGCAGTTTATGTAAATAAAAAATATCCGTACGTCATGCGGGTGCGCCTCTCGTGCGGTCGGGCGGGATTGGTGGGCGTGGGTTATTATTATTATTATTATAATGTTAAAGCGATTATATGTGAACAATATAAAAGAAATCGGCTATCTGGAGTCGACGAGTTAGCACGGAACAAGTAAATCAAATTCACGTTCCTGTATGCAGTAAGATACAATATTGCACGAACAGATAAATAGAAATTCCTATGTGCAAAAATAAACCAAAAGGCACAAACAACTGGAACACAACACCTCCAGACAATAAGGAATGCAGCGAACGGTGGGAGTCGCATTGGGAATAAATTGTTTTAGGAATAGACTAAAAATAGCCATGTTCCGCAATGATTTTTTCGGTTTTAATTTTTTAGACCACCTTAATTGCATTCGGTTTGACATGAACCTTTTGAAGGTAGGTCAAATGTTTTCCAGGATTTGAGTGAATCGTAAAATGGCGTGATATCATTACGGTTTCGTCTGCCCTGGTAGTGTAGCAACAGCAATGTAGAAATATTTTCTCTCCCGCTAATAAGTATACACATCTAAATAGGGGGCCAAAAGTAGTGAATTTAGTCAGAAGTTATTAGAGGTGTGGATAATATCAAACTCGTTGTGCTTATTATGTATCGCGCTGATAATTTGTAATATTGATCATTGTTGCGTTTTAAAAGAATTTAATGTGGAAATGCTTGATTTAAAAAAAGAAAAGAAAAAATGAGCGAAAATGAAATTGATTTCGACAACGACATTTCATGGGCTAATCCAACTTATGAAACCGGATCTAGCATTGGAAGGAGGGAAATGTCAACTCAGAGGAAGATTCTAATGATATTCAAGATAATACATTCTGCGGAATTTAGGCGTACCCTGGCGGTAATGCTTTTGGAGAAGCATCACGATTTCGTACATAAATTGATAACAGGTTTGGAAAAAACTGAGTTTATATATGCAACAGCGGATATTTTAGAAAGAAAGTCTGTCGCCTCAGCTTGCCGCAGATTTAAGGGCATACATTCTTTTGATAGAATTACAGATATTATCAAACTTTGTGAAAGCATTCAGGGAATGTGGAATTGGTATGGGTGAGCTCTAATTTGCATTTTTAAGGCCTCTCCGCAGCTCTCAAGAAAACGCTCAAGAAAAAATTTGCATTAATTCTTGTGCGTTGAAATAGTAGCAAGAAACTCATTATATTTTCAAAAGAAATGTCACATTTGAGTTTATTTACCCCTTCTGTCAAATTTTCTTGAAGAAATAATAGTAAATTCATTATTTCTTGGCAGAACCAGAGTTCAGTTGTGCACTTTTTCTAAAAAATTTTAAAAAAGTAGTAGTAGAATTTCTTTAGAACTGCGTACCGCAAAAGAAAATATGACAAAAGAAATTTTTCTTGAGCATTTCTTGTACGTCGAATTACATAGATTTTTTGGTTTTCTTGAGAGCTGCGTATAGGCCTTTAACTTTAACCCTGGAGTCAATGAATAGGATACCCAAGCTTATGTTATTAATAGGGAAGCTAAAAATATGCAAATGCATATTGCATATGCAAATGCATATTTAGACCTAAAATGCATATTTATGGTCAAAATGCATTTCGTGCTTACTTTGGCACTTAATCGAGCAATATCGAAAAATATTAAGCTGGCAACAAGGCTATTTAACTATCGATCTGGGCCCCGGAGCGGAGCATTTTCCCTTATAAAAATTCACCACGACAGCCATGTTGCAGTAAGGAACCTAGTAACGTTACGACAACGCGTACCCTATTTGCTAGTGTAGTAGGTCATGATATGACATTAATATGGTAGGTGTAGACATACCATAAGCATAATATTAAATATAGATAGCTTTAAGGTGGCAACGCCACGAAATAACAACGAATGTAGAGAAATGAACATGGCAACGCCGAGAAAATAAAAAGTCATTCGATACAGAGATTGCTACAACGTCAGGTGTGAAAAAAAAGAACTCCGCGGGAAAATTAAAATAAATTGTAAAATGGCAGAAAAAGCGGAGATAGCTGCAGCACTACGCGACTTAGGTGTAGATTTCCCACCGACAGCCACTGTAAGCCAATTGCGAAACCTCCTCGCAAGCACCATAACTGGCCAAGAAGGCGCAAGGGCGGCAGCAGGTGAACCGGGGCTGCAAGAAAATCCAGGCACTCCACAAGAAGGTGCACACGAATCGGATCCAGCAAGTGGTGCTAATGACGGTGACAGGACAATGGAAGCTAGACACCCGTGTGCTCCAGTGGCTCCAATGGAACAGTTAGGTGCACAAGGGCAGCGCGAAGCGGCGGCGACGTCGACTGCGAGCAGCGGTATAGTAGAAAACCGTTCGGGCATTAGCGACCTAACGGAAATAGAAGAACAGTTACAAAAACGACTGAGAATCTTACAGTTACAAGCAGAAATAGAAAAGTTGGAAGCGGGCCGTAACATACTTCCGACACCTCCGTCACTTCCGTTGAATTTAGGCGGGATATTGAGAACGCTCCCAACTTTTAATGGCGAAAATGGTAACGTGGAGAAATGGATTGCTGAAGTGGAAGAGACTGCAGACACCTACGGATGCCGTGAAGATACCAAATTCAAGGTGGCACGGCGATTACTAACGGGCAGCGCACAGATAGTATTGAAGCTAAACAGCATAGGCAACTGGAGTGAGCTAAAAACCCAAATCTTGCGCGAAGTTAGGAAGCCGCTCAGTATCAAAGATATTTTTAAGATGTTAGAGAGGAGGACATGGCGTAAAGACGAGCCTCTCGGGCATTATATTCTGGCAATGCAAGAACTGGCCCAATCTGCCCCAATCGAGGAGCATGAGCTGGTGGAGTACATCGTGGATGGCCTCAGGGACAAGTCGACCAGAACGCTCGTATTTGCCGGAGTGTCGACAATCCAAAACCTAAAAAGGCGGCTGCCACAATACGAACGTTTGGTAAAGGAAGAGTGGGATAAGAGGGGCACACAAACCAGCATCAACGATGTGCGTTGCTATAATTGCTCCAAGTATGGGCATTATTCAGCAGACTGTAAGGAGAAAAAGAGGGAACGGGGATCATGCTTCAAATGCGGCGCAAGGGACCATTTGTACAAGAATTGCACACGTAAGGTTATCGCAGCCATCACAGGGTGAAGCCGAATATGATAATATAGATTGTAGAGAAATGGTAAGTGTTGCTTTCAGCTTTAATTGTGATTGTCCTTATTTTGTTTGTTTTCTCTCTTTGATTGATACCGGCAGCCCATATAGTTTCATAAAGCGGTCAGCCGTCCCCGCAGGCAAAGCATATGACCAGACCATACACACATATAAAGGTGTAGGCGGAAGTAAAATGAGACCATACGGCAGCATAAGCGTAGTGATAAAATTTAAGAAACTTCAAAAATATTTAAAAATTTTTATAGTTAGGGATAAAGACTTACCAGTCACGGTACTTTTAGGAAGGGATTTCCTGAGTTTATTTAACATCTCATTATATCAAAAAAATGAATTAACTGAATTAAATAAAAATGAAGTCAAAATCGATGAGGAGTGCTCTTCCATTTCGGGGGGAAAAGGTATCCAGGATACGGACTTTAGTTATGCAAATAAAGAGATCAGTGAAATATTCGGCATAGAAGTCGAGGAAAATGACAAAGATTTAGTGGATATAAACCCTAAGTTAACTTCAGATTGGACGAAAAACTTCCGGATTATGATAAAGCGAACTTACGAAACAAGGCTGATTGAGCACCTTCCGAATTTTGACTATGTGGCTAAACTCCGATTTAACTCAAATAAAACCACCTTCTGTTCGCCAAGACGATTATCCTTTGCAGAGAAAAGTGAGGTTAGTAGAATCATAGAAGATTTACTTAAGAAAAACATCATTAGGCATAGTGAATCTCCTTACGCATCGCCGATTGTACTTACGAAGAAGAAGTCAGGAGAAACTATGATGTGTATCGACTATAGGAATTTGAACAAATCAATTATCAGAGATAATTATCCGTTAACACTAATTGAAGACTGTTTAGAATACTTAGGAGGAAATAATTGGTTTACGGTATTGGACCTTAAGTCGGGATTTTATCAAATAAAAATGGAGCAAGAATCCATAAAATATACATCGTTTGTGGTGCCGAACCGGCAATATGAATTATTAAGTATGCCATTTGGGTTAAAAAATGGCCCCGCAATATTTCAAAGATTTATCATGAAAATCCTTAAAGACTTCATTGAACATAACGAGATAATTGTGTATATGAATGATATTGTTATAGCAAATAGTAGTGTCGAAGAACACTATAAGGTAGTAAAAAGAGTATTGGAAAAATTTAACCAGCATGGCCTTCAGCTAAAACTGAGCAAATGTAAATTCGCATATAACGAGATAGAGTATTTAGGTTACCTCGTGACATCTCAGGGTATACGACCATCGAAATCGCACATACAGTCTATCGCAAATTACCCAATACCTGGGAATGTACGAGAGTTGCAAGCCTTCGTTGGGCTTTGCTCATATCTCAGAAAGTTTGTAGAAAATTTTTCTAGAATTGCTCGCCCGTTATACGATTTGCTCAAGAAAAATAAAACTTTTAACTTTGACCAAGAGTGTTTTAATTGTTTCAAAGCGATTAAGGAAAAGTTGACATCGAGTCCAGTGCTAGCTATCTATAATCACAAGAGGCAGACTGAGCTGCATTGCGATGCGAGTGCCCAGGGCTTCGGTGCGATATTGTTGCAAGTACAAGAAGATAATCAGTTACATCCCATAGCCTATTTTTCGAAACGAACCTCGGATGCAGAAAGCAGGTATCATAGCTTTGAGTTAGAAACGTTAGCTATCATTTACGCGTTACGTCGATTCCGTGTCTATCTGGAGGGCATCAAATTTAAGATAGTAACGGATTGTCACTCATTAACGTTAACACTCAATAAGAAGTTGGTTAGTAGTCGGATAACAAGATGGGCGTGGGAGTTAGAAAATTATGATTATACAATAGTGCACAGAGCGGGTACGAAAATGCCACACGTAGATGCACTCAGCAGAAATAAAAATAAATTGTGAAAATGCAGTCGCGGTCGTGAACAGTGAGGACTTAGATTTTCAATTGCAAATAATGCAATCAAGAGACAAAGATATAGCGAACCTTAGGGATAGACTAGAAAACGAAAGTATGAGCGATTTTACGATGGAAAACGGAATCGTATTTAAAAGAAATAACGATGTTACTCATTTATACGTCCCAAAACAACTTGAAAAAGAAATAATAAGGAATAGCCATGAATTATTAGGTCACCAGGGCATCGTGAAATGTTATCAAAACATTAAAGCAAATTATTGGTTTCCAAATATAGCTGATTCCACATAAAACTTTTTCCGCGTTGCGTTACGCCGCTTTCTATGTCAAAAAACGCAAAACTTAAAAACTATGCCACAATGAACGTTGTAACATCAGTCAAAAAATATTTATTTTCTGAAAAATTTGTCATTCTTCGTTTTATTTACAAAGAAAATAAAAATCTATTAAATTATTTTCTAATTGTGTGAAATTTAAATTTGTTTATTTACATTTTAAGTAAAGAGAAACTGAAAAAAAATTTCAACGCGCCCAAAAGTTGAGATTTGGGCAACTTTGTGCTTTACGTAACTTCGGCGTTGCGTTACTTTTTGTTATGTGAGAAACCTCATATAGATACATGTATTTTATCCCAGCTGTCACGCAGAAAGTGTCAGGTAACGCACTACGAAGTTCTATCTGGCATCAGCTTATGAGAGATAAAATAAATAACTTTATACGCAACTGTATAAAATGTATCATGCACACAATCCCTAAGAACCCAAATGCGAGGCATCTACATAACATACATAAACATCCCGAACCCTTCCATACGATACATCTCGATCATCTTGGTCCACTCCCGTCTCTACAATCGAAACGGAAACATATCTTAGTCATAATTGATGCATTCACGAAATATGTGAAACTTTATCCGGTATTAACGACAAGCACGAAAGAAGTAACGTGTGCACTTAATAAATATTTTGAATATTATAGCCGACCGCAGCGATGTATAACGGATAGGGGTAGCTGTTTTACGTCTAAAGAGTTCGAAGAATACGTAGAAGATAAAAATATAACGCACATTAAAGTAGCGGTGCACCCGCCACAAGCGGTAGAAAGAGTAAATAGAAGCTTAGTAGGCATGTTAGCAAAACTTAGCGATCCTGTAACTCATGGTGATTGGGTTAAACAATTGAACAAAATAGAATTTGCTTTGAATAACTCAGTAAATAGATCAATTGGGATAACACCAAGTAAGGCGGTATTTGGGGTGAATCAACGGGGAGAAGTAGTAGACAAGCTCACAGAGTATCTAGACCAAGGCCCGGCAAATCGACTCACGTGAGTTAATGAGTATAACACACATAGGCTTACGCTCTGTGATTCAGTCGTTGTTTAGTAGCCATGGGTAATGGCGCAATTTTTTTGGCGCTGATACAATAACGCCAGCGCCAACCGTGGCGCCAACTCACGGTACTGGCGAAATAACACCTTTAGCGCAATTGTTATCGAATAATCGATAAATAACATTTTTTCGCTTGTTACTGTTTGCCACCCCCGTTTTATTTCTTTTGGCGCAATTCTGCTTACATATACGAGGGCACAATTAATTTTAATTTTCATAATCATTTGGAAAAATATTCCGTATATATGTGAAAATATGCTGGAAATTAGAGTCACTTAGATCACTATCAAGCACACATAATTGTGACGTTGTCATACGTATACATATACTATGGTGCTGTTATTGGCGTTGTGGTTGCGCCATTTTACACTAGCGCTATATTGGAGCTGGTGTTAGCGCACGAAATTGAGTCAGTGTTATATTGCAATAGCGCATCATTGAGTTGGCGCTACATTGAGTTGGCGCTATATTGAGTTGGCGCATTTCCCAAATCGGAGTTAGCGCAATAACACCAGGGTTGGTGTTAGCGCAATTGCGCCGCGCAGCGCAGTGTTACCCATGCCTATTGTTTAGACAGCGAAGAAGCAACACAAGCACTGGCTGCGTTGCTTTGTTTGTTATGCGACAGTGTGCCATTGCGTATGTATGACCATGAATAATAAATCATTTTGTAGTGCAACCAAATTTTCAAGTTGCAAAATTGCAATGCTTTATTTTTCAATTCATATAATAAAATTTGCTTATTCTTAAAGGTTCTACCAAATCTTCAGTTATAACTTACGCCCCATCCTTGCATACCTTAACAAGTTTAGTTATGTACTTTTGGAAAAATTTCGTAAATGATATCAACTCTCAACTATTTCTCAATGAATATTCTTCAAATAAATTTTTAATGTACATTTTTTACACTAAAAACTCCTTATATATTTTTTTTATTATTGGAATTTCCAATATTTTACATTGTTGAATCCAAATTAATTTATAAAACATTTTTTTAAGTTAATTTCCAATATTTTAGATTGGTGAATCCAAATTAATTTATAAAATATTTTTTCAAGTTAAAAATTCCTAAGTAATAGATTTTTCGTTATTATTCAAATATTTATTTTATTTTCAAAACATTGCTATTTTGTACGTTTGCCCCATATGCTTAGTTCTTACACCACTGTTGCATAAATCTCTCTGTTCTCACTAACACAATCTCAGTTTTAGTTTTGCCGGGGTCTGATCTAGACCAGCCATGGGCGATTGCGCCCATATGGGTATTTAGGTCGCGTCGGCTCATTGCATGGGGGGGTGAAATAGGTAAATGTACCAGCTGGTGGGGAGAAGGACGAACTCAAACTGAGCAAATGGTTGCCACACTTGGTAATTAATTCCAAAATAGGTATTTTTTTGCGGTTGGTAATTTGGTAACTTTCAAACGATTTTAGTATTTTTCTTTTTCAATATGATAAAATTATTCTAAGGTATACTTAATTTGTTAATGTTAAAAATGTTTTTTTTTTTTTAATTTCTACTAAAGCTATGACCAAAGAAAAATCAAACGAACTACAAACAAAATTCATTCATAGATGTGATTTACGTTTCAGATAATTTTTTTTCGTAAACCAAAGCAGGTGTACTTCTTTTAAGTTTCTTTTATCATTCGAATTATGAAGGCGATAATTTATTAGTCTGTTTGTAATTTTTTGGTTATTTTGTTGGGAATTATTATCAACATTTTTTTAGGATAGTGGCAACCAATATGAACCAATATTGAGCGCGCTAATGCATATTCGGTATTGAGAACAAGAGAGCATATATATATATACATATGTAAATTAAGGTGGGGCGAATTTTTTTTTTTTTGGAAATTCAATTTGTTCCAAAGCCAGAACGGCACCTTCTTAGCCCAGAAATAAGCCTGTAAAATTTTATTGACCTACTCGCATGTATTTTCCCTTAAATTTGGTATACATTTTATATATGAAAAGTAAGGTGGGTAAAAGGGGATTGACCCCCGCTGGGGGGTGTTATGGAACGCACTGTAAAATGTATATGAAATTAAAGGGAATGAAAATACCTATCGAATGGTATAAAAATATTCGAAATCGGTTCGGTAGTTTTTAAGTAATTGCAATTTAAAGAAAGCATAATATAAACTTTGGCCTTTAATAACTTTTGTTGTTGTTGTTTCCAAAAAAAAATTCACTTTAATTAGTGATGGGCGAGTCCGAGATGTTTAGACAATCGAGAGAATCGCCATCGTTGCAAAATCACAATCGAGTCAAAAGTTGACTCGCTCCTCGACTACACAATCGAGATGTTTTTGCGATTGTTCCGAGTCGGCGAGTCGGAGGTTGTTTCGATGACATCTCGACTACACAAGCGAGATGTTTTTGCGATTGTTCCGAGTCGGCGAGTCGTAGGTTGTTTCGATGACATCTCGACTACACAAGCGAGATGTTTTTGCGATTGTTCCGAGTCGGCGGGCCGGCTGTTGTTTTGATGATATGTTTTAGTTGATAAAATAAACTGAATGAGGTTTGTTGATAAAGAAAGTAGGATTTTTAATGGAAGTGAGGCAAATACATAAATAAATTAACCAAATTGAAAAATATGCTATACATAGACGCTGCGTTATTGCAATCACAACTAAACAGTGTCGTGCATAATAATAATAATTAATTATTTAAACATTAATAAATTTTCTGAAGTGAGACGCTTATGAAGCGAATGAATTTTACGAGTACCAACAACGGCAATAGATTTGTACCACTCTGTATGTTTTGTAAAGCAATTTTAATATTCAAGCGGCAACAATTATTATGTATTTTTTGCAGCGAGTGCGAGATGTTGTAGGGTTGCTTTGAAAACGAGAGGAATCGTTGGCGAGTACGAGATGTTTTAGCGATTGTTTCGACTGACGGCCATTTACGACTTGACTCGAATACGAATGAAAACCATCGAGAGCATTCGAGATGTTTCAACAATCGAGAGAATCGAATAAAACATCTCGGACTCGCCCATCACTAACTTTAATACTCAGCTTAGCCATGTTTATCAATCCTCATACTTGGTTTTTTGCTTTTATAATTTTCAAAATTTCATATTTGTACCAGATCGTGCTATTAACTTTGCGGGGCTGGGGCAGTTCAAAATGTCATCCTATGGCCATAAAATTTTGTGGGGTTCATTAAGGCAACTTTTCATTGGTACGTTCAAAAAAAAAAAAACAAAAAAAAGCTCCATATGTTTTCACTCCACCTTAATGTACATGCCAAAAGCACAAAGCACACTTGCTTCAATAACGACACAACACAATTTTCTGAATCGATACTTAGTAGTGAGAATCAGTGTTATTTATTTGTTATGAAATTTTATGGTCATAGATGAAAATTAAGGGCTTTATTTAAAAAATATTGTTGCTTTAGTATAGTAGCTTACTTCCATATATAGCGAAGTAGATATAAATTGGGTTTTTTAAATTATGACACTAATGAAGTAAATGGCATCGGAGTTCGAAAACAAGAGAGCGAGAAAGACACTGAAAATTAGCGATTGTACTATCAATATATCGATTCGTGGTAATGTTGTCCACACTATCGATATTTTATATCGCTACTGATGCTACGATATTATTTTATTGTTATTATAATATGCACTGTTCTTTTTACTTCTATAATTTTTTGTTCTTTTAATTAAACTAGGAGTTCCCGCTACTGTCGAAAATCGACAGTTTTCTGGTAGTTCCATAATGCAAAAATATTTTTAACTTTATGATATTTTTTATTAAAATTTATCTTTATATGATTCAAAACCCATTTGTAGTTCAAGCACGTATTTTCCAATCGATTTTAATGAAAATCAAAATGGATCTATTCTCAGGAATTCCCTTTCTAATGATGGTCTAACTTTTAAAATCGGCTCAATGGAATCGCCGAAAGGTCGCGGACAAAATTCATGTTAGCGTATTAATATATAGATTTGAATTCAACTGCCTATAAGAACCACGTCGACATTTTATAAGATTTTTATCAAAATAAATGAATAATAAAAGGATAGTATCGATAATATCGATGGTTTCTCGTTAAACTATCGAATATATCGAATAGCCGTCTATCGACAGTTTTGCAGCTCTATGTAAGTTAACCCAAAACGTTTAATCGTCAGCAGAATTCCTTTATAAATATTGTTTGCATAACATCCGCTTAAGACAATACTACAACTGTTATGTTGACGACAAATATCGATGTAAAAAGATACGGCTTATTGCACAGGTAGCGAATTCACCGCGGTTAACAATAAACACCTCAAACCGTGTGATTCGCTTAGTCAGCATGCGCCAAATAAATCGAACGTTGATGAAATAAGACCGGCTAATGAAGAGACAGTCAATTCACTGCAGTTAACACCTCGCACCGTGGGATGCGCTTAGTCAGCGATCAATAAGTAGCCAAATATCGGTAGCGGCAGCGACATCACCGAATATCGTTGGCAGCGGGTAGAACTTACGCTGCAAGCCCGACGGCAGTGGCAACGGCGGCGAAGGCTTCCCCAACTTAGGTTTTAAGTTAAGTTAACTTTAAGAATCAGAAGATAACTAGAAGCAATAAACGTAAGACGTTATAATATCGAACCCGGCGCAGCTGATTAATTTGTCAAGGCAGGAAGGCATCATAGAATAAGTGGCGCCCAACCGATAAGATACCCACCCGCAGAAGGATCACGGAGATAATATACTTAACATAACATAATATACTTAAATAACAATATGGAATGGAAAACCTTAAAATTGTAAGTTGAGTGCTCGAAAAAAAAATAATAAAGAAAGTGACTGTGTAGAAGATTAAATCTAAATATAATAGTGCTTTAGTAGAAAGAGATAAAAAAAAAAGTGATAGTGAGGAACTTAAATAAAAATCAACTAGTGTTTTGAGTATCAGCTAGGCTATTATTTCCCATTTTATAACAGTTTGATGAGTAATACTGACAACAGTTTAGAAGAGCTGTTAGACAGAATAAGTAACTTGCAGGTTTCAGGGACACAATGGATGCGAACCAAATAACGATTTTAGTGCAGGCTGCTGTCGCTGCCGCACTGAAACAACAGCAAGAAGCTTTCGAACAGAAAATAGACCGACTTACAGAACAGGTTATGAGTACAAAAACGGAGAAAAAACCACAAACTTTTGAGCCGGTGAAAATCATACCAGGGGTTAAATGTGAAGAGCCTTTAGATCTAGTGAAATCTTTGCCGGAGTTCGATGGACAAATCAGCACTTACGTTTCATGGCGCCAGGCCGCCCACACAGCGTATGAGGTATTTCGGGAATATCGGGGTAGCTCGAGGCATTACCAAGCTGTAGGGATAATTAGAAACAAACTGAAAGGGTCCGCTGATGCCGTATTGGCCTCGTTCAATACAGTTCTTAATTTCGACGCAATTATTGCGAGACTGGACTTCACATACGCGGACAAGCGACCGATATACCTTATAGAACAGGAGCTTTCTACCCTTCGTCAGGGCAACCTTTCGGTACTAAAATACTTCGATGAGGTGGAGAAGAAATTAACTCTCCTCACAAATAAAACTATTATGACCCACGACGGTTCCATTGCCGAATCAATTTGCGCAAAGTATCGGGCAGACGCATTGAGGGTATTTATTTCGGGTCTGAAAAGACCTTTGTGCGACATTATTTTCGCGTCTCGACCAGACGATTTGCCAAGTGCTCTAGCCTTAGCACAAGAGGTTGAGTCGAATAGGGAACGATACGCGTTCGCTACAAGCTTCGCGGCGTCTAACGAAGACCCTAACAAATTCAAGAGAATCGGTGACAGTACCTCGGAACAAAGAACTCGAGCACCACAAAAGAACCCACATTTTTCTAATAGACAACCGAAAAGGGATAGTAACACAAACGATCAACAGGATCAACCAACACAATGGACATAGACCCATCAGAATCGCGGCTGCGCCAGAATACCAACTGGCGTCAATCGCAAAAAATAAACCAGCTCTGAAAAAAATACCCGTAGTTAAGCCAACAACTTTCCGCTGTTGAATCTCCGTCTTTGATTCAAAAGCAAAAATATTTGTTTTAACGGCAAAGTTTTTGATTCAACAACTTTCCGTAGTTAATTCAAAGACGGGCGTTGTTGATCCAAAAACTCCCTTGCTGTTGAAAATTTTTTAAGTATAAAAAAAGAAGAATAAAAAGATTGAAAAAAAAAATTTTCAAATTCCATAACAAATACATAAAATAAACGGTTAGCGTGTATACGAACTTTTTCACTACGAAGCTATAAACATGCACCACGAGTAATGTATTCAAACTACTTCAACAACCCATCATGTGAGAGTGTGGCAAAAATTAGGCGGATTTGCAAAATATACCAGTGAAGAAAACAATAGCATATAAAATCAATAACAATAATAATAAAAACAAAATACAAATAAATTAAATTTAGTGAAATTGTATTGCAGTGGAATGAATAGCATAAGCATTACTACGCTGCAAACAAGAGTTGTTTCAAAGGCTGGAAGGAGTGGCCAAGGCAGATGAAGAATAAAAAAATAAAGATGGAAATGGTGAATCGAAAAAGTTCGTTTGGTGAAACCAGGCCTTAGTATTAATATTGCTAGGTAAACATACATTATATAGAAAAATAAAATAAAATAAAATAAAATAAAAAAATATATATTATATTAAAAAAAAAAATTACTATTGTTTACAATTTTTTTGAGGTTAATTTATATGCGTGAGTATTTGCTTCAATGGTGCCCGTTTTTGGATCAACAACTTTTGCTGTTAATTCAAAAGCAAAAACTGTTAACTTAAATGTAAAAGTATTTGATTTAACAGGTTCCGTTGTTAACTTAAATACGAAAAGTATTTGAATCAAAAGCGCTCGCATCTTTGAAACAACAACGAAGCGTTGTTGGGCACATTTCAACTGCGGAATATTGTTCGTTTAACTGCAAAAGTCTTTATATTTACAGCGTTTTTTTTCAGAGAGGGCCAGCAACAATATCGAAGCAACATAAATCAGGGCCCTAGCTTTAACGGAAAACAGTAAATTGCTAAACGACAAGCCGAATCAGGTAGGAGTACTGGTCCAAAAATGCAAAGAGTAAACAAATTAAGCCAGGAGAGTGAAGAGACCGCCTATTACAAGGAGGCCGAAGAGGCAACCGAGGACCTCGAGGAAGAGCAACTCAATTTTTTAGGGGGACGTCCTTGCTCCCGTGGATCGAGCGAGGAATAGGGCACCATGGGAAAAAAGTGAAATTATTAGTAGACACAGGCGCGTCAAATAACTACATTAAACCCTTGCCTGAATTTAAGAATATTATTCCGGCATCCACACCCTTTCTTGTTAAGTCACTTCATGGTAATAGCCATGTGAATAAAAAGTATAGAATCAAAATATTTGGTATATGGGCAGACTTTTTCATATTGCCTAATATAGAAACTTTCGACGGTATAATCGGCCTGGATCTACTAAACCAGGTAAACGCGAAAATAGATTTGAGTAGTGGAGTAATACGACACGACTTCGGAAACGAAAAGCTGTTGTTCCACGAATGTAAGAATGTTAATTTCATTGATATAAGAAGAGAAGAAATTCCTTCTAGTGTCCGAAATCAGTTTTGTAGAATGATAAAGAGTATGAAGAAGGCCTTCGCTGACCCAAACGAGTCTTTGCCCTTCAATACGAATATAGTTGCTACAATTCGAACAAAGACCGAAGAAGTAGTATATTCTAAGCTGTACCCATACCCTATGAGTCTGGGTGACTTTGTCAGGAAAGAAATAGCTGATTTATCGGCGAATGGAATCATTCGTCCATCTAGGTCTCCCTACAATAATCCGATTTGGGTGGTCGAGAAGAAGGGTGTAGACCAAGTAGGAAATAAAAAAAAACGCCTGGTGATTGACTTTAGGAAACTGAATGAGGTCACCATAGAGGATAAATACCAAATGCCGAATGCAATGGTTATATTGTCAAACCGAAAGGGCGCACAATATTTTACCACACTCGATTTAAAATCTGGATTTCACCAGATTGAGCTAGCGGAGAGAGACAGGGAAAAAACTGCCTTCTCCGATAACAACGGCAAGTACGAATTTTGCCGACTGCCTTTTGGGCTTAAAAATGCCCCTAGTATATTTCAGAGGGCAATCGATGATGTCCTGAGGAAGCAGATTCGCAAGACATGCCATGTTTATGTCGACGACGTAATTGTCTATTCAAAAACAGCAGAAGAGCATTTGAGGGATATCGAATGGGTTTTACGTAATCTTTGTCAGGCCAACATGAGGGTATCAGTAGAGAAATCAAAATTTTTTAAAACTGAAGTTGACTACTTAGGCTTTGTGGTATCAAGAGGGGGTATTAAAACGAACCCCGAAAAGGTTAATGGCATAAAATGTTATGAGCAGCCAACAACACTTCGAGGACTTCGCTCCTTCCTGGGATTAGCCAGCTACTACAGATGTTTTATCAGAGATTTTGCCAGCATAGCAAAACCACTCACTGATCTCCTTAAGGGAGAAAATGGCAAAGCGAGTGCCGCCCAGTCAAAAAAAATTAAAGTCCAATTAACACCAGAGGGTGTAGAAGCATTCAACAAACTTAAGGAAATTCTTGCGTCGGAAGACGTCACATTAACCTATCCTGACTTCTCTAAGCCATTTGACCTGACGACCGATGCATCTTCTAGAGGTCTAGGCGCTGTGCTTTCTCAGGAGAAGAAACCAATAACCATGATCTCAAGAACACTCAGAGATAGGGAAGAACATTTGGCAACAAATGAGAGAGAACTTTTAGCAATTGTTTGGGCTCTCAATACTTTGAGAAATTATTTGTATGGGGTAAATCAGCTCAACATTTTCACGACCACCAACCTCTGACATTCGCAGTTTCAGATAAAAATCCGAACGCAAAAATCAAACGCTGGAAATCTCTCATAGAAAGCTTTAACGCGAAGATTTTTTATAAACCAGGGAAAGAAAATCATGTCGCCGACGCGTTGTCGAGACAGCACATGAATATGATGGAAGTTGAAATGAAAACAAGTTCTGACTGCGCAACCATACATAGCGAGGAATCGCTTACCTACACCATTGAAACAGTGGGAAAACCTGTGAATTGCTTCAGAAATCAGATAATACTTCAGGAGGGTGAAAGCCCTTCAAAGCAGACTTTTATTATTTTTAGTTCAAAGACGAGGCATGTAATTTCATTTTGTGACGTAGAATCGCTTTTAAAAACAATACAAGAGGTTATTAATGACGGTGTGGTTAATGCAATTCATTGCAGCCTACCAGTTCTGGCAAAAATCCAACACCGACTCGTGGAACTTTACCCCAATGTGAAATTTCGCCATACTGAGAAAATGGTCGCGGATATCTTTAACGAAGATGACCAACATGAAATTATCGTAGCCGAACACAACAGAGCACATAGGGCGGCACAAGAGAATGTAAAACAGATCCTGGCCGAATATTTTTTTCCAAAGATGGATAAAAAAGCAAGAGAGGTAGTGGCCAATTGCCGGATCTGTTCAAAGTCAAAATATGTCCGACACCCAGAAAAGCATGTTATCGCACCAACACCGATACCATCTACCACTGGGGAAATATTACACGTAGATATTTTCTCTACGGACCAAAAATACTTTCTGACTTGTGTCGATAAGTTTTCAAAATTTGCTATAGTACAGAAAATCTCATCTAGAACAATAATCGATGTGAAACCAACAATTTTACAACTTATAAACATTTTCCCTAACGTCAAGACAATATACTGCGATAACGAAAAGTCACTTAACTCACATACCATAAGGTCAATACTGCTGAATTACAATAACGTAAAAATTGTGAATGCTCCCCCGCTCCACAGTACCTCAAACGGGCAGGTAGAGCGTTTCCACAGCACTTTGGCAGAGATAGCAAGGTGTCTGAAACTCGAACGAAATCTCAGCGACACCGTTGACTTGATTTTGTTGGCCACTATAGAGTATAATAAATCCATTCATTCAGTAACCAACACGAAACCAATCGACATCCTTCATTCCGGTACGGCCAACATTACGGAATCAATTCGGAACCGTATCAAAAAAACGCAGGCTATGGATCGCGAGTATCACAATAAGGACCGTCAAAATAGGACGTACAACGCTGGTGACAAGGTCCTGGTGAGGGCTAATCGAAGACTAGGCAATAAACTCTCAGCTTTATATGTAGAGGAAATAGTTGAACAGGACCTGGGTACCACCATTCTTATAAAGGGGAGGAGAGTCCATAAGGACAACCTTCGGCCCCCCTGATAGACTAACCCATTAATCAATACTTATTTTAATTGTAGGATAATGACAATGGCATTTATGATGACGACCGCCGCGATGGAAAAACTCACGGACTACACCAACGCCAACTACATTCCGATTTCGGACGGAGAAGCAGTAGTATGGGAACATTACGGCTACCTGACGCATTTTACAAACTTGACATTGTACGCAACAATGAAGGATGAGACGAAATCTCTAATCGCTTTATTCCCTCAGTCACACATGAGAACACTATTAGACTCGGATACAGGGCACATAGAAACACTACTACGAACTGTCGATATCCACCACCGACAAGCACGAAGTCTAAATTTTCTAGGTACGGCACTGAAGGTTATTGCCGGAACCCCTGATTTCGACGACCACCAGAGACTACAGATGACACAGGATATGCTACCCATATACCCATGTTCAGCAAAAAATTTTAGAAATTACAGATAAAATAAACAAAATTATAACCAATGTCAAAAAGGAGCAAATAGATACAGGCCATTTATACGAAACGCTCCTAGCAAGGAACAGGATAATGACAATCGAATTACAGTCTGTCATTAATGCAATAGCTTTAGCCAAACTAAACGTAGTTAGCCCAGTAATATTAGATGGTACCGATGTAAACAAAATAATCAACGAGCACTCAACCAATGTAACATTAGAAATAATCGGAATGTCTAGAATTAAGGTTTTACAAAATAAGGAAAATTTGTATTTTATTATAAAGTACCCAATACCTAAGATAGTGTGTAGGAAGATTAGCCTTTTCGCTGTGCCGCATCAAGGGCTAGTACTTCACTTCGGGGACACAAACATTATAGCCGATTGCGGAAGCAAAACATACGCCGTGAAATGCGAAAAATCAACATTCGATATTTTTTGTCAAATATTAAATACCACTACTTGCGCGAAACGGCTGGTCGCAGGAGGGATAGCAAATTGCTCAACCACCGCTAACCATAACAAGGGCATCAATGAGATCGATGACGGGATAATCATAATAAACAATGATACGGCCGAAATCAAGGGCGAGAGTGGAATTTCGAGAACCGTTAAAGGCACCTACCTGTTAACATTCGAACAACAGGTGATAATAAATGGCACTGAATTCCGGAACAGAAATGCTGCCATAAAACGCACGCCAGGGACGCCGACTGCCCAGAAGATAAATCTAGTAGGGCACCTGGAGTCTCTGAGTCTAAGCTACCTACAGGAAATGAACGTGGAGAACATCAACCACATAAATACCTTGAGACGAGAAATCAGTCTTAAAACAACGGCTTTTGTCGTCGTAGTAACGGCAATTACCGTATTGTTAATAACATGGCTGGCTCTCAGTATTCGAAAAAGACTCAGCACAAAGAAGACGATGGAAGCTGCCATACGAAAAATCACTGAGAGGATCGCGGACGACCCTCACTTAGGAAGGGAGGAGTTAACCCAAAACGTTTAATCGTCAGCAGAATTCCTTTATAAATATTGTTTGCATAACATCCGCTTAAGACAATACTACAACTGTTATGTTGACGACAAATATCGATGTAAAAAGATACGGCTTATTGCACAGGTAGCGAATTCACCGCGGTTAACAATAAACACCTCAAACCGTGTGATTCGCTTAGTCAGCATGCGCCAAATAAATCGAACGTTGATGAAATAAGACCGGCTAATGAAGAGACAGTCAATTCACTGCAGTTAACACCTCGCACCGTGGGATGCGCTTAGTCAGCGATCAATAAGTAGCCAAATATCGGTAGCGGCAGCGACATCACCGAATATCGTTGGCAGCGGGTAGAACTTACGCTGCAAGCCCGACGGCAGTGGCAACGGCGGCGAAGGCTTCCCCAACTTAGGTTTTAAGTTAAGTTAACTTTAAGAATCAGAAGATAACTAGAAGCAATAAACGTAAGACGTTATAATATCGAACCCGGCGCAGCTGATTAATTTGTCAAGGCAGGAAGGCATCATAGAATAAGTTGTACTCTTGTACAGCTTTGCCGCTGGGGCCACTAAAGTGGCAATTTGAACCTTTTTTAAGAGCCAGGCCACCGGAACCCAACTTTTTGAAAATATGCAATATTTGAACCTTTTTAAAAATTTGGGCCACTTTTGGTCCTTTTTTACTTTCAAACCTATAATGTAATAAATATTTTTTAATTTTTTTCTTAAATATAAAAAAAGCTTTTTTACGTTTGTTTTTACATGGCCGTTTTCTGCTACTGTTGCTGGTATGTAGATTGTAATAAAAGGAAAATTGAGAATTAAGCGAAACAAAGCTGACGGCGGTGGTAGCTCAATGGGATGCCATTGGATTACCAATCGAAACGACTTAAGTCCGATCCTCGGTTGAGGCCGCCGGAAGAAGTCTGGTGAGGGGATGTGGTGGTCTCCGAAATGGATCCATAACCTCTACCAAAAAATTTTTTTAAATTTTTCTTAATTAAAAACTGGCCAATAGCTCATATAAAATTCACATAAAAAAGCCTCTTTGTTACCTTTTCACTTTTCATTAGCAATTCTCCGCTGCGAAGGAAAACCCCGAAAAAGTTATTTGGGAGTAAAAATTTTTAGAATGCAAGAAAATTGTTTTAACAAACCGAAATAGAAGAGTTTTCGCACAACGTGGGGGAATGAAAAACAACTTAAATGAGAACTAGTTGTGAATTTGTTGCAAATATGTAAACGCTGCCAGCAGTGCATCAGCAGAAAGATTATTTTCAAAACTTTCACTATTTAAGACCAAGGGTACAAACCGCTTGCAAATTGCTTTAAGCATTAAATAAACCACAAAAATATATAAAAATTTGTTTCTAGCTAAAAAAATTTGGGAAACAGTTTTTTACTTTTTTCGGCCACTTTTCGAAATTTTTTAGCGGCAACACTGCACATTTTATTATTGGTGAATTCCTCTCTCTATATAAAACAATGTGGTTTTCATTTTTAGTGTTTCCGTACGCGCTGTGCGATGAACATCACTTAAGGCGGAGTGTACATCAACTTCGATATCGCCTTAGCTCCCCTTTCCCCGGAAATTATGCAGTGCCCACGAAAGCCCATGATCGCCCCTCTGCTGCGTTTATGTGCCTTGCGGCGCCCATCCCTGATCTAGACGAATACAATTCAGGCCCGGAGGGGAGGGATTTGGAGGAAATACGTCGTGGAGCGGAGACATGCATAAAAAAGGTGCAAAGTTATAATCAGAGTCGAAGCGAACAGAGGGGGTTGAAAGTTAATTCGTTTGAAAAGGGTTACTTTGTCGTAATAAAAAACGTAGACACTACGGTAGGTGTTAATAAGAAACTGATTCCTAAGTTTAAAGGCCCTTATGTTATTCACAAGAGGCTTTCGAATGATCGCTATGTAGTTAGGGATATTGAAAATGGGCAAATTACGCAAATTCCTTATAATAGCGTAATTGAAGCATGCAATATCAAGCAGTGGAAGAGCAAAGAGTGAAAACATGGATGATGACTGACAGCAACACAACCTCATTTGTTATTGATTAGTTAAGAGAAATGTAAATATGTAAATGTTTCAAATTTTCTGTTCATATGATCGGGTCGATCATATATGTCAGGTTGGCCGAGCTGTAGTAGGTCATGATATGACATTAATATGGTAGGTGTAGACATACCATAAGCATAATATTAAATACAGATAGCTTTAAGGTGGCAACGCCACGAAATAACAACGAATGTAGAGAAATGAACATGGCAACGCCTAGTTATTAATGTTCCGACTACATAACAATACTGACTCCAGGGTTACTGCTTGCCCAGAATGGTGTGGCTGTAGTACGTAGTAAGAGCTGTCAAAAGTTAAAACAGTACAATTGCATTGCAATGCCCACAATGTGTAGCTGTATCTGTAGCGTGTAGTTGTGGCTGTAGTAGAAGTAGAGTTAACTTTAACTTTGTAGCGCGCTACAGTGTGACAGCTCAATTTTTTAATGACGGAAATTCGAAATGAAGGACGAAGAAACGGAAAAATGAATTGAACTTGTAAAAAATAAAGAGTTTTTATGGAATTTAAGGAATCCCCTGTACAAAAATATAAAAAAGATGACATATATGAGATACACTGAGCTACACCATTGTGTTCACATTTTCGAGCGTTGCCACAAAATCAGTCATCAGCTGATGTAGTAAGCTATGTAGTCCGTAGCTGTAGTACAACATTCTGGGCAAGCAGTTAGATGTTATGTAAATTACATATACGTACATATGGATGCATACATACAACATTTTTTGTTGTCAATGAAATCGAAGACGACGAAAGCTGTGAATATGACAACGAATCGAAATATTCCAGCAAAGAGTTTCATAATTATACGCCAACTTTATCGAAACATTTTAACCACTACCGACTTTTTAAAGATTTTAAACAACCCAGAACATGGAATAACAACAAATATTCACTATTAACAGGTAAGACATGAATATTTATTATTTGTTTAATAATATTCACGATTAATAAAAGAGGATGTACAAAGCTATGGAGTAAGGCCCAAGTCTGTAGAAATAATTGAATTACATACTTTGAATTCGCAACTAATTAAACCTTGCTCTACAAGGAGGAATTCTTTATATGATTCTGTGAATAATCTTATGGGTGATAAGAAAAAACTAAGCGATCTATGCTATAAGCTGGAAACACCTACATTTAATGGGGAGGAAATATTATATTTGGAGGAATATATAAGCCTGATGAAACCATTTCAGAAGCTATTGATTTTCTCCAAAGACAAAAGAATATGTACTTTGGCAATTTCCTTCCAGCTTTGGTCGCAATTAAAAAAAATATGCTGCGAAAAAGTTAGAGCTCCTCAGAACGCTATTGTACCCTGTTACAACGAACCAGGGTGGTCAAGAGTGTCTGAAATTGAAAAAAAACCCTAATAAGCAAGCTATGCACATGTTTCAGGATCACTGGCGATAATCCTCTCATTGCTGAAATTTATGACAATTTCGAAGCTTAACGGAAAGGCTAAATAGAATCAGAAATAATAATGGTCAGGATATTACAATACAACTGCCAAAGTCTGAAGGCAAACAAATCTTATATTGACATATTCAGCAACATCCTAAGAAAAAAAAAATACCACAAAACAATTATCTAGTGAAAAGTTTGTTACAGTAAGCAAAATTATCCCAGTAGTCAAAACGCTTCGCTTTGAGATGAGAAAAGAAAATATGGAAAATGGCTTTAATACCGATTTAATAAATGATATAAAAAACGTTAAACGTTAAACGACGAATTGAAGATCCAAAATGTGGAGGGAAATCACGTTTTAGCCTTAGCTTAACTTCTGGATCCAGGCTTCAAAAACATTGCCTTTTTAGACCCATGCGAGTTACATTAGAGGCCATTAAGGAAAATAAAGAAAATAAAGAAAATAAAGTAAGCATATTTTGAAAATAAAATAATATGCTTGCTGAATTAATATATTACTCAGCATTCCAGATTTGCTTAAAAATTTTGTAAAAGCTATTTCTTAGCTTTTGTTTTCTTAGGAACGGCGGATCTTATTTCATCCTCCGTACATAGCTGCACTTATGCTATGCATACATGTAAATATGTATGTTTGTTCTTATATCATAAATTTACGCTGGCACTAATGTGCCTATACTTTGTATGGAGTGCTGAGTCAGATGTTGATTAAAGAGGGAATCAAGTTCCCAAATATATATGTATGTGTTTTTTTTGTGAATACCAAACAAATTTATAAGCTGAACCGAGGTGATGTCTTTTGTAAAAGAGCTTCAAGAAGTCAGTAGACAGAAACCATCGCCACCGTTCAGTCCGTAGAGACTTGTAATTTTGAATAAACCAAATTCTAAATAAATGTTATATTTGAATAATTGTGTATAAATTTAAAGTGGTGTCATCAAAGTTTGAACGAATTTTCCGAAGGACCTTTATTCAAACCAAAAATAAGGAAACAAATAACATTTTTCTTCTCTGAGTGAGAACTTTCGGCAACCAAAATGTAAGTTGCGCGTATTCCAAATGTTTATCTTGGCTAAGAGAACTAGGGAAACATGATTTCTGGAATCACATTCGTTCGTTGGCATCTAATAAATATTTTTAAGAACATAATTTTTTTTTTGGTTAACCAAATACTAAACGTTTATAATTTTTTTTTTCAATAAGCTTGAACTATTCATTTGTGTTGGAAAAGGATTTGCGTCAAAAGCAAAGCTTTGATATACGTATGCCTCAGGATTGGGATTCAGTTCATAATTGATGTAAAAAATGTTAAACGACGAATTGAAGTTGCAAAATGTGGAGGGAAATCACGTTTTAGCCTTAGCTTAACTTCTGGATCCACGCTTCAAAAACATTGCCTTCTCAGACCCATACGCGTATTCCAAAGGTTTATCTTGGCTAAGAGAACTAGGGAAAATGATTTCTGGAATCACATTCGTTCGTTGGCATCTAATAAATATTTTTAAGAACATAATTTTTTTTTGGTTAACCAAATACTAAACGTGTTCAGAGTTCTGAACAGCTCCCAACATATGTAGATACACACATGTATAAAGACACAACTATTACTTCCATAGCATTCATAGCTATGCATATTTAGTTATGGCGAGACCGCTATCGCACTCTTGTGTTTGTCGTCTAGGACGATAACGATGAGACTCAAGTGTCTTATCAGATAGATAAGACACCTGAGTAAACAAGATGTTTAAATGCATTTAAATAGTAGTGATAGATTTCACATACATGTGTTATCTACGTTGTTGGGTTTATTTAGGATTAAGATATATTTAAGGCACATATAGGCACATAATGTACATATGTATATACATATAATGTACATATGTATACACTTATGTACATGTGCAAATTAGATTAGGAAATTTAGTATAAATAAAGGCACTCCAGGAAACTGGAGTTGAGTTTTTCTATGATAAACACACTGTGCGCGTCGGTATTTTCATTTAACAAAACGTTTATAATTTTTTTTTCAATCAGCTTGAACTATTCATTTGTGTTGGAAAAGGATTTGCGTCAAAAGCAAAGCTTTGATATACGTATGCCTCAGGATTGGGATTCAGTTCATAATTGATGTAAAAAATGTTAAACAATGAATTGAAGTTGCAAAATGTGGAGGGAAATCACGTTTTAGCCTTAGCTTATCTTCTGGATCTACGCTTCAAAAACATTGCCTTCTCAGACCCACGCGCGTATTCCAAATGTTTATCTTGGCTAAGAGAACTAGGGAAAATGACTTCTGGAATCACATTCGTTCGTTGGCATCTAATAAATATTTTCAAGAACATAATTTTTTTTTTTTTGGTTAACCTAATACTAAACTTTTATAATTTTTTTTCAATCAGCTTGAACAATTCATTTGTGTTGGAAAAGGACTTGCGTCAAAAGCAAAGCTTTGATATACGTATGCCTCAGGATTGGGATTCAGTTCATAATTGATGTAAAAAATGTTAAACGACGAATTGAAGTTGCAAAATGTGGAGGGAAATCACGTTTTAGCCTTAGCTTATCTTCTGGATCCACGCTTCAAAAACATTGCCTTCTCAGACCCATGCGCGTATTCCAGAGGTTTATCTTGGCTAAGAGAACTAGGGAAAATGATTTCTGGAATCACATTCGTTCGTTGGCATCTAATAAATATTTTTAAGAACATAATTTTTTTTTTGGTTAACCAAATACTAAACGTTTATAGAGTAAGTGCGGTATATATGGCCCATGTGTATAATATGGCCCACTTCAATATCGTCTGAACTGCAATTCCAAGAATACACGTGGTGACTTCATTTCGTTAATATTTCATCACAGCGCAACTCAGTGTTCTTTGATCATTGTAGTGAATCAGATGTGCGCAGTACAGTAAAAAATAAGTTCTTCGTGATATCTTTAGATTTTTTTGGTGTGCTTTCGTAAGTATTTTTCGCTTTAATTTTAACTGAAAAATATGTGATATAGCGTTAAAGTTATAGTGCTATACAATATATTTCTGGAAGTGGAATTAGTTTATATAGAATAATTTGAAATGTACAAAAAAAATTAAAAAGTGTTGAAAATTACGTAGTGCGGATAATATGGCCCATAACGATGTTGATAATATGGACCAGTGGGCCATATTTGACTACTGTTTTTATTAAGGTGAGTAATATTACTTCTTTACTTTTTAGGGATAGAAATGGCCTCTAAATCGACTCAAGATTCCAAAAAACGACAGACGTGGAGCAAGGAGAACATGACTGAGGCAATTTCGGCTGTGAAAACGAAGAAGATGGGGTTCTTGAGGGCATCAAAAGAATACAACGTACCTAAAACCACATTGCGGAGATTATTTGCGGATGATAAACAACCTGTTGATGAAGTAGTGAAGGCTAAGCTTGGTAGGAAACCAGTTTTCCCTCCAGAGCTAGAAAGTTCTCTTGTGGAATATATATTGCTCATGGAGGCGAAATTGTTTGGGTTAACCAGGAGTGACATAAGAGCCCTAGCATTTCAATTGGCGTTAAAAAACAATTTACCTAACCCTTTTTCTATCGCGAAGGAAACAGCAGGAAGAGATTGGTTGCGTTTGTTTCTTAAGCGCCACCCGACAATCTCATTCCGTCAACCGACCAGTACATCTGTAGCTCGAGCAAAAGGATTTTCTAGGGAAAATGTTGCGATTTTCTTTGATCTGCTACAAAAGGAGATGGAAACTTATAAATTCTCCCCTAATAACATTTATAATGTTGATGAAACTGGGATATCAGTTGTGCCTACCAAATTGCCGAAGGTTTTGGCTCTGAAAGGTCGGAAACAGATACGTGCTCTTTCTTCGGCTGAAAGAGGATCTTTAATTACAGCAATTTTATGTATGAATGCAGGTGGATCGTTCGTGCCACCCATGTTCATTTTTCCCCGTAAAAGGGATAATCCACTTCTAATGAAAGGAGCACCGCCTGGAGCCATACATGCTAATCATCCCTCTGGATGGGTTCAAACAAATTTATTCACTAAATGGTTCAAACACTTCCTATCAGTAGTTAAACCTTCTGAATCATCTCCGGTACTACTAATTTTAGATGGACATGCAAGTCATACAAGAAATATTGAAATAATAGAGCTAGCTCGAAAAAATCACGTTCGTATTCTTTCAATTCCTCCGCATTCAAGTCACCAAATTCAGCCCCTTGACAAAACTTTTATGGGGCCTCTAAAAAAATATTTGACAGAGGAAATCAGGTGTTGGGTCATAAGTAATGCTAAAGCCTTGACCCAGTATGACATTATCGAATTATTTGGCCGAGCGTACATGAAAGCGCAAAGTGGACAAATTGCTGTCAAAGGGTTTTCTTCAACCGGAATATACCCGTATAATAGTCAAATCTTTAACGACCACGATTTTTTGGCATCCGAAGAAGTTGAAGTACCGGTAGATAGCGTAGAAAACATTAATCAGGCTTCGATATCACCTACACACACTAATAAATTGCCGGAATCAGAAAACAATCCCGATATGGTGGAACCTATTTCTTTCGAGCCGTCTACCTCCTCTGGAGCAAAGTCAGGCTCCTTTATATTGCCTCAAGAGATTTCCCCGATTCCAGTTCGTACCAAAAAAACAACAAACCGCGGAAGGAAAACAGGAAAATCAGAAATAATTTCATCTTCACCATACAAGCAGGCTTTAGAAGAATCTTTGAAAAAAATAAAGGATGGAAAACATACGAAGAACGGAAAGCCGAAACCCACAAAATGCAGTAGCAAGGGAAATGCTTTAAAAAATAAGGTACCTATTTGTACGAAAATTAGCTTTTTAAAAACTTTTAGCTTAAAACGTATTTTCAGAAAAAAGATCGTCGTTTGGAAGAAACCTCTTCATCGGAAAGTGACAATTTAATCTTAAATGATTCGCCAGATCTTAGTCCAGATAGATCCAATCAAGAAGATGCGAAATGTATCTACTGTTCATGCTTATTTTCGGATGACAAAGGTGGAGAAGCATGGATGCAGTGTGTGGTATGCGCAATGTGGGCGCATGAACTTTGTTCAGGAAATGAAAAAGAGTATTTCATTTGCGACTTTTGTTGCTCATAAACTGAGTTTAATATGGACCACCATAGTCCATATTTAACACGGCATGGTCCATATTATCGACACATTTTTCGTATGTGCAAAATTGAAGTTGTTTAAGTTTTTTAATAATATATTTTGTTAATATTATTTTCTTGGCTGTTCCTTATTGAAAACTGAATTCGTAATATTTTCTAAGCATTTCAAAATAAAAAATGAATTGAATAAGTTTGAATTTATGTTTTTATTCACGAAAAAGTTAAGGGTGGGCCATATTTACCGAACTTACTCTAATTTTTTTTTCAATCAGCTTGAACTATTCATTTGTGTTGGAAAAGGATTTGTGTCAAAAGCAAAGCTTTGATATACGTATGCCTCAGGATTGGGATTCAGTTCATAATTGATGTAAAAAATGTTAAACGATGAATTGAAGTTGCAAAATGTGGAGGGAAATCACGTTTTAGCCTTAGCTTATCTTCTGGATCTACGCTTCAAAAACATTGCCTTCTCAGACCCATGCGCGTATTCCAAATGTTTATCTTGGCTAAGAGAACTAGGGAGAATGATGATTTCTGGAATCACATTCTCGCGGCAAATCCGTTTGCCTTCCGTTTATCTACGTGGCAAGAAAGCCATCGGGCGCGTTAAAAATCCTGCAGCAAAGCATATAGTTAAACCGCATCAATATATTTTGAAAAGGATTCCTTCAAATGAAATGCAGCAAAGGATATAGTTAAACCGCATCAACATATTTTGAAAAGGACGTTTCCTTAAAATGAAATGCAGCAAAGGATATAGTTAAACCGCACCAACATATTTTGAAAAGGACGTTTCCTTCAAATGAAATGCAGCAAAGGATATAGTTAAACCGCATCAATATATTTTGAAAAGGACGTTTCCTTCAAATGAAATGCAGCAAAAAAAACCGTGAAATTTTATCAATTGGCAACATTTATCCGATGCAACAGAGCACATGAAGACACAAAGACCAGCAGCAGCAGCGACAACTACGATATAAATTTATATATACGTATATTTTATATTTCACGTATATCTAACATTTCTTCTGGCACCCTAACGGCTGCCTACTAAGTGGCAAAAATTGAAAAATTCTTGCCTCTCTTTTAATACTAACCTCACCAGAATATTCCTTTTTTGTTTTTTCTCTTCATGGTCAGCCAACAAGAGGTTGACGAAATTTTCGAGCGGTGGAATCGATTCTTCATCGAAAGAGAACAGCCACCGCCAGAAAAATCGAGACCAGGACCTTTGCCGATAACGATAGAAGTATATCGGCGAAGGCAAAGAAACAACTGTAAGGTGGAGGAACAAAAGTTCCGAAGCCAGTAAAATTTAAGAGAAAAAGGGGTGGCAAAGCTTTTAAAAAAAGAAAAGAGCTTGCCAAGACCCATGAACTAATCAACATAGCAACTAGCGTAGAAGAAAAAAGGAGATTAAAGAATAAGTTAAAAGAAATAAGAAAAATGTTTAAATAAAGAAAAAAAAAAAGTGGAAGTATCTTTTGTTTTTTTCCAAAATGTCTAGGTCAAAGAACCCAATTGTTGATTTACCTAACGAAGTGGAAGAAAGAAATTATGAAATGGAATTAGAATTTTTGAGAAAATTTTGGCGTCGCATAGGAATGACTAGGGAACCAACAATACAAGACGTTATCAATCCTACGACAAGAGTAGAGGAAATACAACGAATGTTTGAGGCTTCCGGCATTTCAAGATTCTAATAAGATTTTTTTATAAAAATAAGCCAATATGGGTGGCAAAACATCAAAGATTGACAAACCAAATGCCAATGTGGTTAATTCCATTGAAATGATTGATCATACTGAGTCTCTAGATTCCATCAAATTCATTTTACTTATTATTGCAATTATTAGCTGCATCAGTTTATTTTTAAAAATCTATTCAGTTCACAACAAAATTTAAAAAAAGAGATACATTTCCCGTGCAAACGGACTGGATAAGGTTTAACCACACCAATGGATAATTGGGAGCAAATCCAAAAAGAACTATTAGACGAAAAAATTGTTGCAGAAAAGTCATACAAATGTATAAGCAAAAACATTTCCATTAGGAAGGAGACAATAGTAAGCATTTGGATTTGATAGTAGGATCTTTGAATAAGATTAACGGAATAATAAAACAGGTAAACAGTAATCTTACTACTGAACACAAAAAACAAGCAAACCAAGTATTTTCTGGTGTGAGGGATAGGTTGGTAGCATCATTGGCTAGATACAACATTGAGGTACAAATACCAAACTCTGCTGACCAAACTATAAAAATTGACTTTAGCGATTTCTTACCAGAACCACCCTCCGAAAAGGACGAAGAGCACAAAGAGTTCAGTAACCAAAACTCCCAAACAGAAATAGACAAAATGCCACAAACAGTGGTAGAGTTTATTAAAACGGCTTCATCAATTCTGCCTGAATTTGATGGTAAGCCGGAAAATCTGCATAGTTTTTTGGACGCACTTGAAATTGACCAAATCAAAGAGACACATGAGGCTGTCGCAGTATCTATGGTAAAGACAAAGCTAAAAGGTACGGCCAGAAATTTTATAAGCACTGAATCCTCCATTCAAGCAATAAGACAAAGTTTAAAATCAAGAATCAAAGGTGAATCAGTAGAAGTTTTGACAGCAAAACTATTGAACATACAACAGTGCAGCAAAACTGCAAATCAGTACACTACAGAAATTGAAAATCTCACAAAATCGTTGGAAGGAGCATACATATCTGACGGACTAACTCCAGAGTTAGCAACCAAGTAAGCTACACAATCAGCTGTGAAAGCTATGTGTAAAAACTGCTCCAACGAAAAGGTGAAAACAATTATGCAAGCTGGAACGTTCACCTCGATGAACGAAGCTGTGTCGAAATTCACAAATAGTTGCACAGAAATAACGGGTAACCCTAATTCGTTACTGCATATACGCCAACAAAATTATTTTCGCGGTAATTTCCGCAGAGGTTATCAATCTAACAATTATAGAGGTAACCAAAGGCGTACATACCCAACACGTTTCAACAACAATAACAATAATAATCGGTCAAATAACCAAAGATCGGGTCGAAACTATGGATCACAAAGTTCCAACCGTAATAATACCAGGAACGTACGAAATGTTACACAACAGGAAAACCAGCAAACTCCACCTCAATAAATAAAAAATTATATGTTTTCAATTTACACCTCAATAGCTATATATCCTATTGTTCACAAAAAACAGATTTAAAAGGCATCAGGTATAACAAGAACTCTAGGAACAGTAAAAGCAGATTTGACGGATGATTCGATATTAATACGACATAAATTTCACATAGTTGAAGACAATTTCCCAATCCCTTGTGACGGAATATTGGGACTTGATTTTATTAAAAAAAACAATTGCATTTTAGATTACAACAAAAACGGAGACACCCTAATATTACGTCCATATGATTACCCAGAAAACATTATAATGCAAATGTCAAATAGACCAGCCATCAATACTATAACAATACCTGCAAGATCGGAAGTAATCCGACAGATCCATATTGAAAGTAACATATGTGAACCATTAGTACCTCATCAAACATTATCTGAAGGCATTTTTATAGCCAATACATTAGTAAATTCACATGAAACCTTTATTAGAGTTATAAATACGACAGGTAAAAACGCAACCATTCAAAATTTCAAAATCAACACAGATTACACAATAGTAAAAACTAAATTATGATCAATCGATCAAATCGCAAATCACCAGGGGACAATGGATCGCTCTGAAAAAAAGAAAGATCTAAATTCCACTGAATATGTACCATATTTCACACCAGAATCAATTCATATTACTGCGTTAATGACAAACACAAGCATTGATATAGATTTTGAAAGCGAACCATCGATGAACGAAGCCATCGAAGAAAAACGTGCTTCTGTGCCCAGCACTACTACTGATATGTCACGAAATCACTCACAACCGATGTTTTCTGAAGCAAGAATGAACAACTCTCGCTTCATACATTGTGTATTAATTCTAATGAATTTAAACCATCGGAAGGTCTGAAATCACAGTTTTTGGAAGATCAGATTGAATGGGCGACATCACAGGCTGCCATTCCAACATAATACATAGGCGAAACGTTATCAACATTGATGTGGACTTAAATGCGAACAGCAATCTTAATGTTTGCTGGGGACAATTTTTCGGTGACCGTTCAGAAGTTTGGTATCTACACAAAGCACTGTTGGCACAAGTACATCTATTGACAATAGGGAAATAATGGAGATAAATAGTGACGATGGTATTACTATTACATCTCGAATAAATACCAGAACTTATACTGAAGAACATGAAGAAGTCCACGTAAGGGGGGAAAGCTTCTGACTGCCATCCACCTGGGGGTGGCCAGAGCGATTCTTCAAGCAGCTCACGACTTCCTCGCAGTGTCCTCTTGTAAGAGCGGCAACCCCGTTTTGATCGGCAGCAGAAGCGAGTTAGTTGAAAACAGCGAGCGGACGAGAATAAATGTGAATCGGGACACAATTATTTCATTTTAACTGTAAGTACTTCTTTAACATTATAATACTTTAAATATTAATAAAATGAAATTAACAACAGTGTGTTGAGTGATTGTTTTCTTTAAAGATACTCATAGCCCCTCACCAGGCCCTCTTACAGTTCAGAAGGGTATGAATCTGAGTATATAGTGAAAGTGAGACTCCGCTGTTAAAAGTGGGTGCTCCGATGGCGTTCTGCGAAGTTTGTTGAACGTTGAATTCAAATATTCAGCATAGCGACAAACGTCCATAAGGGCGAAAGAGATCATCGTGTAGTGTCTAATAGATAGCGAGTAGCGTTTATATGTCACTTGTGTGAAAGGGATGCGTACAATATCCCACATTTCCGAAAAACGACATAAAAACAAAGCTGCGAAAATCCAATAAACGTAATCGGTATAATAAGCGTAAAAGAGATGAACGTGTAATATATCTAAACGGTAGCGAAAACGAGCAAGTGGAAGCGAAATAGCAACGTGCTGTAACGAAAGATAAGCAAAACAAAAGCAAAGACAATTCTAATTAGAATTTGGTGCGAACGAAAACTAATTGAATTCTTATTGGAAACGTATGTAAGTGTAAATAAGCAAAATGCCAGACTATCAAAGGTAAGTATTGGTATTGATGCCTGATTTTTATGGGTAAAGCATAGTACTGAGTTCGAGTTTCACGTGAAACTGCTGTCAAAATCCATACAAAAAACTGGCTGCGAAACATGTGTGAAATTTCACAGATATTTCACGACAAAGTTATACTGAGTTCCTGCCGTGAAAACGTTGCGCAACATGCTAGCAACATCATGCCAGCAACATTTTTTCACGCCAATTTAAATATACAATGCCATTTATTTTCGAGTGAAAAGTGACATTTTTTGAAATTGAAATTTATATTTTGTATAAAAATTTTTTTATTGGCCCAAATTTGAAAGTTGGTTCTGAGGCGATGCTCCAAATTTTTTCTTTTTACATTTGCTCAGTCTTCGTTTTGGCATTTGACAAAAAATTTCTCTTGAAACATTTCACGGCAAAATAAATGCATGTTGCTGGCGAAAGTTCACGGCAGTGAACTCAGTACTAGGCTTAAGTTAGCAACATGGAATATTTATACTTTAATTGTTATTTGTTACGGATAAAAATTTATATATTGGTTTAGGGTCAAGGTTTTCCAAGTATTTGTGGGCTAATATTTGAAGTAATCACACGTTGGATAATAACTTTTACCAAGTGAAATGTTTGATACCTTTTATCTTTTTGCCATATAATCGAATAACGGGACTTTGAATTTCTTGGTAAACGGAAATTTCGTGCGCGTACAAAGTTAAACAATATATTGTATTATTAATAATAAAAGCAAAATGAATAAAATCAATGGTAAGTATAGTATAAACAATTTTTTCAATTATAGGTAGATGTTGCTACTGCCGCTGCCGCTGTTGCTGCTGATGGCATTATTTACGACGATAAGGTATGAATATTTTCTTCCTACGCAGTTTTGATGTATCTCCATTATCTTTCGTTCACAGTAAATAAATACAGTAAATAAAATATAAATTATTCCATTTTCCGTTTTGTTTTTTATTTCTATGTAGGCGAGTTCGTGGTATGGAATTCTGACGCAAGGAGAATCCATCTGCTGCAGAAATGGACACGGCTGCAGATACACATGTGTTTCGGTTCCACCGACCTCTGTGTCAAGTTCGCAGAAGAGAACGGCCTTCTCCTGGAGTCAAAGCTATGTCGAACCCACCGGGTCCCAATGGCATTGTTTTCCAGGGGAAACTCTCTGGGTTCATTTATGTGTAACAAAGGGGCATGCCGAGGAAAGGAAATATCGCGTGCAAAGGGAACATGGTTTGAAAATGCCAGGCATCCTTTGCCGCAAATCTTCTTCCTTATGTACGCATATGCCCGGCATTATACCCAAGAGAACCTTCAGAGTGGGGGAAAGATTATCTCCTCTGGAACAATAACATACTACCGTGAGGTAGTAGTTATACACCAAAGGGAGCTGCAGAAGGAACGGGGCAAGATTGGTGGTCCGGGGAAAATTGTGCAAATTGATGAAAGTAAATTTGGCAAGCGCAAATATAACAAAGGTAATGTACATACATTTAAAAGTTATATTAATATCATAATGTAAGAGAGTGCGTATTTTTCTCTAGGGCGCCATGTCGAAGGCCACTGGGTCCTCGGCATGATGGAGGACGGCAGCGAGGACTTACGGTTGGAGGTGTGCGAGAAGGTAGCATTATACATACAGACTCATGGAAAGCGTACTACTGCCTCTCTGAATTTGGGTGTGAGCAAAGGAAGGTGAACCATAGTGCGCCCGATAACCCGTTCGTGGCACCGGATAGGACTCATACCCAAAGGATAGATTCGCAGTGGCGGGTGCTGAAACGGTTTCTGCACCGCGACAATTGCAATAACACTGCAGACTTTGCCGACATGCTCATCTAGTTTTTGTGGCGATCGTCCCGCAAAATTGCTAGACGCCATTCGCTATGTCTATAAATTAAAATCAAAATAAAAATCAAAATGAAAAGTGACGGGCAATATCTGAACAAATATGCAAAAGACGATGCTTTCTCTGTCATCGCATCACGCTTGAACGGATAAAAAAAAAAAATTTCAAAAAAGTTTAAAGTTTGTTACGGATAAAAATTTATATATTGGTTTAGGGTCAAGGTTTTCCAAGTATTTGTGGGCTAATATTTGAAGTAATCACACGTTGGATAATAACTTTTACCAAATGAAATTTTTGATACCTTTTATCTTTTTGCCATATAATCGAATAACGGGACTTTGAATTTTTTGGTAAACGGAAATTTCGTGCGCGTACAAAGTTAAACAATATATTGTATTATTATTAATAAAAGTGAAATAAAAGCAAAATGAATAAAATCAATGGTAAGTATAGTATAAACAATTTTTTCAATTATAGGTAGATGTTGGTACCGCCGCTGCCGCTGTTGCTGCTGATGGCATTATTTACGACGATAAGGTATGAATATTTTCTTCCTACGCAGTTTTGATGTATCTCCATTATCTTTCGTTCACAGTAAATAAATACAGTAAATAAAATATAAATTATCCCATTTTCCGTTTTGTTTAAATTTCTATGTAGGCGAGTTCGTGGTACGGAATTCTGACGCAAGGAGAATCCATCTGCTGCAGAAATGGACACGGCTGCAGATACACATGTGTTTCGGTTCCACCGACCTCTGTGTCAAGTTCGCAGAAGAGAACGGCCTTCTCCTGGAGTCAAAGCTATGTCGAACCCACCGGGTCCCAATTGCATTGTTTTCCAGGGGAAACTCTCTGGGTTCATTTATGTGTAACAAAGGGGCATGCCGAGGAAAGGAAATATCGCGTGCAAAGGGAACATGGTTTGAAAATGCCAGGCTTCCTTTGCCGCAAATTTTCTTTCTTATGTACGCATACGCCCGGCATTATACCCAAGAGAGCAGACAGACGGAGCAGTTTCAAAGTGAAATAACACTGCAGACTTTGCCAACATGCTCGTCGAGTTTTTGTGGCGATCGTCCTGCAAAAGGAGGTACGAAGATACCTTCGTAAAATTGCTAGACGCCATTCGCTATGTCTATAAATTAAAATCAAAATAAAAATCAAAATGGAAGGTGACCGGCAATATCTGAATAAATATGCAAAAGACGATGCTTTCTCTGTGATCGCATCACGCTTGAACGGATGGAAAAAAAATGTCAAAAAAGTTAAAAGTTGGAACTTGGTGGGAAGATATACTAATTTGATGAGACGTTATTGGAAAATGGGGTGTGGCACCTCATATCCCAGATTTTTCAAGCTTCGTATCTCTAAAATTATTTGTTATACAGCGTTAACGCTTCGTGTAACTTTACTAAATAAATATCGTATACCATTTTACCAGTCAAACCATTTAACGTCGTCGAGGAGTTTCTTCAGTTTGAGAAATCTGTTCAGAAAGATATGGATAAATTTTTATTACTGGTAAGAATTTAAATTTACATTTATTATTATGAAATGCCTGGTGCACATTATTTAGTATTTGGATTTCTTTTTTATTTATATTTTTAGAAAGCGGGTCTTAAACGAATGTCGAATTCAAATTCAAGATTTGTCACAAAGTCGTGGCAAAGACTTATGCAGGAGAATAAGTTTCGTTTATTTTTTGTTTGAAATAAGTTTTTTTAAATGTATTATTTGTGAAAAAATACTTAAAACGCTGATTAATTTAATGTAATGTTAATTTTTGTTTGTTATTACTATTTGCATAATAATTGAGGTTTAGCAGTTTTAATCCGCAAGTTAGAGTCTCGCGGAGTTCCCCTAATGTCTTCAATGGCCCTAATAACAGAAGCTTTTGAAGGACTTGACGCTACGTCAGGATCATGTGGGCAAATAGTTTTGGTCAAAATTGAAGCTATTTCAAAAAAAATAACCTGCTTTTGAAGTCATATTAGGAGTAGCCAAAATACTTTCAGGTGACAACAAAATATTAGAAACTGGAATACAGATTGCCAGTCAATTTTGGAGCGAATTTAAGTATGCTCCGGTTACATCTTGTGATGTTGAGCGTTCATTTTCAGCATATAAACGGATCTCAACCGATAAGCGTCACAATGTTTCCATTGAAAATGTCTTGTAGTATATTGTGGTCTTAACTACAACTAAAATTACCTCTTTACATTAAAAGTTATTATAATAAAAATTAGTTCCCATTTTACATCAGATATGGAATTTTAAGTGATATACACAATAAGTAAAGTATAGTTGAATGCAAAAATCATACGTTCTATGCAAATATAAAACCCATTAACACCCAAAAAGTGTAATTTGTTTTTATTATAATAACTTTTAATGTAAAGAGGTAATTTTAGTTGTGGTTAAGACCACAATATACTACAAGACATTTTCAATGGAAACATTGTGACGCTTATCGTTTTTGGGTGTTAATGGGTTTTATATTTGCATAGAACATATGATTTTTGCATTCAACTATACTTTACTATCACTTAAAATTCCATATCTGATGTAAAAAGGTGTAGTTTTAATTTGCATATAACTTGCATATAACCTGCATATAAGTTGCATATATTTTGCATATCCAAAACAGAGCCAGAAAATTCGCTTTGGAATGTGAATATATAGTTTTGAATCAATATAACTCTTAATAAATCATTTTAAATTTTTTGCATAAAGATCCGCAGTCTAGTTATTACATTACATATTACTAAATCCAAGTTTATAATAAGTGAAGTTTTTTAATTTAATATGCAATGAAAAGTAAGTTTATTTTTTATATAAATATGTATGCTTTTTTCAAATAAAAACACCTACATATATAACGGTGAGAAAATTAATATTTAAAACATTTATTTATTGGATGTATGTGGAACGATCTTCCGTCATCGCTTGTCAAGTTTGGTTTGGAGACAAACCGGTTTCGGCTAATATGCGCCATCTTCAGTGTCTTTTTTGGTTCTGAGTTATTTTGTGTAAGTTCGATAGTACTTATAGTAACTAACTTCCATCGTTTGGTCACGTACTTCGTGTTCGTGTGATGTGTTCGTGTGTTCGTGCATTCATACATACATCATATTCCTACCCTGTCGGAAAAACAAGCAACCAAAAAGTATTTATTTATTTCATTAAAAATAAGTGTTTGGTAACTGTGTTTACAAAGCTTATGAAAAGCATATAAAAATTACTTATAATGCGTTTACTGAACACGTTTGCAAAACGCGTTATTATATGCCTTAAAAAATATTTTTTGCAAACATAATTTCAAGCTTAGAAGAGCGACACGTTTCGATTGCAAAAGGCTCACTTTGCGATGTTTTGTAAATGTCAATGCAAGTGTTTTGCTTACATTTGAACGCTTACAAAACACTTATTTTCATATGAAATTGTTTGTTGGGAATATAGATATCATATTTCAACATACACAGTTTTTAGTCACTTAAGTAATTGCACTGCTCTACAGCCAAAAAAAATACTCTAAACGCGACCATCCTATCTGTATGTAAAATCGGGTTCATTTTTAATTCTATGGGAAGGTTTTTGAGATATCGGCAATTTACCGTTATTTGGCCAATGGCTCCACTTAATCCTGTATATCTCTTTAACACAGTAAGCTATCTTCCTTGAGGTGACACCAAACGAAAATTTCCTTCTCATTGCTCCTATAAAATTTTTCTCTAACTCTTTTGGTTTCTGAAATATTGATGATTCAATTTGAATTTTTTCGATTTATGACGATTTTTTTAAGAATAAATTGACTTTGTCAGGCAATATCTTTAAAACCAATGTTTTCACCTTCGGTTTTACTCCTTTACGTGAAGCTCCATTCCATTAGCAAAAAAATAAGCTATCAACGAAGAAAATCCATGGTAAAATGGATACGTTAAAGGCGATCAAGTAAATACAGCCAAAAAAAGTGTACAAAGAAAAAAATTCCGTAAGAAGTGGATAAAGCATTTTTTTCCATAAAAAGGGGACATAGTAATTTATTCCGTAAAAAGGGGACACAGCGTTTTCTCTATAATAGGTAGGTGGACATATCATGTTGTTTAGAAAAGATTGGATGGATGTGCGTGTTAATTATTATAAAGTTAAGTGCTAAACTTATTCGGCTATGCCAAATGACGCTGACTAACACCACCAGCACCGTCAGAATTGGGAAGGAACTCTCCGAGCCGTTCGAGACCAAACGAGGTTTCAGACAAGGTGACTCCCTTTCGTGTGACTTCTTCAAATTGATGCTGGAAAAGATAATACGAGCTGCAGAACTTCACCGTGCAGGAAGCATCTGATACCACAAGAGTGTTCAACTGCTTGCGTACGCCGATGACATCGACATCATTGGCACTAACACGCGCGCCGTATGTTCTGCCTTCTCTGGATAAAGAGGCTAAGAAAAGCGTCCTGTAGAGTGTGATTTTTGTTTGTCGAGAGAGGACTTTACTTTTCAGTTGCCTACTTAGTCCGAAGTAGCATTTATTGGCAAGCGTGATTCTTCGTTGAATTTCTGTGTTGACATTATTTTTGGTGTTAATGCTGGTTCCCAAATAGACGAAGTCCTTAACAGTTTCGAATTTATAGCTATCAACATTGACGTGGCTGCCAAGGCGTGATGTGTCTTTGTGTGATGATAGGAGGTACTTCGTCTTGTCCTCGTTTACCGCCAAACCCATTTTCTTAGCCTCTTTATCCAGCTTGGAGAAGGCAGAACATACGGCGCGCGTGTTAGTGCCAATGATGTCGATGTCATCGGCGTACGCCAGCAGTTGCACACTCTTGTGATATAAGATGCTTCCTGTATGGTTAAGTTCTGCAGCTCGTATTATCTTTTCCAGCATCAAATTGAAGAAGTCGCACGAAAGAGAGTCACCTTGTCTGAAACCTCGTTTGGTCTCGAACGGCTCGGAGAGGTCCTTCCCAATTCTGACGGAGCTGGTGGTGTTAGTCAATGTCATTTGGCATAGCCGTATAAGTTTAGCAGGGAAACCAAATTCAGACATTGCGGCATACAGGCAATTCCTATTCGTGCTATCAAAAGCGGCTTTAAAATCGACAAAGAGATGGTGTGTGTCGGATCCTTTTTCATGGGTTTTTTCCAATATTTGTCGTATTGTGAAGATCTGGTCGATGGTAGATTTACCAGGTCTGAAGCCACACTGATAAGGTCCAATCAGATTGTTGACGATAGGCTTCAGTCTTTCGCACAATACACTTGCTAAGACCTTATATGCGATATTCAGGAGGCTTATCCCACGATAATTGGCGCGTACTGTGGAGTCTCCTTTTTTGTGGATTGGGCAGAGCACACTTAAGTTCCAATCGTCGGGCATGCGCTCGTCCGACCATATTCTGCATAGGAGTTGATGCATGCTCCTTATCAACTCTTCGCCACCATGTTTGAATAGCTCGGCTGGCAAGCCGTCAGCGCCCGGGGCCTTGTTATTCTTAAGCCTAGATACTGCTATTCGCACTTCGTCATGATCAGGTGGTGGAACATGCCTACCATCATCTGCTATTGGGGATTCGGGTCGTACATCTTCTCCTTCCGCACTTTCACTGTTGCCATTATCTAGCAAGGAGGAGAAGTGATCCCTCCACAACTTAAGTATGCTCTGGACATCAGTTACCAGATCACCGTTATCATTCCGGCAGGAATTTGCCCCGGTCTTGAAACCTTCAGTCATCCGCCTGATTTTTTGGTAGAATTTTCGAGCATCGTTCCTACCCGCCAGCATCTCAAGCTCTTCACACTCGCGCCTTTCAGCCTCCCTTTTCTTCTTTCGAAAAAGGCGCCTCTCTTCCTTCTTCGCCGTTCGATAACGCTCCCATACGCTTCGCGTTGCGCCCGCACACAATGTAGCCCTGTAGGCGGCGTTCTTTCTTTCCGAGGCATCGCGACATTCCTTGTCGTACCAGGTGTTCTTGTGGGCTCGCTTGTATCCTATAGATTCCTCAGCGGCGATACGAAGTGAACGAGCGATGTGTTCCCATTCCTCAGATACATCGTTTGGTGAAGGGTTGCTCTCAGAGAGCAGGAGTGAGAGCCGAGTGGTGTATTGATTGGCTGTCTGCGTCATGTGCAGCCTTTCGACTTCAAACTTTCCTTGCTGTCCTGCTGGCACATTCTTTGCTGCACAGAGGCGGGTGCGTACCTTGGCTGCTACAAGATAGTGGTCGGAGTCGACATTGGGACCACGGATTGTGCGCACATCTAGGATGCTGGAGCTGTGTCTGCCGTCGATCATGACGTGATCAATTTGATTTCGCGTTTTTCGATCAGGAGACAGCCATGTGGCTTGGTGTATTTTTTTGTGCTGGAATCTGGTACTGCTAATGACCATGTTTCGTGACCCGGCGAAGTCGATCAGCCTCGTCCCATTGGGACTGGTTACGTCGTGGAGACTGAATTTTCCGACTGTGCTGCCAAAGATACCTTCCTTACCCACCCTGGCATTAAAATCGCCAAGCACAATCTTAATGTCGTGACGGGGGCAGCGGTCGTAGGCATGCTCTAACTGCTCATAGAAAGTGTCTTTGATCGCATCGTCCTTCTCTTCCGTCGGGGCGTGGGCGCACATAAGAGATATGTTGAAAAATCTCGCTTTGATGCGGATGGTGGCTAGACGCTCGTTCACTGGCGTGAACGACAGTACTCGGCGGCTGAGTCTCTTTCCCACCACAAAACCAACACCAAATATACGCTCCTCTGCATGGCCACTGTAATATATATCGCAAGGCCCACATTTCTTCTTGCCTTGCCCCTTCCACCGCATCTCTTGTATGGCGGTGATGTCAGCTTTCACTCTTTCGAGAACATCAACCAGCTGGGCAGAGGCACCTTCCCAATTAAGGGTCCGGACGTTCCAGGTGCTTACCCTCAAATCATAGTCCTTTAAACGTTTGCCGTGGTTGTCATCAGAAAGGGGTGGTCTCATCCGAGGCTTTGTTGTTGTTTTCATTGGATAGGATTTTTACGTGGTGGGTCCCAAGCCCGACGCACAACCCGCCCTGCGGGAGTTGTATATTGTTACACGTTTATATAGCGAGCCGCTTGCTCCAAGACAGACGCCCGCTCGCAGCCGCACCTTCTGGTGAACAGACGCTGCAGTTATTCCCCTCAACAAACCCTTAAACCGAATATGTCGGAGTGGCCTTGTCGAGTTGTCGCCTTCTCACTTTAGTTCACCACCAAACGGGTGTTCGGTGGCTATCCAGAGGACACTGCGCGGAAGTCGTGAGCTGCTTGCTCCGCATGCAAAAGAATCGCTCTGGCCACCCCCAGGTGGATGGCAGTCAGAAGCTTTCCCCACTTACGTGGACTTTTACACACGAAGCCATCCTCCTGTGCATGTTTGGTTTACTTTCTCTTTAAGAAAATATTTAATTTTTTAAATTCGTGGAAATTATACATATTAAGAATCAAAGCTCAAAGGAGCTAAATCCACTACCGACGAGGTGTTCAGGCAACATCTGACAGATGATGTCTTAATTTTATTTAACCTGGATGGGAGAAAGAAAAAGAGAGCGCTAAATAAGCTCATGCTTACCAACGACCTATTATTTGGTATATAATGTTTTAAAATTCGTCGATTTTAGTAATTTCTTTAAGCCGTTTTAAACCCGAGCTTTTATTTAGAATTTGAAATAGATGTCAACAAAAAACCCGTTGACGTAATTCACGCCTCTCCGCAGAAATTGCGAGTCGAGATAAAAGGTAAGTTAATCAAGGCCCAACAAGCGCAGCTAGAGAGGAATAATCCCTTCAGACAAAAAAGGGTGTTTGATGTGGGAGAACGTGTGTTGGTAAAATCCAACAAAAGATTAGTAAATATGTTCACACCTCTATACACAGAGGAAAGAGTAGAGGCGGAATTGGGGACCACAGTCATGATTAGAGGGAGGGTGGTCCACAAAGACAATATAAAATAAGTTTTTATTATTAGCAACTTTTGTAAATTTTCAAGATTCTTTTGGTGATACGACAGCAAAACTGACAAACTACTCGAACTCCAATTACATACCAATTCAGGACGGGTTTGTAACTATCTGGCAAGATGTTAACTTTTAAAGCATACAACTAACATCGAGACGTATATGGAAATAGCCGAAGAAATAAAGAAACCAAACATATCCCTGCATCCTATATGAGAATGTTACTGGACTCAGATATTACGCGTATAAAAACACTTTTGGCACCGTTTGATATTCAGCACAGACAAACTCGAAGCATAAATATGTTAGGAACCGTTACCGGTACTTACCTGCTCACCTTTGAAGACGAGGTTCAAATTAATGGATCTTACTACAAAAACAAACTGGGCATATTGAAGAAGCTGCCAAATTCAGCAACAACTACTCTTGTGAATATTACCAAACACCATGAAATATTGAGAATACCATACCGCCGGCGAATTAGTGCGCGGAACCTAAGATACATTGAAAAAATACAGGTAAGAACCGTGATGTGGCCGGTGCTATCAGGCTTGGTTTCTATCGCCATTTTGATTAGTTGCTACTCCATCCTCAAACTACGCCAGAAGCAAACTAAAAGACGTCAAAGGCGAGATATTGAAGCCGTCATTGGTAATCTAAAAAAGTCCGAGGACGTCCTTCATTTAGAAGGCGAGGAGTTAACACATGCAGCTCAAGGCCAACAGTAGAGTTATACGAATGGCTGAGCTGGCATATTCACATCGCTAAATAGCAAGCAATAGTCAACAATTGCAAATTCCCGAATCTGCAATATACACCAAGCTGCAGGTGCACATTAGTTGCATACCAAAAGCCCGGCACAGGTAGTAGCTCTTGCGTGGGAACATATTTGCATTAAGCTAGCATCGAGGTGAACATTTGCGATTCTAAGAAATTATAACAACACAGTCACAGCGCAGCCCGCGTCGCTCTCAGCAGCAACTGTGGCAACTGCGGCGGCTGTAGATTTAGATATAAGCATCAGTACATTAGATTGATAAGTTCAGTTTTTTATTTGGAACTCACCGGCTCAGATAAGGCTGACGGGGAAATAAATATTTAATAAAAGCAATTCGTCTTTAAATGAGTTACATATACAATTTTATATATTTACAGATAGGTGACGAATTAGTTTGTGGTGCGTCCGGTAGCATCATGGCGGTGAATTAAATCGCAATAATGCAGCGGCGCATTTGGCAGGAGATAGGCCCAGCACGGTTGAATAAACGGACGTGGTAATGCTTTTGTAATGTGTTTTGTACAAGTTAGCGTATTGCACAGATGCCACGCCGGAATATCAGTATGACGATTCCTTTGAAGTACGCCCACGCCCGCATAACCGTTTTTGGATATTTGTAAATATGTTTCACAGCTGTAGAGTCGGGAAGCAGATCGACAATTCATTAGAATAACTCCCACGCTCACTTTGCAGTTCTTGGACATTAGTAACATGCCAAGACGGACACCTGACACCACGTACATACGTGACTTTGGGAAGCTTTCGGCAACACAGCTGGCAGTGCACTCATACCAAAAGACAACCGCAGCTACCGCTGGCAGCGCATTCACAGTTCAGTTCTGAAGTGTCACCAAACCGGAGAAGTACATTTTATTCAGTGGCGCCCACTGGCAAGGAATCAACTAAGCTTATCAATTCCCCCTAAAGCAAAGACATTACCTGAAAGGACGCAAAAGGATATTAGCCGGAATGACACAAGGAGAACCGCTTTAATAACATACTAATATGCTATACTCTACTACATTACTATTGTAAGTAATTGTCCGACTTTTCGTGCGATCCAGTGAGAAAAAAGGGATACATAATTTTCCTGTTGTGCCAAAGAAGAAATAGTAAAATATAGTAAATAAAATTCGTGATATATTTGTTGGAAGTAAGTAAAATTACAACAGGTTATGGGCCCAGTGCCCAAGTCGGTCTAACAATACAAAGTTCGAGTGATGAGTTCGCTATATCAGATTGAGAAGTTGGACGACGCCAACTACGACACGTGGTGCATCCAGATGCAATGTGATCTGGTGCATTCGGAAGTATTGTCGGTAGTGAGTGGCGAATTCGTAAAACCAGAAGATGCAAAATTATTAGAGAAATGGAAAGCTGAAAATCAAAAGTCTTTAGCCACAATATTGCTATGTATGTGTAAAACCGTCGCAGTTGAGTTATGTGAAAAACTGCACAAGTGCAATTGAAGCTTGAGCCTGTACAAAAAGTTGTTAAATCTCAGTATGTCTGAAGGTTCGACAATGGCCTAATATATCCAAGAATTTGTCACCATTTCTGAGAAATTGGCGGAGTTAGGCATTCAGTTAAACGAAGAGTTATTGGTCATCATCACACATGGGCGTAGTTAACTAATCCGTGTCACCACTACCCCATTAACTACCACTACTGTCGCGATAGTGGAACTTGAAAATTTTCCAAACAACTAACGTGAGTGGAAGTTGAAACTTTTTCCACTACCACTAAAAATATTAGTGGTAGTCCAAAAGACCGATTCATGTATCTGCATCGGTTCGTAGTTAGCCGAACATAACAAAAAACCAAATGTTTATCGCGACGACGACGATATGTGTATACCCAATAAACACAGACGCGAGGATGATATCGCGGCGAATTCGAGGCGAGTTCGCTAAAGCAGATTTTCGCGAATGTAATTTCTCGGACTCGCCTCGAGTTCGCGGCAAGTTCGAGAAAATCAATTTTCGCGATATCATTTCTTTCTATTTTTTTTTAAGTTGTGTTGCACTAAAAAATCATTATAGTTCTGCAATTTTAGATTTATACCTGTAGCTGGATTCAGTAACATTAGACGACAACGCAAATCGAGTTGTTAACTTAACAACAATGACGTTTGCAGTGACAACAGTAGGATTCGCTAACTTATTTTTCACGACATAAAACAGCTGACTTTTAGTGTTTATTCAAAATGACAAAAAGCTGAAACTCTGCTCACATCAGCTGTTTGAAACGTTGATATTTACGAAAAGCACAAAAAGGAATGTGCAAAAGTGCAAAAGTAAATTTTCTTAATAAATATAAATAAATATGTAAGTAAATATAATTAGTATTAATATATATATGTGTTAGTCAAATATTGAGGCATTTATTACGATGTCCCCACGCGTGTGTACCAATGTTAATGCTTGCGAAAACATTTGTACAATAATATATATATAAATTAATTAATTTAAAAAGAGTGGTTTAATTCGAGTAATTTAATATCCATTTTATGTGAATATTGATTCAGAATCAATTCCGGCTATATTTTAATCAAATACTGAGGCATTTATTAAGATGTCCTCACGCTGGTGTACCACTGCAAATGCTTGTGAAAACATTTGTACAATAATACATATGTGAGGTAACTAATTTAAAAAAAGTTGCTTAATTCAAGTAATTTAATGTCTATTTTGTGTGAATATCTATTCAAAACCAATTCCGGATATATTTTAATCAAATAATGAGGTGTATTGTGGAACGATTTTCCGTCATCCCTTGTCAAGTTTGGTTTGGAGACAAACCGGTTTCGGCTAATATGCGCCATCTTCAGTGTCTTCTTTCGTTCTGAGTTATTTTGTGTAAGTTCGATAGTATTTATAGTAACTAACTTCCGTCGTTTTGTTCAGGTAGTTCGTGTTCATGTGATGTGTTCGTGCATTCGTGCGTTCGGGTGACGTGTGTGTGTGTGAGAGTCTGTGTTGTGTGTTTAGGTATGCAAATCTATTTTAACACGCTTTTATTAGTTTCACCTGTATGTATGTGGGTATGTAACTTCTAGCTGCTGCCTAAATATATGCAACATATTTACTAATGAGATTAGGTTACAACCACCGCTATTTTCCAACAGATGGCGCGCGTGTATTTATATTTTTAAAATATTCACTTATTTTGTCATATTTTCATTATTGTACCCTCATTAACCAAGTAGGTAAAAGTCCGTTATTGTCCGTTTGCGTGTTGTTTTGTTTATGTCGATTTTAGGTCTTTTGTCCTCTTTCGGGTATAGTAGCTTAAGCGGTTCAAATAATGTATCCGATGCGGTGTTTATTTGTTCATTTATTATTTCACCTACGAATGTTTTTTGTTTGTATATCTCCATATTTTCTAATATGTTAAGTCGTCTTCCTTTATGCTGTATGTGGAGAATTTTAGCTGTTTTTCCTATTTTCATGGGTGTACACTTGTTTTCTGCCATGTGGTTGGCGAAATTTGATTCCACTGTCGTTGATGATTTTCTTATTTTCTTATTGTAATCCCTTATGTGTTCTCGATATCTCGTCTTGATTTGGCGTCCTGTTTGTCCTATATAACTGTTTTGGCATTCGCAAGTCAATTTGTATACGCCTTGTTTGTCAAAGAGGTCTTCCTTGTTCATGTTGTTTCGTAGAAGTTTTCCCATATTGTTCCTCGTTTTAAATGCTGCATTAATGTTATATTTTTGGAAAACTTTAGCCAACTTGTAAGATGTTGCTCCGGTATATGATAGGACTGCCCATTTCTTCTCTTCTTTTTCTTTGGTTTCTGACTTTCTTGAATTTATGTTTTTTTGTATTTTCTTCACTAAACTTTTTTGTTGTTCTCTGCGATTGTGTATATTGTGCTCAGTTCCTTGTTGTAAGCTTCTTTTTCTAACGGGGTTCGTTCAAGTCGTGTTAATAAATGTCTGAAAGCGGCGTTCTTGTGCTGTTGAGGATGGTTAGATTTATTGTGTATTATTGTATCTGTTGCTGTGGGTTTTCTGTATATTTCGTAAGTAAATTTGTTAGTCTCTTTGTTTATTTTAATTGTTAGGTCCAGGTAGTTGATTTTTCCATTTTTCTCTGTATCCATAGTGAATTTTATATTTTTGTGTTGGCTGTTGAGGTGCTCCAAAATTTGTTCTTCTTTATTTCCCGATATTAGGCAGATGATGTCATCTACATACATAAGAAATTTATATGGAAGAACTGACGGCAAATTTGGGAGTAAATTTTTAAGCCAGGTATGTAGATGACATCATCTGCCTAATAACGGGAAATAAAGAACAAATTTTGGAGCACCTCAACAGCCAACACAAAAATATAAAATTCACTATGGATACAGAGAAAAATGGAAAAATCAACTACCTGGACCTAACAATTAAAATAAACAAAGAGACTAACAAATTTACTTACGAAATATACAGAAAACCCACAGCAACAGATACAATAATACACAATAAATCTAACCATCCTCAACAGCACAAGAACGCCGCTTTCAGACATTTATTAACACGACTTGAACGAACCCCGTTAGAAAAAGAAGCTTACAACAAGGAACTGAGCACAATATACACAATCGCAGAGAACAACGGATATCAAAAAAGTTTAGTGAAGAAAATACAAAAAAACATAAATTCAAGAAAGTCAGAAACCAAAGAAAAAGAAGAGAAGAAATGGGCAGTCCTATCATATACCGGAGCAACATCTTACAAGTTGGCTAAAGTTTTCCAAAAGTATAACATTAATGCAGCATTTAAAACGAGGAACAATATGGGAAAACTTCTACGAAACAACATGAACAAGGAAGACCTCTTTGACAAACAAGGCGTATACAAATTGACTTGCGAATGCCAAAACAGTTATATAGGACAAACAGGCCGCCAAATCAAGACGAGATATCGAGAACACATAAGGGATTACAATAAGAAAATAAGAAAATCATCAACGACAGTGGAATCAAATTTCGCCAACCACATGGCAGAAAACAAGTGTACACCCATGAAAATAGGAAAAACAGCTAAAATTCTCCACATACAGCATAAAGGAAGACGACTTAACATATTAGAAAATATGGAGATATACAAACAAAAAACATTCGTAGGTGAAATAATAAATGAACAAATAAACACCGCATCGGATACATTATTTGAACCGCTTAAGCTACTATACCCGAAAGAGGACAAAAGACCTAAAATCGACATAAACAAAACAACACGCAAACGGACAATAACGGACTTTTACCTACTTGGTTAATGAGGGTACAATAATGAAAATATGACAAAAAATAGATTTGCATACCTAAACACACAACACAGACTCACACACACACGTCACCCGAACGCACGAATGCACGAACACATCACATGAACACGAAGTACCTGAACAAAACGACGGAAGTTAGTTACTATAAATACTATCGAACTTACACAAAATAACTCAGAACGAAAGAAGACACTGAAGGTGGCGCATATTAGCCGAAACCGGTTTGTCTCCAAACCAAACTTGACAAGGGATGACGGAAAATCGTTCCACAATACATCATATTCCTACCCTGTCGGAAAAACAAGCAACCAAAAAGTTATAAATAATGAGGCATTTATTAAGATGTCCTCACGCTGGTGTACCACTGCAAATGCTTGTGAGAACATTTGTACAATAATACATATGTGAGGTAATTAATTTACAAAAAGTTGCTTAATTCAAGTAATTTATTGTCTATTTTATTTGAATATCTATTCAAAATCAACTCCGGATATCTATTTATCAAATATAAGAAAAATATTTGGCTTTAAACCTTTCTCACAAGTTTTCTCACAAATAAACAACACAAAACTACAAGTCGTCAAATCACTGACGTTGACGGCAACAGCTGTTTGTTCGATCGCGAATGTTGTTAAGGAAATAGCTGACGAATATTAAAGGTGACAAAAATATCGTTTACTTCGCTAAACGATAACTCATGTTGTTAAAATTGGGTAGTGAATTCCGCTACTGAACACGAATATCAAAATTCCGCAGATCTTATCGTGGCGAATTCTAGGCGAGTTCGCGAAAGTAGATCAAATCGGTTTATAATCAAATAGATACGAGTATGTAGAAAAACCAATTCAAAATTGTTTAATAGCAGGACTTTATTTACTGCTTAAATTTTTTTTTTAAAGCTTTTATTTCATGAAAGTTAAACTTTCCTTATAAAAATATCTTAAGTGCTTTGTATTATTTTATACGGAGTTAACCCATTGCCAGTAAACCAAACTCTGAACTTCTAATTTTTCGAAACGCCATTTATAAAAATCTCGAATCGCTAATGAACAAATTTTCGAATCGCCAACGATCCGAGAATGAATAAATTTTCGAATCGCTAATGATAAAAAATTCGAATCGCCAGCGATCCGAGAAATTCTCGAATCGCTAGTGATAGGTGACATGCCTACGAATTCGGATTCGCCGATCTATCGCCGCGATAATATAATCAGAGAAAGCGAATCCGACGCGAATTCGAGGCGAATCCGTTGTGTTTATTGGGTACATACATAACTGCATACATACATATGTTTAAATGTATACACGTCATTCGTCGTCGTCGCGATAAACGTTTGGTTTTTGTTGTTATGTTTGGCTAACTGTTAGGTATTCCATCAATTAATCCAATCCACTTCGATTCTAACGGCTCTTTTCAACGGACGACTTTTCTTAACTGATTTACTGAAAAACTGAGAGAAACTGATTTAAAAAAAAAACAGAAATCATAAAAAAGCATTCAAACGTGTATCCATATATTATTTTTTCTTCCCAATTAGATTTTTAATAGGCAGTGATTTAAAACTAAAAAAAGTTCAAATTCACATAACCTATAACGTATGACCACATGGAGTGGTCACCGGGAAATCATAAATTAGCAAAAAAACGAGAAAAAAAAATTAAAGTGACCAAGACTGGTGTCAAAAATAATAAAACCAAAGAGGTGTTGGGTGCAGCTAGGGCTTTGATGGAGTTGAAGGAGGGCTTAGACCGCTCCCGTCAGGAGCAGTCAAGCCACGTGTCCACAACTTCTGAGAAGCAAAATAACTCAATCAGCATGGAAGTACATAGTTGGTCCACAGATTTCTCCCAGGAGAACAACCAGACTGCCCAATTTCCAAATGCGCATATAAGACCGGCCCTGTCTCGTCCTTCGGACAAACCACACATTTTATACGATAAAGATGACCAGGTAAAGTTCAATGTACTATTAGAAACCATCCCGGACCAAAACGGAATAAGAAAAAGGATCTACTCAAACTTATTTTTTATAGAGCTTATTGATGACTTCAATTTAACTGGTTTGCAAGACTTGAAGGCCCTTGGCAATGGGCGTGCCAGATTAAATTTTGACACTGCGATAAATGCAAATAACTTTGTTAAGGATAATGACTTCAAGGCCAGGTGCCTTCAAGCTTACATACCCAAATCGTTTATAGAAAAAACTGGCATCATAAGAAGAATACCCATCAAGTATTCAGAAGATGTTATTCTAAAAAACATAGAGACAACAGTTGATATTGCATCAATTAAACGAATTAACAGGAAAGAAAACGGTGAAATAAAACCAACCACAGCCATTAAAATAAATTTCAAAGGAAATAGTATTCCTCGTCAAATAAGAGTTTTCAAATGCATCACTGATGTGGACTTCTTTGTACCGACAGTAAAACAACGCACCAAGTGCGGCAGACTTGGACACACCGAATCGTTCTGCAAAGCCAAATTGCCGAGATGCCTACAATGTGGGACTACCCCCCGCTGTGACCCGATATGCGATGTAGCTAAATGTATACTTTGTGACAACTCAGACCACATTTTAAATGACAAAAATTGCCCTGTCAAAAAAGAAGACAAGATGTCCAACAAATTATGACAATTGAAAATATCTCTTAGTATGACTTCAAACAAAAATATGGATCTGAAAACAGATTTTCAATCCTAGAAACATATGACTCAGACTTTCCGGACACAGAGTAGCGTATAATAAAATTGCCAAAGAAGCAAATAAGGAAAATAAAAATGTTCTTAGAAAGGAAAGCTCCGATCATCACACTATCGCAGAAATTAACGAAATTATTAAAAATTCAACGATAGAAAAATGCACTTTTGTTTGGGTGCTGGTCATTCGGGTTTCTCTTTGAACGAAAAGGCAGACAGGGCTGCCAAAATAGCACTAACTAGTGGTATTACCATTGATTTTAAATACAGCAGAAGTGATGCCATACGTAAAATTCACAATTGTCTGAAATCCGTTTGGGATCAAGAATACAAAAACATCTCGCAAGCTAAGGGCACCTTTTTCGCTGAGATTTTTCCCCAGATTCCATCAAGGTCATGGTTTATAAAATCAACCCTTTCTGTCGCAAGAATCAAAATCATAAACCAACTCCTTTCGGGACACCGTTATGATTCAAAATACCTACATCAAATAGGTGTGCTATCTTCGAACTTATGTGCAACATGTAATGTCGACGATAGTCTTGACCATTCCGTTTTTCACTGCACTAAATTTGATAATATTAGATCAACATTTCATTTTTTAAATAACTTAAATTCAATTAAGGATATTTTGAAAACTAAAAATGTCTCAATCATTAATAAGCTCGTATCATTTTTTATTGAAGCTGAAATCAAAATTTAAGTATCATATTAACAGTTAAAAACATATAATACGCTAGCTTAGAGTGCAAATTGTGTAAGTCCTTTTTTCAAACTTTGTAGGAGAGAAAAAAAACAAAAAATTAAAAAATTTCAAAATGAAAAAAAATTTCTGTTCATATAAAATTTTTAGACTTACACAATTTTCTTCGCTTTTTGGACTTACACAATTTGCGTATCACTGAATAACAACGAGTGGAAATATGACAAGTATCACAGACTTGTTTAGCGTGGTGCGTATTTGATTTTTCTAGCTTTCTACACTTAAAAACACTTTTTCATAAAAATGGACTTACACAGTTTGCACTCTAAGCTAGCGAATAGTATTTTTCTTTGAAGCTGAAATCAAAATCTTAAAAATTATGTTATCATTCATAAATACATATATGGATCTCGTTTTGTCGGACTCATACTTATGGCGTAGGAGTAGATAAAATGACTTTCGACAAATCAATCGACAATAACTTTTGACATCTACTTTTCCAACAATCGGCTATATGGTCAGCGACCACTGCCATTACATCAAAGAAAAAAAAATTAATCCAATGTAGGTAATCCATGGATGAAAAAAAAGATAGCCCAACAAGCATTAAGGTTGAATAATCATTTTATATAAGATACAGCGAAAATGCATGAATCTAATTACGTTAATATAGGGTTATATACTTATGTATATAACACTTTGAAATCAAGATATTTCATTTAAAGAAAACGTATTTTGTTTTTAATGTTTGTCATATTTCAAAAATTATTATTACATTTTGAACATTTTAATTATTAACAAGATTTTTATAATTTTTGTATTAAATATACATATTTTAAAAATATATATAAAATAGTGTAATTATCCTCCAAAGTTAATAATTATTTTATATATCATTGGTAAAGTGGAAGATTTCCGGAATGTACTGGCATGACTTCGGAATACAGTACGAAGACGTTGTAGTAAATGTACGTAATACATTTCAACATACATAATTACCTTCATAGTAAATATGTATACCTAATGCATTTCAACATTCAGACAGCTCTTTAAAGCTCACATTTAACTCCACGTTATGCAGCGCTTGCAGAACGTGAATTTCGCATTTTCTTCTAACTCAATTCGGTTCCCACCGAATTGCAGGCATCAAGTTTCTCACTTTGTTCAGCTGTAACTCAATTCGGTTCCCACCGAATTGCAGATACATATATTTCTACACCACCTCTTCTATGCTTCTTTTTTAGACATTAAGAAAATATTATTCATTAATAAAACGTTAATCATCGAGGTTGGTTGTGACCGCCTCAGCTTTTAAATTCATACATTTTTACCTATAATATGGCGACCGTGCCGATCGTGTTTTAAGCTCTACGCAAGCTCTACCGCGCATAAAAGCCGCTTGGAGTGAAAAAAAACATAATATTTAAATTAAAGCAAAATAAAAAAAAGAACAAATAAATTGTGCAATTTTCATTTAAAACATTTACACAAAAAAAAAAAAACGCAAACTATGGAGCGAGCAACAAATACAACCAACACCAGCCAGTGAAGTGCAGCATTCTACCAAAATAAGGCAAATTAATTTCGATTTGTCAACAATTTACTGCGACAATAAAACAAAAAAACAAAAAAAAAAACAAAAAAATAAGCACAAAACACAAAAGTAAAAGACGTTATACAAAAGTCATCATGACTGGAAAACAACAACTTATGTCAATAAAAGCGGAAAAATAGTAAACAAGCATCAGAATACAAACTACCACCTTACCTTAACCCGCCTATAAGAAACAAAAGCAAAAAATTATGGGAGAACCTAGCCATGGAGGTTGGGCTGAGTTGAACAAGAGAAAATAAACGTGCAACACTAAGCATTATACAACGGAATAGAAATAACAAAAGGAAGAAAGTGAAAAAATCAAAGTTTTTATTCTTTCTCTTTATAATTATGTATATTATATATCCATCAACAATATAAGTAGCATTAATGTAATTTGAAATTGCATTAGGCAAAATAAAGCTGGGAAAATTGAAACTGCAGAGTAACAAAAAAAAAACAACAAAAAAAAACACAAATAAAAAAAAAAAACAATTCAAATCTTACAGTAAAAATATTGTTTATTAGTGAATTTTGCGAAAATAAAATTGGTAGCAAACAAACAAAAGAAGTGGACTCTACAGGAGTGATAGTAAACGAGATTGAAATAATAGTCCCCGAAAATAACAAACATGCTTCTTATAATTTTGGTTATAATCGCGATAGGAAAAGTAGTTCATAAAACTTTATCATGGCATCGGAGCTCGTTAAAGAGAAAATATCTTAGAAGATCTTTATCTCAGGATCAAGTTTAAAAAAAAAAAATGAAATGGGAAGAAATTTTAGAAAACCTTTCAATATATAAAACAGAATTCGCCAAATCTTATAAGTGCCTAAACCAAAATCGCACTACTAAATATGAAACAGTTATTAAGCATTTATCAATATTGAAGCTACAACTAGAAAATATACGAATTTTAGCAAATACCCTAGATAAGCGATTATCAAAAGAAAAGTTCAATATCATATCCGAGTGCTTCTTTTCATGTAGGGAAAAACTTATTAAAATATTGAGTAAATTTCAAATAGATGTCGAAGTGCCTAATAATTTTAAAGAAACATTCGCAATCGATTATAAAAAAGTGAAACCTCCCGTCACAAACACAGATAATAGCTCCAGTGGAGATGAAATATACGACGCAGGTAACCTTCCAAACGAAATGGCGCAAACAGTTGAACAATTTCTTAGCAGCGCGGCAAGGCTGTTGCCAGAATTCGATGGAAAGCCTGAGAATTTGCAAAGCTTTGTTGAAGGCATAGAACTTGTTCAACTTATAAAAGGGTCACACGAAGCGGTTTCTGTAAATTTAGTTAAAACTAAATTAAAAGGCACCGTTAGAAATCAAATAACAACTGAATCGACATTAACAGAAATAGTAAATAAGCTAAAGGCAAGCGTTAAGGGCGAATCAGTTAATGTGCTGACCGCCAAAATTCTAAATACTAAACAAAATCTAAAATCTGCTACTATCTTTTCCAATGAAATAGAGGCACTAACTAAATCATTAGAGGCCGCGTATATTTCAGATGGGCTTACGCCAGAAATGTCCTCAAAATATGCGGTCCAAACGGCTGTAAAAGCTTTTTCGAAAAATTGTAACAATGAACGTGTCAAACTTGTGATGGAATCCGGTACTTTTAACACAATGAATGATGTTGTTGCAAAATTTGTGAGTTGTTGCACTGAAGCTACTAGCAACCAAAATTCGGTTCTTTTCTTTCAAAAAAGGAACAATAGAAATTACGGTCGTGGATCATACAATAGTCAAAATCGCGGTCAATATTTTGGTCAAAATCGCGGTCAATATTATAATCAAAATCGTGGTCACCGACGTTATAATAACAGTAATAATGGACGTTCCGGAAACAGTAGTAACAACAATAACAGATATCAGGGTCGCAGCAACCCTCAAAATAACCAACGAAATAACGTCAGGTTAATGGCTAATGAACCACAGGAGTCGGAAAACGACTCAGCCCCGGGAAACTGACTCAAAAAATTTGTATTCTTAATCTGAACCATTCTATATTCATAAAAATAACAGTTCCCCATACGAAGCAAATCTTAACAATTTTGGTAGACACAGGTGCGGAGGTCTCAATTTTAAAATATAATGAATCCTTGCATAACATCCCAATAAATAGAAATGACTTTTCTGACATTGGTGGTATTGGCCAGGGTACCATTAGGTCTCATGGATCAGCTCATGTTGACCTTCAAATAGAAGATATTACAATCCCATATAAATATCAAATTGTAGCTGAAGATTTTCCTATACCCTATAATGGCATATGGGGTATTGATTTTATAAAATCCTTTAACTGCTTGTTGGACTTTTGGAAAAATCAAGATTGGTTAATTCTGAGGCCAATTAATTACAAAAATGTCGGAATACCTATTCATAGTGGGCATATTAAAAACACCATAGTCCTACCAGCCAGGTCCGAAGTCATAAGAAAGGTTGAAATCAATACTAAAGAAAGTGAAGTGTTTATACCAAATCAAGAGCTACAAGCCGGCGTCTTTGTCGCCAATACAATCGTAAGCTCAATACGCCCATTTGTACGAATTGTAAACACAAATTCTAGTATTGTTTTGGTTAGCAATTCACAACTTGTCTACGAAAATCTTAGCGACTACAACATAGTTGACTCATCAAAATTACATTCACGAAAATCAGAAGTTTTAAAACGACTCTCGAAAAATTTTCCAGACACTCATAAGGAAAAATTAACTGACCTTTGCACCGAGTTCAGTGATATTTTCGGTCTAGAGTGTGAAACAATAACCACTAATAATTTCTACAAACAGAAACTCCAACTATCTGACCCAACACCTGTGTATATAAAGAATTATAAAATCCCGCACTCCCAAAAAGATGAGATAGAAAATCAAGTCAAAAAATTAGTAAAAGATAAGATAGTTGAACCCTCAATTTCACCTTATAACAGCCCTTTGCTTCTCGTACCGAAGAAATCATTACCCAACTCTAAAAATAAAAGATGGCGTCTTGTAATAGACTATCGACAAATTAACAAAAAATTGATTGCGGATAAATTTCCCTTACCGAGAATCGATGACATTCTCGACCAACTCGGGAGGGCTAAATATTTCTCATGCCTTGACTTAATGTCAGGTTTTCACCAAATTGAACTCGAAGAAAGTTCAAGAGATATAACTTCTTTCTCCATTGGCAGTGGATCATACCGCTTTACACGTCTCCCCTATGGCTTGAAAGTTGCGCCAAAGTCCTTTCAACGCATGATGACGTTTGCATTTGCTGGTTTGGCGCCAGCTCAAGCTTTCCTTTATATGGACGATCTTATCGTTCTTGGTTGTTCAGAAAAGCATATGCTTAAAAATCTAAAAGATGTTTTCTCTTTGTGCAGAAAGCACAACCTTAAATTACATCCAGATAAATGTACATTCTTTATGCGCGAAGTAACCTTTCTAGGTCACAGATGTACAGATAACGGCATACTTCCTGATGATAGTAAATTTCAAGCGATTTTAAACTATCCAAAACCCATCAATGCCGACCAGGCAAAAAGATTCGTAACTTTTGTAACTATTACCGTAAATTTATTAAAAACTTTGCCGAATATTCAAGGCACATTACGAGACTTTGTAAGAAAAATGTTCCTTTCGAATGGAACGATCAATGTGACAAAGCCTTTGAATATCTAAAATATTCACTCATACACCCTCAAATTCTGCAATACCCGGACTTCTCGAAACCTTTCTGTGTAACAACTGATGCCAGCAAACATGCATGTGGTGCCATGTTGAGTCAAGACCACAATGGCAAACAACTTCCTATTGCTTATGCTTCAAAATCTTTTACTAAAGGTGAAAGCAATAAATCAACTATCGAGCAAGAATTAACTGCCATCCATTGGGCAATTGTCCACTTCAGACCCTACCTATACGGTACTAAATTTCTTGTTAGAACTGACCATAGACCCCTTACGTATTTATTTTCGATGAAAAATCCTTCATCGAAACTCACAAGAATCCGACTTGATTTAGAAGAATATAATTTTGAGGTACAGTATCTTAGGGGCAAAGAAAACTTTGTTGCAGACGCGCTGTCCCGCATAAACATACAGGATCTTAAAAACCTTAATATCGAAAATAGTAAAATCCTACAAATGGTAACAAGATCCAAGTCTAAACAAATCATAGACACTGATAAACAAAAATCCAAATTCCTTGCAAATACAGAAGAGCCCAAAATATTTGATGTCTTGAACTTCCAAGATGTTAAGAAGTGTGTTAAGCTAAAGTTGTCCTCGGACAATTGTTTTTTAAAACATGGCAAGAAAATTCTCACACACTTAAAAATTGATGATTTGATTACTAATGGAAAAATTGACTTCGGAAAATATTTTCCAAGGCTTGAAAAAGAAGCCAGTAAACTCAACATCAAATTATTGCAAATGTCACCAAACGAAAATATATTTAATACACTATGCATAGAAGATTTTAAAAATTTGGGCAATAAGTACTTGAATAAATTAAAAGTAGCGCTACTTCCAAGGGTGACATTGATTAAAAGCAAGGATAAACGCAAAATCACGGAAATACTAGAAAAATACCATGATGATCCATGAGGCCACAGTGGGATCACAAGGACAATTTCAAAAATAAAAAGATATTTTTATTGGCAAGGCATGACCAAATCCATTTCAAAATATATAAAATCATGCGAAAATTGTAAAAAAGCCAAGATTATTAAACATGTCAAACCACCAACAATAATAACACCAACCCCAGCGAAAGCATTTGATAGGGTTATTGTTGATACAATTGGTCCGCTACCAAAAACTGAAAATCAAAATGAATATGCAGTAACAATTATTTGCGATCTTACTAAATATCTAGTTACTATACCAGTGCCAAACAAAAAAGCAAATACTATAGCAAAAGCTATAGTCGACTCTTTCATTCTGATCTTTGGTCCGATGAAAACTTTTATATCGGACATGGGAACAGAGTATAAGAATCAAGTTCTAAACGAAGTTTGCAATATATTAAAAATTGAAAAGCTAACATCAACAGCTTATCACCACGAAACTCTAGGAACAGTGGAAAGAAGCCATAGGACATTAAATGAATATCTTAGATCCTATATTTCAATCACCAGGGACGATTGGGATGAATGGCTTAAGTATTTCACATACTGCTTTAACACCACTCCATCAACAGTACACCATTACTGCCCATTTGAGTTAGTTTTTGGTAAAAGCCCCATTTCTTTCGACGACACTGGTACGGTTGAACCGCTATACAATGTCGACAACTATGCCAAGGAAATGCAGTTTAGACTAAAAACGGCACAAAAAAGAGCTAAACAGATCATAGAAGAAAAGAAACTACTTTCTAAAGTGTATTCCGACAAAAGTCAAGCGGACGTAGATATAAAAATAGGAGATAGGGTATTAGTTAAAAACGAGATAGGTCACAAATTAGACAATAGGTATTTGGGTCCATACTTGGTGGTCGATATGGATGATAAAAACAATTTTAGTGTTAAAGATTCGGAAAACAAAACTCTTAGGTTTCATAAAAATAGGCTAAAAATGATTAATTAACGTTTGTTTGCAACCCATCTTAAAGTAAACTTACAAAATAAATTATATGTCTACGTAGACTTAAGATATTTCCTAATTTCTAAGGGCGCCCTAAAATAAGAAAACAATAATTTTATATAAGAAAACAATAACCAAATAACTAAAATTATGTAACACAAAAAAAAAATAAATATTTAATAAAATATATAAGTAATGTAAAAACTAAACAAAAAGAAAATTTTATGAAATCAGCTAGCGAGTAAGAAAATAATACGTTTATTATCTTGTCATATAAGCATGATTATATAATCAAAAGGATTATATAATCACGCTTGCAAAGGGTGGAGGTGTAGTAAATGTACGTAATACATTTCAACATACATAATTACCTTCATAGTAAATATGTATACCTAATGCATTTCAACATTCAGACAGCTCTTTAAAGCTCACATTTAACTCCACGTTATGCAGCGCTTGCAGAACGTGAATTTCGCATTTACTTCTAACTCAATTCGGTTCCCACCGAATTGCAGGCATCAAGTTTCTCACTTTGTTCAGCTGTAACTCAATTCGGTTCCCACCGAATTGCAGATACATATATTTCTACACCACCTCTTCTATGCTTCTTTTTTAGACATTAAGAAAATATTATTCATTAATAAAACGTTAATCATCGAGGTTGGTTGTGACCGCCTCAGCTTTTAAATTCATACATTTTTACCTATAATAACGTAAATGTGCTACAAATAATGCAATCTGTGCAGCATGCTTATTTCGAAATTGGCCCATTGTGTTTACTGGAATGTTTCACAAATTTTTGAATGGCATTGATTTATTATTATTATAACCACGTGTAATTAAGTTGTTATATAGTTGCAATTGCGTGTTTTTTCTTTGTTATTATTTAATAAATATGGAATCCATTTTCGATAGTGACGATAGTGTTGCTGATGCTTTCACCCCAAGTTGTTCAAAATCAGGCCGATATTTAAAAAGAAAATCAATATTAACAGAAACAGCACCTTCAAAGCCACTAAAGTAAAAGAATCTAGGTAAATAGAACATTACAAATATCTGTGGTCTTGAGCAATAATTGCCTCAGTCAATTTAAGAATTTGCTTGATCCAAATAAGTCACTCAATAGTCTAGAGAGCTATAGTGTTGTGCATAATATGTTCCTTAAATTTAACACCCCGATTTCATCCTCTGCTCCTGTAGAACGACTTTTTTCTTTTGCAGGGATTGTAAATGCTCCACGCAGAAAAAATTTGCTTGGATCTCATTTCGAAAAGCTTGTATTAATGAAAGCGAACAACATATAAAAGCTTTATACTATATATGTATATGTTTATGTATTTCCCTGCAAAAATCATTGGATTATATGCTCCATTTGTGGTAGGTTGGAGTACTTCCAAATTGACCACTAAGATAGCCCAACCAACCGATTCGTGTATCTGCATCGGTTCGTAGTTAGCCGAACATAACAAAAACCAAATGTTTATGGCGACGACGACGATATGTGTATACCCTGCAAAAATCATTGGATTATATGCTCCATTTGTGGTAGGTTGGAGTACTTTCAAAGTGACCACTAACATAGCCCAAACGACCGATTCATGTATCTGTTCGTAGTTAGCTGAACATACCAAAAACCAAATGTTTATCGCGACGACGACGATATGTGTATACATACATAACTACATACATACATATGTTTGTATGTATACACGTCATTCGTCGTCGTCGCGATAAACATTCGTTTTTGTTGTTATGTTCGGCTAACTGTTAGGTACTCCATCAATTAATCCAATGTAGGTACTCCATGGATTAATTTGTTTGTTATGCGGGACTGGAGTATATACTCCATTGCAATGACATGCAATGTTAAATGGACCATATTTTTTGTATGAAATGTAGCAAGTTATGGAGTAATCGGTTGGTCCATAGCGAGCACTCCATGGATTAGCGAATGGAGTACTCGGAATTTTTGCAGGGTACATACATAACTACATACATACATATGTTTGTATGTATACACGTCATTCGTCGTCGTCGCGATAAATATTTGTTTTTGTTGTTATGTTCGGCTAACTGTTAGGTACTCCATCAATTAATCCAATGTAGCTACTCCATGGATTAATTTGTTTGTTATGCGGGGATGGAGTATATACTCCATTGCAATGACATGCAATGTTAAATGGACCATATTTTTTGTATGAAATGTGGCAAGTTATGGAGTAATCGGTTGGTCCATAGCGAGCACTCCATGGATTAGCGATTGGAGTACTCGGAATTTTTGCAGGGTTGGTGCACGATAAACACACATACATATGCACGTATATTTGAGATAACAGTTTTATTAGTTACTAGCAGACATGCATATGTTAGTTTGGTTTAGTGGAAATAATTTACTCCCACTCAATTTGATTTCAACTACCACTCATTTCCAGAAGATTGAGTTAAAAAAATTTCCACTACCACAAAATGGCTGTCTTTTCAGTTGAAAAATTTTCCATTACCACTAAACGCTGTTAGTGTAGTGGAAAAAAAATTAATCCCCCTACACGTAGTGGTAGTTGAAAAATTTAAAAATCCACTAATGCCATATTAGTAGTACTTGACAGTTAGTTAACTACGCCCATGTATGGTCATCATATTGCTGTCCAGCTTACCGAAAAGTTTCGATAACTTCGTAATAGCAATAGAGACGCGCGATTCTTTCCCCTCATTCGAAATATTAAAGATAAAGTTACTTGAGGAGTATGATCGTCAAAATCAAAAAGAGAAAGAGAGTGATGCTTCTGTTAGTCAACAGGCATTTCTAGCAAATTCCAAAAGTGCAGCAAAGGGGGAAAGAAAAGAATTCAACGGCAAGTGTTATAACTGCGGTAGCGTTTTCACATGGCATCGAAATCCTCATTTTCAGACATATGTATTTATCGCGTACAAACTGACAGAAGAGCACTTAACTGTAGAACGTGCAAGCCGCCAGAAAGTGAAATTAGCTGCACAGCTATTTTCGCACACAACGGCAAGTGCAATAATATCATGTTCAGACATAAAAATTAATTAAGTCAATTGGGGTTGATTGAACATCTTTAGATTTGGTGTTCAGACATATTTAATTTACTTGGCCCATTTAACAGGTCGGCTCAAGATACATACACACATACACGCCGTGAGCTGAATATCAAACTCTCGTGACCTAAATGTCAAAATTGCAAGGAGGACGAAATAATTTGACATTCATCTCACAATTTTTACCAATCGTAAACACGAATGCATGTATAAAATAAGCACAAATAAAAACAAATTTGATAGGTGATGAAGAAGAACAAGAATGCAGCTGATCTGACGAACCAACCTGTTTAGTGGACACTGACGCTAATCACATTTCTCTTTTCATGACATTTCATTTTACTTATGAAACAAGCCTTTTAACAGGGTTGCATGCAGAATTGTTCTTCATTAACAACTCATTAATTTCTAATGAAGCATTAACTTGGTCAATTTTTGTATGGTAAATTGAGAATCATTGGGCTTGAAAATTGAATGAAGGCTCTTAATGTTCAATTAAGGTTGTGTCTGAACATAACATAAGACGTTGCTATGTCCAGGGCAAAGAAATGATCAATGCATGCGAAACGGCGTCATTTTTCGACCTTGCCAACGACTGGTTCGGAAAAACGAAAGCTGATACTAACGATTATAACTTTTACCAGATATTGAACTCAATATACCAGTTTCTCTGGTATCGCTTGAAAAACAAAAATGGAAAAATTTACATTACGAAATGAAAAAGTAAGTTGCATCTAAGGAATATTATTTTTAATGTTATATTTGCTTTTCCCAGATAGATTTAAGTTGGTTGAAGGTAAATCAATTAAATATTTAGGGGTGAAAAATGTTATGAGAGTGTTGGATAATGGATAATATCCAAAACCAATAATATGGCAACACTCATATTTATCGATTAGCATTTTGACAAAAGACTTGACAGATGTTCGAACAAACATCGAGTAGAATGATTGAGCGAGCAACGAACAGACATGTGGCTGGAAATAATACATTTTTCATTTTATTTATTTGTTTAATTAAATATTCGCTATTATAAGTATCTATATTATTTGAAATAAAGTAATAAACGCGTACACAATCACAACAGAGAGTTTTGGATTACAACGAATACGACCGCATTTTTTAATGTAACGTAACAGAGCTAAACTCAAAATAGTTTTTTGTGCAAAATCTGGCCCGTTAACATACCGAAAAAAAAAACATTTTTCTTCGAGCATTTCCAGTCTATTTTTCGTATAAACCATTACATTAGTAGAGTTTGTAGTTATCTCTTTGTTCAGAGCCAAAAGTTGTTTGTAACGTGAAAGCGTATTAAATAAAAAAAATAAACACATCAAACAAGTATTGCCTGAATGATATAAAGATTTGTCAACATCATTACGCCATAATAGAAGATGGCAACCCTAACGAGACGAAGGAGAGAAAACCAGCTGAAGAAGAGTCAGTTAGTCAGTGGAGAAACAGCGATAAACATCGAACATTGAATTAAATAATGCAATTTCTTTGAAGTTATATATATATTTTATTAAACAATGAAACTTTAAAATAAACTTCGAAAATATTACCCTTATAAACGTAACAGTCTTTTTACTTCAACTTACCCAAAAATTTGTTTGTTGTTTAGCAAGAGCTGAACAGGGCTCAAATAAACCAGAATTTCATCGAAAAACGTAAAAGATCACACAAATTTGATGATTTTAAAAAGAAACGTGCAGCTGTCCAGAAGGAACGGCGAAAGAAGATGAAAGAAGCCGATGACGAAATGCCGATTGCAAAACTGAAAAATCTCGTTGAAAGACGGCGTGGAGCGATTCTTACACGAGTTACATTAGAGGCCATTAAGGCAAATAAAGAAAATAAGGAAAATAAAGAACAGAAAGAAAATAAAGTAAGCATATTTTGAAAATAAAATAATATGCTTGCTGAATTAATATCTTACTCGGCATTCCAGATTTGCTTCAAAATTTTGTAAAAGCTACTTCTTAGCTTTTGTTTTCTTAGGAACGGCGGATCTTATTTCATCCTCCGTACATAGCTGCTTTTATGCTATGCATACATGTAAATATGTATGTTTGTTCTTACATCATAAATTTATGCTGGCACTAATGTGCCTATACTTTGTATGGAGTGCTGAGTCAGATGTTGATTAAAGAGGGAATCAAGTTCCCATATATATATATATATGTGTTTTTCTTGTAAATACCAAATAAATGTATAAGCTGAACCGAGGTGATGTCTTTTGTAAAAAAGCTTCAGGAAGTCAGTGAACAAAAGCCATCGTCACCGTTCAGTCCATAGAGACTTGCAATTCTGAATAAAATAAATTCTTGTGTTATATTTGATTAATTGAGTTTAAGTTGAGAACGTTCGGTAACAAAAACGTAAGTGGCGCAGTCGGTGAAACGGAATTTTACAAAAAAAAAAAACACAAGCTAAATCAAAGTTTATTCAACAAAAATAATCAAAATCACCAAAAGTAATGAAAATTGATTCAATTGGACGAAAATTCAAAATTGAATCATCTCAATGCTGTGTTGGTTTATTCGAAAAGTTTTTAAAGAAATGAAAATACATACCTACTAAAAAGGTGGAAACTGCAGCATCAAATAAAGTACACAAAAGGAGGAAAAACATCATAAAGACATCCAACAGAACTGATACACAAATACAGAAAAGGTGGAAACGGCAGCATCAAATAAAGTACACAAAAGGAGGAAAAACATCATAAAGACATCCAACAGAACTGATACAGAAATACACAAAAGGTGGAAACTGCATCAACGTCAAGAAAACAATACGGAACGGAACTAGTGAGCACAAATATACATTATATACATATAAAACGTAAAAAAAAAAAAAAATGGCTCGAAATATAGAAGAATGTTTGGTGGCAATAACGCAGCTCTTGCAACAAAATGCAGAGCGTAATACGACCAATGGTAGGCAAAGGGTAGAAAAAGACCTAAAATATTTAAAGCCATTTGAAGGCAATGTTACAAACTTACCTTCTTTCTAACTGAGATGACTAACGTACTTTACAATTTTATTGGACTGGATGATGGAAACTTGAATCCAGTGTACTTGACTCGAGGTCAAAATAATTATCGGCAAAGAAATATGAATGTTCCGAATCAAAACAGATCAAATTATTATAATCGTTCAAACCAAAACCACTCGAGTTATTCAAACCAAAATCACTCGAGTTACTCAAATCAGAGCCGTTCGAGTTTTCCAAACCAGAACCGTTCAAACTATTCAAATCAACATCGATACTCGAATGAGTCATTTCAGAATAGGTTTTCGAATAATTCGGGACAAAACCGATACTTAAATCCATCGGCTCGGACAGGTAGTAGACAATTTAATAATAGCTCAGGAATAGCTGGGCAAAACGATCAAAATAGATCACAACAGACAAGAAGGACAAATAGGTCTGAACCTATGGAAGTGGATGCCATAAGCAGGAGTGGTAGAAGCGAGGAAACGAACGATACTAACGAATTTTTTATAAACTAGCCTCGGAAAACTACGACAGAAAAATTATAATAATATTAACACTTTTCGGAAAAAAATGGTGTACTTTGGTAGATCCCGGTTCTACTATAAGTATAATGAAAAAAGAAAGTTTTGAGAGATTTGATTTACCGATTTTGGAGAGTAGAAGTACTATTATCAATACATTAAATGGCAACATTGAAAGGCCAAATTTAAAGTAAAGAGTCCTTGCCCTTCAGAGTTTAACTATCCAGCTAATGCAAAGATGAAGTGGCTTTTAATGGATTTTGATAAGCCATATGACTTGTTATTGGGGAATGATTTTATTTTAAAAAATTTTAAAATTATCGATATTGAAAATATGCAAATAGTATTGAAGAATGGTATAACCCTCCCGTTTTATATGAAAACGGTACAGGAACAAATTTATTCATTGGATGTGTGTGAAGAGAGAAATATCCCATTAGATCATCTAAAATCAGATGAGAACAAGTAAGGAAGCCTAAGTTCGAGTGGAATCGAACATTAGATACTCAGCTGTATGCGTTCATTGTTTGTTTGCGTTTGATGGAAACACGGTGTATTTTATATAAAGCGAGTGCTGCATAAAGTGGGCGTAGCTACGCCCATTTTTAACATTTTTATCAGTCATCCAACTAGGCATATGAATATTATTCTTTGTGCAAAATTTCATTGCTTTATGACTTATGACCAGTTACAAAGGTGTCTTGTTACAAATTCCCAAAGGGTGTTCCAGAAATATCTTTGTTAAAAAGTAGGCGTGGTCATAAACCGATTTCAATAAATTTCTGCGTGTCTATTAACACAAGTTATAGAAGTGTATAAACCAAGTTTCGTTATAATATCTCAATTATTTGTCGAGTTTAGGCTAAGACATCTCGTATATTCCTTTGTCTAAAAAGAGGCGGTGCCACGCCCATCTTCCAAAATTTTTATATTTCTTGTTTACGGTCTATTGTGGAACTCATGCCACAAAATTTCTATGAATTATCTCTATATTTGACAAAGATATCGCTTAAAATGTTTTTATTAGGCCACTTTATAATACACATATATAAAATTGGGCGTGGCCGTCAACCGATTTAGGAAAATTTTCGTCCAAACATTTGCCTAAGTAAGTATATCACGTGTACCAAATTTCATCTATATATCGTCAACAGTTTCTGAGTTATGACTCATAAAGTTTTCAATGTTTGCTCCTTAATAAGTGGGCGTGGCACCGCCCATTTTCTAAAATTTTTGTGGTTTTTGTTTTCTGTCCGTAGTTAGACTCCTACTACAAAATTTCAGAGATATATCTTTATATTTGACAGAGATATGGCTTAAAATGTTTTTATTAGGTCACTTTGTAATATACATATATAAAAGTGGGCGTGGCCGTTAACCGATTTTAACTATTTTCCGTCCAAACGTTTGCCTAGGTAAGTAAATCACGCGTACCAAATTTCATCGATATATCTTCAATGGTTTCTGAGTTATGACATATAAAACTTTCCATGTTTGACCCTTAATAAGTGGGCGTGGCACCGCCCATTTTCCAAAATTTCATCAAATTTCTTCCTAGGAGCCTGAGCTCAACACGTGAGTAAAACTTCATCGCTCCAGCTATATTAGTGACTGAGATACCAAATTTCCGATTTTTTCTATATAGGAAAAGTGGGCGTGGTCATGGTCCGATTTCGCCCATTTTCAATACCAACCGTCCCAGTACCGATACCAACTTGCATTTCAAATTTCACCAAAATATCTCAATTTTTGCGCGAGTTAGAGTGTTTACAGACGGACGGACGGACGGACATGGCTCAATCGATTTCTCTTTTCACCCTGATCATTTTGATATATATGTCTATATCTATCTCGATTATTTCATTCTGTTACAATCCACCGTTATGTGATTAAAACTATAATACTCTGTGTACTAGTACAGCTGAGTATAAAAATAAAATCGAAATGCTATTGCGGAGATTTCACAAATTATTTTACAGGGAGGGAGATATTTTAACAAACACAAGGTCGGTGGTTCTCGAAATAAAAACCACTACAGACCAACAAATTAATTCAAGAATTTATAGGTTACCCCCAAAACATGAGGAAGAAGTGAGAAGACAAATTTGTGAAATGGAAGGACAGGGAATAATAAGAAAAAGTAAAAGTAAATATAGTTCACCGATTTTAATTGTACCGAAGAAGTTGGACGAATCAGGAGTTCAGAAATACAGATTGGTGGTTGATTATAGGAGACTAAATCAATTGACTGTCGATGATAAGTATCCTCTACCAAATATTGACGGAATTCTGGACAAGCTGGGCAAAGCGCAGTACTTTAGCACCATTGACTTGGCCAAAGGATATCATCAAATACTAATGGCAGAAAGGGACATCGAAAAGACAGCATTTGTTACTCCGGCAGGACTATATGAATATGTCCGTATGCCTTTCGGGTTGAAAAATGCCCCAGCCACTTTTCAGAGAATGATGAATGAAATTTTGAGAGAGTATATCAACAAAATTTGTGTTGTGTACCTGGATGATGTTTTAGTTTTCTCAACTTCTTTGGAGGAGCATATGAGGTCATTGGAAACAATTTTTTCTATATTATCAAAACATAATTTAAAGATTCAAGCGGACAAGTGCAGTTTTCTGAGAAAGGAAACTCAGTTTTTAGGGCATATATTAACAAAAGAGGGTATCAAACCAAATCCGGATAAAATTTTATCTATACAAGAATTGAAAATTCCGAAAACAGAAAGACAGCTTAGAGGATTTCTGGGAGCTACAGGTTATTATAGAAAATTTATTAAGGACTACTCTAGAATAGCGTACCCAATGATAAAATATTTAAAGAAAGGTAATAAAGTGAACCCAAGAGATCCACAGTATATAGCTAGCTTCGAAAGTTTGAAGGCATTGATTTCATCTCATCCAATTTTGAAATTTCCCGAATATGATAAGGAATTCACCATTACAACGGATGCAAGTGACTATGCAATAGGAGCTGTACTTTCCCAGCAGGGTCACCCAGTATGTTATATATCAAGAACATTGAACAACCACGAACAAAAATATGCCACAACGGATAAAGAATTTCTGGCAATTATATATTCAGTAACTTATTTCAGACCATACATTTATGGATCAAAATTTAAAATTATAACTGACCATTGCCCAATTAAGTATTTAAATAATAAGTACAAGGGAAAGGAATTTTCCCAACGCAATCAGAGGTGGTTGTTAAAGCTCCAAGAATATAATTATGAAATCGAATACCTAAACGGTAAAGATAACGTGGTAGCAGATTTTTTGAGTAGAATAGAAAGTTCACCAAAAATAAACCCTAACAATGACAATGAGTCAAATCTTGAAATTTCTGATACAATCCATTCTGCAGATGAAGAGTTAGCAGAACATTTTACAATAAAAGAAGATATTGTGAATAAATATAAAACCCAAATAATTTTGACCTACAGTACAGTAGAAGAAATGAGAATAGTTCACAATAGGAAGATTTTGGAAATAAATCCAATGGACGATGAAAATACAATTAAAAACATTTGTAAACGATACATATATAATGGAAAAGTAGGGATTTATTCGAAAGTTTCCGAAGCAGACTACAACAAAATTCAAATAATGCTGATATCATTATTTAATTTCGATAACCAAGTTAAATTTATAAAATGCACGAAAAGGGCATCAGAAATAATAGAAGAAGAACTCCATAAGCAGATTTCGCTTTATCATAATAATGAATCCATGCATAGTGGCATAAACGAAACTTATAATTCCCTGAAAGAAAAAATATATTATCCAAAACTCAGAGAACATATACGCATAATAAAGGCCTTTATAAATAACAAGTAAATAAAAATGGCCGTAGAGGACAGCGAGAATGAATGGACGCAACCAAGACCCTCACTTGTGAAACGATAGCATCACTTCTCACTCTGTTAGCGTTCCTATTTCCATTAATGGGTGCACACCATAATCCAGAATTTTTAAAATCCAGACAAGACAAAATCCAGACAGGGCCATCACTTTGCAGTTATATTTGAAAGCGAAAAGAACAAGAAAAATGAGAAGGGAAAGAAGTTAAGAAGAGGAAATGAAACAACAAGAAGAAGAAAAAGAAATAAAAAAAAAAAAAATATTATTACTAAAATAGATAGTTACATACAATTTACTACATTTCAGATGATATTTTTCGTAATATTGATGGTTATGGTAGGCCGAATGAAGTCGGCTACAGGGCTGGTAAAGGGACACCTGCAAGTGACGCCAATACTGGACGAAGCAGGGTATACCGTTATTCACATGGGGCAGGTAGAAGTGGTGAATGAAACTACAACAATATTGCATATTGTTCAACCAGCAGAAAAATTAGAGATAATAAATCAGTTAAGGGAGGATATAGAGAATAGCACCGTTAAAAGAAGACAATTCCTCTTAAATGAAATAAAAATTTTGGAAGCAAAAATAAAAACAATTCAGCCAGAAAAAGCAAGTAGGTTTAAGAGAGGGTTAATAAATATGGTAGGAACTGCATATAATTGGTTGTTTGGAGTAATGGACGACAACGACAGACAAGAAATTTTAGGTTACCTAGAGGTTCAACAGAAAAACGATCATAACATAATTAAAACTCTGAATCAGCAGATATCGATAAATACACAATTTGAGGATACCATGAATTTGATCAGAAAAACGATAATGGAAGACAGGAAGAAAGTTAATGAACTTTTTATAAAAATGGATGAACAAAATGTGGAAATTTTTAATCAACTATTTTTTAATGACATGATATATAAAATAGGGTATATTAAAGATAAAATTGAGGACATTCAGAATAACATAGCCGCTGCTAAATATAATTTAATTCATCCTGGAATTTTGACAAAGGAAGAAATTGATTATTTCAGAATAGATTTCTATAAATTAAAATTATCAAGAATGGGGATATTGTCATACAAGGATCAGTCTATTGTCATTGCAATTAAAATCCCTAGAAATTATATATTGACGGATTTGAAGCTTATAGCACCATTGCCAAATACCAAAAATTTAGAAATTGAAACAGAAAATGAATTAATAATTACTGTTAATGAAAAAAATTTTCATTATGAAAAAAATACTGTACTAAAAGATTTAAAGTTAAGTCAAAATTTTATATTTAGAAACGATTGTATTTTTAGATTTAATAATAAAACAAAATTAATGATTGTAGAAGATGATACATTGTTAATTACCAATTCATATCAAGATGAGATAATTCAAAACTGTGACAATAGAGAATTGTCAATAAATAAGAATTACTTAATCCATTATACAAACTGTAAAATACAAATATACAATCAAGTTATTGAGAATAAAAAAATTGAATTCACAGAAAAATTTAACTACCCAGCTAAAATGCTGAATCAAAGCTATAAAGCTAATATACAATTTAACGAAACAAAAGTAGAAGATTTCAAGAATATTGAAGAGATTGAAGAATTAAAATATCATAAAAATGTATCATACGGCTTAAATATTACCATAATTGTATGTTTTGTGGTTTTTGTCGTTTTTATTGTATTGTACTTAAAAAGGAGGAATATGAAAATTAAAATTGTTAATGAAAGAACTCAGGAGAGTTCTTACTCTAACCGTGGGGGAGTTACATTAGAGGCCATTAAGGCAAATAAAGAAAATAAGGGAAATAAAGAACAGAAAGAAAATAAAGTAAGCATATTTTGAAAATAAAATAATATGCTTGCCGAATTAATATCTTACTCAGCATTCCAGATTTGCTTCTAAATTTTGTAAAAACTACTTCTTAGCTTTTGTTTTCTTAGGAACGGCGGATCTTATTTCATCCTCCGTACATAGCTGTTTTTATGCTATGCATACATGTAAATATGTATGTTTGTTCTTACATCATAAATTTATGCTGGCACTAATGTGCCTATACTTTGTATGGAGTGCTGAGTCAGATGTTGATTAAAGAGGGAATCAAGTTCCCATATATGTATATATGTATGTGTTTTTCTTGTAAATACCAAATAAATGTATAAGCTGAACCGAGGTGATGTCTTTTGTAAAAAAGCTTTAAGAAGTCAGTGAACAAAGGCCATCGTCACCGTTCAGTCCATAGAGACTTGCAATTCTGAATAAAATAAATTCTTGTGTTATATTTGATTAATTGAGTTTAAGTTGAGAACGTTCGGTAACAAAAACGTAAGTCGCGTACAAAGTTAAACAATATATTGTATTATTATTAATAAAAGTGAAATAAAAGCAAAATGAATAAAATCAATGGTAAGTATAGTATAAACAATTTTTTCAATTATAGGTAGATGTTGGTACTGCCGCTGCCGCTGTTGCTGCTGATGGCATTATTTACGACGATAAGGTATGAATATTTTCTTCCTACGCAGTTTTGATGTATCTCCATTATCTTTCGTTCACAGTAAATAAATACAGTAAATAAAATATAAATTATCCCATTTTCCGTTTTGTTTTTTATTTCTATGTAGGCGAGTTCGTGGTATGGAATTCTGACGCAAGGAGAATCCATCTGCTGCAGAAATGGACACGGCTGCAGATACACATGTGTTTCGGTTCCACCGACCTCTGTGTCAAGTTCGCAGAAGAGAACGGCCTTCTCCTGGAGTCAAAGCTATGTCGAAACCACCGGGTCCCAATGACATTGTTTTCCAGGGGAAACTCTCTGGGTTCATTTATGTGTAACAAAGGGGCATGCCGAGGAAAGGAAATATCGCGTGCAAACGGAACATGGTTTGAAAATGCCAGGCATCCTTTGCCGCAAATTTTCTTCCTTATGTACGCATATGCCCGGCATTATACCCAAGAGAACCTTCAGAGTGGGGGAAAGATTATCTCCTCTGGAACAATAACATACTACCGTGAGGTAGTAGTTATACACCAAAGGGAGCTGCAGAAGGAACGGGGCAAAATTGGTGGTCCGGGGAAAATTGTGCAAATTGATGAAAGCAAATTTGGCAAGCGCAAATATAACAGAGGTAATGTACATACATTTAAAAGTTATATTAATATCATAATGTAAGAGAGTGCGTATTTTTCTCTGGGGCGCCATGTCGAAGGCCACTGGGTCCTCGGCATGATGGAGGACGGCAGCGAGGACTTACGGTTGGAGGTGTGCGAGAAGGTAGCATTATACATACAGACTCATGGAAAGCGTACTACTGCCTCTCTGAATTTGGGTGTGAGCACAGGAAGGTGAACCATAGTGCGCCCGATAACCCGTTCGTGGCACCGGATAGGACTCATACCCAAAGGATAGAGTCGCAGTGGCGGGTGCTGAAACGGTTTCTGCACCGCGACAATTGCAATAACACTCCAGACTTTGCCGACATGCTCATATAGTTTTTGTGGCGATCGTCCTGCAAAATTGCTAGACACCATTCGCTATGTCTATAAATTAAACACGGTGAGCTTAAACAACTTATTATGAAAAGTCAAAGTAACCAAGATATTATTTCATGGTTGTATTCTTGGACATATTAGAAGATGTTCTGAGCCAAAATTGAAATCATTCATCGGACACATTTTGAGAAATTCCATGTTTTTTTAAAATGGTCAATTTTTTCTTTTCATGCGAGCCCCTTTCTTTTTATGGCACCCACGGTAAAATGACTGTTCTGTTCTTCTAGTATATAAGTGTATAGTAAAATTCATTACAGTAAAAATACATTTTAAGACGTTTATTATTTATTATTTATAATAGCTTTGTTCGTTTACGGATATTTTTTGATGTTTTTCGAAAACTTTTAAAAACAAACACTTTGTCGCCGTTTTTTTACGCCAAATCTCCAACAGAAGAGAACCAACTGAGAGAGAAAACTGACATTTCATTTTGTGAGAAGCTGTTGAATTTTGTTGGAAAAATTTTTGCCAACAGCACTTTTCCAACAGGAAAACAGCTGATCAAACAACAGCTGACTTGAATTTTAGCAAGTAACAAGATTTGCAAAATATACAAATCAATTATAAAATTGGAAAAATACACTAAATTGGCAACAAATATGGATAAATTAAATATGCAAAATAAGTCACATACTTTTTGCGAAGTATTTATATGCATATTATGTACCTTAGTAAATTGTAATCTCCTTTACGGGAATATATATTAACGGGGCTGCTGTGGTGCAGTGGGGAGTGTTGTGGCCACTGTGGTGTGGCGGACAGTGGCTAGTCTGCCATACCAGAGGTCATGGGTTGGATCCCCAGCCTGGATAGAGGGAAAATTTGTATATAATGATCCACGATCCGATAACAATTAATTTTCCAGAGGGTAGGGGTGGTCTCACAGATCACAAAAAACAAAGTACTACCCTCCGGACGCTTATAGTTCAGGAGACATTCCTTGTTAAATTAATGTATGTATGTGTAGAACATCTTTCTGCGTTGGCGGCTTTTGGCCGCGCTTCAATAAAATTACCCTCAGCCGGCAGAATTCTCTTTCTGGATTAATATCCATGGAGCATAGACATCTTAATACATCGGTGTTTTCCAATAATTTCTTACAACTATTGCGTTAATGTGGGCTGAGAAGTTCTATGTCCAATAAAAGATTTTTCGTGGTTGCTCAGGTTTTGATGGGAATAGTTGTAAGAAATTATTGGAAAACACCGATGTATTAAGAAGTATATTTCCTTTAGAGCGCCTAAAATACGTAAAAGCTTTTAACGATTTTCATTCAGTGGTCGAATCTTGCTTCACTATTGATTTGAAAAGTAATTATATTAACTGTATATCTAATTTCCGAAAGAGTTCAACGATCTTTCTATACCCATAACCGCAAAAGTGCATACAGTTTTTTTTTTCATATAGAAGATTTTTGTTCAAGGCAGGGAATAGGATTAGGGTATCATTCAGAGCAAGTCATGGAGGCTGTGCATTATGATTTCAAAAAAACATGGGATTATAAGTATCGAACTAGACCAAATAACCCAAATTATATGGAGAATTTGAAGAAAACTGTATGTGAATATAATATTCTTCATATTTAAAAAAACTGTCAACCTTTTTATGTTTATATTAAAATATTATAAATAATAAATAATAAACGTCTTAAAATGTATTTTTACTGTAATGAATTTTACTATACACTTATATACTAGAAGAACAGAACAGTCATTTTACCGTGGGTGCCATAAAAAGAACAGGGGCTCGCATGAAAAGAAAAAATTGACCATTTTAAAAAAAACATGGAATTTCTCAAAATGTGTCCGATGAATGATTTCAATTTTGGCTCAGAACATCTTCTAATATATCCAAGAATACAACCATGAAATAATATCTTGGTTACTTTGACTTTTCATAATAAGTTGTTTAAGCTCACCGTGTAAAATCAAAATAAAAATCAAAATGAAAGGTGACGGGCAATATCTGAACAAATATGCAAAAGACGATGCTTTCTCTGTCATCGCATCATGCTTGAACGGATGGAAAAAAAAAATTTCAAAAAAGTTAAAAGTTTGTTACGGATAAGAATTTATATATTGGTTTAGGGTCAAGGTTTTCCAAGTATTTGTGGGCTAATATTTGAAGTAATCACACGTTGGATAATAACTTTTACCAAATGAAATTTTTGATACCTTTTATCTTTTTGCCATATAATCGAATAACGGGACTTTGAATTTTTTGGTAAACGGAAATTTCGTGCGCGTACAAAGTTAAACAATATATTGTATTATTAATAATAAAAGCAAAATGAATAAAATCAATGGTAAGTATAGTATAAACAATTTTTTCAATTACACTACCCGACAAAATTTCAAAAATTTTCATATCCTCAACATTTGATACATGATTCCTATGTAGAATTTTCTGCTGATTCCAAATATGTAATCAGATGGTTCAAAAGTAGAACAATTTTCGAGATATTTTGAAATTTCAGTTTTTGAGATAAGAAAAAAAAGTAGGATTACTTTTTAGTCAATATCTCCGCCATTACCGTCTCGATTTTTACGTTATGTAATTTTGTTTTGAGAGGATGAAATACCCTTTCCAACAAAGCCAAAATAATTAAAATCGACGTTAAATTGACGGAGTTATAGCTATCAATAGATTTTTTTTTATGAAAATTTTCAGTTTTTTTCCGACATTCATATACTTTTTTGTAATTTTTTTAAAGAAATATTAAATATCCTCCTGGTTTCACACTTTGAGTCAACAGCCTATTTCTTAGTGAACATTTTGGCACTTTCCGGATTATAATACGTAGAAAAATTACAATGCTATAAGAGATTTAATGGAAAAACCTATGTTTATTTTTTATCACAATCTTGTACTTAACCTCCATTTTTTTATTTTTATGTATATTAAAAGTGTTTAAATGTTGATAGTTTTCGCCGTTTTGATACATTTTGTTCTTCTCGAAGAAGGAACCAGCAAAAATGGCTCATCATTCAATGTCCCTGACATTCCAATGGCCTTGGTATCGCAATCCCATGTTTTTTTTTTTATTTCTCCGTGAGAACGCTCACCGTTGTAAAAGTCATCACATATATGAAGATTATGTTGAGAGGGTTTCGGGACAATTTTTTTTTACACCACGAAATACCGCGAAAAAAATTTTTTTTTTTTGCAACTTTTTTATTTGACATCCGATTTGTAAAATTGATATGTCATTATTTTAGTCTGGTGGAGTTCTATATATCGCTCTAATGTCCTTTTGAGCTATGAAGTCGTTTTCACATAGTTGGGTCACCTAACCAAGTTTTTCGTCTATAAAATATCCTTTTCGTTTCACCTGAAAAAAATCGCTAAAAATAAAGTACTAATGGGATCTTGGTAACATTACGCTTAAAGTGTTTGCAATTTAATAGGATAATTTTTAAAAATAAATCTTTTGCTGATTTTCCCAACTTCTTATAAAAAAAACCTATTTTCAAAATCAAAATTAAAAAAAAATTGCAAAAAATCCACAAAATTTTGACTTTGACCAGCTATGGCTCAGTGAGTTTTTACTCAACCACCACAAGTTGTATGTCGTTAAAAGCGTATTTTAATTACGTTTAGAACGAGGTACGGTTAGCTGTTATCGGACATGCAACTTTAGCGAAAAATATTTTTGAATTAAGTGATAACCAAAAAACACAAAATTGCCGTTATCTCAAAAGCCTAACCGTGCAAAAAATAAAACTAAATAGTTTTGAGCTCACGGGGCCCATGCCAATTTTTCCCTATACCCCGATTTCTTGGTATTTTTTGCTGTAAACTAGTGTTAATGTTATAGTGGTTTACATTTGCCAGATTTGGAAGTTCAATGAAAATATAAATATAGGTTTCTTCACTTAATCTCTTATAACTTTGCCATTTTTCCACAGATTATAATCCGGAAAGTGCCAAAATGTTCACTAAGAAATAGGTTATTGACTCAAAATGTGAAACCAGGAGGATATTTAATATTTCTTAAAAAAATTACAAAATAGAAGATGAATTTCGAAAAAAAAACTGAAAATTTTATAAAAAAAATTTTTTTTGTTCGCCATAACTCCGTCACTTTAACGGCGATTTCAATTATTTTTGCTTTGCTGGAAAGGGTATTTCATCCTCTCAAAAGAAAATTAAATAACGTAAAAATCGAGACGGTAATGGCGGAGATATTGACAGATGAGTAATCATACTTTTTTTCTTAGCCCAAAAACAGAAATTTCAAAATATCTCGAAAACTGTTCTACTTTTGAGCCATCTGATTACATATTTGGAATCAGCAGAAAATTCTACATAGGAATCATCTATCAAATGTCGAGGATATTTTTTTTGTCGGGTAGTGTTATAGGTAGATTGGTACTGCCGCTGTTGCTGCTGATAGCATTATTTACGACGATAAGATATGAATATTTTCTTCCTACGCAGTTTTGATGTATCTCCATTATCTTTCGTTCACAGTAAATAAAATATAAATTATCCCATTTTCCGTTTTGTTTAAATTTCTATGTAGGCGAGTTCGTGGTACGGAATTCTGACGCAAGGAGAATCCATCTGCTGCAGAAATGGACACGGCTGCAGATACACATGTGTTTCTCCTGGAGTCAAAGCTATGTCGAACCCACCGGGTCCCAATGGCATTGTTTTCCAGGGGAAACTCTCTGGGTTCATTTATGTGTAACAAAGGGGCATGCCGAGGAAAGGAAATATCGCGTGCAAAGGGAACATGGTTTGAAAATGCCAGACTTCCTTTGCCGCAAATTTTCTTTCTTATGTACGCATACGCCCGCCATTATACCCAAGAGAACAGACAGACGGAGCAGTTTCAGAGTGAGGGCAAGATTATCTCCTCTCGAACAATAACATACTACCGTGAGGTAGTAGTTATACACCAAATGGAGCTGCAGAAGGAACGGGGCAAGATTGGTGGTCCGGGGAAAATTGTGCAAATTGATGAAAGTAAATTTGGCAAGCGCAAATATAACAAAGGTAATGTACATACATTTAAAAGTTATATTAATATCATAATGTAAGAGAGTGCGTATTTTTCTCTAGGGCGCCATGTCGAAGGCCACTGGGTCCTCGGTATGATAGAGGACGGCAGCGAGGACTTACGGTTGGAGGTGTGCGAGAAGGTAGCATTATACATACAGACTCATGGAAAGCGTACGACTGCCTCTCTGAATTTGGGTGTGAGCACAGGAAGGTGAACCATAGTGCGCCCGATAACCCGTTCGTGGCACCGGATGGGACTCATACCCAAAGGATAGAGTCGCAGTGGCGGGTGCTGAAACGGTTTCTGCCCCGCGACAATTGTAATAACACTGCAGACTTTGCCGACATGCTCGTCGAGTTTTTGTGGCGATCGTCCTGCAAAAGGAGGTACGAAGATACCTTCGTAAAATTGCGAGACGCCATTCGCTATGTCTATAAATTAAAATCAAAATAAAAATCAAAATGGAAGGTGACCGGCAATATCTGAATAAATATGCAAAAGACGATGCTTTCTCTGTGATCGCATCACGCTTGAACGGATGGAAAAAAAATTTCAAAAAAGTTAAAAGTTGGAACATGGTGGGAAGATATACTAATTTGATGAGACGTTATTGGAAAATGGGGTGTGGCACCTCATATCCCAGATTTTTCAAGCTTCGTATCTCTAAAATTATTTGTTATACAGCGTTAACGCTTCGTGTAACTTTACTAAATAAATATCGTATACCATTTTACCAGTCAAACCATTTAACGTCGTCGAGGAGTTTCTTCAGTTTGAGAAATCTGTTCAGAAAGATATGGATAAATTTTTATTACTGGTAAGAATTTAAATTTACATTTATTATTATGAAATGCCTGGTGCACATTATTTAGGATTTGGATTTCTTTTTTATTTATATTTTTAGAAAGCGGGTCTTAAACGAATGTCGAATTCAAATTCAAGATTTGTCACAAAGTCGTGGCAAAGACTTATGCAGGAGAATAAGTTTCGTTTATTTTTTGTTTGAAATAAGTTTTTTTAAATGTATTATTTGTGAAAAAATACTTAAAACGCTGATTAATTTAATGTAATGTTAATTTTTGTTTGTTATTACTATTTGCATAATAATTGAGGTTTAGCAGTTTTAATCCGCAAGTTAGAGTCTCGCGGAGTTCCCCTAATGGCTTCAATGGCCCTAATAACAGAAGCTTTTGAAGGACCTGACGCTACGTCAGGATCATGTGGGCAAATAGTTTTGGTCAAAATTGAAGCTATTTCAAAAAAAATAACCTGCTTTTGAAGTCATATTAGGAGTAGCCAAAATACTTTCAGGTGACAACAAAATATTAGAAACTGGAATACAGATTGCCAGTCAATTTTGGAGCGAATTTAAGTATGCTCCGGTTACATCTTGTGATGTTGAGCGTTCATTTTCAGCATATAAACGGATCTCAACCGATAAGCGTCACAATGTTTCCATTGAAAATGTCTTGTAGTATATTGTGGTCTTAACTACAACTAAAATTACCTCTTTACATTAAAAGTTATTATAATAAAAATTAGTTCCCATTTTACATCAGATATGGAATTTTAAGTGATATACACAATAAGTAAAGTATAGTTGAATGCAAAAATCATACGTTCTATGCAAATATAAAACCCATTAACACCCAAAAAGTGTAATTTGTTTTTATTATAATAACTTTTAATGTAAAGAGGTAATTTTAGTTGTGGTTAAGACCACAATATACTACAAGACATTTTCAATGGAAACATTGTGACGCTTATCGTTTTTGGGTGTTAATGGGTTTTATATTTGCATAAAACATATGATTTTTGCATTCAACTATACTTTACTTATTGTGTATATCACTTAAAATTCCATATCTGATGTAAAAAGGTGTAGTTTTAATTTGCATATAACTTGCATATAACCTGCATATAAGTTGCATATATTTTGCATATCCAAAACAGAGCCAGAAAATTCGCTTTGGAATGTGAATATATAGTTTTGAATCAATATAACTCTTAATAAATCATTTTAAATTTTTTGCATAAAGATCCGCAGTCTAGTTATTACATTACATATTACTAAATCCAAGTTTATAATAAGTGAAGTTTTTTAATTTAATATGCAATGAAAAGTAAGTTTATTTTTTATATAAATATGTATGCTTTTTTCAAATAAAAACACCTACATATATAACGGTGAGAAAATTAATATTTAAAACATTTATTTATTGGATGTATGTGGAACGATCTTCCGTCATCGCTTGTCAAGTTTGGTTTGGAGACAAACCGGTTTCGGCTAATATGCGCCATCTTCAGTGTCTTTTTTGGTTCTGAGTTATTTTGTGTAAGTTCGATAGTACTTATAGTAACTAACTTCCATCGTTTGGTCACGTACTTCGTGTTCGTGTGATGTGTTCGTGTGTTCGTGCATTCATACATACATCATATTCCTACCCTGTCGGAAAAACAAGCAACCAAAAAGTATTTATTTATTTCATTAAAAATAAGTGTTTGGTAACTGTGTTTACAAAGCTTATGAAAAGCATATAAAAATTACTTATAATGCGTTTACTGAACACGTTTGCAAAACGCGTTATTATATGCCTTAAAAAATATTTTTTGCAAACATAATTTCAAGCTTAGAAGAGCGACACGTTTCGATTGCAAAAGGCTCACTTTGCGATGTTTTGTAAATGTCAATGCAAGTGTTTTGCTTACATTTGAATGCTTACAAAACACTTATTTTCATATGAAATTGTTTGTTGGGAATATAGATATCATATTTCAACATACACAGTTTTTAGTCACTTAAGTAATTGCACTGCTCTACAGCCAAAAAAAATACTCTAAACGCGACCATCCTATCTGTATGTAAAATCGGGTTCATTTTTAATTCTATGGGAAGGTTTTTGAGATATCGGCAATTTACCGTTATTTGGCCAATGGCTCCACTTAATCCTGTATATCTCTTTAACACAGTAAGCTATCTTCCTTGAGGTGACACCAAACGAAAATTTCCTTCTCATTGCTCCTATAAAATTTTTCTCTAACTCTTTTGGTTTCTGAAATATTGATGATTCAATTTGAATTTTTTCGATTTATGACGATTTTTTTAAGAATAAATTGACTTTGTCAGGCAATATCTTTAAAACCAATGTTTTCACCTTCGGTTTTACTCCTTTACGTGAAGCTCCATTCCATTAGCAAAAAAATAAGCTATCAACGAAGAAAATCCATGGTAAAATGGATACGTTAAAGGCGATCAAGTAAATACAGCCAAAAAAAGTGTACAAAGAAAAAAATTCCGTAAGAAGTGGATAAAGCATTTTTTTCCATAAAAAGGGGACATAGTAATTTATTCCGTAAAAAGGGGACACAGCGTTTTCTCTATAATAGGTAGGTGGACATATCATGTTGTTTAGAAAAGATTGGATGGATGTGCGTGTTAATTATTATAAAGTTAAGTGCTAAACTTATTCGGCTATGCCAAATGACGCTGACTAACACCACCAGCACCGTCAGAATTGGGAAGGAACTCTCCGAGCCGTTCGAGACCAAACGAGGTTTCAGACAAGGTGACTCCCTTTCGTGACTTCTTCAAATTGATGCTGGAAAAGATAATACGAGCTGCAGAACTTCACCGTGCAGGAAGCATCTGATACCACAAGAGTGTTCAACTGCTTGCGTACGCCGATGACATCGACATCATTGGCACTAACACGCGCGCCGTATGTTCTGCCTTCTCTGGATAAAGAGGCTAAGAAAATGGGTTTGGCGGTAAACGAGGACAAGACGAAGTACCTCCTATCATCACACAAAGACACATCACGCCTTGGCAGCCACGTCAATGTTGATAGCTATAAATTCGAAACTGTTAAGGACTTCGTCTATTTGGGAACCAGCATTAACACCAAAAATAATGTCAACACAGAAATTCAACGAAGAATCACGCTTGACAATAAATGCTTTTCATATTCATGTCGACTGGCACATGTGGTAGTCGAAGTCGTTTTCATTTCATTGCAGTTGTGTTAGTTATTGCAAACCCTGGATGATTTAGTGGTATTGGGATGCTCAGAAAAACATATAATTACAAATTTGAGAGATGTATTTTCTACTTTCAATAATAAACGCAATTCACTCAATAAACGCAAGACACTCAACCCACACACTACATCTTATTTATTACACTATTAAAGTTGTGAACATTTTTTTAGGTTCGACGCCGAAATTCGTTTGGTACAAAAATAAAGGTGATTATAAATTAAGTGTTTCTTTTATTATTAAAAATGAATCTTTCCGCAATGATATATAGATCTGTTAGCACTCTGCTGGTAGATTGGTGGGAGAGGAGGAAAACGCCCTACAAATCGAAATTACTTACTTCTTTGTTACCAATTCCCAGTCTAGACGCAGCTCTGGACTTTGAGAAGCTAAAGACGAAGGAGTTTTCTGATGAAACTGCATGTTTGGTTTACTTTCTCTTTAAGAAAATATTTAATTTTTTAAATTCGTGGAAATTATACATATTAAGAATCAAAGCTCAAAGGAGCTAAATCCACTACCGACGAGGTGTTCAGGCAACATCTGACAGATGATGTCTTAATTTTATTTAACCTGGATGGGAGAAAGAAAAAGAGAGCGCTAAATAAGCTCATGCTTACCAACGACCTATTATTTGGTATATAATGTTTTAAAATTCGTCGATTTTAGTAATTTCTTTAAGCCGTTTTAAACCCGAGCTTTTATTTAGAATTTGAAATAGATGTCAACAAAAAACCCGTTGACGTAATTCACGCCTCTCCGCAGAAATTGCGAGTCGAGATAAAAGGTAAGTTAATCAAGGCCCAACAAGCGCAGCTAGAGAGGAATAATCCCTTCAGACAAAAAAGGGTGTTTGATGTGGGAGAACGTGTGTTGGTAAAATCCAACAAAAGATTAGTAAATATGTTCACACCTCTATACACAGAGGAAAGAGTAGAGGCGGAATTGGGGACCACAGTCATGATTAGAGGGAGGGTGGTCCACAAAGACAATATAAAATAAGTTTTTATTATTAGCAACTTTTGTAAATTTTCAAGATTCTTTTGGTGATACGACAGCAAAACTGACAAACTACTCGAACTCCAATTACATACCAATTCAGGACGGGTTTGTAACTATCTGGCAAGATGTTAACTTTTAAAGCATACAACTAACATCGAGACGTATATGGAAATAGCCGAAGAAATAAAGAAACCAAACATATCCCTGCATCCTATATGAGAATGTTACTGGACTCAGATATTACGCGTATAAAAACACTTTTGGCACCGTTTGATATTCAGCACAGACAAACTCGAAGCATAAATATGTTAGGAACCGTTACCGGTACTTACCTGCTCACCTTTGAAGACGAGGTTCAAATTAATGGATCTTACTACAAAAACAAACTGGGCATATTGAAGAAGCTGCCAAATTCAGCAACAACTACTCTTGTGAATATTACCAAACACCATGAAATATTGAGAATACCATACCGCCGGCGAATTAGTGCGCGGAACCTAAGATACATTGAAAAAATACAGGTAAGAACCGTGATGTGGCCGGTGCTATCAGGCTTGGTTACTATCGCCATTTTGATTAGTTGCTACTCCATCCTCAAACTACGCCAGAAGCAAACTAAAAGACGTCAAAGGCGAGATATTGAAGCCGTCATTGGTAATCTAAAAAAGTCCGAGGACGTCCTTCATTTAGAAGGCGAGGAGTTAACACATGCAGCTCAAGGCCAACAGTAGAGTTATACGAATGGCTGAGCTGGCATATTCACATCGCTAAATAGCAAGCAATAGTCAACAATTGCAAATTCCCGAATCTGCAATATACACCAAGCTGCAGGTGCACATTAGTTGCATACCAAAAGCCCGGCACAGGTAGTAGCTCTTGCGTGGGAACATATTTGCATTAAGCTAGCATCGAGGTGAACATTTGCGATTCTAAGAAATTATAACAACACAGTCACAGCGCAGCCCGCGTCGCTCTCAGCAGCAACTGTGGCAACTGCGGCGGCTGTAGATTTAGATATAAGCATCAGTACATTAGATTGATAAGTTCAGTTTTTTATTTGGAACTCACCGGCTCAGATAAGGCTGACGGGGAAATAAATATTTAATAAAAGCAATTCGTCTTTAAATGAGTTACATATACAATTTTATATATTTACAGATAGGTGACGAATTAGTTTGTGGTGCGTCCGGTAGCATCATGGCGGTGAATTAAATCGCAATAATGCAGCGGCGCATTTGGCAGGAGATAGGCCCAGCACGGTTGAATAAACGGACGTGGTAATGCTTTTGTAATGTGTTTTGTACAAGTTAGTGTATTGCACAGATGCCACGCCGGAATATCAGTATGACGATTCCTTTGAAGTACGCCCACGCCCGCATAACCGTTTTTGGATATTTGTAAATATGTTTCACAGCTGTAGAGTCGGGAAGCAGATCGACAATTCATTAGAATAACTACCACGCTCACTTTGCAGTTCTTGGACATTAGTAACATGCCAAGACGGACACCTGACACCACGTACATACGTGACTTTGGGAAGCTTTCGGCAACACAGCTGGCAGTGCACTCATACCAAAAGACAACCGCAGCTACCGCTGGCAGCGCATTCACAGTTCAGTTCTGAAGTGTCACCAAACCGGAGAAGTACATTTTATTCAGTGGCGCCCACTGGCAAGGAATCAACTAAGCTTATCAATTCCCCCTAAAGCAAAGACATTACCTGAAAGGACGCAAAAGGATATTAGCCGGAATGACACAAGGAGAACCGCTTTAATAACATACTAATATGCTATACTCTACTACATTACTATTGTAAGTAATTGTCCGACTTTTCGTGCGATCCAGTGAGAAAAAAGGGATACATAATTTTCCTGTTGTGCCAAAGAAGAAATAGTAAAATATAGTAAATAAAATTCGTGATATATTTGTTGGAAGTAAGTAAAATTACAACAGGTTATGGGCCCAGTGCCCAAGTCGGTCTAACAATACAAAGTTCGAGTGATGAGTTCGCTATATCAGATTGAGAAGTTGGACGACGCCAACTACGACACGTGGTGCATCCAGATGCAATGTGATCTGGTGCATTCGGAAGTATTGTCGGTAGTGAGTGGCGAATTCGTAAAACCAGAAGATGCAAAATTATTAGAGAAATGGAAAGCTGAAAATCAAAAGTCTTTAGCCACAATATTGCTATGTATGTGTAAAACCGTCGCAGTTGAGTTATGTGAAAAACTGCACAAGTGCAATTGAAGCTTGAGCCTGTACAAAAAGTTGTTAAATCTCAGTATGTCTGAAGGTTCGACAATGGCCTAATATATCCAAGAATTTTTCACCATTTCTGAGAAATTGGCGGAGTTAGGCATTCAGTTAAACGAAGAGTTATTGGTCATCATCACACATGGGCGTAGTTAACTAATCCGTGTCACCACTACGCCATTAACTACAACTACTGTCGCGATAGTGGAGCTTGAAAATTTTCCAAACAACTAACGTGAGTGGAAGTTCAAACTTTTTCCACTACCACTAAAAATCATAAAAAAGCATTCAAACGTGTATCCATATATTATTTTTTCTTCCTAATTAGATTTTTAATAGGCACTGATTTAAAACTAAAAAAAAGTTCAAATTCACATAACCTATAACGTATGACCACATGGAGTGGTCACCGGGAAATCCTAAATTAGCAAAAAAACGAAAAAAAAAAATTAAAGTGACCAAGACTGGTGTCAAAAATAATAAAACCAAAGAGGTGTTGGGTGCAGCTAGGGCTTTGATGGAGTTGAAGGAGGGCTTAGACCGCTCCCGTCAGGAGCAGTCAAGCCACGTGTCCACAACTTCTGAGAAGCAAAATAACTCAATCAGCATGGAAGTACATAGTTGGTCCACAGATTTCTCCCAGGAGAACAACCAGACTGCCCAATTTCCAAATGCGCATATAAGACCGGCCCTGTCTCGTCCTTCGGACAAACCACACATTTTATACGATAAAGATGACCAGGTAAAGTTCAATGTACTATTAGAAACCATCCCGGACCAAAACGGAATAAGAAAAAGGATCTACTCAAACTTATTTTTTATAGAGCTTATTGATGACTTCAATTTAACTGGTTTGCAAGACTTGAAGGCCCTTGGCAATGGGCGTGCCAGATTAAATTTTGACACTGCGATAAATGCAAATAACTTTGTTAAGAATAATGACCCAAAATACCCAAATCGTTTATAGAAAAAAACTGGCATCATAGGAAGAATACCCATCAAGTATTCAGAAGATGTTATTCTAAAAAACATAGAGAGAACAGTTGATATTGCATCAATTAAACGAATTAACAGAAAAGAAAACGGTGAAATAAAACCAACCACAGCCATTGAAATCAATTTCAAAGGAAATAGTATTCCTCGTCAAATAAGAGTGTTCAAATGCATCACTGATGTGGACTTCTTTGTACCGACAGTAAAACAATGCACCAAGTGCGGCAGACTTGGACACACCGAATCGTTCTGCAAAGCCAAATTGCCGAGATGCCTACGATGTGGGACTACCCCCCGCTGTGACCCGATATGCGATGTAGCTGAATGTATACTTTGTGACAACTCAGACCACATTTTAACTAACAAAAATTGCCCTGTCAAAAAAGAAGACAATATGTCCAAAAAATTATGACAATTGAAAATATCTCTTAGTATGACTTCAAACAAAAATATGGATCTGAAAACAGATTTTCAATCCTAGAAACATATGACTCAGACTTTCCGGACACTATTTATGCTAAAAATAGTAATGAAAATCAAAGAAACAACCAAAAGAAGTGAACAAATTGTTAACCAGAGTAGCGTACAATAAAATTGCCAAAGAAGCAAATAAGGAAAATAAAAATGTTCTTAGAAAGGAAAGCTCCGATCATCACACTATCGCGGAAATTAACGAAATTATTAAAAATTCAACGATAGAAAAAAGCACTTTTGTTTGGGTGCCTGGTCATTCGGATTTCTCTTTGAACGAAAGGGCAGACAGGGCTGCCAAAATAGCGCTAGTGGTATTACCATTGATTTTAAATACAGCAGAAGTGATGCCATACGTAAAATTCACAATTGTCTTAAATCCGATTGGGATCAAGAATACAAAAACATCTCGTAAACTAAGGGCACCTTTTTTGCTGAGATTTTTCCTGAGATTCCATCAAGGCCATGGTTTATAAAATCAACCCTTTCTGTCGCAAGAATCAAAATCAAAAACCGACTCTTTTCGGGACACCGTTATGATAAATATGGAATCAATTTTCGATAGTGACGATAGTGTTGCTGATGCTTTCACCCCAAGTTGTTCAAAATCAGGCCGATATTTAAAAAGAAAATCAATATTAACAGAAACACCACCTTCAAAGCCAAAAAAGTAAAAGAATCTAGGTAAATAGAACATTACAAATATCTGTGGTCTTGAGCAATAATTGCCTCAGTCAATTTAAGAATTTGCTTGATCCAAATAAGTCACTCAAGAGTCTAGAGAGCTATAGTGTTGTGCGGAATATGTTCCTTAAATTTAACACCCCGATTCCATCCTCTGCTCCTGTAGAACGACTTTTTTCTTTTGCAGGGATTGTAAATGCTCCACGCAGAAAAAATTTGCTTGGATCTCATTTCGAAAAGCTTGTATTAATGAAAGCGAATAACATCCCTGTAAAAAAATGTGCGATTAATCCCGAAAGAGATTTGTCCCGGATTGATCTCTTTCGAGAACAATCGGTCCACAATTGGTCCCCAATTGTTCGCGTGTGGGTATAAATGTAGACTAATTGTAGACCATTTGTTCCCTAACGGGTATAAATGTAGATTAATCGCTTTCATTCCAAACGGGTACAAATCTAGATTCCTTAAATGCAGAAATTTTACAAAAATATGCAATGTATTTAAAAAATTGTAGAACAACCGGTAAAACGAATTGAACCCCCTTTCTTTTAATAAAAATGATGAATAATATAATTGTCGTTTTCGATTCGCCATCACACAAGCGAGGTCCGATCGAACAAAAATGTTTGAATCCATAATGAGTAGTAGCCATACTCGCTAACTGGTCGATAAAAATTTCCCTCTGCCCGCTATCATTCACATATAAATTTGACAGAAGGAAATTTATAACCAGCAGAGAAATTGTGAATCGAAAGCGGCTAATTTTAACAAAATGTTGCTTAAAATATCCTATGAAAAAATCCTTTACATAATGTTCATAAAATGCATACTCAAAACTTACAATTTTTGATGTGTAAACATCTTTGCTGTAGCTACGAGTAATTTCGAAAAACAGGTAAAGTTTACGCGTAAACATGTAAATGCGTAAACGAGTAAGCATGTAAATGCGTAAACCGTAAATGTCCTTGGCATTGTCAGTGGTAGGTAGGTACCTACTTACAAATACTTGCATGCATAGTCGTGCAAATGCAAATATCAGCAACAACACCAACGAAGCGAAGCGAAGTTGTTGTTTTCTGCAACAATGCGACAAATAGGCAAAATAAAAAGGACCAACCTGTTTGAACATGTATGCAAATGTATGGATATGCATACCTACATATACCTATCTAATTTTCTGAGCAATATTGGTATCAAATGAAAGGTTTTGAGCAGGACTTCGATATGAAGCTCTTTTCATTGTGACTCCTAGGCCGGGTCTCCAGATATGGATCAGAATGAGGACCGGATGATCCTTGAATGTTTCTGAGCAAAATTGGTATCAAATGAAATGTTTTGAGCAAGGCTTCTACAGGGAGCTCTACTCTTTATGATTCCTAGTTCGGGTCCCGAGATATGGGCCAAAACGAGGACCCGGATGATCCTTGAATGTCTCTGAACAATATTGGTATTAAATGAAAGGTTTTGAGCAGGACTTCGATATGAAGCTCTTTTAATTGTGACCCCTAGGCCGGGTCTCCAGATATGGGTCAAAACGAGGACCCGGATGATCCTTGAATGTTTCTGAGCAAAATTGGTATGAAATGAAAGGTTCTGAGCAGTGATTCTATACGGAGATCTACTCTTTATGATTCCTATGTCGGGTCCCGAGATATGGGTCGAAACGATGATCCTGATAATCCTGGAATGTTTCTGAGCAATATTTGTATCAAATGAAAGGTTTTGAGCAAATCTACACGGAGCTCTACTCTTTATGATTCCTATGTCGAGTCCCGACATATGGGGAAATATGAGGACCCGGATGATCCTTGAATGTTTTTGAGCAATATTGGTATCAAATGAAAGGTGTTGAGCAGGGATACAACATGGATGTCTATTCTTTATGATGTCTAGGTCGGGTCCCGAGATATGGGCCAGAATGACGACCGGATGATCCTTGAATGTTTCTGAGCAATATTTGTATCAAATGAAAAGTGTTGAGCAGGACTTCTACACGGAGCTCTACTCTTTATGATTCCTAGGCCGGGGCTCCAGATATGGGTCAAATGTGGACTCTGATCACCTTGCATGTTTCTGAGTAATACAAAACAAAAGAAAATAAAAAATCAAAATTTAAAAACCAAAACAAACAAAAACAACAAAATAGTAGCTGTCACAATGACAACAAAAAATTACAAAAACGATAGTCGCATTTTAATCCATAGAAAACCAGAAAAAAAGGAATAATGCCTATATGACACTACATTTTTTCCCTGGTTTTTTTGGTTTTGAAAACCCACCGAAAGTCAAAATACAAAAACAATTCTTCTATAGGTTGAAAAGAGACAAATACTCCCTCAAAAATAATTTGATTGACATTAAACTTCAAACTAAATGAAAATAATATTTATTTTAAAAATTATTCATGCCTATTACGGTATCCGACGGATGCCACTCCCGCGAATGCCATCCGATTCGCCCTCCCCTCGCTGGTCAAATTTAACGCTATTACCATAACCGTCGGATTACTGCTTTATCGATTCACCCTGCGTATCGTGTCAAAAGCTTTTCTACATTTTACTACATTGTCAGTTGTGATTTGTTTGCATTTTGAAAAAATACAATTGAATAAATTGAAGAAAAATTTAACTTTTTTTGCAAATCTATTTGCGTTTTCAATAATTTAATTTGGTTACTTCTTGAAAGCACTCTTTGTTGTGTTTGCGGACTTGAAGCTGTTCCAATTTCGTGCGAAGTACTCGCTAAATTTTGTACGGCCTCGAATTATCAACGGATGGTTCGCAATCAACGCTTACGTTTTGATCACAGCGGTACAGAGCCTACGAAAATGTCTTCCAGTGAACTTCTACATTTTGCCCTCCACCTGTAACTTGCATTTGGAAGCAGTTATTTGTTATCTTATTCTTAATACAGGATTTGGATTCAGACCAAGTGATTTTGATGGTGGTGCCAAAGCATTCAAATCCGTGCTTAATGTTGTCCAAAACTCAGATACAACTTCTGGAGACTGCTTGCTTTTGCGATATTTTCGTTAAGCTTCTTCCGCTCAACCAACAAAGAAAACTGCCCACGTTTTTGGTACGAATTCTGTTTAAAAATAAAATTATCTCATATATTTTTACTTAAAATATACGAATTATTTTGTTATTCGTTAAATTTCATTGTAAACTACTACGCAATGAAAATGCAATTTTTCAAATTTCTTTTGAATCCGCATCATTTTTATGACGAATCGAAATCAAAACGAATTACAGCTACTGCGTTTCGATTACGGTTATAGGAATGCGGTGAATCCTCGGACTGCTTGACCAACATGTTTTTTATTCCCGGACTGCATTGCCGATCGGTTATAAGAATACCAAATTTTATCAAAACGATTCGCATTCCCTGCGAAAGGCATCCGCCGGATACCGTAATAGGCATGATTTTTTTTGGAAATTTGATTTAAATTACTGAAATAAAAAAAGTTATGAAACCCAAAGGGCAGGATAGCTTTGTATTCCGTGTTATAAAGGGAAGCCAGTACGCAATATAATTTTTCTTGCGGAATTCTTCTTTACCCTTACGTCCAAAGCAGAAGCTTACAAGAGGCAAATTTAAAATTTGCATTTCCATATATTTTTTATTTTAAATATAATTTATTTTTTTAAAATTGTCAGAAAAAATGACCGAATGCCAAAAAACCTACCGAAATACAAGCTGGCTCGTTGGTTTTTAATCGCCTAGATGGTATTTTGTTTGGTTTTTTTTCAATATAAGACCGGCCCTGTCTCGTCCTTCGGACAAACCACACATTTTATACGATAAAGATGACCAGGTAAAGTTCAATGTACTATTAGAAACCATCCCGGACCAAAACGGAATAAGAAAAAGGATCTACTCAAACTTATTTTTTATAGAGCTTATTGATGACTTCAATTTAACTGGTTTGCAAGACTTGAAGGCCCTTGGCAATGGGCGTGCCAGATTAAATTTTGACACTGCGATAAATGCAAATAACTTTGTTAAGAATAATGACCCAAAATACCCAAATCGTTTATAGAAAAAAACTGGCATCATAGGAAGAATACCCATCAAGTATTCAGAAGATGTTATTCTAAAAAACATAGAGAGAACAGTTGATATTGCATCAATTAAACGAATTAACAGAAAAGAAAACGGTGAAATAAAACCAACCACAGCCATTGAAATCAATTTCAAAGGAAATAGTATTCCTCGTCAAATAAGAGTGTTCAAATGCATCACTGATGTGGACTTCTTTGTACCGACAGTAAAACAATGCACCAAGTGCGGCAGACTTGGACCACCGAATCGTTCTGCAAAGCCAAATTGCCGAGATGCCTACGATGTGGGACTACCCCCCGCTGTGACCCGATATGCGATGTAGCTGAATGTATACTTTGTGACAACTCAGACCACATTTTAACTAACAAAAATTGCCCTGTCAAAAAAGAAGACAATATGTCCAAAAAATTATGACAATTGAAAATATCTCTTAGTATGACTTCAAACAAAAATATGGATCTGAAAACAGATTTTCAATCCTAGAAACATATCGAGCCGTATGCGCCGGAAAGATGTAAAGGCCATGATTTCCGATTTTCACTTTTTTGTAGAAATGGCTTACTTGTCATCACCCCCACCTTCTCCAGAAATTTTATGTCTGAAAAATGTACCGTTATGAAAAGCAATTTTGATGTAAGTACATAAGTTCAGTTTGTTTACTTTTTTTGTGAGTACGAAGTGGCTTTTACATCTTTTTTGCTTTTCAAATTATTGAAGACTAGTGACAAATAAACAAATTTAACGGGGTTTTGTTGGAATTTAACCAAGGGTTTTATCACTTTGAAGACTTCTACTTTGTATTTTATTACATATCGATGACCAATATGATTTTCTTGTGCGGCATATTGCACTTTATTGCTCCAAATTTTGGAATAAAGTTCTAACGATTTCACGATAGTTAGGGTCCCTTTTGTTACTGCTTAGGGCAGTTTTAAACAAACTGGTTGTGTATTTCTAAATTTTCTCCAAAATTAATTTCTTGAATCTCGATAATTTCCCTCCAAACGTAGATACTGAAAGTGATGAACATTACTAGAGATTTCATCAGAACTTAATAGTTTTTGAAAGGCGATATCAAGGATCTTGGAACAAGGATATGATGGGAGACAAATCCAGAAAATTACAAAAGAATAGCCAAAAGTACTTACATCCCTCATTATTTATCCCCTCCTTAAAATCGCGAAATGCATTAATTTTTTTATTCAATTAATTCTTTATCCTATTCATCGCTGTTTTGAGAGACATTGTGCACTTCAAAACACGTAATAAATGGAATGAAATAATCTTGAGTATTACCCCTTAATAAAGTTTTATAAAGAAACGAAAAATGTTAGGTTAAGAACTCTCAATAAAAATAGGTAAATATAAATACTGATACATTCCATTATTGCAAAAGTAGTCTCAAAATGTTCACATTTAAATTCTTTATGGGATAGATAGGAGTCGAATCTGAAATTCCTTATACAAACTTAGATTTTTTCATTCTTTTTGCCATTGTAACCAAACTACTTGACCAATTTTTAAGTGCAAAGGCAAAATATGTTTGTTGGGATTCTCTTTACCAGTTCTTATTAGATGCCAAATCGCTACGGTGGCTAATACAATTTTTTATGCACTTACATATGTATGTATATACGGTTTTTTCTACATTTTTGTCGATATCTCAGAAACAGGGTCTGCCACAAAAAAATGGATATGCTATTCGGGATCAGCGTTAAATTTCGTTTTAGAAAAGTATAGTTTTATATTTTTGGTGGTTAAAGTTGATTAAAAATTGTTGAAAAGCAAAAAAAAAGAAGAAATCGAAATAAAGAAATGAAAGTAAAAATTTTTTTAAAAAACCCTCTCCTGAACATTTTTGCATTTGGCCTTTACATCTTTCCGGCGCATACGGCTCGATATGACTCAGACTTTCCGGACACTATTTATGCTAAAAATAGTAATGAAAATCAAAGAAACAACCAAAAGAAGTGAACAAATTGTTAACCAGAGTAGCGTATAATAAAATTGCCAAAGAAGCAAATAAGGAAAATAAAAATGTTCTTAGAAAGGAAAGCTCCGATCATCACACTATCGCGGAAATTAACGAAATTATTAAAAATTCAACGATAGAAAAAAGCACTTTTGTTTGGGTGCCTGGTCATTCGGATTTCTCTTTGAACGAAAGGGCAGACAGGGCTGCCAAAATAGCGCTAGTGGTATTACCATTGATTTTAAATACAGCAGAAGTGATGCCATACGTAAAATTCACAATTGTCTTAAATCCGATTGGGATCAAGAATACAAAAACATCTCGTAAACTAAGGGCACCTTTTTTGCTGAGATTTTTCCTGAGATTCCATCAAGGCCATGGTTTATAAAATCAACCCTTTCTGTCGCAAGAATCAAAATCAAAAACCGACTCTTTTCGGGACACCGTTATGATAAATATGGAATCAATTTTCGATAGTGACGATAGTGTTGCTGATGCTTTCACCCCAAGTTGTTCAAAATCAGGCCGATATTTAAAAAGAAAATCAATATTAACAGAAACACCACCTTCAAAGCCAAAAAAGTAAAAGAATCTAGGTAAATAGAACATTACAAATATCTGTGGTCTTGAGCAATAATTGCCTCAGTCAATTTAAGAATTTGCTTGATCCAAATAAGTCACTCAAGAGTCTAGAGAGCTATAGTGTTGTGCGGAATATGTTCCTTAAATTTAACACCCCGATTCCATCCTCTGCTCCTGTAGAACGACTTTTTTCTTTTGCAGGGATTGTAAATGCTCCACGCAGAAAAAATTTGCTTGGATCTCATTTCGAAAAGCTTGTATTAATGAAAGCGAATAACATCCCTGTAAAAAAATGTGCGATTAATCCCGAAAGAGATTTGTCCCGGATTGATCTCTTTCGAGAACAATCGGTCCACGATTGGTCCCCAATTGTTCGCGTGTGGGTATAAATGTAGACTAATTGTAGACCATTTGTTCCCTAACGGGTATAAATGTAGATTAATCGCTTTCATTCCAAACGGGTACAAATCTAGATTCCTTAAATGCAGAAATTTTACAAAAATATGCAATGTATTTAAAAAATTGTAGAACAACCGGTAAAACGAATTGAACCCCCTTTCTTTTAATAAAAATGATGAATAATATAATTGTCGTTTTCGATTCGCCATCACACAAGCGAGGTCCGATCGAACAAAAATGTTTGAATCCATAATGAGTAGTAGCCATACTCGCTAACTGGTCGATAAAAATTTCCCTCTGCCCGCTATCATTCACATATAAATTTGACAGAAGGAAATTTATAACCAGCAGAGAAATTGTGAATCGAAAGCGGCTAATTTTAACAAAATGTTGCTTAAAATATCCTATGAAAAAACCCTTTACATAATGTTCATAAAATGCATACTCAAAACTTACAATTTTTGATGTGTAAACATCTTTGCTGTAGCTACGAGTAATTTCGAAAAACAGGTAAAGTTTACGCGTAAACATGTAAATGCGTAAACGAGTAAGCATGTAAATGCGTAAACCGTAAATGGCCTTGGCATTGTCAGTGGTAGGTAGGTACCTACTTACAAATACTTGCATGCATAGTCGTGCAAATGCAAATATCAGCAACAACACCAACGAAGCGAAGCGAAGTTGTTGTTTTCTGCAACAATGCGACAAATAGGCAAAATAAAAAGGACCAACCTGTTTGAACATGTATGCAAATGTATGGATATGCATACCTACATATACCTATCTAATTTTCTGAGCAATATTGGTATCAAATGAAAGGTTTTGAGCAGGACTTCGATATGAAGCTCTTTTCATTGTGACTCCTAGGCCGGGTCTCCAGATATGGATCAAAATGAGGACCGGATGATCCTTGAATGTTTCTGAGCAAAATTGGTATCAAATGAAATGTTTTGAGCAAGGCTTCTACAGGGAGCTCTACTCTTTATGATTCCTAGTTCGGGTCCCGAGATATGGGCCAAAACGAGGACCCGGATGATCCTTGAATGTCTCTGAACAATATTGGTATTAAATGAAAGGTTTTGAGCAGGACTTCGATATGAAGCTCTTTTAATTGTGACCCCTAGGCCGGGTCTCCAGATATGGGTCAAAACGAGGACCCGGATGATCCTTGAATGTTTCTGAGCAAAATTGGTATGAAATGAAAGGTTCTGAGCAGTGATTCTATACGGAGATCTACTCTTTATGATTCCTATGTCGGGTCCCGAGATATGGGTCGAAACGATGATCCTGATAATCCTGGAATGTTTCTGAGCAATATTTGTATCAAATGAAAGGTTTTGAGCAAATCTACACGGAGCTCTACTCTTTATGATTCCTATGTCGAGTCCCGACATATGGGGAAATACGAGGACCCGGATGATCCTTGAATGTTTTTGAGCAATATTGGTATCAAATGAAAGGTGTTGAGCAGGGATACAACATGGATGTCTATTCTTTATGATGTCTAGGTCGGGTCCCGAGATATGGGCCAGAATGACGACCGGATGATCCTTGAATGTTTCTGAGCAATATTTGTATCAAATGAAAAGTGTTGAGCAGGACTTCTACACGGAGCTCTACTCTTTATGATTCCTAGGCCGGGGCTCCAGATATGGGTCAAATGTGGACTCTGATCACCTTGCATGTTTCTGAGTAATACAAAACAAAAGAAAATAAAAAATCAAAATTTAAAAACCAAAACAAACAAAAACAACAAAATAGTAGCTGTCACAATGACAACAAAAAATTACAAAAACGATAGTCGCATTTTAATCCATAGAAAACCAGAAAAAAAGGAATAATGCCTATATGACACTACATTTTTTCCCTGGTTTTTTTGGTTTTGAAAACCCACCGAAAGTCAAAATACAAAAACAATTCTTCTATAGGTTGAAAAGAGACAAATACTCCCTCAAAAATAATTTGATTGACATTAAACTTCAAACTAAATGAAAATAATATTTATTTTAAAAATTATTCATGCCTATTACGGTATCCGACGGATGCCACTCCCGCGAATGCCATCCGATTCGCCCTCCCCTCGCTGGTCAAATTTAACGCTATTACCATAACCGTCGGATTACTGCTTTATCGATTCACCCTGCGTATCGTGTCAAAAGCTTTTCTACATTTTACTACATTGTCAGTTGTGATTTGTTTGCATTTTGAAAAAATACAATTGAATAAATTGAAGAAAAATTTAACTTTTTTTGCAAATCTATTTGCGTTTTCTATAATTTAATTTGGTTACTTCTTGAAAGCACTCTTTGTTGTGTTTGCGGACTTGAAGCTGTTCCAATTTCGTGCGAAGTACTCGCTAAATTTTGTACGGCCTCGAATTATCAACGGATGGTTCGCAATCAACGCTTACGTTTTGATCACAGCGGTACAGAGCCTACGAAAATGTCTTCCAGTGAACTTCTGCATTTTGCCCTCCACCTGTAACTTGCATTTGGAAGCAGTTATTTGTTATCTTATTCTTAATACAGGATTTGGATTCAGACCAAGTGATTTTGATGGTGGTGCCAAAGCATTCAAATCCGTGCTTAATGTTGTCCAAAACTCAGATACAACTTCTGGAGACTGCTTGCTTTTGCGATATTTTCGTTAAGCTTCTTCCGCTCAACCAACAAAGAAAACTGCCCACGTTTTTGGTACGAATTCTGTTTAAAAATAAAATTATCTCATATATTTTTACTTAAAATATACGAATTATTTTGTTATTCGTTAAATTTCATTGTAAACTACTACGCAATGAAAATGCAATTTTTCAAATTTCTTTTGAATCCGCATCATTTTTATGACGAATCGAAATCAAAACGAATTACAGCTACTGCGTTTCGATTACGGTTATAGGAATGCGGTGAATCCTCGGACTGCTTGACCAACATGTTTTTTATTCCCGGACTGCATTGCCGATCGGTTATAAGAATACCAAATTTTATCAAAACGATTCGCATTCCCTGCGAAAGGCATCCGCCGGATACCGTAATAGGCATGATTTTTTTTGGAAATTTGATTTAAATTACTGAAATAAAAAAAGTTATGAAACCCAAAGGGCAGGACAGCTTTGTATTCCGTGTTATAAAGGGAAGCCAGTACGCAATATAATTTTTCTTGCGGAATTCTTCTTTACCCTTACGTCCAAAGCAGAAGCTTACAAGAGGCAAATTTAAAATTTGCATTTCCATATATTTTTTATTTTAAATATAATTTATTTTTTTAAAATTGTCAGAAAAAATGACCGAATGCCAAAAAACCTACCGAAATACAAGCTGGCTCGTTGGTTTTTAATCGCCTAGATGGTATTTTGTTTGGTTTTTTTTCAATATAGCTTGCTCGCTTACACCAACGCAAAACTGTATTTGACCATCTTCTTCACACAAAAAACCTGGTAGAATACCAGAAAAAAAATGTAGTGTCATATGGGCTTAAGGAAAAGGGAATAAATATTTCGAAACTGTTTACACATCAATGTTCATGAATACTCGTTATTCACGCTTTAATTTTTTTTATATATTTATTGAGATTTTTTTACAAAAGTAAAACATTAGGGGTATTCGCTATCCCTAGCAAGATAGCAAGATAGCACGGATTGCAAATATGCTAGACCAAAATATGCTACACATCGAGAGCACCCCATTGCACAGTCGTAGGAAATTTTAAGAAGCAGCTTTTCTTTTTAGCCAAAGGGACGCGTTCATCACTCACTTTTTAATAAATAAATCATTTTATTTTAGTAAATTTAATAAATACACACAAAACACAACATTTTAAGCAAAATTCGGATGCTCAAATTGAAATTGAAATTAGCAATTGGTAAATGTCAGCTGACACAGGGTCGCAATTAATTTCCTACACTTCATAGCAAATAAATATACATAGGTTTTGGTGTAGCATATTTTTGAGGTCTAGCATATTTCTGTGCGCCTATATTTGGTTGTTGTGCGTTGTAAAACTTTGCAATCCGTGCAATCCGTGCTACGTGCTAGCGAATACCCCTATTATATAATCTTTATTTAAATATGCATGAACATTTACAATTTTTTAAATATTGTTATTAAAAATTGCCTTGGCTAACAACTTGGAAAAATCTACATTTGTGTTCGTGCTGAAAGCGATTGATCTACATTTGTACCCGTTCGGGATGAAAGCGATTGATCTACATTGGTACCCGTTCGGGTATACAAGTTGAACAATTAGTCTCTTCATAGGACATGCTCGAACAAATGCGATCAATTCACTCCATATAAAGGGATGTAAAATTGTATTAGTCGCATGCTCCCTTGCGATTGATCACAGACACGTCCCTGATTAATCGCATTTTTAATGAAATAATTTACTCTCACTCAATTTGATTTCAACTACCACTCATTTCCAGGAGATTGAGTTAAAAAAAATTCCACTACTACGAAATGGCCTTTTTTGAGTTGAAAAAACGCTGTTAGTGGTAGTGGAAAAAAAATTAATCCCGCTACACGTAGTGGGAGTTGAAAAATTTTAAAATCCACTAATGCCATATTAGTCCCTGCAGCGAAAGTCCAAACTAGTCAGCCAACCTACCAGTTAACTGACTAGATAAATTATGGGAGTTGCCCAACTAGATTCATAGGGGACAAATTGAGATTAGTTATGAAACAAGAAGTTTTGCCAAAAAAAGCGTTTTAAATTAAAAACGAATGTATCCGGGGTTTCTGGAGGTTGCAATGAACACGTATGCAGTAAAAGTAAAGCAACTTCTTTATTGTTGTATGATTCGAACCCTGCGTAGTAGGCCCCTTGTAGATTTAGTTGGTTGCAAATTGGTAGATCATTAAATCAGGTGAATGCCACAAATATAACATAGTTTGAGATGTTAATGTAGCCGTGTACATTATATACTACTTTAGCCATAGAAAAAAGAACATGATATGTTTGTATAAAGACAGAAAATCATCAATATAAATGCCAAGTTTGAATGGTCAACGTGTTACTTATTCATAATGTTAATGTTAATTTACCTAAATATTTAATATGCAGGATACCAATCTAATGTGCCTGAATTCTTTAATTTAAATATCATATTCTAATAACTAAATAAATTTATTAGAAACTTTATTTTGCAATTTTTATTTTCATCGGAGTAGCATGTAAAACTAGTCAGTCAACTGGTATAGTTCTGATATCTACACTGCCTAGTAAGCAAATTGGTATGATGCTGGTGTGGATACTGACTAGTCAGTCAAGTGGTATGATGCTGGTGTGGATACTGACAATTGCCATTGGAAAAAAGATAGATGGCCAACTAGTTGTCAATTAGTTTACAACTAGTTGATTTCGCTGCAGGGAGTGGTACTTGACAGTTAGTTAACTACGCCCATGTATGGTCATCATTAGGGCATGGAATTCTCTGCAAATACATGTTTTTCTTAGATTTAGGTAGAGCAAAATAAATAAACAATCTTTGCGAATCGCGAAATTGTCTTAAAAATGGCATTTAAATGTTTTTGCATATTTTGGTCATATATGCATTGTTTGCGGTTCATATAAATATTACTATCATTATTGCTTACATTACATTGTTTATGGTAATAAGTAAAAAGTAAATGCATACAAATACGTAGTCATGTAAGCTAGACTGTAACATTGATATTTTAGAATGTAAGTAGCATTAAGCGAAGATGTAAATAAAAGAAAATTCATTCGTGCAACAGAAGCCGAAGTGTGTGGTTCATTTTTTGCATTAGCGCATGTTTTATCATTTCATTCATTTTTAATACAGTCCACTTTGAGAAATTCATCAACACATTTTTTTGGTCCTTCGAGCCGGATACTAGTGTTTCGTTAATTTAAATACGTAGAAAATTATATGTACATACACATATGTACATACAAACATACATACATTAATACAAATATGAAAGTGAAATTTATTTCAAAATACTTATGTGCATACAAACATTGTGACACAAAAGAGGATGATAATCGTGTGCCTATCGGTGCTTATAATCGTGCAATCGTGAGACATTTTCAACAACGCAATAAAAATACATACATACAAACATTGGTGCAACTTATACATATAGTGCAAATATATGTATAAATATATATTTGCGACGCAATAAAACATATATACATACATATATATGCGAGGACATATATACATACATACAAACATTGTGACACAAAAGAGGATGATAATCGTGTGCCTGTCGGTGCTTACAATCGTGCAATCGTGAGACATTTCAGCAACGCAATAAAAATACATACAAACATTGGTATATATATGCGAGGACATAAATATACATATACATACAAAGATTGTGACTCATAAGTCGGCAATATTTCGCTGCAGGATTGATCGTGTCTCTGTCGGCTCTTGCGATCGTGCAAACACAAAAGATTCCACACCAACAAACATCATCGTGGTGGTAGCAGTACATACATACATACATATGTGAGTTAGCATAACTATATATGAAATTACATTACTTATTCAGTGGTCATAAAATTGTAAAACTTATTCAGTGGTCATAAAAATGTAAAAATGTTAAAGTAAATTCTGTTACAGCAAAAATATGTTAATACAAAAATTAAATTAATACACAGTTTGTCAAACTTTAAATAGTTACATTTTCTAACATAAACATGTACATTCACATATACACAGTTTTAGTTGCAACATAATTACCTACATACATAACATATGTAAGTCGAGTAAAGCAAATTTTTCTTTTGATCGCTATTTAATATTTGTTATACATACACACATATATATATATATTTATTATATTATAATACTGCATTTATATTTGTAAACCATAAACAATGGAAGAGTTAAAACAAAAACGCCAAACAATTAAAGGCTCAGTAACGCGTATTTTGACATTTTGCCAAAATCCAAATGCCACATTGGATGACATTAAAGTTAGAGTCGATAAACTTGAATCGTTATTTCAAAACTATGAGCATATACAAGACAGAATAGATACACTTACACATTCGGATAATATAAATATTGAAGAAATTTATAGAAGTAATATTGAAGAAAATTACTATGCCATAAAATCGATATTATCATCAAAAGTTAGGGAAGAACAATCAGAAGATACAGTTATTGATAATTTAAATAAAAACGAGCAATTTGAAAATGTATCCAATGCTATGCAAGCTCTAATGGAACATCAAAGCACATTGGGTGCTTTGGTTGAGCGGTTGTCAGAACAAAGGAGTGACACAAGCTCCACACAAAATAATCAACGTATGGATTCAAATCAAGAAATCAGGTTACCTCGAATTCAAATACCCGAATTCGATGGAACATATTTAAACTGGGTGCATTTTCGAGATTTATTTGAGGTAATGGTGCATTGCAAAGCCAATTTAGCCGATATCGAAAAGTTTGAATATCTGTTAATGAAATTAAAGGGCGATGCTCTTTCAATAGTCAAACATTTGAAACCATCTAATGATAATTATAAAATAGCCTGGGAATTATTACAAAAGAAATATAATGAAAATGAAAAAGTCAAAAGAGCATATTTAAGCCTATTACTTGATCAGCAACCAATTAAAATAGCATCTCTTGATGAAATTAAGAAATTTTATAACAACACAAATGAAGGTATAAACGCATTAACTGCTTTAGGTGAGGCAGTCAGTAATTGGGATACAATGCTGTTGTATATTTTCGAAAAGAAGCTTGACTCAGAGACATCTACTCTATGGTTTAGAAGTAGGAGTGAAGAAAAAGGAGGGACATTTAAACAATTAATGGAATTTTTAGAACAAAGAATTTTTGAATTAGAGAGTACACAATTAAATAAACAATATGCAAAACCTTACAGTGTGTCTGGTAATGCAAATCGCAAACAACCACAATCAAGAGTATTTTCATCACAATTAAATATATGCCCAGTATGTAAACAAAACCATTTAATATTTCAGTGCGATAAATTTAAAAGCAAATCAATTGAAGAACGAATTAAGATAGTCCGAAATAATAATCTTTGTTTTAATTGTTTAAAGGATAATCATTTAGCATTGAGTTGTACATCATCAAATTGCAAAATTTGTAATAAAAAACATAATTCTTTATTACATTTGCCACAAGGTAATAAGAAAGAAAGCAATAATCAAGAAAAGCAGGTAGGGTCAGCCTCAGTAAATCTATCAAATTCACAAATTCATACAGTAACGTTATTGCCCACAGCAATAATTAGTGTTATAGACTCAAACAATCAAGTTCATAAATGTCGAGCATTACTTGACTCAGGAGCACAAGTGTCATTAATACGTGAGGCATGCATGCAAAGGTTAGGTCTTAAACGAAGATACAATAATAGTGTAATTTATGGTGTCGGAAATAATATTAATAATCGTTGTAAAGGTGAGATAGAGTTAACATTTTTATCATTCAATAATAACACAATATCAACTACTGCATTCTGTATGTCAAATTTAACTCAATTATTACCAGCACAGAAAATATCAAGCAAAAAATTACAATATTTTAAGAACTTAAATTTAGCAGATAAAAATTACGATACGCCAAGTTGTATTGATATAATTCTAGGAGCAGATGTATTTACAGAATGTATTTTACAAGGTAGAGTAATGCATCCAAGTGGAACACCAACAGCAATTGAAACAATTTTCGGTTGGGTATTATTAGGAAAATTAGAACAAAAACAATCATATCATATTTCTGTGGCGCACATATCAGTGGATACAAGCGCACAATTACAAAAATTTTGGGAAATAGAAGAGATTCCACAAACAAGTCAAATACTTAGTGATGAAGAGCATCAAGCGGAGGAGTATTTTATTAAAACCGTCTCACGAGAAAGTGGTGGTAGATATATAGTTAGATTACCATTTAAAAAGCAAAGTATTGAGTTCGGTAACTCAAAATTAGCAGCAATGAATCCATTATGTTTAATGGAAAACAGGTTTAAAAGAAATGAAAGTTTTGAGCAAGAGTATAAGCAATTCATGCAGGAATATATTTCAATGAATCACATGGAACAAGTAGTAGACAAAGAAACACGAACAGAATATTTTCTTCCACATCACGCAGTGATGAAACCGAGCAGTACAACCACAAAACTCAGAGTAGTATTTGATGCATCATTCAAATCTTCAAATGGCAAATCATTAAATGATCAGTTACTCGTAGGTCCAACAGTACAAAAAGATTTATTTTCATTATTAATACAATTTCGTAAATATAAAATCGGGTTTACCAGTGACATTGAAAAAATGTACAGACAAATTCTGGTGCACAAAGATGATCGATGTTATCAAAGAATTTTGTGGAGAGATAGCACTAATGAAAAGGCCAGAATATTTGATTTGAAGACAGTGACATATGGCACATCATGTGCACCCTTTTTAGCAACAAGAACTTTAAAACAGATAGGAATCCAAAATTCACATTTATATCCAGAAGCAAGTAAGGCAATAATAAACAGTTTTTATGTTGACGATTTCATGTTTTGTGCAGAAGACACATTCAGTGCAATCAAATTAAAAAGTGATGTTAGTGAATTATTAATACAAGCAGGTTTTCATTTACGTAAATGGTGTTCGAATTCATCAGAATTCATGAAAAGTATTGATCCAAATGATAGGGAGACATCAGCGGAGACAATTATTGATGACACACAAACAATAAAGACATTAGGTTTACTATGGAATACAAACAGCGACTCTTTTAGATATAGTATTAACTTGAGCAAATTACAATCAAATATAACGAAACGCACGATATTATCAGATATTTCAAAAGTTTTTGATCCATTAGGATGGTTGTCGCCAATAATTATATCAATGAAATTATTAATGCAGAAGTTATGGTTGAAAGGTGTCGATTGGGACGAACCTTTGACAGGCGAAAATTTGAAAAGGTGGTGCGAATTGAGAAGCAGCATCAATTACATTGACAACATACAGATACCTAGGTGGGTGAATTACAAGAGTGGTGAAATAATAGAACTTCACGGCTTTTCTGATGCCTCAGAGTTAGCATACGCAGCAGCAGTGTATTTAAAAGTTAGACATTCAAACGGCTACATATCAACAAATCTTATTGCATCTAAGAGTAGAGTAGCTCCCATCAAACAAATAACATTACCACGTCTTGAATTATGTGCAGCCCAACTTATGACAAAACTTATAGTTAAAGTTAAGCAAGCCTTTGATATTGATCAAATACCAATATTCGGATATTCAGATTCAACCATTGTCTTAGCTTGGTTAAGTGATCATCCACGTCGATGGAAAGCATTTATCGCAAATCGTACTTCTTACATAATTGACATAATTCCTCGACAATTTTGGCATCACATTCCTTCTCAGCAAAATCCTGCTGACTTGGCGACACGAGGTATTACTACTGATAAATTATTAAATAATAATTTGTGGTGGTATGGACCTAGTATATTGCAAACAGATCAAGAAGTAGAATATATTCAACCAAAACCATTAAATACAGCGGATTTAGAAGAGAGACAAATTACAGTGTGTTACATTACCGAAGATCAAAAAACAGACTTATTACATCGATTTTCAAATTATAGTAAGTTATTAAATGTTACAGCATACATTTTAAGATTTATAAAAAATTGCAGAACCCCAAAATCCAATAGAACTTTAGATTATTTAAACGTACATGAACTCCGAAATGCCCATAATATTTTAGTTAGGAAATCTCAAGCAGAGTCTTTCGAGTCAGAAATAAAAATTTTACTTTCAGGAAAAACACTTCCAGTTAATCACAAATTGTCTGGATTAACGCCATTCGTTGATAATAATAATTTATTTCGAGTTGGAGGAAGAATTGAAAATGCAAATATTTCAGAAGATCAAAAACATCCATTAATTTTAAGTAAAAATAGTATATTAACACAATTATTAGTTAGATATTATCATCACAAATATTTACATGCAGGTAGTAGACAAATGCAATATTTACTTGGACTTAAATATTGGATACCAGGAGTAACACAAATTTTGAAACAGTGTATTTATAAATGTACAAAATGCATGCGTTTTCGAAATAAGCCATTTCAACAGCAAATGGGTAATTTACCACAAAGTCGATTCGAAACAACGTCAGCTTTTATAAACGTAGGTATAGATTTCGCAGGACCTATTCAAGTGAAATCATGGAAAGGTAGAGGTAGCAAGCATTACAAGTGTTGGATAGCAGTATTTGTTTGCTTAGCTACAAAAGCTATTCATCTAGAATTAGTATCAGAATTATCAACAGCATCATTTCTTACAACACTTCGTAGATTCATAGCTAGAAGAGGAAAACCAGTTCATATATATACAGATAATGGAACAAATTTTGTAGGTTGCAATCAACAATTAAAGGAAATGTGGAATTTTTTACAAAATCAAATAACCAAAAACGAAATCACTAAAGCAATGTTAGAACAACAAATACAATGGCATTTTATTCCACCTACTGGCCCTCATTTTGGAGGTATTTGGGAAGCAGGTGTGAAAAGTACAAAATATCATCTAAGAAGAGTTCTTGCAGACGCTGCTACTACATTTGAGGAAACATATACAGTATTATGTCAGATAGAATGTTGTTTAAATTCACGACCACTTTGTATTAAATTTGAAGGTGATACAGATCCCCTTACTCCAGGTCATTTTTTGATTTTTCGAAGTATGTCAGCAATACCTGACATTGACTATATACAAACTAAAGTAAACGCATTGAATAGGTGGCAATATTTGCAAAAATTAGTACAACAATTTTGGAAAAAATGGTCAATAGAATATATAACACAACTTCAACAACGACCGAAATGGGCTAACAAGCTTAAAAATATTAATTGTGATGATATCGTAATTGTAAAAGACGATACACTTCCACCTAGTAAATGGATAATTGGACGAGTTATTGAAACACATGCAGGGAAAGATAGTCTTGTAAGGGTAGTAACAATAAAAACAGCTAAAGGCATTTTAAAACGACCTATTGTTAAATTATGTCCTCTATTCATCGATTATTGAAAGTCAAACACTTTCAAGGGGGCAGTATGTTTGCGGTTCATATAAATATTACTATCATTATTGCTTACATTACATTGTTTATGGTAATAAGTAAAAAGTAAATGCATACAAATACGTAGTCATGTAAGCTAGACTGTAACATTGATATTTTAGAATGTAAGTAGCATTAAGCGAAGATGTAAATAAAAGAAAATTCATTCGTGCAACAGAAGCCGAAGTGTGTGGTTCATTTTTTGCATTAGCGCATGTTTTATCATTTCATTCATTTTTAATACAGTCCACTTTGAGAAATTCATCAACATGCATATTTTTACATATTTTGCGTTGTTTGCATTTTTTTATTACATATTTCGCATTATATTGCATATTTTTGTAATTTGCTAGTTGACAGTTTTATACAAACCAAATGCATGCATAACAGCCAACTGACGACGAATAGAGTTTCGTGTGAACATGGCCATTATTAGTGTTTTCGATACGGTGCATACCTATCGATAAATACAGAAGTGTTGATTTTTATATTTCTGAATCACTCTGTAAGCCATTAGACGGAAAGTTTTTTGTAACAATTTTACTCCGATGAAAAATTTGAAAGTCAACGCTTGAAAAAACGTAAGTTCCACTTAAAGATTTTTACTTATTTATGCAATTTCTTAAATTCTTAAATTATTTATTATTATATGGCAAACTAGCCATGCCAAAATCAAGGAGGACGCAAGCAGAGAAATTAACGATATTTTTGAAAGAGCACCAGGATGTTGCAAAGCCTTTATTGCTGCTGACATATGTCTAGGAAAACTAAACAACCAACATCTAAATAATTTTTTAAGGAAATACACAAACGAAAACATTCCCTCGGACTCAACGCTCAGAAAGACTTATATCGATAAATTATACGCCAAACAATTAAGCCGAATAAAATCAGCGTTAAAAGAAATTTTTTTGTGGGTGGCAATAGATGAAACGACTGATATCCAGGGTAGGTTCATCGCGAATGTTATTGTTGGAGTTCTGCATGAAGATCAAGAACTAAGTGAGAAAAAATTTCTGCTTAATGTTGCAGAATTGGAAAGAACCAATTACGCCTCTATTGCTCGTACATTTAATGATTCGTTGACATTACTGGGCGACGATTTCGACAAAAACAAAATACTGCTTTTTTTTGTCTGACGCTGCTCCTTATATGGTTAAAGCAGCAAAAAGTTTATGCATATTTTACCCAAAGATTTTGCACGTCACCTGCTTGGCTCATGCACTCCATCGGGTTGCAGAAGAGATACGAAGCAATTTCCAGGACATTGACTTGCTAGTGTGCAGCGGCAAAAAGATATTTTTAAAAGCTCCGACGCGTGTTGACTTGTTTAAAGAAAAATTTCCTAACATACCTCTTCCGCCAGAACCAGTTATTACCAGATGGGGAACATGGCTAGACGCTGTTGAATACTATGTAAAGTATTTTCAAGAATTTTTAGAAATGGTCAATGAATTCGACGCTACAGGGTCGCTTTCTATTAAGAAGGTTCAAGAAGCATTAAAGGCAAGTTCAATTAAATCTCGGTTGGTTTTTATTCATGCAAACTACGGATTTTTAAGCGAAACTATTACAAAGTTGGAAAAAAAAATTCACTTGAAACGCAAATAAGTTTGATAAGCGACGCAGAGACAAAGATTAATGCTGTAGAAGGTCATATCGCACATATTATTAAAAACAAATTAAAGGCTGTTTTGGAGAAAAATCAAGGATACCAAAAAATTAAAGAAATTATTACGATTTTTGATTTGAGTAACGAGAAAAGTGTTGTACAACATGAATATACGCCAAGCGAACTCGCCGTTTTCAAACATGCTCCTATTACCTCTGTGTATGTAGAACGTTCGTTTTCTATGTATAACAGCTTTTTTCGACCGAATCGGCAAAGTTTCTTTTTGAGAATATGAAAAAATATTTCATTGTGTACGCTAATGAATCGTTAAATAAGGATTAACCTTGCATATTATGAAATGTTCAAGACTGAATTTATGTATTTATAAAACAATACATACATATGTATAAACGTACAACGTAAGAGCAAAATTGAATTAAAAAATGTTTGTACCTAATTTATTTAACTATTGTAACTTCAATAAACATGAATTATCTGAAGTTGAAAAAATTTGAATTAATGCATTTTTTTTTTTGATTTTTCATGCATATTTCTCAGTTTTTGTTGCATTTTTTATGCGCATATTTTTTATTTTTTAGTACATGAAATTCCATGCCCTAGTCATCATATTGCTGTCCAGCTTACCGAAAAGTGTCGATAACTTCGTAATAGCATAAGAGACGCGCGATTCTTTCCCCTCATTCGAAATATTAAAGATAAAGTTACTTGAGGAGTATGATCGTCAAAATCAAAAAGAGAAAGAGAGTGATGCTTCTGTTAGTCAACAGGCATTTCTAGCAAATTCCAAAAGTGCAGCAAAGGGGGAAAGAAAAGAATTCAACGGCAAGTGTTATAACTGCGGTAGCGTTTTCACATGGCATCGAAATCATCATTTTCAGACATATGTATTTATCGCGTACAAACTGACAGAAGAGCACTTAACTGTAGAACGTGCAAGCCGCCAGAATAGCTGCACAGCTATTTTCGCACACAACGGCAAGTGCAATAAGACGTTGCTATGTCCAGGGCAAAGAAATGGTCAATGCATGCGAAACGGCGTCATTTTTCGACCTTGCCAACGACTGGTTCGGAAAAACGAAAGCTGATACTAACGATTATAACTTTTACCAGATATTGAACTCAATATACCAGTTTCTCTGGTATCGCTTGAAAAACAAAAATGGAAAAATTTACATTACGAAATGAAAAAGTAAGTTGCATCTAAGGAATATTATTTTTAATGTTATATTTGCTTTTCCCAGATAGATTTAAGTTGGTTGAAGGTAAATCAATTAAATATTTAGGGGTGAAAAATGTTATGAGAGTGTTGGATAATGGATCATATCCAAAACCAATAATATGGCAACACTCATATTTATCGATTAGCATTTTGACAAAAGACTTGACAGATGTTCGAACAAACATCGAGTAGAATGATTGAGCGAGCAACGAACAGACATGTGGCTGGAAATAATACATTTTTCATTTTATTTATTTGTTTAATTAAATATTCGCTATTATAAGTATCTATATTATTTGAAATAAAGTAATAAACGCGTACACAATCACAACAGAGAGTTTTGGATTACAACGAATACGACCGCATTTTTTAATGTAACGTAACAGAGCTAAACTCAAAATAGTTTTTTATGCAAAATCTGGCCCGTTAACATACCGAAAAAAAAACATTTTTCTTCGAGCATTTCCAGTCTATTTTTCGTATAAACCATTACATTAGTAGAGTTTGTAGTTATCTCTTTGTTCAGAGCCAAAAGTTGTTTGTAACCTGAAAACGTATTAAATAAAAAAAATAAACATATCAAACAAGTATTGCCTGAATGATATAAAGATTTGTCAACATCAGATGGTCACCTTACGTCATAATAGAAGATGGCAACCCTAACGAGACGAAGGAGAGAAAACCAGCTGAAGAAGAGTCAGTTAGTTAGTCAGTGGAGAAGCAGTGATAAACATCGAACATTGAATTAAATAATGTAATTTCTTTGAAGTTATATATATATATTTTATTAAACAATGAAACTTTAAAATAAACTTCGAAAATATGACCCTTTTAAACGTAACAGTCTTTTTACTTCGACTTACCCAAAAATTTGTTTGTTGTTTAGCAAAAGTTGAACAGGGCTCAAATAAACCAGAATTTCATCGAAAGCGTAAAAGATCAAACAAATTTGATGATTTTAAAAAGAAACGTGCAGCTGCCCAGAAGGAACGGTGAAAGAAGATGAAAGAAGCCGATGACGAAATGCCGATTGCAAAACTGAAAAATCTCGTTGAAAGACGGCGTGGAGCGATTCTTACACGTGTGCAAAAATACTGAAAGAAAACCAAATCAAATTTAGTGCAAAGACAGACTGAAAATAGTGTCAGCGAAAATAAAAAGGGCTTTTAATCCACACAAGTACTTGGTAAAGCAGTGAAGAAAACTGAACAAACACTGCTTGTATCTGAAATTCGAAAACAATCAGTTTTAGCGAAAATTATAATGAACATGAGTCAGAAATTCTGACACTGCAGACTTAGGAAGCATATGAATAGGCTAGGTATCCTGTCAAGCAGTCTATGTCGCTTCTGTGACAGAGAAAATGAGTCTGCAGAGCATATGCTGGCCGAATGCGATGCCATTGCAAGGAAGCGTGAAATATTCCTAGGCTCGCCTTGGCCAAGTCAGGGGCACATTCAGTCTCTTTAGCCGAGCGATATCCTTCGATTTCTGGAGGAGCTCGGGCTGGACGAGATAATGTGATCAAGGGTAGGGTACAATAGACCTAGTGGTCGCAGTACAATCCTCAATCCAATCTATCTATCTAAAGGCTGGTATCGACCTCTCAAGAAACAGCTCAAGAAATTTTTGGATTTATTTCTTGAGTAAAAAATAGTAGTAGGCAAGAAATTTTGACGTTTAGTAATCCACCGTGAATACCAAGTGAAATGAAGAAGAACATCAAACACGTAAACAAAATAAACCATTTTGTAAACATGAGAAATTGATAGGTTCTTAAAAAACATTAAATAAAAGCTTTAAATATTTGTTTTCAATAGTTTTATTTTGTTGTTATTTTAGGAAATCATCGAAAGCGACGAGGATGACATTATATTACTGCAAAACTGTGGTATATTGATGGCCGGAATGGAAGTAGATGTAAGAAATTGGTGTCAACTTCCGCTTTGCATCATTACAAAAATTGTGCACTATATTTTTTCCGATTAATTTTTCCATTTTCACCACCATTTTTATCAACATGTAACAAAAGCCAACAGACGTCAAACTTTCTTTAAGAAATAAATGCTCGATGATATATTTCTTGGCAAAACCTGTGTTGCTGTGTTCACATTATGTTGAAAAATAGTGGTAAAAAAGTGTATTAAATTTCTTGAGAGGTCGATACTCGCTCAAGAAAGTTTCACAAGAAAAATTTCTTGAGCATTTCTTGTACGTCATTTTATATGGAACTTTTGCGTTTCTTGAGAGGTCGATACTAAGCTTAACCTATGATTATCGAGTTAGTGATAACCAGATGGTTTCTGTTGAAGTCACTGTAACATAGACTTATATTTTCTTACTCAATAAAATCGACCTTCCCTAATGTAAGTTTTATATTTCGTAGAATAGATGATGAAATGCGTCTTGCTATTATATAACATTATATAATAGCAGCATGCGTGCATATATATGTACTTGGTATATGTATGTATGTGTATGTTGCAGTGACAAGCAAAAGAAACAGAAATCAATCATCTACAAGCAATAGAGCGAGAAAGCATATTGCAATCATAGTAGGCATGGTAAATGTTACATTAGTTACTGCAACTATTTATGTATACATACAGTGCCGAACTAAAGTATTGGCACAGCAAGATGCTTCAACTTTAACACTGTTTTTTGGCCGCATGTGAACTGATTTCTAAAAAATATAAAACATCCCTGGATAGAACGATAAATTGTTAGCCATTTCCATTTTATTTCATTTAATTATCTCTTTTATTGAATTAACGGCAGCGATTCTAAGAAAAAAAGTACTGTTTTGGGCTGAACAAAAGTATTGGCACAGCTAAATATGACTGGCTATTTTGCGCTGATTTATCGGTCTAGCAACTTTTTTTAATTTGTCATGCTACGAGAACGTATAACTTACGTACGTTGCTCTTAAAATACGAGCCGCGGACGTCGCAGTGTCTTAAATAAGTAAATTTTCCATTAAAGTGACTAGCAAAAAAGTGAAACCGCCGAAAATTTATGTCGCATTTGCATGATTATGGAAAATCATTATCTGGGATTGGTGAAATGATAGACAGAAACCGCCACACTATTCGGAGTTTCAAGAAGTCTTATCTTTGCAAAGTGTACAAAGAACGGATAGACCTACGGCTTTAAACGACCGTAAACGCTGTCAGATAGTAGGAAGAGTGAAAAAAAATCGTAGAATATATTCCACCAACATTGCAGATGACGTTAAGACAGAATTCGGAAAAGATATGAGAAAGGAGAAAGGAATGAAAGTTATTTTCGTGTAAGGCTCCCCGGATCGTTATGGCGTGCATAACTCTTCCGAATTCTGTCTTAACGTCATCTGCAACGTTGGTGGAATATATTCTACGATTTTTTTCACTGTTCCTACTATCTGACTGCGTTTACGGTCGCTTAAAGCCGTAGGTCTATCCGTTCTTTGTACACTTTGCAAAAATAAGACTTCTTCAAACGTTGAACAATGCTCCGAATAGTGTGGCGGTTTCTGTCTATCATTTCACCAATCCCAGATAATGATTTTCCATAATCATGCAAATGCGACATAAATTTTCGGCGGTTTCACTTTTTTGCTAGTCACTTTAATGGAAAATTTACTTATTTAAGACACTGCGACGTCCGCGGCTCGTATTTTAAGAGCAACGTACGTAAGTTACACGTTATCGTAGCATGACAAATTAAAAAAAAGTTGCTAGACCGATAAATCAGCGCAAAATAGCCAGTCATATTTAGCTGTGCCAATACTTTTGTTCAGCCCAAAACAGTACTTTTTTTCTTAGAATCGCTGCCGTTAATTCAATAAAAGAGATAATTAAATGAAATAAAATGGAAATGGTTAACAATTTATCATTCTATCCAGTGATGTTTTATATTTTTTAGAAATCTGTTCACATGCGGCCAAAAAACAGTGTTAAAGTTGAAGCATCTTGCTGTGCCAATACTTTAGTTCGGCACTGTATGTATATAAGCTAGCGGCATCAATTTACTTCAACCAAAATTATTTTCGGTTATGATGTTTAATCTGTTTTTCATCTTGAACGGTGACGGGTTGACACAAAATATATAAGCTAAATAAAAATTGAATTGAAAAACATAAAAATTTCTGTGTCGGCTTTTGAAATAATTCTACAGGTTATGGGCCCAGACACGAATTGTGACCATATCTGGTGTCTGGTTTAAGAAAATAAAAAGTGAATTTACTAAAAGAAATAAACAAAATAAAAGTGCATACTGTGTGTTGTGAATTCCTGAATTCTGTTGCGAAATTGTGATTCATTAAAATATGGATAAATTAAACAAAAACATAAAACCCTTTGATGGGGAAAAGTATTCTATTTGGAAATTTCGCATTAGAGCTTTGTTAGCAGAAAATGATGCGCTTTTCGTAATTGATGACGAAAAACCGGAATAAGCAAGTGAACAGTGGGCAAAAGCCGAAAGAATCGCAAAAAGCATAATAATTAAATTTTTAAGTGACTCGTTTTTGAGCTTTGCTAGTACGGAATGTTCTGCAAAAGAAATTTTTACAAATTTGGACAAAATATATGAGCGGAAAAGTGTAGCTTCACAATTGTCGGTTCGAAAACAACTATTAACATTAAAATTAAAGTCAAACTCAAATTTAATGAACCATTTTAACGTATTCGATGATTTAGTTACGGAATTAATCGCCTCGGGTGCAAAAATTGATGAGATGGACAAAGTTTCACACTTATTACTAACCCTTCCCTCTTCATATGATGGTATTATAACCGCAGTTGAGACTTTATCAGAAACAAATCTAACTTTGGCATTTGTGAAAAATCGGTTACTAGATCACGAAATAAAATTAAAACTAGCATAAAGATACTAGTTTAAAAGTTCTGCAAGCTGTTGGAAATTCCGAGCAAAGTGAATATAAGACAAATATGAACCATAATAAATTTAAAAATAATTTTAAATATAAATCAAATAAAAAAGTTAATATAAAGTGTCATCATTGCAAGAAAATGGGGCATATAAAAAGGGACTGTTTTATTTTTAAAAGACAACAAAATAGGCAAAATAAAGAAAAAGCTAAGCAAGTGCAAACAGCTGCAGTCCAATCTGATACCGGTTTCGCGTTCATGCTAAAAAGTGTAGCAAATTACAAAAATAAAAATTCAAAACTTATATATATCTTTTATTTTGGACTCTGGTGCATCTGACCACATGGTCAATGATAAAAATTTGCTGCTTAACTGTACTGAGTTAGAAGAGCCAATCAAGATAGCAATTGCCAAAAGCGATGAATATATCTATGCGATAGCAATAGGCACCGTGCAAATGAAAAATGACTGGCAGCCAAAGATCACCCTTCAAAACGTTTTATACTGCGAAAATATTCCACAAAACTTACTATCAGTTAATAAGATGACGAATGCCGGGATGGAGATCGTATTTTCGGCAGGAGGTGTGGAAATCCAAAGAGAGGGTGAAGTACTGTATAAAGGTATGTGTTCTGTAAATATTCCTGTTATTGAGTTTGAAATTTGTTATAGGGCATATATAACAAATAAAGTTAGTAAGACTACATACCAATTATGGCATGAACGGTTAGGCCACATTAGTAAGGGGAAGTTGTTAGAACTAAAGCGAAATAATATGTGTGAAGATACACAATTATTAGATAACGTTAAAATTGACACTGAAGTTTGTGAATCTTGCATAAAAGGGAAACAAGCCAGATTACCATTTTCAACATTCAATGATAAGGAATATATTAGAAGACCTTTGTTTATAATACATTCGGATGTTTGTGGTCCTATCACGCCTCCTACAATTGATGGTAAAAATTACTACGTAATTTTTGTTGACCAATATACACATTACGGTGTAACGTATTTAATTACTCATAAGTCCGATGTGTTTTCTCATTTCAAAGATTTTGTTGCAAAAAGTGAAAATCACTTTAATTTAAAAGTGGTAAATTTGTATATAGATAACGGTAGAGAGTACTTATCAAATGAAATGAGAGAATATTGTGTTGAAAAGGGTATAAGTTACCATTTAACAATTCCGCATACACCACAATTGAATGCGGTGTCTGAGCGTATGATTAGGACCATAACTGAAAAGGCTAGGGCTATGATTAATGGAACAAAATTAGACAAATGTTTTTGGGGAGAAGCTGTGTTAACAGCTACTTATCTAATAAACAGAACGCCAAGTAATGCTCTATATGACAAAAAGAAAACTCCTTTTGAAATGTGGCATAGTCGAAAACCAAATTTAAAATATTTGAAAGTTTTTGGCTCAACAGTATACATGCATAACAAAACGAGAAAAAGAAAGTTTGATGAAAAATCCATTAAATGTATACTTGTTGGCTATGAAACAAATGGTTTTAAACTATGTATTTTAGAGGAAAATAAATTTGTTGTAGCCAGAGATGTAATTGTAGATGAGGTTAACATGATTAACACTGAGATTTTGGAAATTGAACGCCCTGAAAGTGACTGGACTATCCAGAATGACAGTATGGACCAGCAAAATGAACCACAGAATGAAAATATGAAAATTAGTGTCCCGAATGAAAGTAGGGAGGGTAAAGACTTCCAGAATGAAAGTAAGGAAGAGGAACAGGGTGATTTTCAAAATGATAGCGCTACAAACTTCCTGAATGAGAGTAAGGAATATGATGAGCCTTATTTCCAGAATGAGAGTATGGAAGAAGATGGCAATGTAAGGCGCAGCGAAAGGCTAAGAGATTAGCCACCGAGATCTTATAGATTCTTCGATAATTGCTTGTTATACTCACAAAGCTTTTTTTCTGATATACCTAAAAGTTACGATGAAATAAAAGAAAGGGACGACAGATTACAATGGGAGCAAGCAATTAAAGAAGAGTTAGATTCTCATATATTAAATGAAACATGTTGAGAATCCGAAAAATAAAAATATTATTGATTGTAGATGGGTTTTCACAATCAAGAATGATGAACTTGGTTATCCTGTTAAATACAAAGCTAGGCTTGTGGCGCGTGGTTTCACACAAAAATATTTAATTGACTATGATGAAACTTTTGCGCCTGTAGCAAGAATTTCTAGTTTTCGGTTTATTTTATCTATATCAAACCAATTTGATCTAAGAGTTCATCATATGGATGTGAAAACTGCATTTTTGAATGGCAAACTAAAAGAGGAAATCTATATGAAAATTCCTCAAGGCCTACCTTATGAAAAAGATAAGGTGTGTAAATTGAATAAGTCTATTTATGGTCTTAAACAGGCGGCTAGATGCTGGTATGAAAGAAATTGGATTTGTTAGTTCAGAAGTATATCATTGCATTTATCTATTGGATAAAGGTGAAATGAAGAAAAATATATATTTATTGCTATACGTTGATGATTTGGTTATAGCAACTCATAATTTAGAAACAATGCCCAGATTTAAAGACTATTTAATGGGTAAATTCAGAATGACTGATTTAGCTGAAATCAAGTATTTTATTGGCATAAAAATTAGCAGAGAAGATAATAAAATGGAACTTAGCCAGTCGGCTTATATTAAAAAGGTCCTAGAAAAATTCAGTATGGATGGCTGTAATCCAGTTAGTACTCCACTTCCAAGTAGATTGAACTATGAGGGGCTAAATTCAGACGAAATGTATAATGCGCCATGTCGAAATGTAATTGGATGTCTAATGTATATAATGCTATGCACTCGACCTGATTTAAGTACCTCAGTTGGAATTTTAAGTAGATATACGAATAAAAATAATAAAGAACTATGGCAATGTCTTAAAAGGGTTTTGAGGTACCTAAAAGGCACAATTAATTTAAAGTTAACCTTTACAAAAACTGTAGACTTCGAAAATGTTTTGACTGTGTATGTATGTTGATTCCGATTGGGCAGGAAATGAAAACGATAGAAAAAGTACTACAGGTTATTTGTTCAAAATGTTCGATTCAAGTCTTATTTGTTGGAATACTAAAAAGCAAAATTCAGTTGCAGCTTCATCGACTGAAGCTGAATATATGGCATTATTTGAGGCCACGAGAGAGGCTATGTGGCTAAAATCACCGGCAAATAGTATTAAATTAGAACTACAGGAACCCATAAAACTATTTGAAGATAATCTAGGATGTATAAGCATTGCTAATAATCCTACTTGTCATAAAAGAACTAAACATATTGATATTAAATACCACTTTTCTAGAGAGCAAATTGAAAGAAAACTAATTATTCTTGAGTATATTCCTACAGATAAACAGCTGGCTGATATCTTAACAAAACCATTGCCTAGACCTCAATTTGCCGATTTAAGAGATCAACTTGGGCTGATGATTTAAACATTATTCTTGCTGCAACTTTATTTTCACATGGCACTCAAAACTATATGGACTTACTTTCATTTCATTTTTCATTTTTATTTTAATTATATATCATTATATTAAATTTAAATTATGTTGGTCTGATTGGGTTTTACTGGGTTTCCCCAATCCATGCAACAAATGTTGGACCACAATTGTATCATTTCCCAGAATACTCGACCTGCCACCGAAAAGAGATGTAGATAAGTTTTTGCTGAAACTATATTTTTGTAATTAGAAATATGAATCTATATTGTATTTTATTTAGATAGATTTCTAGTTTATATTGAGGAGGTGTGTTGAAGTCACTGTAACATAGACTTAAAGTTGAAGTAACTTGTCACTTAGCCTTGAAGGATTACAAAGACAAAGAAAACATGAATTTCGTAGATAAATTTGATCGATTGAAAGGCAGCTACGCGATTGACCGTAAATCAAAAAAAATGGTGGCACCGCATAATCTTTCATTTTCTAGACTGCACAGTCGTAAATGCATTCATAATCTATCTATTATATAAAAATGAATGTGTGTGTGTGTGTGTGTGTGTCCTTTATGGACTCCCAAAGTAATCAACCGATCTTTTTGAAAATTTCACAGTAGATTCACGTGGTACTAGCGCACATAATAGGGTATATAGAATTTCGAAAAAGTGGTAACTTCCCGGAATATAGGCCCAAATGTGGACCCAGAGTGACCCAGCAAGTGTTTGAGCAATATGGGTATCAAACGAAAGGTGCTGAGCAGGCCTTCAACTTAGAGTTATTTTCATTGCGATGCCTAGGCCGGATCCCCAAATATGGGTCAAAACGTGGACCCGGATCACCCTCGAATGCTTCTAGGCGATATTGGTATCAAATGAAAGGTGTCGAGCAGGGCTTCAACAAAGATCTCTTTAAATAGTGATGCCTAGACCGGGTTTCAAGATATGGGTCAAAGCGTAGACCCGGATAACCCCTGAATGTTTTCGAGCGATATTGGTAGCTAATGAAAGACGTTGAGCAGGGCTTCAACATACAGCTATTTTCATTGTGATTTCTAAAGCTGTTTCCCAGAGATGGCTCAAGTAGTGGCCCGGATGGTGATGGACGGTCCAGGTAAGGTAAAGGTAAAGATAAAGGTAAAGGTAAAGGTAAAGTTAAAGGTAAATGTAAATGTAAATATAAAAGTAAAGGTAAAGGTAAAGGTAAAGGTAAGGGTAAAGGTAAAGGTAAAGGTAAAGGTAAAAGTAAATGTAAAGGTAAAGGGAGAGACCCAATATAACATAAAAGCTTTTGTTTGTCGCTGCGAAGCGGGACGGGTATTTGCTAGTACTTATATAAAGAAATACAATAGGATCTTATGACAGGATTAGAAGAACTGCGTCTCAAAGACTTGAGACGGCATGTTTATCAAGACATGCTTGCACCGGCTTATGTAAATAACAAAAGAAAACTGTCGCGGACTTCCAGCAATTCTTCTTCGCCTACGTGCGCTTATACCAAGAAGCACAAACCTGAGGTACCTGCAGCAATTCCACTTTCTAACTATTGGTAACCATACGCCTATAACAGGTACTTCAAGACGTTGCAGTGTATGTAGCACGAAGAACACGCCTGTTCATACAGTATGGAGCTGCGAAATATGCAAGAAACCTCTTGCTACCGAGAGGGAAGAGATTATTTTAATTTTCAGCACGAACATACATATTTTCTTGTTTTGAATAAAGAAAAAATTAAAAAAATTGCATACTTATTTCACAGTGGCTACTATAGCTAACCAACATATAACGGACCCCTCCGCTGACGTATTGAAAAAAAAGGATCTTATTGACCTATACGATTCTAGCATTGCCACAGAGAAAAAGTGTGCCTGAAAGAGTTAAATAACTTCAGAACAGCTTTGAATGATGTGTTTCTTTCCAATGCTATTCCAGAAAAATGGCGCACCATCAAAATTGTACCAATTCCCAAGAGAAATAAGAATCTGAGCGATTTCAAAAACTTCACACCCAACTTGTTAATTTCCGTCCCTTTAAAAGTAATAAATCTTTGTATTAAAGAAAGATTATGTAAATATTTAGAATCAATAAATTGCATACTTAAAAAAAAAACTTGATGAAGAAAACAACCCTGTTAAAAAACAAAAATAAGCAAATAATTCTTTGTACTACGAACTTTAGTAATGTCTATGATTGTGTTAAGGTTGTCCTTTTAAAAAATCATCAATGGAATATAGTGTTGAAGAAAAGTACGTGGATTGGATAATTCATTTCTTATCTTTAAGATCATTAACGGTTAAAGAACACTTTGACTCTGTAATAAAAAATTCCACTTCAAATATAACATATACTTAAAGAGGTCAACTAGCACAAAATCGGGCTTACCAACGCAAAAAGCCATGACTTTGTACAGATCTTTAGTTCGTTCCAAAATTGAGTACTGCAACACAACAATGTCCAATTTAAACAAATCAGCAGAATTCAAAATCCATGTTTTACCAAATAAATTTCTAAGAAGATGTCTTGGTCTGACTCCTTTCACCCCTGTTCCTCTCATATGTATATGCTATTGCCAATGAACTTCCGCCACTTTTTAGAGCAAAGTGCTAACGAATTCGAATTCCAATTATTCTAATATCCTTAATGAATTTAGAGATTTTTTTGAGCGTCTTGAGCAGGTTGATGTTTGGACCTCTTGGCATAATACATATTGTTGTACATGAAAATTTTGTTAGTTCAAGAAAAGTGATGTTATCAACAGAAGAAGTTTCAGCAGCGCATAGCAAAGTTTTCAATCAGTACTGTGATCAATCCTATTGCAACATATACACAGAGGCATCGATTACAGACTCAAACACTGTGGCTGTGGCATCTTCTTTTGGAATCAAAATAGTGAGCATTAGTGCTGGAAAAACATCGATGTTTACGAGTATCGATATTTTCGATATTTTTGAGAAAAATATCGACATTATAGATATATCGACCTTTATATTAGAAAAGATCGAATTTGTCTGAGACTCGTTTGTTGTTCAAATGCCCGTACAAACATTCGAGCATTCGAGCTTACAGACAAAAAAATTGGTATCAGGAAAACAAAAATAAAAAAATACATATGAAGACAACAAAAAAAAAAAAAACAAACAAACGAAAAATACAAACTTCAAATGCCCGTGCAAACATACGGGTAATAAACAAACAAACAAGTGTTCGAGAATTTGAACAGCATTTGTTCGGGCTACTCGAAAATGTTCAAAAAAAATCGAGTTTATATAAACCTTAATTTAACATATCTATATATAACAGCTTTATTTCTCGAAATGTCTGCATTCATTATTGTGCCTTGAATTGAACGAGAGTGACAGTCATTTATATTACTCTAAAAATTAACTAAATAAACATTTAAACTAAATATTTCAATTTATTATCAACAGAAATCTTTTTTGAAAAGGGAATTCAATAATCAAAAAAAAAAAAACAAAAAAGGTAAATTCTGTTCCAGCCAGAAAGAGTAGGTATCATTTACAGTGGTTCACTGAAATATTTCGCATTTAAGTTATTTAAAAAACCATGTTAAAGACTAAAAGGTTTGAAATAGACAAATTAATAACGCATTCTAAATACCTTTTACACTCAGAGAAAATAAATCAAAAATAAAATTTTTATTTTTATAATGCACGTTTTCAACCAAGTCATTTTATTTTAAAAATGAAATTTTTTAAATTAAAAATCAAATTTTTTGAATTAAAATGTATTTGGGATTTAAAAAGAAAATGTTTAAATTAACAATAAAAATGAATGGAAAAAAACACAAGTTTTTGGTTCAAAATCTCAGTGCTTAAAATAGAAATAAAAATTTTTAAATTTAAAATGTTTTTTCTTGATTTTGCAATTCTACAATGAACATTAAAAAAAAAAAAATGTTCGTATTTACACTACTTTTAAACACAGGAATTTCTACATAGGAATCAAATTTAAAAAAAAATCTCCAAATTTGGGGAATTACCCACAAAACGGCAATGCTGCCTTTTACCAGCTTCTTTCCGCGTTTATCAGTGATGGATCCATGACCGTCGATATATCGAACATCGGAAAAAAATATCGATATATCGAAAAAGTTCAAAAACATCGATGAATCGATATTATATCGATATCGCTTCCAGCACTAGTGAGCATATATTGAATTTAGGTTTTAGATCTGCGTCAGCATTTGGTGAGCTTAGGGACACGATATCGAATCAAAAGCATCGATCTGGTACTCATTTAAAATATCGGTTAAAAAGAATCGCGAACCCGATAATATCGAAACTAAACTACTCGATACTCGAAGTATCGGTATCGAATGCGGTAATTTTCTAGAAGGTGCAACCTTAAAATTTCCTCTAAAATAGTTAAAAGATGCGACGCGTTCTGACCTCTAGATTATGAATTCGAAAGCGGAAATAAAAGATTTTTCCACATTTAAAAGATATTTATTAAAACGTTTAAAGTTGCACCGTCTTCTAGAAAGTTACCAAAAACGCAATAAAACTGCATCCTGAGCCATACGCATATCGCTGTATTAGTGCTAATTCCATGGCATAGTATGCCATGGCTGGTTCCAAAGTTTTGATTTTGACGTAAATCCTTTTCCAACTCATGAGAATAGTTCAAGCTGGTTAAAAAAATTATACAAGTTTATTAAGTTCTTGAAAACATTTTTTACAAGCCAACATCTTTTACAAAACAACAGTGGACCTATTCTGTAACCAATTTGCGACAATTTTCGGATCGGTATCGTAAATTTGCGATCATTTTTGCGATTATGCTATTCTGTACGATTTTCTGTCGAATTCTATAGTATATTTTGACAGATGTTTCCGATAATCATCGCAGAGGTATCGAGGGAAATTTTTGTGTCGGTAGATTTTGCGATTAATAATAATACAATGGCGCTATTATAACTCTGACGAGTTTTATGGCCGAGCTTCTCTCCCAATTCGAGGTGTGCTCCTTTTTGTTTTTCCTACTAATTGGGTGGACCTACAGTTTTATGCCGGCTCCGAACGGCGAATGCATTTTTTGTGAGAAGCTTTTTCATGGCAGAAATACTCTCGGAGGGTATGCCGCCCACTGCCGAGAGGTGACCGCTGCTCTTAAAAAACCCAATAATTGGATTTTTACTAATTGAAAAATTGTTTTGGTGTTTGGCTCGGACCGTGGTTTGAACCCGAGACCTCTGACACAGCAGGCGAGCACTCTACCCACTGCACCACAGCGGCCACAGCGATTATCGGTCTCAAAATAAGTTAGAGAATTCCAGCACAGGTGTATTTAACGCAATCACAGTTGTAAAAAGATATTTGCAAAATATTTAGTATGTATTTTGAAAAATAAACATCTTAAATAACATTAACAATTCATTTTCATTGAGATTATATGTATCCGTCATTCAATTTTTTTGGAAATTTGAATTTATCGAAACAAAAAAATGATGAAACTCAAGTGGCAGAATACATGTGCATTCCATGTTATAAAGAGAAGCCATTGCGCAGTATGCTTTTTCTTCCGGACTTCTTCTTTCCCCTTACGGCCAAAGAAGAAGCTTACAAGAGGCAAATTTAAAATTTATTTTCAATATATTTTAAAAATAATTTATTTTACAATGGTCAAATTGAAACAATTGTCAGAAAAAAAGAGCCAAATGTCAAAAAACCTGCAGCTTGTCACTTCTGCACACTCGACCTATTTTCGGCACTATTTCACGTTGCACAATTTTTTGGACAAATATGATACAATTTTAATTTTGCATCACTGAATGTACTCATTTGTTCGATACCGTGGTTGAAGTACTCGATACCAAAAAATATCGTTGCAAAAGAATCGAGTAAAAAGTATCGGTATCAAATGCAAAAAATATCGATTTGGTATCGTATCGTATCGAAATTCGTGTCCCTAGGTGAGCTTCACATTCCTTTCCCTTTCTCGAGCGAGTGTGGATCGTCCGCGGACTTATAAATTTTCTTGTGTTTGCAGTACAGTTGACATACCACTTTTTTAACTATATGTACACGGCTTTTTAGTGGTTTTTCTTTTTGTGCAAATTAAAATCTAATTTTATAACGAGCTGCTTTTTTTTCTAATATTAAAGCGGTAATTGATTCTGGTTTACATTTAAATTGCCTTCTAAAAAGAAAAAGAAGCCTCGTCTGGTAATTCCAAGGCGTAGGCACAAAATGGCGGCGTCGTCGACGTCTCAGTCGGCGGCGGCGTGTGTTGTTTCCAACAATGATGGTGGCACAACCAAAAGAGCGAAAACTAGCGAAAATATCGAACAAAATTTGTATGAACTTTCAAACAACGGCATCGTTGAATATGGAGCTGGTGCGTATGAAATCCCTGTTGCACATGGCGGCATGGATGATGAAGATATGAACGATGGCAACATGCCTAAAAAAACATCTACTTCAGGAAAAAATAACACACAAAAAAAAAACAATTGAAAATGAAAGGTGTGAGGTGGCAAACTTGAATAGTTACCCGCCAGAATTTCAGGGTGAAATTTTCACCTTGGTGGATTCTTCGAAATGCAGTGCCATGCAAAATGATAGTAACTGAAGATAGTAATGAAGTAACTTTTAAAAGTGTATTAGGCGCGAACACATTTCTAAAAAACCAAAAAGTGATAGAAAAAGGCCTTAAGCCATTTTTGCCAAAAACAGCCTTTGAAATATATGGCATTATTAGGAACGTTCCGCTTGAATATAAAATAAATGATATACTAAACTTTGCACAATCTTCAGCACAAATACTCTCAATTACACGCTTTAACCGCAGGGAAGGCGAAAAATATACGCCTTCGACTACGATTAAGGTTGGCTTTGCGGGTAAAGAAATCCCAAAATTCGTTTTTTATGCTCACTCAAGACTTCCAGTTGATATATATATACCACCTCTTAAACAATGTAACAACTGTGGCAGGTTGGGGCACACAGAAGCCGGATGCAAATCTAAAAAAAGGCGCATCAATTGTGGCAAATCTGAATGCAACAAAAATGATTGCACAACTAACGTATGTATTTTATGTGGAAACAATGGCCACAAAGCTACCAACAAAAATGTATGCCCAAAATGGGAAAAGGAGATAGCGGTTAACCACATCAAGTCCATGAAAAAGCTTTCTAGAAGGGAAGTACTCGATCAATACTTCACTAAAAACACAAACCGTTTTGATTTACTAGCAATAGACGATGACAATTTTCCATCCATTGTAAACGAGGAAAATTTTATTGACCAGACTGAAAACATAAATAAACAATTTACCAGACGTAAATACAGTAATGTTGTAAGACAAGCTAGGGCAAAACCTACAAACGCAACAACAACAGCAAAACCTACTCGACTGTCTAACCCAAGGGTAAATTCAAACCCAATATATGACACTCCTTCTTATCAAAAGAACAAAGTGTCTCAAATGGAAAAATTAGTAACGGAAATGTTCAAGTTTGTACAAGAACTAACCCGCCATAGCAATAGCCCACTCTTTGAGGAAAAATTTCTACTTATACAAAATCTTTTTGATTCCATAACTGCAAATATTGATGAGCTGAATCCATACAATTTACCACCAAATCGATCAACATGAAAATGTTACAATATAATTGTCAATCTATTACAGCTAACATCGACTCAATAGAATACTACTTAAATAAATATCAAATTAACATCGCAGCTTTCAGTGAAATCTTTTTATCCAAAAACAAAAATACATAAAAGAAAATTTATAAATTACAATTTAGTTAAAAAATGCAGACCAGATGGCTAAGGTGGAGTTGCCATTGCTCTACAGAAAAACATTAAATTTCAAAAAATACTATACAATACACAAAGTGATATTTTAATTGTCAAAACCTTGAACTTAGAACCCAACATTACTATTTGTTCCGTCTATTTTCCACCCAACATACAAACCAATACCTTTTCACTTGAAATACAAAAATTGTTGGATTTTGTAGAGACGCAGGCAAACGTTTTCATTTTGGGTGATTTCAATGCTAGGTCCACTACCTGGGGTGACAATGTCACTTCATGTAAAGGTAAACATCTAGAACAAATCATTCTTACTTCAAACTTTTTCAATCTAAACAATAATAACTTCACTTTTCAAAGAGACCCGAGAACAAACACAGGATCTGTGCTTGATCTCTCCTTCACTAATTCAACTCTACCATGTACTTGGTATGTTGATTACACTAGAATAGGTGGAAGCCATCATTATCCTGTCGTATTGGAAACAAAAAATTGCAATGTAAAAACAAGCATGTTTATGTCTAGGAACAAATTGTTCAAATCGCTAGAAACATTTGAATGTGATTCGGATGTTAACCAATTTGAAAAGCAATTATCCTTGGAAATAAAAAATGCAACGTATAGGATAACTGATGGCAGATCACCTAAGCCGTGGTGGAATGACAATCTAAATAAATCATATAGATTCCTCAAAATAGCCTCACAAAAAATGAAAAATTCACCGAATCAGGAAAATTTTGAAAATTTTATACATCAAAGAAAAATGTGGAAAAAAGACGTCAAAAAAGCTAAAAAAGAAAATTTTGATAAAAAGATTAAGATCTTAACTCAGGTGTCAATAGGAAAGGATGGCGCTTTGTTAAAGCGCTGAGGGGTGATTTCAATCAAGACAATATAGGCATTTGGCACAGTGAGAACGACTAAAATTTCTTAAATTTCTTAAAAAATCAAATTCCAACTACACCAGTTTGTCATGAAATCAATAAGTCTATTTCTCCTAACTCGCAATTAGTTTTTAGTTTTGAAGAGATTAAGAATTGTATTGCAAAAAAAAATAGACTCCGCTGCTGGAGTTGACAAAATTTCATACAGCATGCTCAAAAAAATTCCAGATATCACATTAAATAATTTAAAGACATTGCATTCCAGAACACTGGCGTATTATTAAAATTGTACCAATCCCAAAAAGAGATAAGGATCTTCAAAATTATGAAAATTTTCGCCCCATAGCCCTAATACCGGTACTACTGAAAGTAATTAACTCGTGTATCAAAGACAGGCTTTGTCAATTCATTGACACAAACAATCTACTTCCAAACAACACATTTGCTTATAGAAGAAATAAATCCACTTCAACTTGCATAAATCAAATACTACATCAAACAACTTTTTTAAAAAACAGAAACAAGCATGTGATTTTATGTACTACTGACATATCAAATGCTATAATTGTGTAAACATAAGCATCTTAAAAACTCAGCTCGAAAAATTAAATGTTGAACATCTATATGTCGAATGGATAATAAATTTTCTTGCCTCCAGAACGCTCAAGCTTGGAAATAGCACAACAATTCAAAATGGTCTACCTCAAGGCAGCGTCTTATCTCCTACATTATTCAACATTTATACGTCTCAGCTACATTGTATAACAGATCAAAATACACAACTATATCAATTTGCTGATGATTTTTTCTTCATCAGCTCAGGAACTAGCTTTGAATTTGCTAACAAAAATCTGCAGGACAAACTAAATATATTTTCCCAAAACTGTAATATACTAAACTTTAAATTCAATCCCAACAAAACAAATGTAATTCATATAAGCAAAAATTCCAAAAAAGAAATTATTGTCAATATAAATCACTCCAGACTCGAACAATCGAAATCAGTCAAAATTTTAGGTAGAATCATAAACAGCTCTCTTACATCAAAAGATCACTATGAAAATGTAATTAAAAATTCAAATAAAAATCTAAACTTATTCAAATATTTAACAAACATTAAATCAGGACTACATCCACAAATTGCATTAAACATCTATAAAGCTATGGTACGTTCAAAAATTGAATACTGCAACACCACTCTAGTAAACAGTTCAAAAACCACATTAGGCAAAGTTCAAGTTCTGCAGAATAAAATTTTAAGAAGGTGCCTGGGTCTGACACCATCCACACCAATTCCATTAATGTATGCTTTGGCAAATGAACTAAAACCACAGGAAAGATCAATATGGCTCACTTCCAAGGAGATCGTTAAGCTTGTGGCTCTACAGGATCCAATAGTTGCCTCAATTAAATCTAATTTAAATCTCAATTCTAGCTACTCAATAGTTTACAGAAAATTCTCAAACATTTTTGATTGTGTTGATGTTTTTCACCGCTATCACCCAGCTGAAATCTTACAATCATGGGCAAAACATGTCAGGTTAAAAAAGTCAATATGACTGTTGAAGAAATCAGATCAAAACATATATCACTAGTTGTCGATTATCAAAAAAATAACTTTAAAATTTTTTATACAGATGCTTCATTGTCTGATAATAAGACAGGTTGTGGCATTTTTATTCTTGAAACCAAAGCTGAACATACTTTTCACATTCCTTTCAAAGCGTCCTCGTCATTTGGAGAATTACTTGCCATTGAAAAAGCAATAGATATAGCAGCCATCAACAATTACACCTCTTTTGTTATTTTCACGGACAGTTTAATTGCATGTCAAATCCTAGAAAACGCACATTCCAACAACAGCATAGCAGCGAGAATTCATAACAATATAACTCAAAATAATTTTGACAAAGTTATAATAAGATGGATTCCTAGCCACAAAAATATACCTGCAAATGACAAGGCTGATGAGTTAGCTAAAAGTGCTATTATACAAAGCATTTGCAAAAATGCCAAACTTACTATAGATGAAGCATGCAACCAAATAAAAAATATTATGCACGAAGAATCATTCAACAACTTTTTAAATTATTCCAACTCAAACAGAAACTTGTTTGCTACTGTTTTTCATTCCAGAAGAAACTCACCATGGTTCAAAAAACTAAGTTTGCCACCCAAAGAAATAAAAACCTTAAATAGGGTCCTCATGGGCCATACTTATGACAAAGCATATCTCACTAAAATTAAAGCCATAAATTCTGCTCGATGCCGTTGTGGCAACATGGATACTTATGAACACCAGACCTTTCAATGTAGACTATTACGCGATCATAGATCCTCCTTTGATATTTTCGGTAAGTTTCGCAGTTTTGAAGAAATCTTTAAAGACACTAACATAACCAGAATCACTGAATTGGCACACTTTTTCCAAAAAGCCCAAGTTAAATTCTAAACTTTGGTTTAAGCAGTTTTCGTTTAGATATATTTATTACTACATGTATATGTATATATACAAATTTTCTTTTTTTTTTCGTTTTTGTTATCATTTTTATTCTTGTTAAATTTTGATTTCTTCGTTTATACATATACTTTTTTTTTTCTCTGTAAAATACGTATCCATCTCGCTCGTTCTCCTTATATCCGCAAGTACTATGTCCAAACCTCATACTTAATCCTCTTATAACCAAACCAATAAATGTCACTGCATACATTGCTTCAATCGCTTGAAAAGGAACTACCTTGCTGAACACATTTCTACCAAACAAGAGGAACAACCCTGCTGAACATATTTTTATTTAACGAGAATTACAACCTGGTTTTTGGGCTCATCGCCTATGCCAAGAAATCAAAGCCCTAAAAAAAAAAAAATTTGGTGAGCTTCATTCTATTTTAGAAGCTTTAGAAATAGCGGCCACTGATGGGAATAAAAATGTTGTGATTTTTACTGACAGCCTAGTCGCTTATAACCCGTCATCCCTTGTCAAGTTTAAGGAAATTTGTTCCACAATATCGCAATCCTACCCTGTCGTAAAAGCAAACAACAAAAAAGAAATATCTTTTGGCTTTGATAATGTTCATTTAGTCTGGGTTCTCAGTCACAAGGGTATTCTCGGTAATGAAAAGACAGACTCTGCAGCTAAGAAGGCCATTGATACTGGTCCTAATAGATTCGTGAAGTTTAACCCATTAGTGGTCAAAGCCAACCTACAATAAATGTAAAACATATCATTGGGTGTTCCCAAATTGGCACGGCGACCACTAATGGGTTAATATGAATAAGGCATACAGACTTATGCGCAATAGAATTTACGGTGCCTGGCAGCTGAACCTCCAAAAATACTTTGATGAACACTCGAGCACTTTTGCGTCAAACCGCTTTATTAATTTAAATAAATACTGCTTTTAAAACCTAAACATTGAAACTAAATATCTAAAAATGCTCAATCGAATAATTGTTGGTCATACGTATGATAAAAAGTATATGCATAGAACTAATGTAAATAGTACCAATCGTTGTAGTTGTGGCTTAATAGATGACTTTTATCATAGAACCTTTGTTTGCAGATTTTCAATGAAATCAGACGTAATTTTAACATATTGTATGATTATCATAATATACGCCTAAATCGCTGTAATTTTAACAAATCTAAAGTCAAACTAAGCAACCCAAACAATCTTTGCCAATTGTCTTGATACATCTATAAATTACCTTTTGCTAAAAACCACATAAAATCAATCCCTGTTAAAAGCTGGGAATCTTATAAATCATTTAATACTTCAACTGATGTTATTGTAAACAGTACTGTGCGTTTGTATGCTCAACCTGGCTTTTTGTGGATCAGAAGAGATCCCGGTCATATAATTTAAAGCAAAAAAAAAAAAAAACAAAAAAAAAACAAAAAATGTGATAATATATGTATGTATGTACAGTCGGTAGTCATACACTTGTATATTTTCTGTGATTCCTTAAAATTTTAATTAGTTAAAACCAACGCGGTTTCAGTATTCATCCAATTTAGAGTTTTTTGCGTAACAGAGTGTCTCTGTGGTAAAGTGAGGGAATATATTTTATGATAATTCAATATTGCCGTAAATTTATGGATATTCATGTTATAGTTTGCCTTGCATTATTCATACACACATGGCTACATACATACGCTCAAAAGCATACATGTAAATACATACATACCTATATAATATATACTAAATCATATAGTACCTTACAATGAAGATGGTAGAGGTTGCCGACACACTTGAACCAGCGATTTTTAACTAATAACGGTTGTTTCTGCTGTTTTTGTTGCTGTTTATGTTGTAGCGCCCTTTTGGTGTCATTGATGGCAGTACTCCTTAATACGATGCATGTACATGCTAGTGTTGGTGTGATTGTAGAATATATTTTTATTGTTGTTGAAAACTTTTGTTGTTGTTGTTGGGCATGTTGGGAGCGAGATTTATAATGTTAAGATTAAGGTTGCTGTCATTATTTTTATATTATTATTGGTAATATTAATTTTTGTATTGTAATCATTGTTATTATTATTATTGTAATTGTTGTTGGGAGCGTAACTACTATGTGATTGACGTTATGGCGGTGGGAGGGTTTGTTGATGCCGCTGTTGTTGCAGCATATTTGTTGATGCCAACTGGTGATGCTGTTGTTGTTGTTGCTCATTGTGAGGAAATAGTTGCATCGCGTTGTTTTTGTCAAAATTTAAATTTAATTGCTGTTGCATGTTTATTTCTAATACGGACACAGATTTCAAAAGTTTTATAACATTGTCATTGTTACCATCTGCTTCTTCTAGTCCTCCTCCTCCTCTAATTTCGGCGCCAGCACAAAAGACAGCTGAGGAAGATTGGTGTTGAATTTGATTGGAGCTCAGTTCGCTAGGATGATTTGATGGAGTTTGTTGTTGTTGTTGTTGTGTAGGTGGGACGGTGGATTTGTTATTATTATTGCTGTTGTGTTTTTTGTTATACTTGTTATTACTACTCTTACTATCATTTTGATCGATTTTGGCGGATGGGGAATTAATAATTTTAAAGTCATTTCTAGTTGTTTTTGTTGTATTTATGTGCGAAGCTACAATATTTGCATTTGTTTGTGATTCGGCGAACGTATTTCACCTGTTAACGTGACTTCGATTATGATTTGGATTTATGCCAGTGTTGTGATTTGTATGCATTGCTGAAGCGCCACCTTAAATTTTATGAAACTACATTGGACATTTAAAAATATAGATATTTTTTTAATTGAAAATATGATACATATGTATGTAGGTTTACACGGTGTAGCAGGGGTTTTAGATTAGCAATTATGACTCAAATTTAGGCTAAGGATATTAGAGACATATGCATATTGGATATAACTTCCGAAACTAATAATACTATAATACAATGGCGCTATTACGAGCGCTGCTCTATATATTTTTAGCCTAACAATGAAAAAGTGTTGCCAGGTGAAATCTGACATTTCCATTGGAAAGTCTGACACTTTTTAGCATAATCGTACTCAGAACGTTTTGGCGTACGACCATCATTTGTGTTGTTTACAGTGACTTGAAAAATTTAATTTGGCAAACAAATGGAATTAACTCGTGAACATTTTCGTGCGATCAGTTTTCACAAATTTCGACGTGGATTATCACGACAAGAGTGCATTGATGAACTTAAATCTTTATATGGCTATGAAGCACCACCTATGGCACTGTGAAAAATTGGTATAATGAATTCAATGGTGGCCGACGCTCGCTCAAAGACCAATTCCGTGAAGGTCGTCCAAAAACGGCCGTTGTACCAGAGAACATTGATGCCGTGCGTGAACTCATAATGCAAGATCGTCATGTGACATACCGTGAGATAGAGACATCCTTGAACATTTCTCCCACAAGCATACATTCGATATTGCATAAACACCTGGCCGTAAAAAAGGTTTGTTCTAGTTGGATTCCACACAATTTGACTGTCGTTCAAAAAAAGGCTCGTGTCGATTGGTGCAAAGAAATGTTGCAAAAATACGATCGCGGTGCTTCAAAAGATGTTTATAAGATCGTCACAGGTGACGAATCATGGATCCATGCGTATGAACCTGAAGCAAAACAACAATCGACCATGTGCGTCTTCGAAGACGAGCCAAATCCAACGAAAGTTGTTCGTGGAAGAAGCACTTCGAAGCAAATGGTCGCCTGTTTCTTCGGCAAATCTGGTCATGTGGCGACTGTTCCTGACTTGGCATCCAATGACTTGTTATTATTCCCGTTTTGGAGGTGTCTCAATCGGAGTGGAAAAAGTGCTTCGACGATTGGCTTGAGCGCATGCAAAAGTGTATAAATCATGCTGGAGAATACTTTGAAAAACAATAAAACCATTTTTGATGATTAATATTCGCATTTTCATTATTAGGCTAAAAATATATCGAGCAGCCTTCGTATAACTCTGACGAGTTTTATGGCCGAGCTTTTCTCCCAATTCGAGGGAGAATCCTTTTGTTTTTTCGTAAGAATTGGGTGGACCTACAGTTTTATGCCGGCTTCGAACGGCGAATGCATTTTTGTGAGAAGCTTTTTCATGGCAGAAATACACTCGGAGGCTATGCCGCCCACTGCCGAGAGGTGACCGCTACTCTTAAAAAACCCAATAATTGGATTTTTACTAATTAGAAAAAATTGTTTGGTGATTGTCCGGACTTGGGTTTGAACCCGAGACCTCTGGCATAGCAGGCGAGCACTCTACCCACTGCACTGAAACTATGGCATAAAGAGAATAACTATTATAACTAGACTGCGGATCTTTATGCAATTGCATATTTTTAAGGAAAAGAGATAGCGATATGGTTCCAAAGAGAAAAATGAAAGTTATTAACAACATATTCTAAATTTTCATATTTATTTCTGCATATTGGATATAACTTGCATATTTGCATAATAATTGAGGTTTAGCAGTTTTAATCCACAAGTTAGAGTCTCGCGGAGCTCCCCTAATGGCTTCAATGGCCCTAATAACAGAAGCTTTTGAAGGACTTGTCGCTACGTCAGGATCATGTGGGCAAATAGTTTTGGTCAAAATTTAAACTATTTCAAAAAAGAACCTGCTTTTGAAGTCATATTAGGAGTAGCCAAAATACTTTCAGGTGACAACAAAATATTAGAAACTGGAATACAGATTCCCAGTCAATTTTGGAGCGAATTTAAGTATGCTCCGGTTACATCTTGTGATGTTGAGCGTTCATTTTCAGCATATAAACGGATCTTAACCGATAAGCGTCACAATGTTTCCATTGAAAATGTGGAGAAACTCCATTGAAAATGTGGAGAAACTAAGTTCAGATCTTCCGAATAATGTATTGTGCCGTAATTTGAAAAGCCTTCGTGTTTATGTTAAAAAAAAAAGTCCTGAGTGTTCTCTTGATCCTAATGAGCTTAGTGACGCATTTGTTAATATACCGTCCAGTGCTTCTACTTCCCAATCCTTAATTTCCTCCCCTCTGCCTTCGTGTGGGAACTGGTCTGCCTGTGAAAAGTTTCAATTTTGTGCAGTTACTGAGCTTGATGTGGTAAGGTGTGTTTATAAAATTCGTTCTAATGCGGTTGGTGCGGATGGGATTCCGATTAAGTTTATTAAGATAATTTTGCCACAAATACTGCCAACTCTCACTCATGTTATGAATCACTGCATTACAACATCAAGCTTTCCGGATGCGTGGAAGATTGCGACTGTGCTGCCGATTGCCAAAAATAGTAATGCTGTTCGTCCGTGTGATTTTCGTCCTATAAGTATTCTTCCTGCCCTGTCAAAAGCTTTTGAATCACTGTTATCAGAGCAAATACAAGCGTATATTAATAAAAATAATCTACTTTCCCCCTTCCAGTCAGGTTTTAGAACAAAGCATAGTTGTTCCAATGCTATTATTAAAATTTTGGATGACATACGAATACCTTATGACTGCAATCAAGTTACACTGCTGTGCCTATTAGACTTTTCAAAAGCATTTGATTCCGTGAATAATGAGCTTCTCTGCAGGAAGTTAGAAGTTTATTTTGGTTTTGACGGTGCTGCTATTAAGCTAATGAGGAGTTATTTAAAACACAGAGTGCAGCGTGTGAAGGTGGGGTCTGAGAACTCTAATATTAAACGATTGGTAACCGGAGTGCCACAAGGTTCAATACTGGGTCCGTTGTTATTTACTTTATTTGTGAATGATATTTTTAAAACCTGTCGTTTTGCTCAAATGCACGCATATGCTGATGATGTGCAATTATATATGTCTGGTATGCACAGTCAAATCTCTCAGCTATGCGCTAATTTTAATAGTGATCTTTCTTCTATTGCATTGTGGGCGTCTGAGAACAGTCTTTGTCTAAACAGTAAAAAATCGTATGTGATGCCTATAGCCAAAAAGTCTATAAATATGTTAGAACTTCCTTGTCTCTATGTTAACGGCATGCCTCTTAAATATGTCTCTAAGGTAACGAATCTTGGCTTTGTTATAAACTCCAGTCTATCGTGCGATGATCATGTTAATGTTGTTGTTAGTAAAGTCTACCATGTTCTGCGTAATTTGGGAATATCAGCGTCATTCACCCCAGTTGGAATACGACGACAGCTTGCTATACAATTAATATTACCTATAATTTGCTACTCAGAGTGTGTTTACAGCAAGCTAAGTTCCACATCTGCACATAAAATTGAAGTAGTATTTAACCATATAACACGTTACGTCTTTGGGTTAGCGAAGTTCGATCATATATCTGAGTGGAAAAAGCGTCTCTTAGGCTGTGAAATCCAAGATTACTTCAAAGCAAGAAACTGTATTCTTCTATACAGGGTAATGGAAGAAAGGGTGCCTGCCTACTTGTATGAAAAATTGGAATTTACAAAATCTATTCGTGTTAGTGACCTAATTGTTCCTAGGTATAATTATCTGAGCTCTGCAAGGCTGTTTTTTGTCAATGCTATCCGCATATGGAATTCTATTCCTAGTAACATCCGTAGTAGGATGAATAAGAGCAACTTCAAAAACGTTATATATTCGTTTTTTCGTGATATATAAACAAATAATAAATGACATGTTAGGCGCTGAGTTTTGCTTATTATCTTTATTCAAAAAGTTACTATTTGGCTGTATTGTTTTTGTTTATTTTTAAATGTAGTTTTAATTTTAGTTTTAATATAACTTGATATGTATTATTTGGTTAATTTTTATTTTTGTTACTTGTTTGTATATCATCTGTTGTACTATAAAAGATCGTTTAAGATCTTATTGTACTAATTTAAATAAATATCGAAATGAAATGAAATGAAAAAAAACACTTGTAGTATATTGTGGTCTTAACTACAACTAAAATTACCTCTTTACATTAAAAATTATTATAATAAAAATTAGTTCCCATTTGCAGTTTGTTTTTGGGTGTTAATGGGTTTTATATTTGCATAGCACAAAAGATTCATCATAGAACATATGATTTTTGCATTCAACTATACTTTACTTATTGTGTATATCACTTAAAATTCCATATCTGATGTAAAAAAGGTGTAGTTTTAATTTGCATATAACTTGCATATAACCTGCATATAAGTTGCATATATTTTGCATATCCAAAACAGAGCAAGAAAATTCGCTTTGGAATGTGAATATATAGTTTTGAATCAATATAACTCTTAATAAATCATTTTAAATTTTTTGCATAAAGATCCACAGTCGAATTATAACTATTATTAAATATTGATAAATCCTTATAATCATTATCAAATTTCTGTTTCCATGACAGCTGGATCCAAAAATTTAAATGACCATATTTTATTATATCCGACTTAGGACTGCGATTCCAGTTGTTGTAACAACGGCAAAATACTCCCATAAAATTTTGAGGAGTGCAGCCTGTGCGGTAGTCCTTGGCGGGATATAATTCCAGGTCGTTCGGTAGTTGTTCGGTGTTGTAGTGGTTGTTGTAGCCACCAAGACACTCCCCGAAGGTTTTGGCGAGTGTAGGAGATGTAACAGTCCTTTGCCAGATAAATCTGGTACGCTCGGGTACTAGTCCCTTCTGACACTAAGCCGACTGTCGTGCGAACCATTTTTTGGCCATAATCAACCTTCTAGGCCGGTGGATTTTAGTCGCCTCTTACGACAGGAATTTCTTATCACGGGTATATTCTAAGCCCACTAACCCGCTGGGGTACTTCGTAAGATCTGACTGCCGAGGAACAACTTTATTTACACTAATTGAAAAAATATGCATATCTACTGTTTTTTGAACCATTTATGGTGATCAAACTTTCTTTTTCGGGAGATTGATGAAAAAAGAAAAAAGAGAAAAACACATGCCGTATTTTCTGAAAATCATCCACAATTACTTAAACGAAAAAGTATAATAAAGTATAATGTATTCCGCTACTGTAGGTAATAAATATATATATATATATAGAACATAACTACTTCTTTGCTTTTTTTATGTTCGCATACAACGTACCTCCGAAATTCGACGAATTTTGGTAGTAGTCTCTTCTATTATAATCGGTTTCATACTCGCTTACATCGTAGGGTGTACGCAGTGTCACATTTGAAGTACCTATGCCAGGATTACTCGGTACATGCCCAGTATGGCCATGAGTAGTCGGTCCATGTCCATATGGATAAGCATCGTAAGTGGGCTGATCATAAGTAATGGAGTCTTCATAGCCGCGCCTACAAAGTATGAATACACATATACATGCATGAATAATTGTACTGTTGCATACAAAAAATTGTTTGATATTATTACCCATAAGTTTCCTCCATTGCAGTTCTTGCCTTTTCTAAAATGGAAAGTACTTTTTGTTTGGGAGCTACAGTATTCTTGTTGAATGCCAAATTTTGTGTAGCTTGAGGTGTTCTATGATCAATTAAGAATAAATGAGATTAAATAAATAATTGAATAAAGTACTAAATAGACAGAAGCACACCCTTGAGCCGCTTCAGCTGCAAGTAACGTATTTAGTTTATACTGCACTTTTTATTACTCACCTACTATATCCATGATGTGGCGGTGCACCTTTGCCCATTGCCATATTACTGCTTCCAGCTGCAGTCGTCATTGAACCTCCAACACCACCACCACCACCTAAAACTCCACCAGGCCCACTACCGCCACCGCCACCTCCAACCCCCGCTACGCCAGCGCAGCCTATATTGCTAACTGGCGGTTGATGTGAAATTTTTTTATAAGCTGTCTTACCCACATCATCCGAAATGGTTGTATTGTCCATTAGTTCTCTCAGCTGCTCTTGCCGAATTACATCATTACTATCAGGTATTAAGTACTTGCGCAGCTCAGCCATTGCATAAGCGATGCGCGCATAAGCTTCGGCCGGTGGTGCGATTGTAGAGATTTCGACATGCAAATCACTATTCAAATGTGCATATTTGGGATCTTTCGATGAGCGCAGCTCTTCTTCCTTCGCACGATCGCGCATTGAATTCCGACCAAGAACAGTCATTTTGCATAGTGTCTCTTCTTGTAGGCGACGCAATGAGTTGCCTTTCGGACCCAATAGCTTACCAACAAAATTGAACTTGAAAACAAAATTACGAAAGGAAAAAAGGAAAATAAATGAATTAATGCATGTCGTTCTCGAGAAAATGAATATTACACAGAATGTACAAAAAAAATGCATATGTACCTTTGGATGTTCTCTTATTGGTACCAAAACTTTTTGAGAAACTCGTAATGGTTTTTCTCTATAAATATCTGCATATTTTTGCTCTCGCGGTGGGATTCGGCCCATGGTCTGCACTTTCTCGATTTCTGAAAGTAGATCGTAAAAGGCATATATGTACATACCCAATGAACACAGACGCGAGGATGATAGCGCGGCGAATTCTAGGCGAGTGCTTTGTATTATTTTATACGGATTTAACCCATTGCCAGTAAACCAAACTCTGAACTTTTAATTTTTCGAAACACCATTTATAAAAAAATCTCGAATCACTAGTGAACAAATTTTCGAATCGCCAACGATCAGAGAAATTAAAAATTCTCGAATCGCTAATGATACAAAATTCGAATCGCCAGCAATCCGCTAATGAACAAATTCTCGAATCGCTAGTGATAGGTGACATGCCTACGAATTCGGATTCGCCGATCTATCGCCGCGAACTATTGCCGCGATAATATAATCAGAGAAAGCGAATCCGACGCGAATTCAAGGCGAATCCGTTGTGTTTATTGGGTATATATATACATATGTATATATATATATATATATGTGCAAATGAGCGCTCCTAAAAATCCAGTTAACAATTTTCTTTTTTCAGTGGGATAGCCTCACTCGGTAATAAAAGACAAGATATCAAATATGTGATGCATTGTGGAATGATTTTCCGTCATCCCTAGTGAAGTTTGATTTGGAGACAAACCGGTTTTGGCTAATATGCGCCATTTTCAGTGTCTTTTTAACGCGCTTTTATTAGCTTCACCAGTATGTATATATGTATTTATGTAATTTCTAGTTGCTGCCTAAATATGTGCAACATATTTACTAATGAGATTAGGTTATAAGCACCGCTATCATCCAGCAGATGGCGCGCGTGTATTTATATTTTTAAAATATTTACTTATTTCGTTCTGAGTTATTTTGTGTAAGTTTGATAGTAATTATAGTAACTAACCTCCGTCGTTTGGTCAGGTACTTCGTGCTGCGCGTTTAGGCATGCAAATCTATTTTTCTGCCATCTATTCATTATTGTAGCATCGTTAACCGGGTAGGTAAAAGTCGGTTATTGTCTTCTTGTGTGATGTTTTGTTTATGGCGATTTCAGGTATCCTGTATCCTGTCCCGCGCCTTTAAAGTGCCCCAAAATTTTGTTTTGCTAATAGTTACTAATGGAATGCCCTACAACATCATACAAAAGCGCCATCCGACCGTGGTCCAGAACATAAAAATTGCGAATAATGTTTGCCAAAAAATTATTTGCAAAAATAAGAAATGCAGTTTGGTAGAAGATATCATCTTTTATATATATATATATCAAAATTTAGCAAAATCGGTTTGACCAATCGTGAGAAAATCCGCAAAAACTGAGGAACTTCGAAAAGTGTTGATAGCCATAACTTTGAAAATAATTCGAATTTCGAAAAACTGGGCCAAACGTATTTTTTTTTGTTGTTGTGAACTATACAAAAAAGTTTCAGAAAAATAGTGCAACTTCGAAAAAAGTGGCCCACTTCAGAAAATTCAACTCATATGTGGAGAGTTTTAGCTGCTTTTTCTTATTTTCATTGGTGTACATTTGTTTTGTGCCATGTTATTTCCCTAAATAAGTCAATTTGTATACGCCTTGTTTCTCAAAAAGGTCTTCCGTATTAATGTTGTTTCGTAGGAGTTTTTTTTTAGAATTGTGAAATATTGTGGCTAGATCTGGCAACTGACGTTACTACAAGTTATTGATATCGATAACGAGACAGTAGCCGCTTTCGATTCACAATTTCTCTGCTGACTATTAATTTATCTCTGCAAAATTTATATGAGAATGGTAGCGAGCAGAGGGAAATGTTTTACCGACCAGTTTGCAGAGAAGAATGGCTACTGCGCATTATGGGTTCGAACATTTTTGTTCGATTCGAGCTCGCTTGTTCGATGGCGAATCGAAAACGCCATACTACTCATTATGGGTTCGAACATTTTTGTTCGATTCGACCTCGCTTGTTCGATGGCGAATCGAAAACACCAAGTGTTGTATAATTACTACCGAACTTACACAAAATCACTCAGAACGAAAAAAGACACTGAATATGGCGCATATTAGCCGAAACCGGTTTGTCTCCAAACCAAACTTGAAAAGGAATGACGGAATATCGTTCCACAATACATCACATTCATACCCTGTCGGAAAAGCAAGCAACCAAAAAGTAATACCCGAGTGGAGATAGTTGGAGACCCGAAAAGATTTGAAATTTTATTTCTTCCATCTAATATCCTCCATTGAGTACTTCGGCTTTCGTTATGTGTACTCAAAAACTCAGAAATTGTTTTTCAAAGTTTGAATAAAAAAATTAAAAAACCAAAAAATATGACCTCCTCAATTTTTTTTTATGCTTAATCAAACTACATTTTCATTTTGAAAATCCACTTGCTCCATTTGCTTTTATAATTTTTTTTTTAGTATGTAATATTTTTATTATTACTTATTAATAGTAGGTACCTGATGCTACCGCTAAAACTCACCACAATCCAGTAATTTTTCTGCAATTGGAAATTTTCTATCCATGCGATTTTTCTCGGCCATGCAATCACGAATATATTCATTTGCTTTATCATTTAATTGGCCCCCTTCAGCTATTCCGGCTCCGCCACCAACCATCGCACTGCCCATTCCACCTCCACCTACATGATGATGTAGATCATTATTTGCATTATCGCCATTGTGTGGATCCATTCCTTTGCGCTGTTTGCTGCCGTAATCATCATCATCGTTGTACGCTGTGTAATCGCCGTTGCCATCGTAGACGTCAGTCATCTTGCTGCCGTATAACAAGTACACGCGGCGTACACACACTGCCGACTGTGATGAATACTGGAGCCGTAGCCCCCAAAAAACTGGTTACCAATTTACACAAAAACAACGGCAACAGTAAAGAAACTACAGCTAATCGACAACTTAGCTATCACTTGACCTAACAATCCAATAGCCAATAACAGGGGGAAACCGAATACGAAAGTAAATCTGAAAGGGTGAGAAATAGAAAATATAATCAGTAAAGTTGTTAATGTTAAAAATAAATTATTTATTTAGAACTAAAATATCCCGGAATTATACGGGCAAGGACTGCTACTGTTGGTACATAAAACCGAATTTTTTGGGATCATAATTAATGAATTTAATGAAAGTTGTATGTATTATTAAAAATTTGACGCTCCAAAAATTTCTCGATGCCACATAGGAGAAATAATATCTACTACCAACCATATATGCAAAAATGTGATGACCAGATGGTCTATGGGGCGGAGCTTTATAGTAGGTCTAGTTAATTAAGTAAAAAATTTGCAAAAATTGTATATAATTTGTTTGTGTATGTTTAAGGTAAGTGTACATAATACCGTGATAGTACATTATTCCGTGATAATCGTTTATATTCGTTAAAATAAGGAATTGGTACAATATTTAATCAAACAAAATATTATACAATATTATTTTAACTTCGAAGTATATTAATTTATAATTTTGTTGTAATTTTAGAGCTTACTGATTTAATAAAACCACTTTAAACCTGGCAGGTCATAAAATTAGCATAATACAGGAAATTTCTTAAGCGAATGGTTAAGGAGCATCGAGTATTTTCTTAAGGCTATAAAACTTTACTGGTTAAGATTTTTATCAATATTATTAGTGGTATTCATTTCATATTCATTCATTTATATAATATTGGCAAAGTTGTAAAGTTGCCACTGAGATTAAATGAACACCCCCATGGCAAAAACCTTATGTCAGCTGTTTTTTATTTGTCAAAAATAAAATGCCGAAAATAAGTGATAAGCAAAAGCTTCTTAAACTATTGGAATTAACAGCCCTAAGTGATTTGATGATTGCAGAATTTTTTTGCGAGGATGAAGGTGGCAATTAAATTTCTTCTTCTGAATGTATATGTATACGTATTATATATGAACAATTTTAAATTATTTGGCAGAAGAAAAACAAGAAAAAGAAGATGAAATATTGGATGAACTACTGAACGTACTTGCTCTGGGTGATGAATACAGATATAGTGTACCATTTGTTCAAAACAGCGTACCTAAGTGTAAGATATTTTTACAAGAAGTATTGTGGGAACTCGATGAAAGCAGATTTAGGAAGATCACACGTGTAAATTGGAAAACTTTCGATGTGATTTTAAACTTAATAAAAGAAGATCAACTCTTTAACCAGCCGCGATCATGCAAGCAGTTTTCACTTGAAACACAACTCGCAATTGTTTTGTATCGGTTAGGTGCATCTGGGGAAGGAGCTACTATCTCGAAGATTGCTGGCTTGTTTGGAGTTAGTGATGGTGGTATCATTCAGGTGAGAGCTTGTCATTGTATTCCCATAATAAAAATCCAACCGTGTTTTATATATATAGAATTTGACCGAAAGAATATTTAAAGCCATATTAAAATACAAAGATGAGTATCTATTTTGGCCAAATGCCGATGAACGCAAAAAGATCGTGTCAGAAACTTCGAATGAGTTACCTAATTGCATAGGATACGTTGATGGCACTGAAATTCCATTGGCGGAAAAACCTTCACAAGATCCAGAAGCGTACTTCTCACGGAAGCAAGCCTATTCTGTTAAGGTTCAAGCCGTGTGTGATTATAGACTGCAAATAAGGCACTTAGTACTGGGCTATCCAGGTAGTGTGCATGATGCACGTATTTTCAATAACTGCGAATTGTCAAATGAAGTTGGCAAGTTTTTTACGGGAGCTGAATGGATCGCAGGTGACAGTGCCTATAAATTGTCTCGTACTGTTATTACACCATTTAGAGAAAATTCCACACAAAAAACTCAGCGCCAACGAATTTTTTTTAATAAAACATTTAGTAGTTACAGGATTAGAATTGAACACTGCTTTGGCATGCTAAAAGAAAGGTTTGGCAGCTTGAAAAGTTTACGACTTCAAATTAAAGATGAAAATGGAATGAAAAAAGTTAACAAATGGATACTTTGTTGCGCATTGTTGCATAATATTATACTCCAACAAGACGATCATTTCGATTATCAACTTGAAGAATCGGACCACGGTATTACCGAGTCATTACCAAGCGCACGAACTAATGAAGGGGAGGCAATGCGACAAACAATATGCGAAATGTTAAATTATGCAAACAGTGAATAAGTTTGTACTGAAAATTCAATTACTTTGTTTATTTTTCAAATTATATTCCACTTCAATAAAAGTACATACATATGTACGGTATTCACATATATATATATATGTATGACTAAAAAAACTGAAACATCACATATATATTTATTTCGATCACTAGGTGCTATGATAAGCACACATGGTGGTAATGCACTAAAAAAAAACAAACAAAAAAATAGTTCACACATTTTATATTTATTGGAAAAAGTGGCCAATACCACTAATATATTTAGTAGTAGTGCATTACCGCATGTCTGTTAGCAAACACCTAAATTAGATATTTGCACTTTTCAATCTTTCGTGCTCCAGTCTCAGTTTCTCCATCTCGATTCTCTCTTCCTTCTCCAGCTGAAGCTTCTGCAACTTAAATTGGTTTTCTTCCTTCTCTTTTTCAAGTTCCAGTTTTTGTGTCTCTAAGTCCACCTTTTTCTTTTGAATGTCAAATAACAAGGCAAACGGGCTCGAGCTGTTGGGTCTCTTTAAATTTCTTTTTTGTGTAGTTGTTGTTGTTGCTGTAGTTGTTGTTGTTGCTGGTGTAGGTATATTGCTTTGTGTGCAAGTATATGATGCGAGCGTACAGGACGCAGTTGCTTGGTTATCCGAAAGTGTTGGAGAAGATATAACAGGTGGACTGTCAAATAGATTTTCAGGTGAACTTTCAGATGATTCGAGATCAATTTCCCGTGACAAAGACCCGTCATTTTCTAACGATACAACTGAATTTGAAGTCTGGTAGATGGCTGGTGGCTGTATATTTACGCGTCGTCCAAATATTCCATACAGTTGATCATAAAACGGACACGTCTTTTGAATGTATTCCTCAACACTTTTTACATCTCCACTCTCAAGCAATCCTGCACCTGTCTGGCCTTTCCACTTGATTGCGGTCGTTAAACTTTTCTTAAGGTGCCTCATTTTTGTGCGCATTATGTCCCACTTGATATTGCATAAATTTGGTGAATTTTCCTTGATGCGATAGTAAAATTTTTGAGCAGTTGGCTTCTGTAATAAGTTCATAAGAAAAGCTTATCAAAACAATTTTAAATTTAATTAGTTTAAGAATATTACCTCAAATTGTTCCGGATTGGCCTTAACATTTTCGAAGACACTTTCCACCAAATCCTTTGTTTGTTGTTCTGTCCACCGAAAAGTGCCATTAATCCTCAATCGCTTTTTCTACAAATAAACAGTTGTGTAAATAACAAAAGAACTTTCTAATTTTATTTATTATTAGCAGCACAATAAAGTAAATCACAATTATATTTACTTACGTTTTCCATTTTACATTAAAAATAAAAAGCGCGCTTTGCCTAACAGCTGACTGTCATTTGCGAAGAAATACAACGAATGCCACTGAAAGTAGTCTCGCGTAGTTGCCATTTTATCGCAAAAGAAATTGCATATAAAATTGATCAGCTGATTTGCGACATTGCCACTATACGAAGTTTGCAACAATTGCCATCAGTTTACGACGTTAAATGAGTACCACTAATAGTATTTATGATTCAATAGGCATCTGGCATTTGTTTTTGTAACTTTTATAGGCGAATTCTGTAACTCCGTCTCATCCCAAGTCACTAAATTTGAGATTTGAGACATGAGACATTTTTAATGACTTGAGCCGATTTTGGTATTCAGCAACCGGCAGTCACTAAAAATTTCACCAAAGACTGTGGTGGAAATGTACTGAGACTGTTTGAGATAACAAAATAATTTACCGAATACTCACTAATCGATTACATACGAAAATAGATTTTGGAAATGAATTTATGAGCAATATATTGCATTAAAAAAATAAAGCGTATCATTTCTACTTATCACTTACAAAAATAGTTATGAATATAATATTTTATGAGTGTTTTACCTGAACCGATGCAAAAAAAATCCTGTAACGTAAAACATTGAAATATCGATAAATGTCGTATCTCATCACCATTTACACTTGATGGAAATGGCGGAAAAAAGTAAGTTAGCAAAACCCGAAAAATCTTATTAGTTTGCTAGTTTTATACAAATAAGCTTGTTTTATTACAGAAAATAGCAAGCGAACAAGCAAAGAGCAAACAAATTGTAAGTTTTTATAAATTTTGACGCTTTATTTAGTTCACCTCAATGTTTTATTTATTCTGTGACCTCCTTGCCACCAGGTCACTAATTAGCAGGGTGCGAAGAACGCTCAAAATAAACTCACTCAAACGAATTATCACTCTATAATTCTGAGCTATGCCATGCTCTCATGAGCGCAAATACACAGTGACAACGAACGCAAATGAACGCACGTCAACAGCGATCGATGGGTCTCTGCAGTGGCGATAAGCTCTTACATAAATTCATTTTAAAATGAGAGATCGTTTGAAAATTCATTCTATGAGTTTATTTCAGTGGTCCGCATTTCTGCAAACAATTGTTTGCGCTCAAATCACACCGACACGTTACGCTCTTTCTTTACTAGATGATTTAGTCGTCACTGAGCAAGCGGCGTAGCAACATCGAGAGTGCTTGTCGCTTGTTTGCACGTTGAAAACAATTTACTATGCTACCTAATATCGACGCACGTGGTCAATTTACTATCAATAATTTCTCATACCCACACAATTTCTATAATTTCTGTAACCGAAATTGAAGGGCGTGCGTATTAAGCAAACTCGACTCCCAATTATCGTTTTACTGACAGTTGAAACTAAGCATTGTAGGTGATTATTTGCAAAAAAATTGACATTAGCTTTCGATATCGTGTGTGTTAGTTACATATTCCACAAAATAACAAGATTTTTTCGGATTTTCTATATTTTTCAATTTCTTTATATTCGCACGTAAGTCAATTTCGGTTCAATGCATATGGAAAATTTGCGGGCGTGCGTCAATTTGAGGCTTGTGTACATATATATGTATTATTTACGCATTGCATGTGCCCGATCACAGTTCGTTCGACCGACCATAGCGCTCTCACTAATACAATCTCAATTTCAAATTTGCCTACCATTGGTTTATTTTATAATTTTTTGCGCTAGCGATCATTTTTTGAGTTTATCATTTTTTGATCGCTCTTTGAGTTATCATTTTATGCGTTCACAAGGGTTTGTTGTGCAGCAGCTAATGGCATTGTGAAGGCGCAATTTTTGGATGATGGCATGCGTTTATTAGACCATAAATATGATGTATGTATGTATTTACATACATATTCATGCATGTGTGTACGTATATATGGATGTATGTACATAATTATAATATTTTAAAAAGCCTTAGCTCTCATAGCGATAGGTATGTATATGTACATATCTGTGCCCGCAAATTAAAGTAGCCTAACTCGAGATAATGCGAAATTGAGTTATTGCTATAGTGTTAATCTTTGGAGGAAAACCCATCGATCTGTCTTATCCCCATTTAAATTGGAGTAATATTTAAAAAGTTATTAAGATATAAAAATTATCCTAACTCAGATAGAAACATTTTGCACCAGTTAAAACAACTTATCTTCTAGCAAACCTCTTAAGTCTAGTATTGTATGAAAAATCGTTTTATTAAAACATCCTAACTAGAGTTATGTGGGTACTTCATGGGCGTATTTATTTGCGTTTTCAGTTTATTAAAAAAACCTAACTTGAGTTAGGAATTATAATTTTTTTTTTGTCAATTTTGTTTTCATAGCCTAAGTGGAAATAGGTTATTTTAAGTGATTTTTTTTTTATTTTTACACAATTTATCTCGAGTTAGGTTTTTTTGTTAGAATACTTTTCTCATTTCACGCGTTATTATCTTCAGTTAGGTTTTTTTGTTGGAAGCAAGTGGATATGATAAACTGAGATAAGAGATTTTTCAAGGATATATATTATAGAAATTCAATTAATTATTATATACTGTATACATAAAACACCTTTTTTCATCAATTAAACTTTAATGTGGTCGCTGAGGTGCAGTGCGTAGAGTTCTCGCCTGCTATACCAGAGGTCTTGGGTTCTATCCCAGTCCGGACAAACACCACAAAAAAAATTTTCTAATTGATTAAAACCCAATTATTGGGTTTTTATAAATAGCAGTCACCTCTCGGTAGTGGGCGGCATACCCTCCGAGTGTATTTCTGCCCTGAAAAGGCCTCACAAAAAATCATTCGCCGTTCGGAGCTCGCATAAAACTGTAGGTCCACACAAATTGTAGGAAAAACAATAGTTAAGAAGCACACCTCGAATTGGGAGAGAAGCTCGGCAATAAAACTCGTTAGAGTTTTAATATCGCCAGTGTATTATTATTGTTATTTTTTTTATTTATTTATTAATATTGACAGTTAAGCTTAACAGCTAGAAAACAACAGATATTTTTTTATATAGCACTGGCAACTCAGGCCTTCGGCTAGTTATTATTGTTATTAAACTTTAATCGTGTAGCGTTTTACAAGGTATGGATCCTGGTAACATGGAAGAAGAAGACTTTCTATATATGGATTATAGTAGCGACGACTCAATTAAGGACTCATTTTTTAACGATAGTCAGTCGGACACGGGGTCAGATTGTGCTGATTAGCCTATGCCTTCCTACACCATTTTGCGAACTTCCGAATATTTTTATAAATGCTTTATACACTTTATTTAACTGTACATAACTGTGTTTCCGGACAACCTACGTGTTATATGTGTCATGAGACCCTTACAAATCGTGGTGGCAATCGAATAGCATCGTGCTTATTCAAACACTTAAATAGTTTACCATTCAATATTAAACATGTCGTTTTTTATAGCGATTGCTGTCCTGGCCACACACAAATACCAGCTGTTTTCTATCAAACAGTAGTGCTATCGCGCCCCTTTTTTCGGCGGTTCCAGCTGTTATCCTCTCAACTTGGGAGTCTTCATTAATCATTTCCGTATAAACCAAGCTTCTTGTGGTGATTTCCCTAGTACCATGCCTTTTTCAGTATTCGGTAAAATAAAATGCAAATTCAGTTCAGGTTGAAAACGATCCGCGGCTTAGGATTATGGATAATTTTTTTCAGGCCCAAACAACAATGATTAGCGAAACGATTTTTATTTTATTTCATTCATTTCAAACAAAAATTAAAAGTCAAAAACTCTAAGACTTCTAATTCCACTACTTAGTTAGTTATATCCACTTAAATGGTCGTTTCGGGTCCTTTTCGACCCGAACGTAGGTCTTCGCTTAAAAACACTTACATAACTCGAGTTAAATGGAAATAAAAACCTTATTGGGAAGAATTCGACACAATAAAAGAACTTAACTAGAGTTAATTCTGCTTTTCGTAAAAATTGTATCCAATAAAAGCACTTAAGTTATAAAAGACAATTTTTTGCAATTAACCTTGCTTTAAGATTTCTGGTTCACAACTATTCCTTCTCTAACACTACAAATCCATTATTTCACCTTTTAAAAATCCGAATTGGTCCAATGGTTTGAATTTTGACAAAATATTGAGTTTTCTCCGTTCACCATATTTTGAGTTAGGCTACTTTAATTTGCGGGCACAGATATGTATGTAGGTATATCGAGTTTAAATTTTATTAAGTATGTATTTATTTAAACTAATTAAATTATTCAATTTATTTAAATTAATAGATATATATAAAAATCTATATTTACATACCGATGTACCTACGTATATGTTGATGTACATTTGTAGTCTATATGTATGAGTTAAGGGTTGTTAAATATTTTATTTAACATAGGTACCTACATACATATGTATGTATGCATTTAGTTCTTACTTGAAAACTAGAATACAACAATTGAGCGTTCAAAAAATAAGTTCGCATTTTATTTATTTGTACACATGTATGTATGTATGTACATACATATGTATGTATATAAAATGAATGTATGTATGTAATATGTATGTACATATGTCTATTCAATGATGGAATGTAGGTATTGATATTTTCCAGGTTTTTTATACATTATTGCCCTTTTTTGTACCTACACAGTAAAAAAGGATAGTTTATTTCTAATATCATTTGGTACTTAATTTAATCATTCCTGGAATTAAATATATTATATTACCGTCACAGTATTTTTGGTTTAAAATCAAAACCGAAAAAAATATTAGAAAAAGTATAAAACAAAAGATTCAATAATGTATGTAGGTATAATAAACATGGAAAATATCATTACCCGCATTCCATTATTGAATAGACATACATATGTGCATGCATTAATATTATATATGTACATACATACATACATACATATGTACAATTTAATAAAATCCGAACTTGTATTTTGAACGTACACTGAGCGTTCAATTCCAGTTTTAAAGTACAATCTAAATATGTAGGTACCTATGTATGTTAAATAAAATATTTATATAGACTACATATCAATGGCTATTTCAAAAATTGTTTGAAAAACGTCTTATTTCAGAATTTTTTTCAATAACGTCCTATTTCAGAAAATTATTCAAAACGCCCCACAGTGGTTCAGCCGCGGAAAAAATTCATTTTTTTCAATACCTAATTTTCAGATTCTAATGATGTAGTCTTATAAAAAAATGTCCAAATATGAACAATTCATGACTACTTTGCAAAAAGTTGATTTTTTTTACAAAATAATGGTATCAGAAGTCAGAAAAATTTTATTCAACAAAAACTGCTTGAAATTTTTGCTAATTTTAGCTATAAATTTTCCTTATAACTTATATCCCCATTGTCCATGTTGTGAGTTTAAAACAAAATATAGCACTTGCTTGACTAATTAAAGAAAAAATCAGTGCAATCGGCCAAATATTAAAAAAAATATAAGCCTGCAAAAATGGTACTTCATAAATGGTACCTTTTCTAACTTCGATGGACAAAAAGTTTGTGTGCTACAGCGTGCTACACTCGCTAACTGCAATAAAATGAAAGTTTGGAATGTCTTCTATCGATTTCTGTTAAAAATTTTTTCCCATATTTTCCCCAATCGATGTAAACTTGATTTAAATGTCGAAAGTCCCATCAAATTTTGATAAAATTGACAAAATGTAGCATGCTTTTAGGCTGATGCGTATATATTACGTTTACATCTTATGTGACATTTTTTTGTTTACGAATATGAAGGCACAGAGAGGGTTAGATAAAAATGCAAATTGGTAAATTATAACCCTAATTTGTTAGAATCAATGGTAATGCAAACAAAAATAACGTTAAACACATTCGTCATAACATTGCGGTTTGCAAACAACAATAGCAAAAAACACATTTGTTTAAACATTTTACCAGCTTATTTTAAGGTATTAGATAAAAAAAATGTTATCCCGATGAAATTGTAGTAACAGAAACATATGCTGCTGTTAATTTGCAAGGTTTACTTGATCACACAACAAGAAGACTTATTGATATTTTCTCAGCAGAAAAGTTGAACTCCTTATCATGTTATGAGTTAACCCTTACTAGTAAATGGGGCTTATGATTTCTAGGCTTATGTTTTCTAGGAAAAGTGATAGAATTTCTACCAATACAGCACTGCGTTTCTGTAACTGAACTCTATCAATCTTTTCGCCTGAGTGACGTCATAATGACGTCAATCGATAGATTCTCACCTGCTTTTTAGGTGGTGACAAAGTGTGGAACGTATTAATGTGACGTCATTTTGATCGAAAATTTTCTCGATTTTGTTACAGAAACTCACTACAGATGTTATTAATCGATTACTGGCAAGTTCTGGCCATTATATAAAGTCCATAAGACGACAACCCAACAAAAAGTGTGTGGAATTGGATCCTGTTGTCAAGGATATGCTAAATCATTAAACATTTTCCTTATATTTGTTTTTTTTTCTTTCCATATATACATACATAGCTATATTTTAGATTATATGTATTATAAATTTAATCATTAAGTACATCAAATTTTTACAAGAGTTCTTTTCAGTTACTGAAAATGTATATATTCATTTATTTTTGAATAAAAGGTGTAGGAAAAGTAGGCGTGGTTGTTTGCCAATCACGCCTATATTTGGTATTGTCGATATCTTTCATAACAGTAACTTATGCGACAAGTTTCGTGAAGATATTTTAATTTGTGGAGCTGAAATTACAATTTTTCTTTAAAAATTTTTACTATAGGTCCAGGGGAGGTACCCCTAGGGAGTGGCCGATTTCAACAATTTTTGGCGCTGTCAATGCCTTTAATTAGGCTAACTCATGTACCAAGTTTCGTGAAGATATCTTAATTTTTTTTAGCTGAAACTAAAATTTGTATTTAAATCTTTTTTTTATAGGTCCAAGGGAGGTACCCCTAGAGGTTGTCCGATTTCAACCATTTTTTGAAAATTTCTTAATTAGCTCACATATAACATCTGTGCAAAATTTCAATGGCCTAGGACCACTCCTTCTATTTTTTTCCGCAAAATGTATGGAGCCGAACCACTGTGCGCCCTATTGCAGAGAAATACATACATATATACATATGTATGTGTCGAATGAACACAAATACATATGTATGTAAACACATGCATATATAAAATTTTTATTAATAATAATACAATGGCGCTATTATAACTCTGACGAGTTTTATGGCCGAGCTTCTCTCCCAATTCGAGGTGTGCTCCTTTTTGTTTTTCCTACTAATTGGGTGGACCTACAGTTTTATGCCGGCTCCGAACGGCGAATGCATTTTTTGTGAGAAGCTTTTTCATGGCAGAAATACTCTCGGAGGGTATGCCGCCCACTGCCGAGAGGTGACCGCTGCTCTTAAAAAACCCAATAATTGGATTTTTACTAATTAGAAAAATTGTTTTGGTGTTTGGCTCGGACCGTGGTTTGAACCCGAGACCTCTGGCATAGAAGGCGAGCACTCTACCCACTACACCACAGCGGCCACAGAAGATTGAATAAATACATAATAAAATTGTTAAAGTGCAACTTCAATATACATATGTACATATATATCGCTATAAGACCTAAGGCTTTTTAAAATATTATAAATATATACATACATATGTACATACATATATACGTACACAAATGCATTCATATGTATGTACATACATGCATATATCATATTTATGATCTAATAAACGCACGCCATCATCCAAAAACTGCGGCTTCACAATGCCATTAGCTGCTTAACTGCTTGCCCAGAATGTTGTACTACAGCTACGGACTACATAGCTTACTACATCAGCTGATGACTGATTTTGTGGCAACGCTCGAAAATGTGAACACAATGGTGTAGCTCAGTGTATCTCATATATGTCATCTTTTTTATATTTTTGTACAGGGGATTCCTTAAATTCCATAAAAACTCTTTATTTTTTACAAGTTCAATTCATTTTTCCGTTTCTTCGTCCTTCATTTCGAATTTCCGTCATTAAAAAATTGAGCTGTCACACTGTAGCGCGCTACAAAGTTAAAGTTAACTCTACTTCTACTACAGCCACAACTACACGCTACAGATACAGCTACACATTGTGGGCATTGCAATGCAATTGTACTGTTTTAACTTTTGACAGCTCTTACTACGTACTACAGCCACACCATTCTGGGCAAGCAGTAAACCTCACAACAAACCCTTGTGAACGCATAAAATGATAACTCAAAGAGCGATCAAAAAATGATAAACTCAAAAAATGATCGCTAGCGCAAAAAATTATAAATTCAAACTCAAAGAGTGAATTTACCAGAGAAATTGTACGATAATTCATTTTTGAATGAATTTATGCATTGAGTTTAACGCCACCGCTATGAGCGATCGATTGCTGTTGTACTTTATAGTGCAACTCTAATGAACCGTATGCAGATGCGTATGCGTGTGCGTGTCACTGACAGCCGTGTTGCATACCTGTGTTTAAATGAGGCAAACTCCAGTGGCACGGATGTAAATGCACCACACGCATAGAAAATTCGAAGATGATTTCGAACACGCATTCAAATGCAGCTAAGTTGAAAACTTTCTACTTCTATGCGTTTTCTATGCGTTTCGCAGCCAATATTAATTTGGTTGATACATCGGTATACATATTTAATCGTAAAAACTTCGTTAAGTTGATTTAAAGTGAAGTAGTGAAAATTTGTTTGCCAGCAGAAATGTTAATTAAAAGGTGTTTTAAATATATTTAGAAATGGTTAATATTAATTATATGTTAATTACTATCTGCATATCCATGTACATAGTACATGAATTTAAATTACATATACATATGTAGTTACCCGAGTAAAAATACATAATGGAAACTTAAATAAGTTTAACTGTGAAAAAATATTTAAGTGAAATGAGTACTCTTTTGAATAGGCAGTTTTCGCCTTGGTATAACAGAACACCAGATTTCAGAGGTTGTGCATATATGTACATACATATTTGTATTAACCAAAATTTATAGTCTGATATTTTAAGGCAAAGCAACTGTAATTCTTACAATACATAAAAATCAATGGATAGCAATTTGGCAATGTGGCCGCTGTGGCGCAATGGGTAGAGCACTCGCCTGCTATACCAGAGGCCTCGGGTTCTAACCCCAGTCCGGACAAACACCAAAAAAATTTGTCTAATTAATTAAAACCCAATTATTGGGTTTTTAGAAATACCGGTAACCTTTCGGCAGTGGGCGGCTTACCCTCCGAGTGTATTTCTTCCATGAAAAAGCTTCTCACAAAAAATGCATTCGCCGTTCGGGGCCGGCATAAAACTGTAGGTCCACCCAATTAGCAAAAACAAAAGGAGCACTTCTCGAATTGGGAGAGAAGCTCGGTCATTAAACTCGTCAGAGTTATAATAGCGCCAGTGTATTATGTTATTATTAATTTGGAACTGATCCACTACACGGGTTTTCATCAAATTAAAGAAACACTAACTTCCCTTTCCAAAAACAAATCACGTACTCGAATGTTACTTTTTTTTTAATAATTTTAAAGTATTCCTTATATACGGCAATAACACTTCCTATCATAATTAATATCAATTCTAAATCGTCATCCACTATACATTTTATTAAATCTTTCGCGAATTGGTAAAATATGTATTTTCAAAAATAACAATGGCGGGAATTGTATATATGTATGTAGTGTAATTGATAGACGAAACCATGCGCATACACTGGAGCAGCCAGGGCCGCACGCAAGAAAACGTTTAGATGCGCATACGCACACGCATTCGCATACGGTGCATTAGAGTTGGACTATTAGTTCGCTCGCTATTTGAGTGTTTATACATTTATCTTTGAATATTTGTTTGTGATATGAGTAGAATGTATTTTTGAGCGTTCATGAGTGAGTTTTTCCGTACCCAGCTAATTAGTGACGTATTTTTTGAGACTTGAGACGTGAGCTCGCTTACAGAATACCAAATTGTCTCAAAATCAATCTCACCACGAAAAAGTCTCTATTAGTGACTAGAGATTGCTTACAGAATTCCGGTATTAACCTTATTTCAATAGCTATTTATTTCTTAAAAGTAAATTTTCTTTATCACGGAATTAGGGACATCTTTCATTTCCCCATGTACATAATTCCGTGACTATCACGGAATTAGGAAATTTTAGTACTTAATTCTTTCTTCTTTTAAATAGCTTTTTTGAAAGGAACCAATGGTAATAAAATGTTTTTCCATCAAATAAAATCCTAGAGAAGTTCTTGACCCAATTCCGTGATATAGATTTTGGAACCTATTCGCTAATATTCAACTTATAAGTGACTGGCGATACTATCACGGAATTAGGGTCTTCATACTGTTCCTTATTCCGTGATACATATATCGCACATTTACGTTTTATGTTTATTTTTTACTTTCTTTGTCTTTCGTTAAAGTTTGTATCTAAATGTAATTCTTTAACATTAAATAAATTTTAATGAAATTTAATTTTATTATTATTTTGCCCTTTTTTAATAAGTATCTAATTTTTTATAAAGAAAAAAATTTAAACTATTTAATAATTTTTTTCTTTATTTAAATTTATTTTGTTAATAAACACAAATTTCAATTTCATAAAAAATTATAAATAAATATTTAAGTCTAATATGTAATATATTGATTTGAAAAATTATTTCTGTGCATTTTGTTACAAGGCCGGAATTAGGTACATTTATTCACGGAATTAGGGACATGCGACAATTTTTGTCACGGAATTAGGGACATTTGCTTGTAGATCAAATTTTAATTAATATAAATAGTAATTACAGTTATTTTAATTTTTTAGCAATTGAGAATGAACCTCAATGCATCAATTTATTAGTACCATATTTATTTTTCAGTTTGCGGTCTATAGTTTAAGCTCCAAAAATCCTGCAATTCAGAAAAGTATTAGTATCACGGAATTATGTACATTTACCTTAGTACAATTATTTTATGAAATATTGTACTAAAAGTTATTTTTCAGCGTTTATAATAAAAAGTGAGACAAAAACTATTAACATTTCGGTAAAAAAAATAATAGATATATTTGTTATGAGCACTACCGCAATGTGAATTTCATGAATCGGCATCGGTATAATGCGCCCGCCGTATTTATTTTCAAACAACTAGAAAGTTTTCAATGAAATCTTCAGGAAAAGTTCTGTGTAGGTAAATTTTACCATTTTTAACACTCCCGACTACGCAAAAATAGTGTAGATCGATCCCATATGTATGTAGATATAACTCCAGAAAGGGAGTGGTTCGCATTACCATTCAGTAGTGAATGGGAATGCAAATGTGATTTGCACTACCATTCAATAGTGAATGGGCCCCAATATTCAAAATATTCGGTCATATTAATAAAAGCCAAGCATTTGCTTTTTCTTAAGATTTCAGACCTTTTACTCAAATTTTGAAATTTGGTTCATATAAATTAATGTCGAATTTCAGAAATTTTGAGTAAAAGCATTTGCTAAAATTTTATTAATATGGCCCATTGTTAAACAAAGCTTCAAAAGTGAAACAAATGAAAGGTTTGTGTAGTCTGTCCATACGAAAAATATCGAATAACAGAGACAGTCCGCAAAACATGCGAAAAATGTATTTGCGGGAAGCATAGAGGAACAGTGCATCTCTTGTACACAGGAGCTAATTTAAATGGACTAACGTTTTATTTTTTGAAAACTGTATTGAATTTTTATCTTTATGAAATAAAATCTGATTTTTGGTTTAGTTCTTAATCGAATATGACACGATCTCATAAAATAATAATTAGAACTGTAGTTATTGTACTGCAAGGTGCGCAAGTTCTTCAAGTCTTGGCAGAAGCAAAAGTAACCTGATGAGTCTTAGAGGGATCTAAGGTGAAACAGCTGTAGTTACATCCATGCTTAAAAAGTGTTTTCTAGTTTCTAAAAAATAAAAAATAAAATATAACCTGGGCCTGTGCTCGTTAAATTAAATAAATAAAAAATAAAAAATTAAGATCATTTGAACATCCCTACACTCTATTCGCTACTTATGTTTAATCATACAATATGTAAATATGTACATATGTATGAGCATAAATTAGAAACGAATTATAGTAGGAAAGAAACTAGCAACAAATTTTCTATCAGATGTCGAAGGCAGGCTCAGCGGTTAGAACTGTAGTTATTGTACTGCAAGGTGCGCAAGTTCGAGTCTTGGCAGAAGCAAAAGTAACCTGACGAGTCTTAGAGGGATCTAAGGTGAAACAGCTGTAGTTACATCCATGCTTAAAAAGTTTTTTTCTAGTTTCTAAAAAATAAATAATTAAAATCATTATTTACATAAATAACACAATAAAGAAACTCAAACTGTTTTGTCTCTGGAATCAAAATAAAATAAAGATATTTCTATTACCAACAACTTTTAGTAAGTACATTTATTGACCTAGTTTTTTTTTAAATCATTCTTAAACCTATGGTAGCCGAAAGGGCTAACATTGGGTGGACCGTATAAAAAATAACCTTGAGCAGGCAGGGTTAAGATAGGCTTTGTTCAGAAACTCAGTTTGAAGCGCAACCCTTCTTTTGTAGTAAAAGCAGAGCGTTCATAAACGTAAATTTTGCATGAAGCGTCGCGCATCACAATCATCAAAAAAATAATTACTGCCGCTGTTGCGTTTCATGCTGCGTTTCTGAACATAGCCATAACATGGCGCTGATGCAGTTGCCGAATAGTCAGCAAAGTTGTATGATTCTGATGCAGAGCCTGGCAATTCAAGTATGGTAAGACATCTCCGTATTAAAAATTTAATGACTGACTAATTGATCTGTATTGCAAACTGGTTGTAATTTAATTTGCAATTAGTTGATTTAACTACTGGGAACTTCTGCTCGAATTTTAAGTAAGCATTTCTACCCAATTTTTTTCTCTCAAGTAAGATAAAAATACAGCCGTATAAAATTCGGTAAATTGTGCATGTTTTAGAAACCGATTACTCATTAAGGTCTTCACTTCCACCCCGGACTAACATTGTCGTGTATGAATTTGCTTCTTGGCATGCAATAATTGCAGACATCAGCAAAATGCAATGCACGCGAGACTGCATTATTTTATATCCATACATATATATATATACACATATGTACACAAAAGCATATACATACCTATACTGAGATTTTCTTGAAAATTGTATATCGCTTTTAAACTATTCATGTATTTATACTATCCAATTACACAATTATTACCTTTAACAAAAAAATAAAAACTTTATGTCGGAAAATGCAACGTCCGTCGATTTTTCCAATTTCACCGCTTCGATTTTTCCTACAACAAGCAAACTAGTGATGAGCGAAATATCGCAAACGGTGATTTTTTCACTGTGAATAAAAAATCACAAATCGCAATTGCGATCACTTTTTCAAAATAGCAGTTCACTACTTATTGGCAACTGCTATCGATGTAGCAAGTAAGCAGTTCACCTATGTGAATCGCAATCGCAAAAGCATTATAAATTTCTTTTTGTTTACACTTTTGAGCAGACCACATACGTATTACGTACATATATAGAAATATAAGAAAAAAAAATTATTGAATTTACAATTTGTCTTTGAAAAATATTTACAAACAGCGATATTACTGCGGAATGCGTTGTTATTGCCATCATTTTGTTAACATAAAATAAAGACAGGTTATATCGCTCAGAAAACGCAAAATTAATCTCTACCGGTAACTGATGATTTTATACCAGTCCATGCAATCGCAATAGCAGTTTAAAATCACAGTGATTTAAAAATAGCAATCACCGAAATCACAGATATCGAAAAATCGCAGTTTCGCTCATCTTTAAAGCAAACTGATGAATGTATTCTAGGGTTGGGCGATATATATCGATATATCAATATATCGATATTTTAAAAATAGTACAGCCGATAATATCGACGATATTTTGAACTACCGTGCATCGATAATCGATAATTTTTCGTCATTTCGAGCCAAATTCGATATTTTTCATACATTTCTGATTCGCTTTGAATTTAACAGCAGAACATTTTTAGGAAGTGGTATAACAATAATGTCCGGGTGCTTGAATTTACATTACTTTCTTCTTCACGCAATTCTTAATGATTTTTATGTTTATACTTCAGAATTGGTAGAATATATGTAGACACGTCCAACTTTAACAACAAATATCTAGTAAACTATAAGTCTCCGGCAAGTTTGGATATCAGTTTTGAGATCTGCGAGAGCACCTCTAACCCTGTGAAAAAATGTGTTTTCGCGGGGCGTGCTTCCTTAATGTAAAGCCGACCCTTTCGATATATTGATATATCGATGTTTTTACACGGCATAAATCGATGTTTTTTTAAATATCGATATAATATATATCGATATATTTTTCCAATTTGCCCATCTCTAATGTATTCCAAATAGTGATGAGCGATATATCGCAAACGGTGATTTTTTCACAGTGAATAAAAAATCGCAAATCGCAACTGCGAATACTTTTTTCAAAATAGCAGTTCACTACTTAAGGACCCTTGGCAACTTACAATCTGGATTGAGAGGAAGTGTATATGTGTGGGTGTCGGGTGATTGACGCAAATATCAACAGTGTTTGATTTTCGTCGCCGCGAGCCGACAGCGAGCAGACAACAAGTACGTGTAGCACGACAGCTGCCGATTGCACTAACACACACAAAAAACACTCAAATTTTACTAACTCACTAAAAAAACACTCAAACTGGACAATCCAGATTGTAAGTTGCCAAAGGCCTTTATTCGGAACAGCTATCGATGTAGCAAGTAAGCAGTTCACCTATTTGAATAGCAATCGCAAAAGGAATATAAATTTCTTTTTGTTTACACTTTTGAGCAGACCATATACGTACATACATATGTATATAGAAACAAAAAACCAAAAAAATTATTGAATTTAAAATTGTCTTTGAAAAATGTTGACAAACAGCGAAATTACTGCGGAATACGTTGTTGTTGCTATCATTTTTGCTACATAAAACGTTGACAGGTTATGTCGCTCAGAAAATGCAAAATTAATCTCTACCGGTAACTGATGATTTTAAATAGCAATCACTGAAATCACAGATATCGAAAAATCGCAGTTTCGCTCATCTCTAATTCAAAACTGGCAGAAAGGGCTCCAGAAATCTTGGTGAAATTTTTGTCTATTGTGAATGGAGGCGGGCATTCTTTCTTGAAATATTTTTAGAGCTCGCGTTTATCTTTTTGCCCATATAAAAATATTAAGGTTGTTCTCTGTGTCTAATATTTTTGCCGAGATATCATGATATCTTGAGAAATTTGCCACACAGAGAGAGCGCACCTTTAAGAAAATAAAATTCTAACTGACTTCATTGTGAACTAGCATGTTAGTCATATTCTTTCCACTCCTTATACAACTGTTGTCGCTTTGCTTTGCTTGCTTCAATTTCGAATTAATTAATTTTTTATCTGAATAAAATAAAATACTTAATAAAAAAGAACTAGAAACATAAATTCAAACTCACTTCTCATAGAAGACCATTGTGAATGTAATAACATGGTTGCATTTCCCGTGATATTTTTCTCATGATATCACATATCACGGGTTGGGGTATGAGAAATTTGCCGAAGCTCCAAATTTGACAAGACGTGTATTTTGTTGTTGTGCTCGGCAAATTTATCACACTTATGTCATCTCGGCAAATTTGCCAGGCCAGAATAACAGAGAGAGAACAACCTTATTTTGAATATACACATTTGGACACTGAAATATGTAGGTGTAATAGCCCCGACACATAGCATACGTCAATCCGTCTACGTCGACGTATGTCACTGACAGCTCAAGTACTTAATAGGGCCCTTACATGATCAAATCATTTGATCAAATCGCGTGTCTGTGTGATTTGACGATTTGACATACACACATCAAATCGGCATCAAATTTCATGCTACCTTTCTATTATTTACAAAGGAAATTGTTAAAATATAAGCGATTTGAAGCGCGATAAATGGCTGTAGCATGCACAATTAACAATATTTGAGTTTTTAAAACACTATAATTATCACTTTTTTGTCCCGATCCAAATTTAATTGTCTTTTTAATTTAATTTTGCACACTTGCCTACTCACACGTTTGTTTACATTTGAAATTTGATCAAATGGTTGCAACACACGCCAAATGCTAATTTGGCACTGAAATTTGATCAAACAGCAACTTCACGCATCCACAACGCACGTCAAATACCATCCAATTTGATGGAAACCAAAAATTTTTGATTTCGGTCAAATCGGCATCAAACACGTACGTGTAAAAAACACATAGACAATTTTACTACCACAGATACACGATTTGATCAAATATTTGATCGTGTAAGGGCCCTATAACGGAGAGCTCGCCATATAGGAAACGTTGACGGATATACATAAATCAGCTGTTTGATTAACCTTTAACTACAGAGGTGGTAGCAAAAATTTAACTCTTTAGAATATTTTGTAATTTCTCTTTTAAGTTGCCCTCTTGAAATTCTGTTTTCAGTAACTTCACATCTCCTGATAATTAGTGACCATTTTGGTTTTATGGATAAATGTTTTACAAATGAGAAAAAACTCGAAAAACCAATTGCAAAAAAAGTGAAATTGAACAGTAGCTAAAGGTTAACAATCAAAAGCAATCAGCTGACATAGCGACGGATAGACGTATGCCAAAAGTTGAATGTTGGGCAACTTTGGTACGTTGCGGCGACGGATCCGTCGTACTTGTGCCGATGTACATTTAAATGCCTACACTTTACTGAGCTGTCAGTCACATACGTCGACGTAGACGGATTGACGTATGCTATGTGACGGGCCTATAACTTCACATTACTGTGTAACCTAAATCAAACTCACGCCGTCAATTTACTGTCAAAAATTTCTCATGCCCATACAACTTGTATGGGAGTAAGGCACTCTGCACACGAGGCGTATCGTCATAGACGCGTACGAGACATTTCATGTAGCGTCGATTTCTCTTCGCCTCAAGATCTGCACACGAAGCGACATGAAACTTCGCTGCACAAAACAAACAAACAAATTAATCATACGGTAATTGATTTAAATTTCGAAGCTTTAAATAGAAAAGATACAAAATTTTACGGAATCTTCCATTTTCTTTAATTATACACTCATTTTTTCCGATTTTTTACACAAATTTTACTGCTTTCATAAATTCCACCAAGTGGAAAAATGTAAACAAACATCTTCTTCTTCCTCTTTTCTAAGCGTAGTACGCCTAGCTACCAGCACTGCTTTACGCCAAGCGACATGTAGCCAGCATACTTTGACGAATGCATGAAGCTGACGACTCGTGTGCAGCCCTCAATTGAAATATACGTGCGCGACATCAAAGCGTACAGCTTTCGTCTGTAGTATCTAATACGCGTCTAAAGCAGTACGCTCCGTGTGCAGAGTGCCTAATCGAAATTGAACGGCGTGCGTAAAAAGCAAATTCGACGCCCAATTTTTGTTTTGCGTGACAGTTGAAATTAAGCATTGTGGGTGATTGTTTGCAAAAAAATTGACACTTGCTTTTGATATCGTGTCTGTAAGGCACTCTGCACACGGAGCGTACTGCTTTAGACGCGTATTAGATACTACAGACGAAAGCTGTACGCTTTGATGTCGCGCACGTATATTTCAATTGAGGGCTGCACACGAGTCGTCAGCTTCATGCATTCGTCAAAGTATGCTAGCTACATGTCGCTTGGCGTAAAGCAGTGCTGGTAGCTAGGCGTACTACGCTTAGAAAACAGGAAGAAGAAGATGTTTGTTTACATTTTTCCACTTGGTGGAATTTATGAAAGCAGTAAAATTTGTGTAAAAAATCGAAAAAAATGAGTGTATAATGAAAGAAAATTGAAGATTCCGTAAAATTTTTCATCTTTTCTATTTAAAGCTTCGAAATTTAAAGCAAATGCCGTATTATTAATTTGTTTGTTTGTTTTGTGCAGCGAAGTTTCATGTCGCTTCGTGTGCAGATATTGAGGCGTAGGGAAATCGACGCTACATAAAATGTCTCGTACGCGTCTATGACGATACGCCTCGTGTGCAGATTGCCTTAGGTACATATTCCACAAAATAACAAGATTTTCTCTGATTTTCTGTATTTTTCTATTTCTTTATCTGAACACGCACGCAAGTCAATTTCGGTTCAACGCATATGGAAAATTTGCGTGCGTGCGTTAAATTGACGACTTGCGTTTGATTTAGGTTACACAGTTAAAGACCGGTCAGTAAAATTTGAGTAATTACTGCATACATTTTTGTGGCGTAATGAAAGAAGAAGAATAAAGTCAGTGAAAATCTCTTTTCGGCTGTAAATTTTGCAAGCTATAATGTGATTTGTTAAATTTTTAAATTATATATTTTTAAATTCGATATTTGTTTTCTAATTTTCTGCCGAAAGTATTCCCGCAAGTGTGAAAAACACTGCAACGCGGACTCGTTTCGGTAAGATGAAAATATCGAGAAAAAATGTCGATCCGAAGGGCTGGTATCGACCTCTCAAGAAACAGCTCAAGAAATTTTTGGATTTATTTCTTGAGTAAAAAATAGTAGTGGGCAAGAAATTTTGACGTATAGTAATCCACCGTGAATACCAAGTGAAATGAAGAAGATCATCAAAAACGTAAAGAAAATAAACCTTTTTGTAAACATAAGCAATTAGTAAGTTCTTAAAAAATATTAAACAAAAGCTTTAAATATATATTTTCAATAGTTTTATTTTGTTGTTATTTTAGGAAATCATCGAAAGCGACGAGGATGACCTTATATTACTGGTAAACTGTGGTATATTGATGGCCGGAATGGAATAAAATATGAGAAATCGATGCCAACTATGCCCTTGCATCATTAGAAAAATTGTGCATTCTATTTTTCGTTTCTTTTTTGCCATTTTCACTAACGATTTTCACGATTTTTTTTCAACACGCAACAAACGTCAAAATTTATTTAAGAAATAAATGCTCGATGATATATTTCTTGGCAAAACCTGTGTTGCTGTGTTCACATAACGTTGAAAAATAGTATTAAATAAGTGTACTAAATTTCTTGAGAGGTCGATACTCGCTCAAGAAAGTTTCACAAGAAAAATTTCTTGAGCATTTCTTGTACGTCATTTTATATGAAACTTTTGCTTTTCTTGAGAGGTCGATACTAAGCTGAAGTCGTAACGATTAATATGAAAAGGCCCTTATAGCATTGACAGACGGAAGTGATAATCCGGAATATCTAGCTAATTCGGACTTAACTTGAGAATTAAGTGGAGCTAATCCGGAATATCTCTTGAGTTAGAGCCTATACACACTTGCGACTCAATCGATTTAGTCGAATGTTGATTTGCATGGGAATGTATGGAAGCATTCACACTACATTCAATTAGTTGTACAACTGAAACAGTTGGATTTGCAGCCCAATTTCATTCCAACTGAAACAGTTGTACAACTGCTTGATCAGCAAGGCGCCCTTCTACGTATTCACACTTGAGACAATTTAGTCGAACGACTACAACAACAACAGTGATATTCGTAGTGAAAAGAGTTGCCATGCTGGCAGCACTACTTTTATTTCACTTTTGGTAAATTGTAGAGATTGAATATTTCAATTAATATTTTCAAAATGTTTAAAAACAAAAGGTTCGTTTCTTATTAACTACACAATTTCCAGATGGATTTTAGAAAGCGTTAACTGGATTTTAGAAAGGGGAAATTGGATTTTAGAAATGTCAATTGGATTTTAGAAAGGGGAAATTGGATTTTAGAAATGTCAATTGGATTTTAGAAAGCGTTAAAAGGATTTTAGAAAACAAAATTGGATTTTTGAAAGCGTGAATTGGATTTCAGAATGTGCGTTTAAAATAAATTTTACACAGAATTTTTCGAATAGAAATTCTTTATTGCGTATGGAAGTATAAATTAATAATTATTATTTCTAAAGTCCAATTTCCCTTTTCTAAAATCAAATCGACATTTCTAAAATCCAATTTTCCCTTTCTAAAATCCATTTGGCTATTCTAAAATCTAATTTCCCCTTTCTAAAATCCAATTGACATTTCTAAAATCTCATTTCCCCTTTCTAAAATCCAATTGACATTTCTAAAATCCAATTTCCCCTTTCTAAAATCCAATTGACATTTCTAAGATCCAATTTCCCCTTTCTAAAATCCAGTTGACGCTTTCTAAAATCCATCTGGAAATGGTGTAGTTATAGACAAGAATTATCTAACTAAGGATATTTACTTCCGTTTTCATATGTTTCTTGATATTGTTGTTCTCTTCAAATGTCATTAATCGCATTTTAAAATAGAAATAATGAAAATGAAATTTCATGAAAATTATTAATGGCTGATTTTTACTATTTTTCCGTTTCTTGTACTTCTGTTCGTTTCGCCTTTATGAGCGTAATTCCTTCCGTTTTTCTCTTTTCATTTACTTGACAGCTAGTTGCTAGTATAATAAGAAACAAAGCCAAATAATGTATGCACTTTTTGTTTATTTTATTGTTTTTTATTTATTAATCAAGTTGACAGCTGACAAAAAGGTGCTTTCATGTAAGAATGCAGATAAACTTTAACAATTTAATACTTCATCACTTTATATGAAGACCACTAATGTAAAATTTGCTGAGTAAAATGTGAACATTGGCAACACTATGTCATTGTCAATCGCACGACTATTTAGTCTCAAGTGTGAATAGCTGCCACCGATTCGACTAAATAGTTGGAGTAGTGTGAATACAACAGTCCAATTCGACCAAATCGATTGAGTCGCAAGTGTGTATAGGCTCTTACTCCTCAAAATTTTAGCGGGCATTTTTTAATGACTTCTCGGGCGAAAAATCTCTATTGTGAATTAAAGTGAAGAAAAAGAAGAATCCAAAGAAGATTTAGGAAGGTGGGCGCATAGGGAATTCAGAAATTTTCAATGTATTTGTTATTGTAATTGGTAGAGTGTAATGTCAAAATGATATTTCGCCTTGATTGAAACTGAATTCTTTTTGGACTCGCCCATTCCTATTGACCATGATGTGAATTCGCTTTAATTTTGACATTACACTCCACCTTTGGAAATAAAAAAAAGTTTTTGAATTTGCCGCTGCGCCTACCCTCCATCAGCTGGTTTGTTAATCCGCAATATTTGCCGTCTGTCAGGGTAAAATTTGGATCGCATTAAGTGTAGCGGTAATCGGGATTATGGCTGCCGTCTGTCAATGCTATTAGACCGCCAGAACAACCTTATTGGAAATGTCAGAGTTCGCCTATGTGCCTACCTATCTAGATCTGCCTGGGATTCTTCTTTTTCTTCACCATCCATTCACAATAGATTTTTTCGCCAGAGATTAATACAAATGGCCCCAATGGCGTGGTTATGCTTACGACAATACGTCATGACGGAGAAGTACTGATCATGCTTGAAAAATAGTATTCAATTTTTTGAGGTCGATACGCGCTCAAGAAAGTTTCACAAGAAAAATTTCTTGAGCATTTCTTGTACGTCATTTTATCAACACGTAACAAGTCAACAAACGTCAAAATTTCTTCAAGAAATAAATGCTCGATGATATATTTCTTGGCAAAACCTGTGTTACTGTGCTCGCATTACGTGGAAAAATAGTATTAAAAAAGTGTATTAAATTTCTTGAGAGGTCGATACTCGCTCAAGAGTCTTGTATCCTACAAAATAGCGAAAAACCCACGTAAAAATTAAAGTAATAAATATACATTTCATACTCCAGAGAAGATTTTTTTCATAAATATATATTTATATAATGATATAAATGATTAAATATGCAATAGGAATCCTATTGAAAGAAATGTTATTCTAAAAATGTGGTTTGAAGTTTTTTTTTTGCAATTTGCTTTGTAATTTTTTCCAATTTGTAAAACATTTCTCCATATAACCAAAATGGTCAATAACAATCAGGAGATGGGAAGTTACTGAAAACTGAATTTCAAGAGGGCAACATAAAGCTGATTCCACATAAAACTTTTTCCGCTTTGCGTTACGGCGCTTTCTATGTCAAACAACGCAAAACTGAAAAACTATGCCACAATGAACGCTGCAACATCACTCAAAAAATATTTATTTTCTGAAAAATCTTTCATTCTCCGTTTTATTTACAAAAAAGTAAATAAGAAAATAACAATCTATTAAATTATTTTTCAATTGTGTGAAATTTAAATTTGTTTATTTACATTTGAATTAAAGTGAAACTGAAAAAAATTTCAACGCCCCCAAAAGTTTAGATTTGGGCAACTTTGTGCTTTACGTAACTTCGGCGTTGTGTTACTTTTTGTTATGTGAGAAACCTCATATATATACATGTATTTTAATCTCAGCTGTCACGCAGAAAGTGTCACGTAGCGCAACACAAAGTTCTATGTGGAATCAGCTTAAAAGAGAAATTCCAAAATATTCTAGAGTTAAATTTTTGCTACCCTCTGTAGTTAAAGGTTAATCAAACAGTTGATTTAAGTATATCCGTCAACGTTTTCTATGTGCTCTCCGTCAAGTACTGATATGTCGACGTAGACGGATTGACGTATTGTATGTGTCAGGGCTATAATCCCGTTTCTTCGGTAGCGAAGAAAATTCTTCGATATTTTTTTTTTTCATTAGTTTTGACTGATACATCGATATTTTTTTTACATTCCTACGGCTAGTACATTACAAAAATGGCCAGTGAAGATTTGTTTACTCCTGAACTGTCAGAGGAAATCTTGGAGAGTAGAGATAAAAACGAGACGAATGTAGGAGAAGAAATAATAGAGTTCGTGGCAGCGAATGACGAAGTAATCACAGAAGTAGAAGTCGGTGAAGACACAGCTGGGATCGAAGAAACTGCAAAAGTTGAAATCGTAGAAACAACAGAGGTGGAATGTAAGTCCGGAGGTAAAGAGCAAAGAAATTACCGCCTAATTAAATGTTAATAATTAATATAGGTGAAGAAAGTACAGAGTTCGTGGCAGCGAATGACGAAGTAATCACAGAAGTTGAAGTCGGCGAGGACGCAGAAGAGCAAATCGATGAAACTGCAGAAGTGGAAATCCGAGAAACTGAAGTGGAATCTAAGGCCGGAGGTAATCAGCAACGAAATTACCACCTTATTCAACTGCATTCAATTTTATTTTTAGTAGATGAAGAAAAACTGGTTACAACAAACGAAAGTGGCGGCCAAGAGACTCGATTAATTCAATTGCCCTTGGCGCGTATCCGAAATTTAATGAAATTGGACCCAGACTTGCACATCGCCTCGGCTGAGTCAGTTTTCGTGATAACAAGAGCTACAGAACTATTCATAGAATCACTGGCGCGGGAATCATTTTCATATACCACACAATCCAAGAAAAAAACAGTACAAAAGAGAGATGTTGAGTTGGCTATATCGTCTGTAGACAGCTTGATGTTCCTAGATGGAGCTATGAATTTTTGATGTAATTGTAGAGTTATCCGCTTAATATTAATAAATTATAAAAATAATTTAAAAAAAAAGCTCATTTAACTTCATTAGTTTTAAATAGGGCATACATTTCGATTTTACAGGCAGGTGTCTCTAAACACAATTGTCGTAAGTACCATGAGAGGTGATAGACCTACCAAAATATAGCAGCCCTGTGCAAAAACCAACACCGGCAAAGGCAGCCGTGGTAATAGTTTCCTTACCAATTTTTTCATTAGCCGTTTGTATAAAAACACATCAATTTGTTTTTGTAATTTATTTTGAATCTTATACCTGTATGCATCGGATATAGTTTGAGTTTAATATATTTAATTATGCTTTTCATTTATTATATCTAAAATAATTTATTAAATAAGCTGTAGTAGTACGGTGAAATACAACTCCCTTACCCCGAACACTAAAAAACCAAATTTAAGATAGTATATGTTTGTGTTTTACTTTTGTTTTCGTAATCAGCGTCGCATACTTACGCTCCAATGTGGATTTGGGGAGAAATAGGTAACACTGCACACACAAATATTTCTTCAGTGTTTTTTTTTTTTTTTTTTTTTGTAGCATCTGGTATTTACTTATGAATCTATTTGGTTTTGTTTGTTTCTTTATTTTATATTGAAACATAAAAGTTGTATGCTTTTTTCGCTGTTTTATTATGACTTTTTTTTTAGAGGATTTTCACAGTACGTTTTATTGCCTTCTGGTTTTTGGGGCTTTGTTTTTTTTTTAATTTTTTTGCTATATTTTTACATGTTGATTTATATGTGTGTATGCATTAAAAATAACACTAAATGATTATTTAATTAATTTATATTTTCGATTTTTTTTTAATAGCTATTGAAAATTTTCTCTTTCGTTTTTATATCTTTGCATTTGTGTGTTTATTTTTTCTAAAGTGTTTGCTCGCGATATATTATTTTAATAAAAATGAAATGTTTATCTAATATAATTTATAATTGTTTTCATACCTGATTTTGTTTTATTTTTGGGAGTGTTTAAAGTTTTTTTCTACTACGTTAGATACGATAAGGGTCAACCAACTAATTAGCACGCTTCCGCATTCATACAGTATTGGCCGAAGCTTCCAGTATGAAATCCTTTACATCATTCGAGATAGTTTAAGTTGTCAAAGTTGTCTATACGTATTCGTGGAAGAAGTGAATCATTTGTCCAAGCACTAAACCATCAATAGGGACTAATACTGTCTGAATCGGTAATGCTTAGGCTAAGTAGCAAGTCATCCTAGTTTCTACGCCCTTGCGAATTGATATCTGCTTTTTATAATTTTAGATATTTTTATATCATATATATTGAATAGATTAAACTAACACATATTGTTATTGTTGGTAGTTTCTTTTAATAAATTTTGTATTCTTGCTGATTTAGATAATTTTTGTACTTATGCATTTAACGAATTTTGGGATAAGGTGCCGAACGATAACGTACGTTTTCCCGTGATCGTGATCCAGCTTCATAGTGTGAAGATGAGTGCGATCCCGATGCTGCTGGTCGATAGGAGGATGAAGAGCGACCGTTGCTTGGTTTGGCTATTGTTAGGAGAGAATTTGTTGTTTTTTTCGTTATATCTACATATATACATTTGGAGTGTTTTTACAGGTTTTATTAAAATGTTGATTAAATGTGGTTTCTTTCAAAAGGCTACATATTTTTTTTTTTTTTGTCTTTTTTGGACTTCTGAGCTGCAACTGCATCAGGGGTAGTTGAACGAATTTAAATAATTGCTGGCTAAATGAACTTGAATAAAAATGATTTTTTTAAATACCTTTTTTTAATTGTTTTTTTTTTCATTAAACGCGCAACAAAATAAATTTTTTTTTTGTATTCTTTGTATTAGTTTGCATATTTGTAATAGATTTGTTTCCATGTTTTTATCTTTTTTCATTAAATCGTGCTCCGCAAATACAAATGGCCTGAGTCTTTTGAATTGCTTTTTATTTAAATTCGTTTTTTTTTTGCTGCTTCAAGTTATTGGCGTAGTTTACGTTTGGGAATAACAAAAAGTCGGTATTCAGCAACTTATGGTGCATTTAAACATGTATGTTTATTTGTTTGTTTGTTACGCGTTTAAAGTATTTATTAGCTCAGTAAATGTATACGGACAGTCTACCACATGATTTGTAACATGTACAAGGTAACGTATTAATTTTCATATTAACGTTTTTCCTTTTTTCAATAACTTTTACATTAAAGAAATGTTTTATTTTTTTTATTTTCATTATTATTATTTTTTTTTCATATCAACTCATGCCGTTATTTTTGGCCACGAAAGTTAGAAGATAGTTTTTTTTTTTTTAATATAAAAACTTACCTGCATAGGCAGCACTATAAGACGATGAATGTGGATGGTATTCACGACGGTATTCACGTTCATACGAACCGGCTTCGTATGGTGCATGATGTGTGCTTGAATGCTTTGCTGGCGGTGGTGGCGTATAGCGATCATATTCGCCATGATGTTCATACATTTCGTGATCTCGTGCTCTTAAATTTAACCATGTAAATAGGAATTAAAATCAGGGATCGTAACAGTACGAAAAAGTAAAAAAATAATTCTGATTAAGTTTTGACTTCAATTTTTAAGTCAGAAAATAACTTAAATGTTGACTTTAATTTTTTAACCGAATATCCAATTCGTTTGCATATTCGGTTCTCGGTATTCGTATTCGGATTCGCTTCCGTATTGGTATACGCATTGACCCAGATACCAATAATCATTGGTCTGCGCCATTTTGACTTTTATTTTCCTGACATAAAAAATAACATTCAAGTTTTAAGAGTTATTTTTTGACTTAAAAGATAAAAGTCCAAAATTAAAGTTACTTTTTTACTATTTTCGATAAGTCACAAAAATAATAAAAATCACATGGGATTGGCCATCTCGCAAGTTCTATTCAATAGGTACTTAACACAAAAAAAAATTTTTTTTTGGGAAAACGCAAACAAACTTTTATAATTTGAAAAAGTTTAATTCCAGGGCTAACTACAAGATCACTTTTATTTCAGCCATTTTTATCTTTTTGAGTATAAGACTGAACGCAAAGGCATTATCCAGTTATTGATTTATATGCAGGGACGTAACGGTTATAAGAGAAATGGGGTAAAAGTCATATTTAACCATTATCATGAGAAACAATTTTTTTGGTCCTTAATAACCATTATAAAAACAAAAAAAAAAAAACGTTTTGGGCCTGAATAACCGTTATTCAGGTTTTTTTTTTGGTCAGCTATAAAAATCGAGCCTATTTATTTGTCAATATTTCTGGACGATATTGGTATCAAATGAAAGGTGTTCAGCAGGTATTGTAGCTCTGATTACCTCTTTTCATTTGATACCAATATTGCTTAAAACATTCCAGGGCATCCGGGTTCACTTTTTCAACCATAACTGGGAACCCGACCTACGAATCTTAACAAATACACCTCTATGTAAAAGCCATGCTCAACACCTTTCATTTGATACCAATATCGTCCAGAAATATTGACAAATAAATAGGCTCGATTTTTATAGCTGACAAAAAAAAAAATAAAAATCTGAATAACGGTTATTCAAGCCCAAAACAGTTTTTTGGTTGTTATAATGGTTATTAATGACCAAAAAAAATTTTTCTCATGGTAATGGTTGAAAATTCCCAAAAGATAAAGGTTATTTTTGCGTAACCTTTTCACCGCACTAGAAAAAATAACCGTTATTTTCGGTCCCTGATTATATGTCAAAATCCCAGAAATTCAAAATTTCGATTTAAATCCCAATAGAATAAAACGTGCGATCTGTGTATATAAATGTTAAAAATATTAACCCTTTCCCTATGGAGTTGAAATTTCAAAAGTAAGTCTTATTTTCTATCCCTGATTAAAATCCCTTTATTACTTTTTACAAACTTTGCGATTACTTACCTATGCGACTTTACAAGCCCATATGCTGGGTCCTCCATAACGTAACGCGCTTTCTCTAGTATAGAGTAAACCTTCGGTTTCGATGTTTTTTCAAATGATGGTGGCGGTGGTGTGCTGAAAAAAATTCCATGTTAAAAACAAAAATTTGAAATTCGTGAATTAAGCCTCGTATACTAGTTAATATTTTAACTAAAATGAGTTTAATAATCGTATGTACCTAAATTTTAGAAAAAGGCAATCAATAATACATAGTTTTTATCCACTTTTCAAAGAATATACAAAATATAAAAATATAAATTGGAAATTTCAAATTATATAATGTTGCTTTCACCCCAAATTCAAGTTCCTTTTTTTTTGCTACTAATTGGATTGTCTACAGTTTTATGCCAGTACGCAGAATGGCTTTTTGTAGCAGAATTGCACTCGAAGGTTATGACATGAAGTTAGATAGTGACCGACATGATACCCGGTATACATACATGTTTGCATAAATAATCTCCATATAACTTACCCTGAACGATTTAAACTAGTAAAACTCTACTCACCGACAATTATACACCGCATGCTCTCCATATGACTTCGTATAATGGGTTTTCTTATACATTCGTTCTTTGCCATCCATTTCACGCATTTGTTCCATGCGTATATCATCATTGGCATCTGGTATCATAAATTTTCGTATTTCCGCCAAAGCATACGCCATGCGATGGTAAGCTTCCGAGGGTGGTGCTACCGTTGATATTTCAACATGTAAATCCCTACTCAAATGAGCGTATTTTGGATTTCCGGAGTTACGAAGTTCCTCCTCCTTAGCATGATCGCGCATAGAATTGCGACCCATAACTACCATTTTACAAAATGTCTCCTCCTGTAACTGGCGCAGAGTATTGCCCTTTGGTCCTAATATTTTACCAACGAAATTAAACTTGGGATATTCCTTGATTGGGAATAAAACCTTTTGTGCGACGCGTATTGGCTTTTCAGTATAAACGTTCGCATATATTTCCGGCTTCGGAATACGTCCGCTAATTAAAATTTTTTCAATTTCTGAAAAGAACAATTTCGTGGTCCATTATTTATATGAAACTACCCCCATAAGACGGGAATGATAGGAACACCAACAAATGATGGAAACTTGTATGCAGTCTGTGACAGAAATTTCCATGAATCGTGCACCTCAAATGATATATCAAATAACTATCACTGTCTTATGGGGAAGCATACCCATATATGCATGCATATGTACATATATTTAAGCACAGTCTACTACGCATTGAAAAAGAGGTATTGGGGGTTGTAGAGGATGTTCTCCTGATTCTAAATCCAAAATAAATATTTTATCCGAATCAAAAATGTATTTCAAATAAAAATAATTTCAATACGTGATCCCACCACCCCCTCGAGGAAATGCAAAAATTCTAAATTTTCAACAAAGGTATACGTTGTTTGAAGAAAATGCAAGCAGATTTTCGCAGTTACCTTAGCCAAGCATTTGCGCTTACATACATATATACATAAACGAAAAATGAACGAATTAAATGAAATTTTTGATTGTAAATAAATTTTTGATTAAAAAAAAGCTTTTGATTCGAATCAAAAATATAGTTTGAATCAAGAATCAAAAAATATTTTTGATTCTTTTGAGAAATGAATCACAAATCAAATTTATTTTTTATTTGAAAATAGTTTGAATCACGAATCAAAGGTTATTTTTGATTCTTTTGTGAAATTAATCACAAATGAAAATTATATTTTATTTGAAAGTATTTTGAATCAAGAATCAAGTTGATTATTTATTTGAAAGTTGATTTAAAATCCGAATTGATTCGAAATCACGAAACCCTGTATCGCACCCTAAATCATAAAGCTACACAACTCAAAATTTTTCGAAATCGGTTTTCTTTCATAAATCGGTTCACAGAATATATCTCTAGCTGTCAAAAATCTTTTTTAACTGGAAAATAACTATATGTGGCCTATAAAAAAATTTTTTTTTGGCTCTCCTTGAAAATTTTTGAATTTTTGGTTAAAAAAATAATCCTACGCCGGCAGAATTCCTTTTCTGGGGTAATATTTGTGCATACATCCAACTACCAACAAAAATCTTATGAACTGTAAGCCTCCCGCAGGTTTTGATTTCAGTTTTGATATCTGTGAGTGGGCCTCTACCCCCCTGAAAAAGTAAATTTTCTCGGACCGTGGTTCCTTAATGTAAAGCCGGCACCTTTTGTAGACAGATGGAAATCTGAGGGGTGTGTAACGAAATCCAGAAAAACAAAATCCAGAAACACATAATCCAGAAATACACAATCCAGATTCGACCAAATCCCGACCAATCAAAATCCAGACATGACCAAATCCAGACCAATCAAAATCCAGACACGACCAAATCCAGACTAATCATAATCCAGACACTACACAATCCAGACAAAAAAATCCCGACAAATATAAAAATATTTTTATATTTGTCGGGATTTTTTCACGTTTAATAAGCATCATAACAGTGTTATTCAGCCTTATCGTGAACTTAATGTGAAAAAAATGTTCCCAAAAATTACAAAGCAAAACAAAAACAAAATGTGAAAAATTTTTATTGTTTTGCTTTATCCAGAGCTGGGCGCTAAGGATTACGATTACATTTTGATTACTTACGATTACAATTACTGTAATTGTAATCCTTAAATTTTTAGGATTACGACTACTGTAATCGTAATTGAGATTTTTACGATTACGATTACTGTAATTGTAATCCTTAAATTTTTAGGATTACGATTACTGTAATCGTAATCATAGAACGTACGATTACAATTACTGTAATCGTAATCGTTAAATTTTTAGGATTACGATTACTGTAATCGTAATCATAGAACGTACGATTACAATTACTGTAATCGTAATCGTTAAATTTTTAGGATTACGATTACTGTAATCGTAATCATGGAAAGTACGATTACAATTACTGTAATCGTAATCGTTATATTTTTAGGATTACGATTACTGTAATCGTAATCATAAAACGTACGATTACAATTACAGTAATCGTAATCGTAAAATTTTTAGGATTACGATTACTGTAATCGTAATGGTATATTCAATGATTACGGTTACAGTAGGTACTGTTGATAAACACATCTCACACTGAAAAACTCTCATTCAGTTTATGAATACATATACTTTCCCCATAAAGGAGCCGTCTATATACATACATATATGAAGATTTAGAAATTGAGGAACAAATGCCCTATTTCAAAGAAATATTGCAATTTTTGCCCAAGCATCAGCGCTGTGCAAGTCACACTCTGAATTTGCTGGCTAACACGGACTACCTCAAAATTCTCAAAGAAAGCAACGATCTTTACCAAAATCACATTCAGGTATTAAGCAACTAACTAAAACTAATAATACATAAAAATAAAATAGAGATTCTCTTGAACTGTATATCGAATCTTTTCGCCTCATAAGCAGAAAATTAAATATTTTTGAAAAGGAATTTTGATAAATATAAATTTTCGGACCAAACTAGTAAGCGCCCAAAAGGAAGAGAGGTGATATAGTAAACCGCTGTGCGATATCCCTTAACCATCTCCGATCGGGACCAAAATATATATTTGGTATCCTTTAGTGCAGGACTATCGATTTTGGGCATTAGATATACGAGAAATTAAATTTAATTTTTTCAGTCTCCATAGAGTTTTCTGAAATTTGACCCTGTGCGACACCACTTAGCCGTCTCCGATCGGGACAAAAATTTATATATGATATGTTCGACTATATTAGCATCGACCTTGGTGGTGAGGTTCACGAAATATGATACGCAATTTGTTTCCATACATTTGGGGACCACCCTAGTATACATATATGTACATTTACCCATTTGGCCCAACGGTACTACAATCATCAATACTTTTCTCCTTACATTTCCGTTAGGGAAGATAACAACTTCCATGACTATGCCCCATGACTATGATCGCCTTTGCATGAATGACTTTGTATAGTAAAAAAAGCAATGAAGCGAAAGCGTAAGGTTTTCATTCCAAGCCGCATGCTTCTTTCATATGGTCGTTATTATAATCTTGTTAGGTATTCACCATGAATGGTAGCATTATTGTGGTGCTGAATATACAGCTGTCTACCATCTAACTTTGTTATGTACTTCATTCGTATTCATTTTTCTGTTTCGGTTTACTCTTCTTAACTCCTACTTTAACAAAAACACATTCCTGGGGTTTGTCGATACGAGGTATTGCAATTTAAACGACGATATGTAAACGTTATTTAACTATGTATATCGTACTACTAATTTAATTTTTATTATAAATCTTTGTCATACATATCTAAATACATACATACATATCGTCGTACCATACGAAAACTAGCTCACAATTTTTCTGGCTGACGAATACAAGCACATTAAATTTTTGGCTGACAAAAAGTAGAAATTTTGTTTAAAAACAACAATTTTAATGTAAAAACAATATATACATATGTACATATGTTTGCTACTTTTCGTCAGCCAAAAGTCAAATGTGCTATTTTTCGTACATACGTGTATACAAACTGTCTATGTAACCACATATGTATGGATATATGTACATACATATGTATAAGCAGTTAAGGGGATGTTCTGGTAATGTATAAGAAGTTTTACTGTACAAAATATAATTAAATCGTAATCAAAATTTTTACAATTACAATTACTGCAATCGTAATCCTAAAAATTTAAAAATTACAATTACTGTAATCGTAATCATAAAACGTACGATTACAATTACTGTAATCGTAATCGTTAAATTTTTAGGATTACGACTACTGTAATCGTAATTGAAATTTTCGCGATTACGATTACTGTAATTGTAATCTTTAAATTTTTAGGATTACGATTACAGTAATCGTAATCATAGAACGTACGATTACAATTACTGTAATCGTAATCGTTAAATTTTTAGGATTGCGATTACAGTAATCGTAATCATAGAACGTACGATTACAATTACTGTAATCGTAATCCTTAAATTTTTAGGATTACGATTACAGTAATCGTAATCGTAAAAATTTCAATTACGATTACAGTAATCGTAATCTTTAAATTTCTAGGATTACGATTACAGTAATCGTAATCAAAATGTAATTGTAATCCTTAGCGCCCAGCTCTGGCTTTATCTATATTTTTCGAGGGAAATTTTTCACATGAAGTTCATGATAGGGCTGATTGTTTTTGATTTTATTGTTGTTGTTGGTGTTGGTAAGGATCTGGTTGTTGTTTCTTTCATCTTCTTCATTTTCTTCTTCTTCTTCTTCTTATTTTTATTCTTCTTCATCATCATCATCATCATCACCGTCATCATCATCATTCTTCTTCTTCTTTTTATTCTTCATCATCATCATCCTCATTCTTCTTCTTACTTTTATTCTTCTTCATCATCATCATCATTATCACCGTCATCATCCTCATTCTTCTTCTTCTTCTTCTTCTTTTTATTCTTCTTCATCATCATTATTCTTCTTCTTCTTATTTTTATTCTTCTTCATCATTATCACCGTCATTATCCTCATTCTTCTTCTTCTTCTTATTTTTATTCTTCTTCATCGTCATCATCTACATTCTTCCTTCTTCTTCTTCTTCATTTTCTTCTTCTTCATCATCATCATCATCATCGTTGTCATTCTTCTTCTTCTTCTTATTTTTATTTTTCTTCTTCATCATCGTCATCATCATCATCCTCATTCTTCTTCTTCTTTTTCTTATTTTTATTCTTCTTCTTATTTTTATTCTTCTTCATCATCGTCATCATCCTCATTCTTCTTCTTCTTCTTATTTTTATTCTACTTTTTCTGCTACTTCTTCTTCCTCATCTTCTTTTTCTTCCTCCTGATATTATTTTAACTAGTGATGGGCGAGTCCGAGATGTTTAGACAATCGAGAGAATCGCCATCGTTGCAAAATCACAATCGAGTCAAAAGTTGACTCGCTCCTCGACTACACAATAGTAGTGGGACTTTTTTCGAATAATATTCGAATAAATGTTATTCGAATAAACGAATAATATTATTCGTGGGAAAAAATTCGAATAGTACTATTCGAATAGTATTATTCGAATAGTATTATTCGAATAGTAATTATTCGAATAGTAGTTATTCGAATAGTATTATTCGAATAGTATTTTTCGAATAGTGTTATACATATATACATTCATAGTATATGTACACACGTGCTCGCTTTTTGTGCATAGACATGTAGGTATATGTACATATGTATTTGTATGTTATTATAAATATGTATGTGGAGACATATGTATGCACGTGTGAAGGGAAGTGGATTTTTTTTTGTTATTGTATGTACATATGTATGCTTTTGGTTTTTGTAGCGCCTAGTTTGTAAATTTGGAAGTGCACGCTGGTTTGTACGAGTGTACATATTTATATGCATAATTTGGGAATTCTCGTTACTAGGTAGAACTTTCTTTATGTTTGTAGGTGCAAGGAATTCCATAAAGAGTGACAAAAAAAGCAAACACTATGTACCTACATACCTAAGTACCTACCTATTATTCGTTTTGGGCTATAATACCATATTAAAAAATTTTGGAAAGAATTCGAAGAAAAACGGAATTTTTAAAGTTTTCTTAGGACAGGAATTATGCAAAATACTTCTGAGATCCACTGTATGTATGTAAATATGTATGCAAAAAACCCTTAATGCTATTAAACGCATTTAATATAACCATTATTAAAAAAATTAACGGCTTACAACAGTATAGGGACAGTTCCAGAATGTCGAACGTGACGTTCGCACATCTTTAAAGCTCAACGAAGTATGCATAGCGTGAATATTTTTCCTCTGATTTTCGTCTTTAGAAAGCACTTGAGCAGCACTATAATCGATGAAAATAAGAAGTAGTATCGGTTTAAGGCTTCTGAGATATTAGCATTTAAAGAGTGATGGCGAACGTGACAAAAAGAAAATCAAATTTGTACCTAGATGCTATCAGAAAAGTTCAAAATTCTGCTAATTTTGGTCCATCATTTAAGAAGTAACGATTAGAGATCAAAGTAGAATAATGTAGCTCTCTACTGATGGTTTTATCGTGAAAATATATGCACTAGTTTGATTTTTATAACCTTAGGAAAAAATCTGTAACGTGACATGGCGAACGCGACAAAATTTTGCATGCGTGGTCATAACGATTAGTTCAAGTAATTTAAACTTAGAATAACTTAAATTGACAAAATTTTCTATTTTTTCGATGAAGATAATTGTACACTAGCACAAATAGTGAACATAAGTACAATAGTTAAGGGGAACGCGTAAAATCGCGGAAAAATGAAATTCTATATTGCTAAATATTTATTAAATTCCACTGTCAATTCGGAAATCTATGTGGATAAAGATTATTTAGAAACGTTCTAGTAGATTAAATTTAGAAGCTATACCCCAAAAAAGCTATATCTGAACTATCGGTTGTATGGCAGCTATATGTTTTAGCGGTCCGATCCTGACAAATTTTGGTGACATTATTTAGGTCCATATGGGTACAAATACTCTAAAGTTTCAAGTTTCTCTAATATATCTTGAGAAATACCTACACCTTGATTTAATTTTTTCCTCATTCTTACACAGATTCAACAATATATGGCGAGATCCCTTGTCCTTTGTCTTTATTTAAATACAATTTTAAATATATAGGTAGGTACCTATCCATATTAAGATAAATACATATTAGGTAGGTAGGTATATTGTGTTTGCTTTTTTTGCCACGCTTTATGAAATTCCTTCACTTATATGTATGTATGTACCTACAATCATAAAGGAAGATCTACCTACTAACGAGAATTCCCAAATTTCTGGGACACTACGTACATATATGTATGTACATTGTACACTCATATAAACCGCACTTCCAAATTTAGTAGCTAGCCAGCGTACGTGCATACATATGTTTATACTTCCAAAAGCAAAAGCATACATATGTACATGCATACATACATACACACAATAACAAAAAACTACCACTTCCCTTCACACGTATGTATGTATCCACATATTTATAATAACATAAAAACACGTATCTACATGTCTATGCACAAACAGCGAGCACGTGTGTACATATGTATATATATGTATCACACTATTCGAATAATGCTATTCGAATAATATTATTCGAATAATACTATTCGAATAGTAGTATTCGAATAATTATTCGAATATACGAATAAATTATTCGAATAATTATTATTCGAATTTCGAATACCTTTCGAATAAAAGAATTTTTTATTCGAATAATTTTTATTCGAATAGTCCCATGCCTACTACACAATCGAGATGTTTTTGCGATTGTTCCGAGTCGGCGAGTCGTAGGTTGTTTCGATGACATCTCGACTACACAAGCGAGATGTTTTTGCGATTGTTCCGATTCGACGGGCCGGCTGTTGTTTTGATGATATGTTTTAGTTGATAAAATAAACTGAATGAGGTTTGTTGATAAAGAAAGTAGGATTTTTAATGGAAGTGAGGCAAATACATAAATAAATTAACCAAATTGAAAAATATGCTATACATAGACGCTGCATTATTGCAGTCACAACTAAACAGTGTCGTGCATAATAATAATAATTAATTATTTAAACATTAATAAATTTTCTGAAGTGAGACGCTTATGAAACAAATGAATTTTACGAGTAGCAACAACGGCAATAAATTTGTACCACTCTGTATGTTTTGTAAAGCAATTTTAATATTCAAGCGGCAACAACAATTATTATGTATTTTTTGCAGCGAGTCCGAGATGTTGTAGAGTTGCTTTGAAAACGAGAGGAATCGTTGGCGAGTCCGAGATGTTTTAGCGATTGTTTCGACTGACGGCCATTTACGACTTGACTCGAATACGAATGAAAACCATCGAGAGCATTCGAGATGTTTCAACAATCGAGAGAATCGAATAAAACATCTCGGACTCGCCCATCACTAATTTTAACGCTTGTGCTTTCGAATTGAATTTCGCTTTCAAATAGAGCTACAGTGATAGCCCTGTCTGGATTTTGGCTTGTCGGGATTATGATCTGTCTGGATTTTTTTTTGTCTGGATTATTATTTGTCGGGATTTTGTCCTGTCTGGACTTTAAACTGTCTGGATTTTGTAGTTTCTGGATTTTTAAAATTGTCTGGATTATGTCCTGTCTGGATTTTAAAAATTCGGGATTACGGTGCGCACCCGGAAATCTGAGTCCTTCTTGGCTTACCATCATCAATCAACCGCTTACACACTGTTTGATCCTTTGCAAGTGATTTTTTTTCTTGTTCGCACTGTTCTAGATATGCACTCGTCTTCTCATTTAGGGGCGGTGAATCGTGTGTTTGCAATGGTTGGCTATGGCTATGGTCTTGCTGTGAGCGCCCGTGTCCATCTATTTCACCGCTACTGCCAGCACCTGTATTACTCCCACCTCCACCGGTCTCTTCTTCAGTTCGCCTCTTTCTCTTGTAATCGCTAGTATCATCATTATAATCGCGATCGTAATCTCGGGGCATTTTTATTATTTATTAATTAGCTCTATGTAATTGAAAATTAGTATTTAATAAACTATTTTCGTTTTATCTGTAAATTTTTATAATACACAATTTTTTCTCGAGCGAAAAAAGATGGAGAATATGGAAGTGCTACCAAATTAAATACTTGACGCGAACAGTGATGGTAGATACTTTTTTGGAAATTCCTTACAGAGCAAGAAAAAAATCCCTACTTTTCCCTACGCTTGTTTCAAATTTTCCCTACGCAATTCCCTACAATTTTTTTTTTTTTATTATTTCCATGCTAGAACAAAACCGTACGGCAGTAGATAAACGTCTTTTCTTTTACTAAATAATGAAAATCGGCTGTTCTACTGCATACTGCATACACACTGGCTCTCAAAGAAATCAAAAAAAAATTACAATAAAATACTGATGATTTATTGTTTTGAACAATTATTATAATAAAAAAGATATATGTATTAATGCGTTGTATGTAACATATTCTTTCTGGGGTTTTGCCATATATTTCAATAACTGGGTCATGCCTTTGAGTCTAGTCTTATAAAATACTCAAAACGATAAAAATGGCGGAAATAAAAGTGATTTTGTAGTTAGCCGTAGAAGGAAACTCTTTGAAATTATAAAAGTTTGCGTTTTCCCAAAAACAAAATTTTTTGAGTTAAATCTTCAAGAAAATTTGACAGAAGAGGTAAATAAACTCAAATGTGACATTTCGTTTGAAAATATAATTACTTTCCTACTACCATTTCAACGCTCAAGAAATAATGCAATTTTTTTCTTGAGCGTTTTCTTGAGAGCTGCGGAGAGGCCTTAAGGGGAAAAAAATTCGGAGCTAAGAGCGTAGCCAGAGAAAAAAAATCTTTTGCTCCGATGCCCTGATTAAAAATATCGTGTTATTAGATAGTTCACTATACGGTATTCCCTCTCCAATTACGTCATTGAAGGGTTCGCGATTTAACTCGTCTTGGCAGCATTTTCATTATTCAGATCGACAGTCAGTGTTGAAGTGAAAAAAAGTTGAATTGAAATTTTGATTTGACTTTGCCAAAAAATCCCTACATTTAGCTATTTTATAAAAATCTGTCCCTCTTTCCCTACGGTCACTTTTTTCCGACTAAAATCCCTACATGTAGGGAATTTTCCCTATGTATCACATCACTGGACGCGAAAACCAACCCTGTCTGCATGTACACGGTTGCAATCGTTGCAATAAGTTTTTCGGCTAAACCCGTACATAAACTATCAAATACGTTTGACGCAAAAATTCATTTACGTACTATATAGCAGACGGGGCATCTTCAATTCCATTTTTTTTCATATACAATTACATTAATTGCTAATTGGAAATTTTCAATTACTATTACTTGTAATTGTAATTGAGGTTTTTCAATTACAATTACATGTAATTGGTAATTGATATCTTACTTGCAAATGTAATTGAAAATTTCCAATTACAAGTAATTGTAATGGAATCACACCAATTACATTTTCTTGGGTTTGAGAAAATTTCGTTATAAAATTTGTTTTTACATATTTCTATTCTTGTTCTTTTTGCTTTTGTTTTTGTTTTTGCTTTTGTTTTTGTTTTTTCTCTTGCTTTTGCTTTTGTTTTTGTTTTTGTTTTTGTTTTGTTTGATAACAAAAAGAACAAGAATAGCAAGGTTAATCCATAAGGTTACCCCACGGTATATATATTGAGACGGTAATGCCAGTAGGCGGAAATGTCAAATACTGCTTACGTCACAGGACCAATAAAGCCGCGAACAACCAAACAAACAGCTGTGCCAATTGCAAAAGGAAATGACGTATGAGGACCTGATACTTTTTTCTAAAACCGAAAGAAATATGGCGGCCAGCGAACTGACATGACCTTTTATTTGGATCATGAGGTTACCCATGGTTCAATTATAGAAGGTTTTCGCAGTACGATATACGCCATGATTCAAATAAAGAAGATTGTGTATTCAGCGGTTCCGCTATGCGTTCATCCAAAATTTGACAGAATCAGCTGATTTAGTGACGTAGTAACATAAATTCTCTTTCACCCAGTTTCGTTTCCGGTTTTCTAATAACTAAAGATTGTGTGCGATAAATGTGAAATTTATATTAAAGAACTATTTTATATAAAGAAAAATGAAGTGCCGCGTATTTATTTGTGTGAATAATAGTTCAATAAAGGTATTTTTTGCCTGTTTGCAAATTTTCTGTCTCGGCGATAACGTAGTTGATGACGTACTAACCAAAATGAACGCAGTCTCACTGATGAATATTTGCTGAATATGGCTGAGTGCACAATCTTCTTTATTTGAATCATGGATATATTTCACCATATATATATATATATATATATATATATATATATATATATATATATATACCGTGTGTTTGCAATATTTTTGCCCACTAACGTGACGATTTGTTGTACAACGAGCACTGAACGAGCCCAAGTCGTACGATAAATTGGATGGTTATTGGGCCCTATAATGAAAGATCCAAGGCAGAAGAATGTCATACAAAGAAATATATGACTTTGGAGTTTGACATTCTGATGGACAAAAACCTAAAGCGAATCGAGGCGAATATTGCCGAAATCGCCCTACCTTTACCAAGGCAGATCTAGGAAGGTAGGCCCGGTGGCGAATTCATAAACTACTTTTTTTATATGCAAAGGTAGAGTGTAATGTCAAAATCCAAGCGAATAGGAATGGACGAGCTCCAAGCGAATTCAGATTTTAACCACGGCGAAATATCATTTTGACATTACACTCTACCAATTACATGGGAAATTTCTGAATTCGCCACCGGGCCTACCTTCCTAGATCTGCCTTGGCCTTTACCATAATCAAGGCTAAGGCATCGGGATTTGAAAATGACAATCCCGGGATCCCAGGATTTTTCGGGATTACCTAAGAGACTGTTACCTTTGAAATTTTGTTTAAAAAACATACACATAAGAGTACTTTAAAACATACCATTTATTTCATTTCAATGTTTTGTAGAAAAAATTAAAGCTTATTAAATTCAACTTTTGAAAAGAAAAAAAAAGATTTGTATTGTATACTTTAACACAAATGTTATATAAATATATAATGGTACATATTTATTTCAAAAAGTATCTTAAAAATATAAAGCATAGCAGTTGAGCAATTTTAAACACAGGGGGTGTCTTGTGATTTAATATTGTAACTTTAAAAATAATATGGCAGAAACAACTTCATCAAAAACGTTGAATAATTTGTTTAAATTACTACATATATTAAATCCCGCAAAATCCCGAAACCCCGGGATTCGAATAAAAACTATCCCGGGATTTCGGGATGAAAAAATTGTACGGGAGGCCCGGGATTCGGGATCGGGATTTCCCGGGCTCGATGCCTTAATCAAGGCAGATCTAGGAAGGTAGGTCCCGTGGTGAATTCAGAAACTACTTTTTTATATGCAAAGGTAGAGTGTAATGTCAAAATCCAAGCGAATTCACATCATGGCCAATAGGAATGCACGAGCCCCAAATGAATTCAAATTTTAACCACGGCGAAATATCATTTTGACTTTACACTCTACCAATTACAATAAAAAAATACATGGGAAATTTCTGAATTCGCTACCGGGCTTACCTTCCTAGATCTGCCTTGATACCAACTGAATTCACTTGGGGCTCGTCCATTCCTATTGACCATGATGTGAATTCGCTTGGATTTTGACATTACATTCTACCTTTGCATATAAAAAAGTAGTTTCTGAATTCGCCACCGGGCCTACCTTCCTAGATCTGCCTTGGTTGGTATATAACAAGGCAAATTCATTATGGTAATGGCACGGCGAATTCGGCATTCGCTTTAGGGCCTTTTCACATTACTCGGTACGACATCGGATCGACATTTTTTGCTCGGTATTTTCAGCTTACCGAAACGATTCCGCGTTGCTGTGTTTTTCACACTTGTGGGAATACTTTCGGTGCGTAATCGGCAGAAAATAGGAAAACAAACATCGAAATTTGCAAAACAAAATTTTTAACTTCAACAAATCACTCAATAATAACAATAATGTCTTCTAGCGAAGACATTATAACTTACTACATTTATAACCGAAACTAGTTTTTTACTGACTTTGTTCTTCTTCTTTTATTACGCCGCAAAAATGTATGCAGTAATTCCTCAAATTTTACTGACCGGTCTTACCGCGTTGCGGTATACCGAAATTAATCCGCTCCGATTTCATGTATGCAACACTAATGTGAAAGTGCCAATTGAAATACATGTGGTCAGTAAGGTTTCGGTAAAAACCAAAAATGTCGATCCGATTCCGCACCGAGTAATGTGAAAGCGCTCTTAAATTTTCGTTCAGCAGAATGTCAAACTCAAAGTAAAATTTTTCTTTGTTTGACATTCTCCTGTATTCTTCTATACACGGTGAACTAAAAACGAGAAGAAGAAGTAGTCAGCTGTACACGTACCATTACCATATGAATGAATTTGCCTTGGTATATAAAAAAGTAGTTTCTTAATTCGCCCGTCCGCCTACCTTTCTAGATCTGGGCCCTCACTCTGTAGTTCGATTCGAAAGAAAATTCGTTCGTTTTCGAATTCTATTCCATATATTCTATACAGTACGAATGTACTTTCGAATCGAATTTCGCTTTCGAATCGAACTACAGAGTGAGGGCCCTGCCTTCGAAAGACTTGACTGGGCCCATGGTATAAGTATACCAGTAGCCCGTTTCTGTAACCTTGCGTTATAATAACGAACGAAATGTTATCGCAAGGCTCGTATCCCTTGCGATATGAAAAGTGTTTCTGTAACTCATGAATTCACCTTGCGATATGGTAATGGTGAGTTGTTGTCATATCGCTGGAATAATCGAAAAATGTGTCATTCCCAACAAAAAATTGTAAACAAAGTGCGCGTTCGTTGCCAAATATTAATATTTAACGCTACACAATTTTAGGCTGAAGCATAGATTAAGTTTCCCGATATCAATGGGAATAGAAATTTCGTTGAAGTAGAGTTTCTTGATAAAGACCGTCCAAATGATGGTTTGTTGAACCGAGGAAGAAGGGTTCGAAAACGAATCATTACCGCTTCATTTCATTTATTTTTATTCGATATCAAAAGTCAAATAAAATAATAATAAAAAAAAAAATAAATAAATAAAATAATAATAAAAAAACTAAATATCCAGTAAGATTAGCTCTGTTCAATAACAAAAAATTTTTAAGAATTTTTCGTAAAAAATTACAGACCTCCATATAAAAATGACACTTTTTAAGAAAAATTCGTAACAATGTTTTGTTATTGAACACAGGTTTTGTGTATGCGATTATAAAAATAATAAAAAACGAAAACGATAAGGTAAATAGAAAAGGTAAAACAGTGCCACTCTTTCGTCTTGTCATGCACACGTATTTATAAATACATTCTTTTTTTCACCTAGCTATTACCTTTTTCCATTGTTCCGGGGTTTGCAGCTCTGCGAGTTAGGCACTATTCGGCCCACAAAATATTCCCATTGCGACTATTTATTGGATTTCATAACTTCCATGAGCTTCACTTTTTGCAACTTGGAAATTTTCCCACTTATAGTTTTATTATACAAAACACAAACTAATGTAATAAATAAAAATGCAAGAAACTTAATACAAACCACACTCATTATTTTGAAATGTGTCTGTTTTCACTACCCTCAAAGCTGGTGATATGAATATCGCAAGAAATAACGAAAACCAAAATTCACCACACTTACAGAAACGCTACCTTGCGATAAATATGAAACAGGGTTGTATTTTGCGTTATAATTCATATCGCAAGGTTACAGAAACGGGCTACAGGTAAAACAAACGTCAAGTTTTCGTCGCCATATTAACCACCTGACAATTAAGCAGATTATGACATTTCGTGCTGCCATACTCAATGATAAAAATCCTCCATTAATGGCATTTTTCACTGCTTTGTTTTAAAAATAAATTGTAACCATGGTATTCATAGTAAAGAATTTTTTCAATTTGAAAAAATTACACATCCTGCAGTAAATTTGTTTCACTGCTGAATGATCATTGATGATTCTTCTGAGTACAATTTTTATTATTATTATTATTTATATGAAAAATTCAGCAGTCTTTATTTGAAAGTACTCACTGATGCCTCCTCAGTCATAGATGAATTTCATCAGTGATTCACAAAAGATTCATTTCGGATTTTTACTTCGCGGAATATCAGTTTGGCCGTACTACAAAGTAGCCCCTTTCCGGTATTCTCGGTGAGTTTTTAATTTAGTTTAGTAGTTACGATCACTTTTAATTTAGGCTTTGTGATCACTCTGGTATATAGTTTGGGGAGGTTTTGGAGATTGAACTATTATAACTCCATATCGTCGCATAAAGTGCAATACCGCATATCCGCTACCACCCAAATTTTACAGGAGACCGTAAAAACTGTTTTAATTCAAAACGGTTCGGAATTTTACAAACCCACATCCAAACAAAGGTAGATTTTTGGATTATATTCTTAATCCAAATATCATTTTGGCGAAAAACAGTTAAATGTGCAGTTATTGGCTTACTTATGTATTTATAAGCGGTTTTGCGGCTTTTATTTTGTTCAATAGTGACGTATAGGCGGTTTTGCAGGCGTACGTAAAAACTTTTCTTCAATAAAGCAAAGTTATAACCCATTACGTGTTTATGAAAGTATAATCAACTTTAGTACATTACAGTACAGTTATAAAGCAATAACACCTATTATTCGCGGTATTGGCTCGAAAAATTTCCTTAAAAAAGCGGTTTTGAAACTGTGTCATTATTTGGAATTGCGTTGTGTGAATCTCAAAATTGTTGCATGAATGGATGGGGACGGACGCCAGGAATGTATTTTTGATGAAATCTCATTTTTGGCAAAAATGTCACGCGGTTTTGCACTTTAAACGACGATATGTACTTATGTACACCACCATACCAAGTGAGCATTTTAGTCTATATATGTATGTATGTACATATGTCCAATCCAATTACCAAAAATATGTACCCTAGATTTTAACAATATGAGTTGCATATTTCCGCGGTGTAATAATACTAAATTTGGCTGCAAAGACGGTGATATAAAATTTTTCCAATTTCCGACGATACCCTTTATTCGCGGAGAGTGGATGAAGATTTGTGGAGTGAGCGAAGAGGAGCTACCGGAAGTTCCATAAATCTGCTCACTAGTGCCCTTTCTCCTTCTGTCCTTTGATTCCTGAAATACCCAAACTTTCAAACAAAAATCTACGCATTCAAAAAATAAAAGTCTGGCATCGCTATACTCCAAAACTGACATAAGATCAAACTTCAAAAATCTGCTTTTTAATCAAAAAGACAGCGTCAAAATGACAATGCACATACCTGTATTTTTTATACCATGGACTGGGCCTGACAATTACACTGGTCGACAAGTTTTTGTACAGAAATAAAATTCTACTTTTCTAAAGGATTTCGATGCGCTGAATCCGAATCTGAAGTCAGATTTTCTGTAATACGTACAGTTTTTTAGATATTCATGCCCAAATATGCGAAAAACACGTTTTTTGGCTATATTTACTTCTCAATATCTTTTAAATTACTAACTTATTTTAAAAATTGATTAAAGCTTTTGAAAACGCGGACATTTCTCTTGAAGAAACCGCTTTAATATTTCAGATATCTTTCTTGTAACTTGCAATTTTGCATATTAAGCTCCAGTAGTTTTGCAATATTTTCTCCATATAAATATAATAAAAAATTTTGAAGCACGCTTTTAGGCAGTTTATTATATTATGGACGTATGTAAGTGGCTTCGTAAAAAAAATTGTTCTGCTGAGCAACTACAAAATTTGATTGCGCCTATAACATGCTACAAATGCTGCCGTTGTTTTCGACGACAAATACCTTATTGTGCAAAAACATATATTACTATATATCTAAACTAGATATCCGAAAAATTAAAACGTTGTCTTCAAGAGAAATGGCCGAGCTTTCAATAGCTTTCATCAATTTTTAAAATAAGTAATTTAAAAGATATTGAGGAGTGAATATAGCCAAAAAACGTGTTTTTCGCCTATTTGGACATGAATATCTAAAAAACTGTACGTATTACAGAAAATCTGACTTCAGATTCGGATTCAGCGCACCGAAATCCTTTAGAAAAGTAGAATTTTATTTCTGTAACAAAAATTTATTGAAATTTTGTCGACCAGTGTTATTTCACTACTTGGTTTGCCGTGCAGAATATAATAAAAATATATGTGGATATTCCTTTATAAGTGATCATTAGATAATAGCTATAAATGTAAACGGATTGATGGTAATTAAGAGAGGGCCAAGGGAAGCGCATTTAAAAATTTAATAGCTTGAATCAGGCGAAAGATTTTGGGCGACGGGACTTGTAACCGGGCTGAGGAAGGTGAGCAACAGTGGAATGGCGGAGAACGGTATGCGTGTTGTTGGAGGGGCAGGTGTCGAAGTAGGCGACTATAGCAATGGTAGTCTTGAGCATCATGAACTGGGGCAGGAAAATGTAAAGGGTCCGCCACGGCTTAATGAGACAGCACAAAAGTATATGCAAGAGCTGCTAGCGGAGCGTACCCGAATGGAAGCACATTTTCCCTTGGCAGTGAAATTGATCGACGAAGGTGAGATAGATTCAATATTAATAAAGTTGTTAAGTAAAAGATTTCACATAATTATACTTATATTAAAGCACTGGAACGTATACAATTGAACGGGCGTATACCAACGCGCGAACAATATGCGGATGTTTACCAGCAACGGGCAATACGGCTATCACAAAAGGTGCATGTTCCCATTAAGGATAAAAAGGTTGGTGCAGAAATTTGCAGATGGGTTTCATACTGTGTATAATAGGTATTCGGATGCCTGGGTTGTGATAGTTATCCTTCTTTTATTAACAAGTGCTTGCGGTATGCATGCTGTGGCATTTGTCCGAAAAGTTCTCTTACGTTCTGTGCAGGTTTAGGCTTGAAATTTATTCATATTTTTTATACTCACCTGTACTATGTAGTACACAGAGAATTATAACTTTGATTTCCTAACGGTGGTTTGTAACGCCATGAAATAATCGAGATAGGTATGGACATACATATCAAAAGGCTGAGGTTTCTGTCTACAAAAAGGGTCGGCTTTCCATTAAGGAACCACGGTCCTAGAAAAATAACTTTTTCAGGGGTGTAGAGTGCCTCTCACAGATCTCAAAACTGAAATCAAAACATGGCGGAGGCTTATAGTTCACGAGATATTTGTTGGTAGCTGGATGGGTCCATAGATATTACCTCAGAAAGAGAATTCGTGGGTTGGCTTTCCAATAATGTCACACGCCCCGAGAAAAACGACTTTTACTGGGTTGTAGGGGAGGTGGAGTAGGTTCTGAATCAGTTAAATTTAGGCGCCGGACGTACCTAGTTTCCCCGGAAAATTTTAAAGTTGTTAAATTTTTACCAATAAAAACCCCATTTCCTCATTTACAAAACAAATTTCACTCTTTATTTTAGAGAAACGACTTTTACTGGGTTGTAGGGGAGGTGGAGTAGGTTCTGAATCAGTTAAATTTAGGCGCCGGACGTACCTAGTTTCCCCGGAAAATGTTAAAGTTGTTCATTTTTTACCAATTAAAACCCCATTTCCTCATTTACAAAACAAATTTCACTCTTTATTTTAGACCGCTGTGGTGCAGTGGGTAGAGTGCTCGCCTACTATGCTAGAGGTCTCGGGTTCAAACCACGGTCCGAGCAAAACACCAAAAAATTTTTTCTAATTAGTAAAAATCCAATTATTGGGCTTTTTAAGAGCAGCGGCCACCTCTCGGCAGTGGGCGGCATACCCTCCGAGAGTATTTCTGCCATGAAAAAGCTTCTCACAAAAAAATGCATTCGCCGTTCGGAGCCGGCATAAAACTGTAGGTCCACCCAATTAGTAGGAAAAACAAAAAGGAGCACACCTCGAATTGGGAGAGAAGCTCGGCCATAAAACTCGTCAGAGTTATAATAGCGCCATTGTATTATATTATTATTATTATTTTAGAGAAACGACTTTTACTGGGTTGTAGGGGAGGTGGAGTAGGTTCTGAATCAGTTAAATTTAGGCGCCGGACGTACCTAGTTTCCCCGGAAAATGTTAAAGTTGTTAAATTTTTACCAATAACAACCCCATTTCCTCATTTACAAAACAAATTTCACTCTTTATTAGAGTCACAACATGTATATCTATATACTAATTATATAAAATTGATTGTATGGAAAATGTATGTAGATAGATAGATAGATAGATTATATTGAGGATTGTACTGCGACCACTAGGTCTATTGTACCCTCTCCTTGATCACATTATCTCGTCCAGCCCGAGCTCCTCCAGAAATCGAAGGATATCGCTCGGCTTAAGAGACTGAATGTGCCCCTGACTTGGCCAAGGCGAGCCTAGGAATCTTTCACGCTTCCTTGCAATGGCATCGCATTCGACCAGTATATGCTCTGCAGACTCATCTTCTCTGTCACAGAAGCGACATAGACTGCTTGACAGGATACCTAGCCTATTCATATGCTTCCTAAGCCTGCAGTGTCCTGTGAGAATTCCTGTCAGCATTCTCAATTTATTCTTAGAGAGGTTCCGAAGCCCTTTGAAACGACTTGTGTTGTACCCCCCCATTAGTGTCTTTGCCTGTCGCATTCCATCGGTTTGGCGCCAGTACTGTTCCCTTAGCCTCCTTTCCTCGTTCCTGAGCTCATTCCTGATAGTATGTGGGCCTATTGCTATGAATGGCTCAGGTCCTATTGGTTTGGAGGCCGCCCCCTGCCTGGCCAGACTGTCCGCCTGCTCATTGCCTTCTATTCCTCTATGACCTGGAACCCAGGCCAGTAGGATAGAGTTCCGAGTTGCCAGTTCATTCAATCTGTTAACGCACTCAAGCACAGTCGATGATTTGATTTCGAAAGAAGAAATTGCTCTAAGTGCGGCCTGACTGTCACTTAATATGACTATTCTTTCATTAGAGTACCCACGTCGCAGTATCATGCCTGCGCACTCACTTATGGCATACACTTCCGCCTGGAAGATGCTCGGATGAACCCCCATGGGTAAGGAGATCCTTGACCTGGGGCCAAAAATACCAGCTCCAATTCCCTCAGGTGTTTTCGAGCCGTCGGTATACCATATTAAGTGGTGAGATTGTAGGTAGCCCTCAATACTAGAGACATTCCATGATTTTTTGTCCCCAAGCTCTATCCTAAACCTCTTTTCAAAGTTTGTAACCCTGTTCATATCATCTCTGGGAAATTGAGAGAGCGGGAGTTCCTCCCTCAGCTTGACCATGTTTTGAGATGATATAACTTTACCTTTTCCATATCCTTCCCTTACCATGTTCATTAGGGAACGCTTGGCACTCTGTTCAATAACTATGTGCAGCGGGGTTAGCTCAAGAAGCACTTCCATCGCCGCCGTTGGGCAGGTGCGCATAGCTCCCGTTATGCACACGCATGCCTGGCGTTGCACTTTGGTGAGCAATTTCCTCACCGTTGACAGATTTGCTCTTGAGTGCCAGGCTACTGCCCCGTAGGTGATGATCGGCTTTACTATCATGGTGTACATCCATCTTAGCATGTGTGGATTGCATCCCCACGACTTGCCTGAAAGTCGTCTGCACACCATTATAGCCCTCGTGGCTTTGGATGTAGTGTTGTCCACATGTTTCTTCCATAATAACTTGGAGTCAAATGTGACTCCTAAGTATTTTACTTCTGTTACAGTGTCCACCACCACATCATCCACGAGTATACCTCTCATTCCCCTAAGGGTCCGCCTTTTTGTGAAGGGGACAATGGCCGTCTTACGTGGGTTAATATTTAGGCCCACTCCGGCACACCATCTCTTCGTTATTCGAAGAGCCCTCTGAATTATATCACAGAGAGTACTCTCGAATTTGCCCCGTGCGATTATTACTATGTCATCTGCATATCCCTGACAGCGTATACCGTTATCCGTTAGCAGTTGCAGAAGCTCATCCACCACTAGACTCCATAGGAGAGGGGATAGGACTCCTCCCTGCGGACAACCTTTGGTGGTTTTTATCTGTACAATGCCTTCACCTACTGAAGTCTCAGCTATCCTGGTGCGAAGAACAGAGTCTATCCACATACAGATTGGTCTCTGAACTTCTCGTTTTTCTAGTGCCCGACACACACTATTATGGTCAGTGTTGTCAAAGGCTCCTTCTATATCTAGGAAAGCGCATATCACAGTTTCCCCCTGTTCGAAAGCACTCTGTATCTCCGTTGTCAGTTGGTACAGGGCTGTATCAGTGGACCTGCCTGCTCTGTACGCATGCTGATTTGGGTGCAACGGATATCTTTTCAGAGTGTTCGTCCTAATTTCGTTGTCAACAATCTTCTCCATCGCTTTTAGGACGAAGGAGGTTAAACTTATGGGTCTGAAGGACTTTGCTAGAGAGTAGTCTTTTTTGCCTACTTTAGGTATGAAAACAACCTTAGCCCTTCTCCACACCATTGGGACGTATGCCAGCGCTAGGCTGTCCGTCATAATTCTCTTTAGGTGCGGAACAATGCCTTCTACTTGCTGCAGAAATATCGGATATATACCATCCACTCCTGGGGACTTGTATTTTTCAAAAGATCTTAGTGCCCATCTTATTGCATTGGTTGAAAAGAGATCTCTAGCAAATCTCCAGTCAGATGGTCTTGGTCTACCTACTGTAGTTTCCGTAGTTTCCGTAACAGTGCCCAGTTCGGGTGGATGTGCATCCGGGAAGTGTGCAGCCAGTAGTGCTCTTGCTCTTTCCTCCTCGGTTACCGTAAAGGCACCATCTGGGAGTTTGAGCGACAACTTTGTTTCTCTCTGCTCCTTGGCCAGGGCTTTGTGAAGCCTCGCGGCTGCTGGAGTGGATGTAATCTCTGCGCAGAAGCTTCTGAAGCTTTCGCGTTTAGCCCTTCTTATTTCCTTGTTGTACGCAGTTAGATGTGTCGAATACTCCTCCCAGTGACCAGTGCGCTTGGCCTTGTTAAACAGCCTGCGCACTTCTTTCCTCATCTTTGATAGATCCGTAGACCACCATTTAGTCTTCCTGGGAGTGCCTTTGGGCAATCGACAGCTTTCGTGGAAGGCTTCTATCATTATGTGATTCAGCTCATTCACCCTGCCTTCCAACTCCATACAACTGGTACCTCTCTTAATCCTGTTCATCGAGCCTAAGTTAGTCTCGATTACCTCATTAAATATAGCCCAGTCTATATGCCTGGGGTTCCTCTTAGGTGGTTTATTAGTAGTTTGTGCCCCTAGTTCGAAACGGATGATTCTATGGTCCGAGAGGGAGGGCTCACTGGAGACCCTCCATCCCGAGACCATATTATCAGCCAGGATATTGCCTAGGGTGATATCTAAAACCTCCTCCCTGACTCTAGTTACAAACGTCGGAGTACGCCCGACGTTAAATATGCATAGATCGTTGCTAATAATAAATTCTAATAGGGACTCACCTCGATTATTTGTATCGGAGCTGCCCCATTGTAAGCTGTGCGCATTGGCGTCACATCCTATTATTAGAGGAAGTCTTGCCTTCCTGCAATGCTCCACCAGTTTTTTCACATTTTCGGGGGGAACTTCCGGTGTGTCACCCGGGAAATAGGCTGACGCCAGGACGATGTCGAGGTTCCTGCCCTCCACCTCCATGCCCACTTGCACAGCAACCATGTCTTCATTTAGAAACTCTGTAATGCAGAAGTAATTAATCGCATTATTCAACACTACACATGTTCTAGGTCTGTCATGTGACAGATCCCAAATTACCTTGTTATTGCCTGCTTCCAGGCCTCTGATCTTGCCCCGGTAAACCCAGGGCTCCTGCACCAGTGCAATGCCCAGATTATCCTCGTTGAACATGTTTGCTAGGACTGCTGATGCAGCCCTGGCGTGGTGTAGGTTAATCTGGGCCACACGTGTCCTCCTGGTTGCAGTTATCATTCCTCGCTCATCCGCTCCTCCTCCACCGAGGGTGCGGTGCCCTTTTCACTCCCGCCTCCCAGTTCCAGAAGTCGGAGGTCCTCCAGCATCTCCTGCGTACCCAGGATCCCCGAGGACACCATCGGAGCATCCTCCAACATTTCCTGATCGCTCAGGATGTTGGGGGATGCCGCTCTAGTATCCTCTAGCATCTCCTGCGTACTCTGGAGGCTTGAGGCCGCCGACTGGAACCCGGTTCCAGGCCCGGTTTGGGTGTCGAGAGCGCTCTCATTTGATGGGGAGGATGGTTGTTGTACCATTACTGGTGGGGTTACAGTGCCCCCTTCACACGCATTCTCATCCCCACCCCCTGTTTCAGTTTCTGCTCCAGTCCCGTCTCCCGCTACATGCCTGATTCCTCTAGGCCTCGCCGAGACACGACCAAAGCGATAACTAAGAACGAAGTTCGCCCTGCGCATGCATTCGAAGGAGCCTTCGTCCACCGATAGGTTAAGACGAAGTCCCGAGTCCTCCACAGTGCTGCTTGTGAGGCGCCACATGTTGGTGTTCAGGCCCTCATTCTGTACTCGGAGCATCCCAAGGGCATACTCCGAGGTTCTGTCAGCACTCCTCGGGAGATATACCGTTACGAAACGAGCGAGCGGTATATCGTCTCCTCTTCTTGTGCTCAGGGCCGGCCCTTGCCAGTTACCCAGAGTTGGAATTACTCTGGTTAGCCAAGCCGCCGTTGCTTCGTCCTTGCAATCGACTAAAAGCATGCTTGGCCTGAAGAGTACACCCGTGAAGGCGATTGGGTGCTCTCCCCCCTTAAACACCTCGTCCAAGATGGCGTCTTGGAGCCTTGTGAGGTCATCATGGCTGAGGCCTTCAAACGGGTAGTTGGTCGGTAGCACTGCCACACGGATGCCCCTAAGGGTGTCCGCATAGGTCCGTTGCTCCGCCTCCCGCGAAACCCCCGGCCCACGATTGACCTCATGGTCTCTCGCCCCTGACGATGTGGCCAGGGAGGGAGAGGCCCTTTGCCTTTTTGTATTGGTCCTCTCTCCAGGCATTGACTGCCCGCTTCTCCGCTTTGCAGCAGGTGCGGTCTCCCTATAGTTTTCTTTGATATGCCTGCTTCTACGATGCAGATCGTGTGCAGGCGGTTTGCTCGCGCTTGGCTTGGTTGTTGCCCCGCTCGTCCGCTTTTCAGAAGGTGCGGTCTTTGCCTGCCGGGCCTTACCTTCCTCCGGCCTGCTTCCCCGCTCAAGAGCGGGAGCAGAGTTTGGGGGAGTTGTAAGTCCAGCAGGCCTGTTTAATGCCAAGTCGCGGGCTTCGTCCGGGGTCATACCTGATTGTAGGTAACGCACATACCATTTGGCGGTAGCGCCACTCATCCCCAGCCTCCTTTTGTCACCCAAGCCGCCCGGTGAGCCCTTAGGGGGAAGCCCGGGCATTTTTGCCCTTCTCGCTTTCTTTTTGGTTTTCTTTTCATTTTTTGGGCTTCGGGTGACAGAAGGTTGCCCAGTGTGGAGCGCTCGCTCACCCGCCCCTACCGCTACTTGATTTAGGGGTGAACCTAATTGGTTGCGGTATGCGGTTAGGGTGTGCGAGCTTGCCCGTTCCTGAGGGGATGAGTGCCCCGGTTCGGTTTGGGTTCCTCCATTAGGGTCTTCCGTGGTGCCATGCCCACCAGACCCTTGAGGTGCCCTATTTTTATTATTTTTTGTGTGCCCTGCACCCGTGATAATCGGGCTCGCTGCCTTGGCGCTAGCTGCTCTCCGCTCCGCTGCCCTGCGTGCCGCTTCGCTTGTGGACGGCTTGTCATCGTCGTCCTCGTCCTCGCCCCTCTTGTGCTCCTCAAACAGGGACGCCTCTTCCAGTGTTAGAGCCTCCAAGAAGCTTGGTGTATTCCTTGCCCTGTTCGTCTGCTGTAACCTTTGTCGTTTGTTCCTTTGTTGTTGCTGTACTTTCGTCAGTCTGTCTGTCTGTCTGGTCTGCTGTAAGGGGGGGAGCATGTCTTTGCGTAGCTGTTGCCGCTGTTGTTGCAGTTCTTGTAGCCTTTGCCGCAGCTCTTGCTGTTGTTGTTGCAGTACCTGCTCCAGCTGTTGCATCTTAGGCTGGTGTTGAGGTTGCAGGTGTTGCGGCGATTGGTTTGTTCTTTTTTGGCTTTGGCTCTGCGGAGATTTCTGTTGTTGCTGCCGTTGCATAGGGCGCTGTTGCGATATCGCTATTTGCGTTGCATCTTGATGCGATTGATGCACATTTTGTTGGTTTTGTTGCAGCTGGTGTTGTTGCTGCATCGGGCGCTGCTGTCGTTGCGGCGATTTTTGTGGCAGTTGCACTGCTCTCAGTGCACCTTGGTGCGGATGTAGCAGATTTTGTTGTTTTTGTGGCTGGTGTTGTTGCCGCTTCAGCTCCGGGCGCAACTGTATTTGTGACGATTGTTGTTGCAGTTGCGCTACTTGCGGTGCGCCTTGATGCGGTTGTTGCATCTTCTGTTGTTGTTGTTGTTGCAGCTGGTGTTGTTGCTGTTTCTGCAGCGGGCACTGCTGTCGTTGCGACGATTGTTGTGGCGCTCGCACTGCTTGCGGTGCACTTTGCTGCGGTTGTTGCATCTTCTGTTGTTGTTGTTGTTGCAGTTGGTGTTGTTGTTGTTGCTGCAACGGGCACTGTTGTCGTGGCGATTTCTGTGGCGATTTCGCAGCCTTCGACTGTTGTTGTTGCCGATCTTGTACCGAGCGCTGTTGTCTCTGCGGCGATTGCTGTGCCATATACGCTGTTTGCGTTGCACCTTGATGCGGTCGTTGCATCTGCTGTTGTTGTTCTTGCTGCGGCTGGTGCTGTTGCCGCTGTTCGGCATTATTCTGATTTTGGTTTTGTTTTTCTTCTTTGTTTTTTGTTGTTTTATTCATCTTGTTCTTACGACTGCGTGTCCGCAAAAGGCAGACGTAGCAGTCAAAAATTCTTTGGGAGGAATGCTATAGAGTCAGCCACGGCAGAGCCTCTTACCGTGGTAAGGTCATAGTTACTCCCCAAGGTGACCCGGTGTCAGGGAGGCGCCGTTCTAATACAGCCTGATTAACCTCCCGGCTGCAAACATCCAATGGGCACGGTGTCGCATAACACCCTGGTTTGGGAGGGGGAGGGGCCTTGGGTGGGAAATGGGAAGAGGTTATGGGATGTGGTTAGGTGGTGGATAGCTATTGGTCATCGCTATCGAAGAGGTCTATGATACCCCTGTGATACCTAGCCCTAGCGGGTCAGAAACCACAGGGCTACCACATTCCTGTCGCTTAGCAACTAAGCCCCCACACCAACGGCAAGGTTGCTATCCCTCGTGGGGGTAATGTATGTAACGCGATAACTCAAAAAGTGCTGGACCGATTTTAATAATTATTTTTTTAAAATGTCACAAATGGTAAATTCTCGACAACAATGTACTTTTTTTCGCATTTCTAAGACTTTAATACCTTTTTCCCCGTTTTAAATTTCGAAAACCTCGAAAAAGCGCAAGCATAGACAGATTCGTTTGGTCATTTGCCGTGTTCAGTGGAGGCGTCGCAGTCGTGACAGGCAGCGCAGTGTAGGCGACTCATATGTTTGTTTTTGCACGGTTTGTTGTTTGTCTCGGTGGCAATCAAAAACCTGTTTACACATGCATACTATGCTATAACTCAAGAACGCCTGCACCTACACCTGCGATATTGGTATCAAATGAAAGGTGTTGAGCAGGACTTCAACATAGAGTTCTTTTCATTGTGATTTCCATGACGGGTCTTCTGATATGGGTTAAAAACGTGGATCTGGATTACTTAAGAATGTATCTGAGCGATATTGGTATCGAATGGTAGGTCTTGATCTGGACTTCAACGTAGAGGTCTTTTAATAGTGATTCCCAGGCCGGGTCCCCAGATATTGATCAAAACGTAGACTCGGCGGACCATCGAATTTTTCTGAGCGATATGGGTATCAAATGAAAGATCCTGATCAGGAATTTAGCACAGAATTATTTTTATAGTGATTTCTAGGACGGGTCCCCATATATGGGTCAAAACGTGGATCTGCATCACTCCGGAATGTGTCTGAGCGATATTGGTATCTAATGGAAGGTCTTGATCTGGACTTCAACGTAGAGGTCTTTTAATTGTGATTCCTATGCCGGGTTCCCAGATAATGGTCAAAATGCGGGACCGGATGTTTTTGTGAGATATTGGTATCAAATGAAAGGTGTTGGGAACGGCTTCAACATAGAGCTATTTTCATTGTGATGCCTAGACCGGGTCATTAAGTGGACCCAGATAACCTCGGAATAATTTAACTTAACTGACTTGACGACTTGATTTGAATTGACTTGACTTAACTTAGGTTAACTATTATTCGTCATTGCGAAGCAACGGGTATTTGCTAGTTACTAATATATTTAATAAATTTTACAATATTGCGTTAAAATCACTTTTATTAAAAATGTTGCTAATAGCGACTTCACAGGGTGTACTACGCAGAAGGACATCACCGTGGCGGTAGCCATGGTTAGGGCACACGTCCGGACGGATGGCGTAGCCCAGGGTTATTTTTTATAAGCGCGGCCGAAGGCCGCCAACGCAGAAAAGTGTTCTGCGCCAAAGTTTGTTCTTTATCTATCGAATTTATATGGAGTTACTAAACTTTAACCATAAATTCCTCTAAAACAAGGTACGTCCGGCGCCTAAAATTTACGGATTCAGAACACCCTTCCCTTCCCCTACCACCCGGTAGAAGTCGTTTTTTTGGGGGCGTGTGACATTATTGGAAAGTTTCCCCGAATTCTGCCGGCTGAGGGTTATTTTTTTAAAGCGCGGTCAAAGGTCGCCAACTCAAAAACGTGTTCTACACACATATACATATGTGCGTGTTTTTATAAGTGCCTTTTTTGAAAATGGGGGGTGGCACCGCCTCCTTTTAGAAGCAGGAATATATGAGATTTCTGGGCCATAACTCTACAAATAATTAAGATATTATGACGAACCTTGGTGTATAGTACATTTTTAACACTTGTTTTAATACACGGTTTATGACCACGCCTACTTTTTAACAAAGATATTTGTAGAATGACCTTCAGACATTTGTAACATGACATCTCTGTAACTAAAAATCATAAAGGGATGAAATTTTGTACTAATTAGAATATTATACGCTCAGTCGGATCATTGATACCAATTTTGAAAATGGGCGTGGCTACACCTACTTTATGCGGCACCTGCTTTATATAAAGTAAACCGTGTTGCCATCAAACGCAGACAAAATTAAAGCATACAGATGAGTATCTAATGCTCGATTCCACTCGAACATAGGCTTCCTTACTTATTATATCTGTATTTCTTCCTCCTCTATAACTGTCTGCTCTAAATCAGCTTGGCCTAGTTCGTGGTTAGGTAGGATCAGGAAGTCTGAAGTAACTGTTATATATATTTTCAATGCAGGATGTGGGTTTTATATTCTTAGACCCCTAACTACTATCAACTTGCGGACACCCTTTTGGGTAGTGGCCTTGTTTTCAACACCAGTCCTCCCTCCACCATTATGAGCGAATTGTTGTATGTTTTGCGTTGAGAACGTCCTGAAAACTTCGCGTAAAACTTATGTTTTTGGAAAAAAAACAAAAAAAAATTAAATTCACTTTATTTTCTTAAATTCACAGTTTAATTATGTTGGTAAGTTGCTAGGTCCTAAAGGCAATTCACTGCGTCGTCTGCAAGAAGAAACGCAATGCAAAATTGTTATACTCGGGCGTTTCTCGATGAAAGATCGTGTGCGTGAAGAGGAGTTGCGTAATTCAGCCGATGCCAAATATGCTCATCTTAATTTGCCATTACATGTTGAAGTATCAACAGTTGCTCCGCCAGCTGAAGCGTATGCGCGCATTGCTTATGCCTTGGCTGAGATTCGACGTTACCTAATACCAGATAAGCACGATGATATTCGGCAAGAGCAATTTCGTGAACTAATGGAGGATCCAGAGGCGGCAAAGAAAATTACTATACGCCAACAGCAGCAGCAACAACAGCAGCAAAACAATCCTCATCCTTCAGCTGCTGGTGGGAACAACAACAACTCGAATTATCGTCCAGGCGGACCGGCTGGTGGCGGTGGTAGTAGTGGTGGTAGTGGCATGTATAGGTAATTGAATTAATCAACTTTGAGTCCATTAATGGTTATCCTAAAACAAATTTTTAATTTAATTTTTAGGCCCAAATTCCAACAGCCATCTCATAATTACCATTACAATGATGAGACTGTTTATTATAGATCACATAACAATAATTATCATCAACCAAAACCTTATGTGCCAGGTAGTAATCGTATCCTAATATACATACCTACAAATGCAAGTACATATATAAGTGCATGGTTATACTGACTTATATATCTTTCAGGCGCTCAACGCTCCAATCTAATGCCACCACAGGCAATTATTAACGCTTCACCATCGGGATTAATGCCAAATACAAACAATTACAGTGGGCGTGGTTCAATTATGAGCAGTGGCGGTGGCGGCGGCGGAGGCGGCGGTATACCATCCAATAATGTTAACAATATGCGATATAGGTCTTCATTGCCGCCGTATCAATTTGTAAAAAAATAATGGAAAGTGAAGAGATACATATACATACATATATGTATATATATGTATATATATATATATATATGTACATATCGGCGTTTAAACTTTATAACCGCCTATGCCAAAATTGAGATTTGCCAAGCTTTAACTCTTGGCGTCCATTCCAATCTATCCATACCATAAATTTTGCCTTTGGGAAGCTCGGGAAGCTCTATATTTTCATCAGAAATCCTGTTCAGCTCTATGGTCGTAGAGTTGGGCGTCGGGGACTCAATTTTAATTTTTGGCATAAATGTCGGGTAGGCGTATATGAAGTTGAAACGGCGATATATGTATTTGTGCACTACGAAGTGTTTTTTTTTTTTTTTAATTTTATGTTGCTTCGTATTTCATATGTTTCCTATGTTAATAATGCAGTTGTTGCATGCGCGTACATACATACATATATAAATGTATTTATATATAAAATATACTTACATACATTTGTTTATTCATCTAATGTTAGCATTTTCGGCTGAAAAATGTTTCTGTTTGTTAACTAATGTAATGGTTGCGATATATACTTATATATTTATAAATATATATATACATATACATAGGCGTAGTTACATTTACTATATAATCACTAAATACATACAAACATATATATACATAAACGTTGGACATAAAAGTGTATACATAAAAAAGGGTTAGTCAATCTGTATGGAAGAACTCTTTCAACATTGGGCCATATTAATAAAATCCAAGCAAATGCTTTTACTCAAAATTTCAGAAATTTTACATACATTTTTATGAACCAAATTTCAAAATTTGAGTAAAAGCTCTGAAATCTTAAGCAAAAGCAAATGTTTGGCTTCTATTAATATGACCCATTGGGTTATATTAATCAAAGCCAAGCATTTGCTTTTGCTTAAGATTTCAGACCTTTTACTCAAATTTTGAAATTTGGTTCATACAAATTAATGTCAAATTTTTAAAATCTTGAGTAAAAGCATTTGCTTGGTTTTTATTAATACGGCCCATTGTTTCTAGCAAACTCGGGCTATGCATAAAATTCTAAAAAGAAATGTCTTTTAGAGCATAACTCCAAAGTTTGTATGGAAAAATTTAATCACACAAATTTTCTTCGAATAGAGTCCGATTTTGCTATGTGAATATTGCAAAAAAATTGGCCTACCCTAAAATACATCTATAAACATACATATAAAATCTTACATATACGCACTTTTTTAAGTAAAGATATAGTTTTGCGTATATACATACATACGTTTGTGCGTATGTACATTAAGACCTACAATTGTAGGTATGTACATATGTATGTAGCCTTATTATATACTGACTATTAATATATACATACCTATGAATACATATAGATATTTACATATATCTACATACAGACGTTAAGAGAAAAACCGTTCGAATTATGATATTTTATGACTACGGCACTAAGTTTTATGGTAACATATATGTATGTATATGTAATTATTTAAACATCATAACTGAAATGAGTTTTTTAGCGAAAAAAAGTTCACCACAAAAATATGTATTGCGTTCATTATAAAAATTAATAGCTGATCGGTTTTGTCTCTTACTGTACACAATTTCACCGGGATTGTTAAAAGTGTATTTCATTGAGTTTGGCTCGTTAAGATACATACATACAAACGAAACTTGCCTATTAACACATTTAATTATTATAAATAAATAAATGTAAGCGTTGTTGCTGAATTATCATAAACTAAAATAAAACTATTCTATGTTCTCAAAGAGAATTAATATTATCTTACTATTCAAAAATAAAATATTTTATATGCTTAGCTTAAAGTGAATTGAACGTGATTCGTAGAAAAGATCAATAACACAGTACGGCTTTGTTCAGAAACTCAGTTTGAAGCGCAACCTGCTTTTGTAGTACAAGCAGAGCGTTCATAAACGTAAATTTTGCATGAAACGTCGCTCATCACAATCATCAAAAGAATAATTACTGCCGCTGTTGCGTTTCATGCCGCGTTTCTGAACATACCCTTTGTAGTGTTTTTACTCATATTGACCTCAACCATAGTACTGAAAATTGTCAAGATCGAATGTCTTTAGCAGTTTACATGGGGAAGATATACGTCAAAGTATCTATATCTGAACAATCGGTTTTATGGCAGATATATGTTATAGTGGTACGATTCGGCCGATTCCGACAAATTATATAAAATACAACTTTTCTTTGCTATAATTAGGGGAATATTATGTCTTTATTTTATCCCGAAAATCCCGGGTTGAATTCTAGCAAGCCCGGGATTTTTAGGGTTTAAAAAGGGTAGGATTCCGGTATTGGATTCCCTAATGTGTGTACATAGTATGCATATGTACATACCCTGCTGGCAAAACAACTAGTTTCATACTACAATTCTACCAGTTTGAAAATGTCGGCATCTAGTTGCCCAACTATCCATTTTACTTGAAAGCAACTGGTAGTTTTAACGTGGCGATGGCCTACGAGCTGGAAATAGTCTTCCCTTGCATAAGCTTCATACTAGAAAAATACCACTCAGTTTCATTCCAGTAAACAACACATCATCTTCATACTAGAAAAATGCCTGTTAAGGGTATACTAGAAGAATACCAGTCAGAATAATACTAGAAAAATGCCAGTTCATCTAGGTGAAAAAATAGCATTTTAGATAATTTAAAGCTCACTTTAATTATATCAGTACTTTTTAAAGTTACATTTAGTACATATTATACACAGTACACGCAAAGATGTATAGTAAGGTAGAATAATGGCTTCGTGTTACTGCGGCAGTTGGATAATAAAATCTCCGACTTGGATGAAACCAAATCAATTAACTAAACTCTCTTAAACTCTTCTTGCCACCTGCTGCAAATATATGTATATGTATGTATGTAATGTGATTATTCTTGTGTACCCTTGCACAAAAATAAATGAAAAGCCTTAAAAATATTTCTTTTGTGAGAAATGGTTGTTTCTTTTTGGCAAATTGGTAATAACCACTGACCCTTGTGTTAAACAATAGCGTAAATTTACTTCAAAATCGCCTATAAAGCTTAGTTTGTGATAGAATTGCACAAATAAATAAATTGGTATATTACTAGTAGAATACCAACTAGTATGATTTTGTCATTTTAAAAGCCGTTGATCAACTAGTAGAAAACCAACTAGTATTAACTTTGTCCGTTTCATACCAGTTGATCAACTATTAGAAAAGCAACTAGTTAATTTTTTTCTTTACATAGGTACCAGTTGATCAATAAGTCTATTTTCATACAAGGCAGATCTTTACCGTTAATAGGACCGTTCGGCGGCAGCAAATTGCTGCAAATTGCAGAAAAAACTGCAAATTCGCGTTTTTTGAGGCATAAACTCAGTCAAAATTTGCAGAAGAGAGCGCAATTTTGACAGTTCATTGACGGAGAAAGCTGCAAAGTTTTACTGACGAAATTTGTCGTTGCAAAGTTCAGTAGACTGAAAAAACATATGATTTGCGATCATATGGTTGCAATTTAAAAAAAAGTCGAAAGTGATTTCAAGTCAAAAAACTAAGAAAATCGGGAATATATGTGATTCAATAGAAAATGAAGTGAGAAAATTATATTATTTTAATTTATAAAGTTTATTTAAATGTTTTAATTTGTTAATAAGGTACCAGCTAAAAGGAAACCTGTTAATGACACCGCAGTGGGATCATCGTCTGCACTCTCGGGATTCTGCGTTGTTGAATCGCAAATAGGAGATACAAATACTACTTGAATGGAAAAATTGTCCATTAATGATGCACGCCCCGAAAAAAATGACTTTCACAGATGTCAGAACAGAAATAAAAACTTGCCGGAGACTTATAGTTTATGAGATATTTGTTGGTAAAGTTGTAAAATCCACCAAACAAAACGCCAAAACTGCGCACTATTACCGAGGAAATACCTTTTTGCGTTGACGGCCTTGGGCCGCACGTTAAAAAGATAACCCTCAGCCGGCAGAATTCCTTTTCTGGATTTATTCCTGGACCAATCCACAGTGCTTTTGTGTAGAACATAGGACACTGCACATTTATCTTTCCCGGGAATTTTTCCATTGTTCCAGCACGCCACGAGAAAAATGACTTATACATGGGTGTAGAGGAGCTATGACAGATCCCAAATCTGAAAACCAACCTTGCCGGAGATAGGTAAAATTTTAGACGAGCCCCCCACGGCTAGAAAAAAATGGTTTTTTTAGGAGGGTAGAGGGGGCCCCCAGATTACAAAACTGAAGACCCCACCTACCGGAGGCCTATAGTTCCCGAGATATTTGCTGTTAAAGTTCCCATACAAATTTCACCACACATGCAGTTTAGCGAAAATTTCGCAAAAGAATACTTTTCTGCGTTGGCGGCCTTCGGCCACGCTTATAAAAAATAACCCTGGACTACGCCATCCGTCCGGACGTGTGCCCCAACCGTGGCTACCGCCACGGTGTTGTCCTGCGTAGTATTTTCACAACTTTAAGAAGGAATATCTCGGGAACTATAAGCCTCCGGCAAATTTGGTTTTCAGTTTTGAGATCTGTGATAGCTCCTCTACACCCATGTATAAGTCATTTTTCTCGTGGCGTGCTGGAATAATGGAAAGCCGACCCGCTTTCCCTTCGATTTCATTTCGTAATATTTTAATTTTGTTATGCGCTTGTGAATAAAGACAAACAGCTGATTTGCTGCAAATTTTGACAAACTTCTGTTCGTTGAAATGCCAGTAAATTTGCATAAGTTTCTCTCTTTCGGAGAGCAAGACATATTTTTCTTTGTTTGCAAATTGCTGCAATTTGCAGCCGCCGAACGGACCTAATATAAGCTCAGCAGCTGATTCATTATTTTCATTTTTTTGGCTAAATTGTCAAATCGTAGTTGTATTCGCGTACAGCAATTTGTTGCAATTTATTACAATTTTGCAACAAATATCCGCTTTTTCCATTTTTTTACGCAAAAAAATTGCAGAAGTGATGGAAGTGAGAGAGCAAAGTGACGTTTATTTTTGTGAGAGGCTGCAAAATTCTGCAGGACAAATTTTTTCCATCACATTTGTCCAGCAGCAAAACAGCTGATGAAAAAACATATGTTTGTAATTTGCGAAAATTGCAAAATTGAAATTCAAAATTAAAAAAGTTAAATATGGACGAATTAATTATGAAAGATGTAAATAAATAACATTTGATTATGTCTGCATCTGTACTTGAGCTAAATGTCGAATGATAACAGCAGCATTGTATGTTTGTTGCTTAATGTAGGAAGTCCGCCGGTTACCCTCTGCTAACTTATATGTATGTATGTATGTATGTATGTCAATATGCAATGCCAGCAGGCAGCCGCAGCTCCGCATTTATATACATACATACATGTTTCTTTATTAGTAAAATACAATGCAGGCATAATCTACAGCTGAAACTAAGCTAAAGTAATACAAATTTCGTATAAATTTTTGTAAATATAGGATTTGTATATATTTTGTTAATTCCCATAATTTTAATTTGATCAGCTGTTCATCTTTCCTGCAAGATTTGAATAGATTTGCATTTTTTTACTTTTTTGGATATTTTTCTCTTGTGAGAGGAAGAATGATATTTGGCGAGATAGAGAGTGATAGAGGCAAACAGAGAAAAGCTGCTGGAAAAAGTACGCGAGTACACCTCGTATTGCTTTTATTTTAGCTTTGTTCAATAACTCAAAATTTTTAATTACTTTTACAAATAGTTGCGAATTTTATGTTCAATAACCCAAAAAATTTGCAAAAGAGATCCAAATTGTGAGAGTAAGACTTCGATATTGAACATAAAATTCGCAACTATTTGTAAAAGCAATTAAAAATTTTGAGTTATTGAACAAAGCTAGTTGCAAGTTGCAGCTTTAAAAAAAATAGAAGCGTCAAAAATATATGATCACAAAGATTTCAATTGGAAATATGCAAACATTTTAATCGCAAATTTCTAATTGTGTACTAAATAAATTAGCGCAAAAAGGAATCTTGACAATAGCTTTGTTCAATAACTCAAAGTTTTTAATTGCTTTTACAAATAGTTACGAATTTTATGTTCAATAACCCAAAAAATTTGCAAAAGAGACCCAAATTGGGAGAGTAAGACTTCGAGAGAGTTGAAAATAGTTGCAAGTAAAATTTTCACTTGCAACTACTTGCAGCTTTAAAAAAATAGAAGCGCCAAAAACATATGATCACAAAAATTGCAATTGGAAATATGCCAACATTTTAATCGCAAATTTCTAATTGCATACTAAATAAATTAGCGCAAAAAGGAATCTTGACGATGTTGTGGAATATCCAAAGTAGATTTTCGTCTTCCTAATTCAGATATTTACATTCATTTTCAATTTCAAACATTTCAATTACAACCTAACCTAAAAATCAAATTGTGAAAACAGCGCATCAGCTGTTTACTTGCAAATGTTTACGATTTTGTGTTCAATAACTTTGGTTGATAATTTTCTCTTTTACTCGTTTTTACTCTTAATTTGTCACTGGTGCTCTTGTTGCAAGTAAAGTTGTTGAACAAAGCAAATGTTGTGGAATATCCAAAGTAGATTTACGATTACAACATTATTACAATAGCTTTGTTCAACAACTTTACTTGCAAGAAGAGCGTCAGTGACAAATTAAGAGTAAAAACGAGAAAAAGAGAAAATTATCAACCAAAGTTATTGAACACAAAATCGTAAACATTTGCAAGTAAACAGCTGATGCGCTGTTTTCACAATTTGATTTTTAGGTTAGGTTGTAATTGAAATCTTTGAAATTGAAAATCAATGTAAATAACTTAACTAGGAAGGCGAAAATCTACTTTGGATATTCCACAACATCGTCAAGATTCCTTTTTGCGCTAATTTATTTAGTATGCAATTGGAAATTTGCGATTAAAATATTGGCATATTTCCAATTGCAATTTTTGTGATCATATGTTTTTGACGCTTCTATTTTTTTCAAAGCTGCAAGTAGTTGCAAGTGAAAATTTTACTTGCAACTATTTTCAACTCTCTCGAAGTCTTACTCTCCCAATTTGGATCTCTTTTGCAAATTTTTTGGGTTATTGAACATAAAATTCGCAACTATTTGTAAAAGCAATTAAAAATTTTGAGTTATTGAACAAAGCTAATTACAGTAATCGAAATTTAAAAAAATATGAAATCTGATCACAAAAATTTCAATTGGAAATATGCAAAGATTTCAATCGCGAATTTCTAATTGCATACTAAATAAATTAGCGCAAAAAGGAATCTTGACGATGTTGTGGAATATCCAAAGTAGATTTTCGTCTTCCCAATTCAGTTATTTCTTCTTCTTCTTGATTGGCGCTTAACCGTCTAGACGATTCTGGCCGAGTCCAACAGCGCACGCCAATTGCTTCTGTTTCGTGCAGCATGGCGCCACTTGGGAACACCTAGGGAGGCAGCATCGCTGTCCACCTGATTTTCCCAACGCAGTGGAGGTCTCCCTTTTCTTTTGCGTTCAGCGGGTTTCGATAGAAATGCTTTCTTAGCCGGAGCGCCTTCGTCCATTCTCACGACATGACCTGCCCAACGCAGCCGCTGGATCTTTATTCGCTGAACAATGTCGATGTCTGTGTAAAGCTCGTACAGCTCATCGTTAAATCTCCGTCGATACTCGCCCACGCCAACGCGCAAAGGTCCATAAATCTTACGAAGAACTTTTCTCTCGAATACTCCAAGTGCCATCTCATCTGATTTTGAAATTGTCCATGCTTCTGCGCCGTACATGAGGACTGGAACGATGAGCGTCCTGTAGAGTGTGATTTTTGTTTGTCGAGAGAGGACTTTACTTTTCAGTTGCCTACTTAGTCCGAAGTAGCATTTATTGGCAAGCGTGATTCTTCGTTGGATCTCCGTGCTGACATCATTCTTGGTGTTAATGCTGGTTCCCAGATAGACGAAGTCCTTAACAGTTTCGAATTTGTAGCTATCAACATTGACGTGGCTGCCAAGGCGTGCTGTTTCTTTGTGTGATGACAGGAGGTACTTCGTCTTGTCCTCGTTGACCGCCAAACCCATTTTCTTAGCCTCTTTATCCAGCTTGGAGAAGGCAGAACATACGGCGCGCGTGTTAGTGCCAATGATGTCGATGTCATCGGCGTACGCCAGCAGTTGCACACTCTTGTGATATAAGATGCTTCCTGTATGGTTAAGTTCTGCAGCTCGTATTATCTTTTCCAGCATCAAATTGAAGAAGTCGCACGAAAGAGAGTCACCTTGTCTGAAACCTCGTTTGGTCTCGAACGGCTCGGAGAGGTCCTTCCCAATTCTGACGGAGCTGGTGGTGTTAGTCAATGTCATTTGGCATAGCCGTATAAGTTTAGCAGGGAAACCAAATTCAGACATTGCGGCATACCGGCAATTCCTATTCGTGCTATCAAAAGCGGCTTTAAAATCGACAAAGAGATGGTGTGTGTCGGATCCTTTTTCATGGGTTTTTTCCAATATTTGTCGTATTGTGAAGATCTGGTCGATGGTAGATTTACCAGGTCTGAAGCCACACTGATAAGGTCCAATCAGATTGTTGACGATAGGCTTCAGTCTTTCGCACAATACACTTGCTAAGACCTTATATGCGATATTCAGGAGGCTTATCCCACGATAATTGGCGCGTACTGTGGAGTCTCCTTTTTTGTGGATTGGGCAGAGCACACTTAAGTTCCAATCGTCGGGCATGCGCTCGTCCGACCATATTCTGCATAGGAGTTGATGCATGCTCCTTATCAACTCTTCGCCACCATGTTTGAATAGCTCGGCTGGCAAGCCGTCAGCGCCCGGGGCCTTGTTATTCTTAAGCCTAGATACTGCTCTTCGCACTTCGTCATGATCAGGTGGTGGAACATGCCTACCATCATCTGCTATTGGGGATTCGGGTCGTACATCTTCTCCTTCCGCACTTTCACTGTTGCCATTATCTAGCAAGGAGGAGAAGTGATCCCTCCACAACTTAAGTATGCTCTGGACATCAGTTACCAGATCACCGTTATCATTCCGGCAGGAATTTGCCCCGGTCTTGAAACCTTCAGTCATCCGCCTGATTTTTTGATAGAATTTTCGAGCATCGTTCCTACCCGCCAGCATCTCAAGCTCTTCACACTCGCGCCTTTCAGCCTCCCTTTTCTTCTTTCGAAAAAGGCGCCTCTCTTCCTTCTTCGCCGTTCGATAACGCTCCCATACGCTTCAGTTTTTCAGTTATTTACATTCATTTTAAATTTCAAAGATTTCAATTACAACCTAACCTAAAAATCAAATTGTGAAAACAGCGCATCAGCTGTTTACTTGCGAATGTTTACGATTTTGTGTTCAATAACTTTGGTTGATAATTTTCTCTTTTTTATCGTTTTTACTCTTAATTTGTCACTGACGCTCTTCTTGCAAGTAAAGTTGTTGAACAAAGCTACTATTTTCAACTCTCTCGAAGTGTTACTCTCCCAATTTGGGTCTCTTTTGCAATTTTTTTGGGTTATTGAACATAAAATTCGCAACTATTTGTAAAAGCAATTAAAATTTTTGAGTTATTGAACAAAGCTAATAGCTTTGTTCAACAACTTTACTTGCAAGAAGAGCGTCAGTGATAAATTAAGAGTAAAAACGAGAAAAAGAGAAAATTATCAACCAAAGTTATTGAACAGAAAATCGTAAACATTTGCAAGTAAACAGCTGATGCGCTGTTTTTACAATTTGATTTTTAGGTTAGGTTGTAATTGAAATCTTTGAAATTGAAAATGAATGTAAATAACTGAGTTAGGAAGACGAAAATCTACTTTGGATATTCCACAACATCGTCAAGATTCCTTTTTGCGCTAATTTATTTAGTGTGCAATTAGAAATTTGCGATTAAAATGTTTGCATATTGCCAATTGAAATTTTTGTGATCATATGTTTTTGACGCTTCTATTTTTTTTAAAGCTGCAAGTAGTTGCAAGTGAAAATTTTACTTGCAACTATTTTCAACTCTCTAGAAGCCTTACTCTCCCAATTTGGATCTCTTTTGCAAATTTTTTGGGTTATTGAACATAAAATTCGCAACTATTTGTAAAAGCAATTAAAAATTTTGAGTTATTGAACAAAGCTAATACTTATTTGCAAGTAAAATTTTCACTTGCAACTACTTGCAGCTTTAAAAAAATAGAAGTGTCAAAAACATATGATCACAAAAATTTCAATTGGAAATATACAAACATTTTAAACAAAAATTTCTAATTGCATACTAAATAAATTAATGCAAAAAGGAATCTTGACGATGTTGTGGAATATGCAAAGTAAATTTTCGTTCTCCTAACTCAGTTATTTCTATTAATTTTCAATTTCAAAAATTTCAATTACAACCTAACCCAAAAATAAAATTGTGAAAACAACAGCCGTGTTTCACATACGGTGATCCTAACCCAGATAAAAAATTTTGCATGTAAATGCAACAACAAAGATTTCAGCTCGATTAAACCAGATAAATTGCTGGTTCAATTTCTGATCCGCCCTGTTCGATTTGTTTTTTCCGTGCTGATTTGGCAGCACAATGCTTTTTTGATATGGCAGAACTGAAAAGTGACATTTGTGTATGTATACATATATATACATATGCCCTGCAGTAAATTGATCATTGATCATTCTTTGTTGAATATTCATCACTATCGTTTTGCGTTGGTGCAAGCGTGCAAGCTATATTGAAAAAACCAAACGAAATATCATCTAGGCGGTTATAAACCCACGAGCCAGCTTGTATTTCGGTAGTTTTTTGACATTCGGCAGCTTTTCTGACAAATTTTTCAATTGGACAACTATAAAACAAATTATATTTAAAATAAAAAATATATGGAAATACAAATTTCAAATTTGCCTCTTGTAAGCTTCTACTTTGGCCGTAAGGGGAAAGAAGAAGTCCGGAAGAAAAATTATAGTGCGCACTAGCTTCCCCTTACAACATGGAATACATAGCTATCCCGCCATTTGAGTTTCATAATTTATTTCAGTAATTTTAAATACAAATTTCCAAAAAAATAATTTTTGAAATAGTTATTTTCATTTAGTTTGAAGTTTAAAGTCAATCAAATTGTTTTTGAGGGAGTATTTGTCTCTTTTCAACGTACAAAAGAATTGTTTTTGCGCTATTATAACTCTGACGAGTTTTATGGCCGAGCTTCTCTCCCAATTCGAGGTGTGCTCCTTTTGTTTTTCCTACCATTGGACAGTTTTATGCTGGCTCCGAACGGAGTCATATAGGCATGAGGAAAGCAAACCATTTATTTGAAAAAATTCAGCAGTCTTTATATGAAAGCATTCACTGATGCCTCCTCATGATGATTTCTTCAGTGATTCATAAAGGATTCATTTCAGATTTTTAATGCTGGGTATATGTTGTATATGTTTCTTCTTCTTTTTAGTTCTTTTCAAGTGCAGCCAATTTTCATTAGGAGCCGGATTGTTTCAGTAAAAATTTATCTTAACCCAGACCCAGATGTAATAACTGAAATGCCCCTAACGTATCAGCTGTTTTCTTGCGAGTGTTTACGATTTTGTGTTCAATAACTTTGGTTGATAATTTTCTCTTTTTCTCGTTTTTACTCTTAACTTGCCACTGATGCTCTTTTTGCAAGTACTTGCAAGCAAAGTCCTTTAACAGAGCTAATTCTTGCAATTTTTTGTGTCGTACCCATGATACAACTATACAGGTAGTAGCATGGCCGCCATATTGAAATCCGCTGCCACTCAAACGTCAAAACACCCGGAAGCAAAGAAGATCTAGGAAGGTAGGCGCATAGGCGAATTCAGAAATTTCTCATGTATTTTACTATTGTGATTGATAGAGTGTAATAAAATAATATTTCGCCTTAGTTAAAATCTAATTTCGTTGGGACTCGCCCATTCCTATTTGCCATGATATGAATTCGCTTTGATTTTGACATTAGCTTTGTTCAATAACTCAAAATTTTTAATTGCTTTTACAAATAGTACGAATTTTATGTTCAATAACCCAAAAAATTTGCAAAAGAGAGCCAAATTGGGAGAGTAAGACTTCGAGAGAGTTGAAAATAGTTGCAAGTAAAATTTTCACGTGCAACTACTTGCAGCTTTAAAAAAAATGGAAGCGTCAAAAACATATGATCACAAAAATTTCAATTGGAAATATGCAAACATTTTAATCGCAAATTTCTAATTGCTTACTAAATAAATTAGCGCAAAAAGGAATCTTGACGATGTTGTGGAATATCCAAAGTAGATTTTCGTCTTCTCAATTCAGTTATTTACATTCATTTTCAATTTCAAAAATTTCAATTACAACCTAACCTAAAAATCAAATTGTGAAAACAGCGCATTAGCTGTTTACTTGCAAATGTTTACGATTTTGTGTTCAATAACTTTGGTTGATAATTTTCTCTTTTTCTCGTTTTTACTCTTAATTTGTCACTGACGCTCTTCTTGCAAGTAAAGTTGTTGAACACAGCTATTGTAGGTAGAGACCTTTTTAAATAGAAAGGAGGTTTCCGAATTCGCCTATGCGCCTACCTCATTAGATCTTCCTTGCTAGGATATAAACAAAATGAAAGTTTGACAATCAAGAGATATTAAAAATGAAAAAAAGTAAAATCAGCTATTGTTATGCTACTACCTGTATAAATGTATCATGGTCGTACCATACGAAAACTAGCACTTACAAAATTTTTTCCATAGAATTTCTTATTTTTACTCAGTTTTATTCGGAATTTTTATGTTACGTTTTCGACTTCAAATACACTTTAAGCATCACTTCAAAAGTTATATTATGTACATATGTGTTTTCCAAGTATGATTTTAAATTAATTTAGCGTCTTCCACTTAAGAATTTCTTTTTTTACTTATAACTTTTCAAGTCAAGTTTGCCATCGGCATTTGTTTTTTTAAGTTTTCTCAAAATACTCGTAATGTTGACCTGTTGGATTTTCTTGGCCATCTTCATAATTTTTACGTTTTCAGAAGTCCCATAAGTACCAAGGTTTATCCAAAGATAATTCTTGCACAAGTACCATGGAGGAACAATAAAGGAGAATGCATAAGATCAGCTGACTTCTTCTTCAATCTTCATAAACACACGAACACAAGCATTTTTTTTGTTGACATATGCCACACACACACGCACCCTAGCATTTCCATAGGGGCCGAATCTGTCAAATTCTTCTACATTTCTCTTTGCATGACACTTCTGGCCCCACTATGTATGAAGGTATGTCGTCATGCGAAAACCTTTATTGTTGAATCATGACAAGTACATATACGATTGTTTCGATTATTTTCGACACTTGCACGTTATCGATACGATGAAAAATCTAATATAAAATGAGCTGGTCACCCTGCTAAATTATTGCCCGGCAAACTTTCGCAAATTTTGCAACTAATTGTTTTGTCTCGTTTTTAAATCGTCTTTTATGTTTTGTGAGTGTATAAAAAATAAAAAATGTCGACTATTGAACAATTGACTATCCAGGGCATCCGTAGTTTCGGTTCCAATTCAGAGGATGTGCAGGTAAAAAAAAAAACAATTTTTAAAATTGAACAGAAATGGGATTGGCTTTCCACTAATGTCACACGCCCCTAAAGTCAGCTTTACATTAAGGATCCCCGGCCCGAGAAAAATGATTTTCTGGAGGGTAGAGGGGCTTTCACAGATCTCAAAACTACTATCAAAACTTGGGGGAGGCTAATAGTTCACGAGATATGTATGTATGTATTTGTTGGTAGTTGGATTTGTTCATAGAATAGAATAACCCAGAAACAGAATTCTGCCGGCTGAGGGTTATTTTTTAAAGCGCGGCCGAAGCAGGACGCGCCAACGCAGGAAGATGTTCTACACACATATGTATGCATACATATGTGCGTGTTTTTATAAGTGCTTTTCCTCGGAAATAGTGCGTAGTTTTGCGCATATTGGAAAAATTTCCCCAAATTTAACTCTTTATTTTAGTAACTACACTGTTCACAGCACGTTGACATCGTAGACATCGATTGATAAGTTTTTGCTTGCCAAACGCTAGAGATATGTTAGGTGTACCGGTTTATCATAAAACCGCAATTTCGAAAAAATTTTGAGTTGTGTCACTATGATTTAGGGGGGTGCGATATGTATGTAAATATGTGCAATTGTACTTAAGTAATTTTTGTTTACTAAATCCTTAATTTTATTTGTCAGACAATAGTATTTGCTTCACCAGTAACATTGATCCTCGGAGAAAATGGTTGCGGTAAGACTACAGTAATTGAGTGTCTTAAATATGGGCTTACAGGTGAAGTACCTCCTGGCAGTGACCGCGGCCGAAGCTTTGTACATGATCCAAAAATATTCCATCAATCTGGTACCTTGGGTCAAGTAAAATTGGAAGTAAGTAATTTACAAGGAAAACGAATTTCGGTTTGTCGTTCAATGAAAATATCAAATAAGCGTGGTAAATATTCATTTGAAACGCTGGATGCGACAATGAATTACATAGACAATAACAGATCAAATGATGGCGGTAAAGGTTCGAAGGATTCGATTAGTAAACGTTGTGTCGATGTGGATGTGGCTATGTGTCAATTTATGGGTTAGTTTTTGTAATACTATATAGTATATATGTACATAAATATATGTATGTATGTACTTAGTTTATACCCAGCAGTATTTGAGGTAAGGAGGTGCATATTCAATAGAATATTCATTATGAAAAATAGCCTGAAAGTAAGTTCAAAATTCATTGCTGAAAAAATAACTGAACACGCAGTGAAGACATCAGGTCTACTGAAATACATGCTATGGAAGTTCTCCCTGCGTATTCAGGCCTTTTTTCCTACAGAAACTCTCCCTTCTCGTTCGGCAGTTTTTAGGTAGTTGATTTTCGACGCCACCTCTATATAAAAACGAAAGGGAAAGTTCAGATATTAGAACTACATCTCTACTGAATATTCAGTAGGAAATATGTGCTGTTTTCCAGCTGATAAATACTGCTGGGTAGTTGAATAAAATGGTTGTAAAATATTGCATCTACATTCTCAGGTGTTTCAAAAGCTATTATAAATAATGTGCTATTCTGTCATCAAGAAGACTCAAGTTGGCCTTTGGATGAATCTAAGAAGTTGAAGGAAAAATTCGATGCCATATTCGGTATCACTGAATTTAATAAAACCATTGAGAGGATATTAAAAATGCGTAAAGAGGAAGGTGATAATTTAAAAGTTAAAGGTAAATAACACAAACGCATAAAGGTCATTTGCCAAAACTGTACAATGTAATACCAGATCTTTTCCCTTCTAAAACTAATCAATTTCTGTTTGAAAAGAAAAAAAAAAAAAAAAAATACGTAAGCCAGTACCCGGATTCTAAAAATCGCCATCGCTAAATGAGATCGCCAAAAATCGTTAAATTTATATCAGACGCGCCTAAAAGTATGTACATATTTCTTTTACATATTTATATCGTCTCAAGCTACTGCATGCTGGCAGCATTGATCAGTCGGTTTCGTATGTCAGTTTTTACCAGATATTGCATAATTTTAGGCGCGTCTGATATAAATTTAGCGATTTTTGGCGATCTCATTTAGCGATGGCGATTTCTAGAATCCGGGTACAGCTCTCATATTAATTACATTTACTTTCAGAGGCGGACTTACGCCTGCTAGCCCACTTAAAACAAGAGATGGATGATAAGTCGTTAAACTTAAAGAAAGCACAAGAGAAGTGCGCAGCGATTGAAAAAGAATGCGAGCGTTGTGAGGAGGAAATGAAGCCAATAGACGCGCGTTTGTTAGAAATTCGTAATGTCGAGTATGAAGTAGGCAAATATCAAGCGCAAAAGGTTGAAGTCGAAACTGAGTAAGTATCAGAGAAAGGATGAACCTAACTTGAATGAAATGGTTAAGTATTCCGTTAATGGATGACTAAATATTACAGTTTCTGATACGGAAAGTATTTGCTAAATTTTTTCCTGACAAGGTGGGTCACATAACGAGTTTTTTTTTTTAGATTTGTTATTGAGTTTATTTTATGTAGGTATGTAGGGGAAAGTTGAGAATTCTATCTTCTGTGCCACTAAGAAGACCATGAAATTGAATGATTTATTTATTTATTTATTTAATACGGCTTGTTCTGCCTAAATCCTGAAATACAATTTAAATATAATACAATAAAATTTAATTACAATACAATGCCTCTAACAATGAATGTCTGCTGCATTTACATTCTCTACTGAATACTTTTCCCTCATTCAAAAATACGCCCAATGTTTTTGATAGGAAATTTTTAGTCAGGCAAAAACATTTTTGAAAAGATCTATGGGTGAATTAAAACAGCATTGAGTTGATCAGTTTACAGCTTTGATACATATGTATGTAGCTATAAAATATCTTCTGAAGCTGTGTCGGCGTTGGGATATTTAAGCATTTTTGCGCAATATTCGAACAACACTTTGCTTTAAAAATACATTTTCCCTTCTATCTAAGGCAAAAGAATTGCCACGAACAGATTTTGGCTTTGAGCAGTAATATAAGAGTACCGTTTGAAGGTACACGGGAGGAATTAGAACAGGAAATGACGGAATTCGGACAAAAAATGTCGGAGAAACGACGACGGCGTAGTGTGTTAGATAAAAAGCTAAACGAGTTGAGAGGTGAAGAAAAAACGCTACAAAAACGTTATGCCGATTTGGATAAAAAGCGTATCCTCCTAATGCAGCAAAGACAAAAGGAGCAAGAATGCATTTCGAAACGTGCCGAGCATTTGAAAAGCCTCTGCCAACATTTGGGCATTGCACTAACCGACGATCTAGAATTTCAACCGGAAAGCGTGCCGGGTGTTTTGGAACAAGTCGAAAATACTCTAATGAATAAAGAGTGTAGCATTGCCGAAAATGTTGCTCAAACCGATCAACAGGATCGCGAGCGACAAACCGCAATCGACACACAACGTGTTGAGCTCACCAAAGAGGAGGAGGCAATCGTAACGCAAGAGAAACAAAAGACACTGAACGAAAAGGAGCTGGAAACTGTTGTTAAAGATATTGCCGAAGTTGAGAATTCAACGCGACGCATAAAAGTGCTCACCAATAATATAGAACGTTTAATAAAAATGATGGATGAAATGAATGGTAAATGTAATCAGGAAGCGATGAGAGCGGACATAGCTGAGAATAAGACGAAAATTGTTGGACTACAAGACAAATTTCGTGAACTAGATGAACGTCTGACCAAATTGAATATGCTCTCGAAGACAACAGCCGAAATTGCATTAAAGCAAAAAGAATTGGATAAGAAAGAGCAGGATGTGCGACGTGTGAAGGGAAAACATGCAGACAATTTTAAAAAATTGCTAACTCGTCAAGTGGAGTCTAATTTTAGGCGCGCCATACAATTGTGCAGCGAGAAATTGCGTGATACGATCAAGGAATTGAATGGCAAATCAAATAAACTACAATTGGAGCAGCAATCTTATGAAATAAAGCGCAAAAATTTGAAAACGGAATTGATAAAATTGGAAAAGGAACTAGAGGAGTCGAAAGAGAAGGTATATGAGGCCTGTCATTCGGCGTCGTATGAAGATACGTTGGCCAAAAGTAAAGCCGCTATGGCAAAATATCAATTGGAACATGGTGCACTACTCTCCTCCGAAGCTATGTATAAAAGGTTGGTAACCAATTATTTAAGGAATTGTTTGTGCATAATATTTCAATATATGTCAATATATTTTTTTGAATACCTGCAGATATATAGAAAAAGTTATGGAGGAGCCATGTTGTCCACTTTGCCACAAAGATATGAGTGAAAGCGAGGTAGGTTTATGGTATGGGAGAATCTTTTGTCCTGTTCGTAGATTGGGCTAAAATTTTATCGCCTTGCAAAGCAAACTTAATTGAAAAATTTGATTATTAAAATTATTTAATTTTTCTGTCTGTTCGTCATTATTTAATGCATGCTTAAGTCAAGGCTTAAATTTAGTTAAAAAATAAAATGTTTCATTAAATCAAAATATCAGCAATTTTTTCAAAAGAATGTTACGTTAACGAAATATTCAAGGTTTTAGTAATAAAGCTAGCCCAAAACCCAATCAATGCTCAATATGTTTAATGTACAACAGGCCACAGACATCACAATGGAATTGTCTGACGAAATAAATCGCTTGCCAGAGAATATCAAACGCACAGAAAAACTATTAAAAGCAGAACAAAAAAAATATGAAAATTTATTGCACATCAAATCGGTTGTGGACACGGTGGCCAAATTGGAAGAAGATATTCCGAAGAAAAAGTGTGAGCTTGCGACAATTGAGGAGAAATTGGCTAAATGCGTTGAAGACAGTGAATCGCTACAAATGCTTTTGGCTGAGCCGACTACATCGCTGGAATTGGCCGATTCGATGATGGGTGATGTGTCGCTGCTGGATGAGGCTATGCGCGAGGTGACACGCTTAAAGAATGAGATAACTCAATTGAATGTAAGTAAAGTAAATTATACTGAAATTAAAAGAGAAAAAAATGTATGAAAAATAAAAAATAATCTAATAAAGAACTACATCAAAATTACACAAAAATATTCGATATCCATTTAAGGCCAAACTACCAGCCGATTTCGAGTCCGATGTTAACACAGATGAATTGCAATTGCTCAAAACTAAGGTATCGGAGGAACTGGATGCGGAGCGTAAAAAATTAGAGGAGAAACAAGCCAATTTGGAGAAAATCGTCAACGCTTTGAACAAGATGCAGGAGCAGAAAAATGCGTAAGCTCGAAGCACGTAAATCTTACCCCACTGCGCCCATTATCAATACATTTATTCTTTACAGTTATCAGGATGAACGTTTAAAGTTGCAAGAAGGTCAGCAGTCTTTGTCACAATTGCAGGAACGGCAGGTGGAATTGAAGAACTTAATTGACAGTAAAACGGCAACAATAAAACAACTGAAAACTAAAGTGCCCATCTTGAAGCAAAAGTTAAATGCTTTAATTGCTGAAAAGAATCGACTACTGGATGCTTCCCGTAAGCGTGTGGCCAAAATGCAAACCGAATTGAATTCGTTCAAAAAAATGGATCACGATATACAGAGGTTAGTTATATTACGCTCCAAGAAAGCTTTATTTCTAAAATATCTGCACATTTACATTTTTTTTGGCGTTTTCGATTCGCCATCAAACAAGCGAGGTCGAATCGAACAAAAATGTTTGAACCCATAATGAGTAGTAGCCATACTCGCTAACAGGTCGATAAAAATTTCCCTCTGCTCGCTATCATTCACATATAAATTTGACAGAGGGAAATTTATAGCCAGCAGAGAAATTGTGAATCGAAAGCGGCTTTTTATACATATATTTTGCAGATTAAATGGCGAAGTGATTGAATTTCAATCGTTAAATCTTGCCACTGAAATTTCAGAGCTGAAGAAAACAATCCAAACTTGCAAAGCAGAAATCGAAGAAAAAGTAAATTTTTAAGAATTCTCTATGTTATGTACATAATATGTTATTAGGTACAAAGTATAACAAATTGATGCATGCTTTTTTAGGGTGAAGAAATTTCCAAAATATCAACAGAGTTGGAGGAGATCAAAACGGAATGTCTACAGCACGAAACGTTGGAACGCGATTTAAAAGATAATCGGGAATTGAAAATATTACAAGAGAAAAAGGCCGGCATTGATGTCAGAGCAGAAGCACTAGCCAAGCAACTGGGAAAGATGGACTTTCCAAAATTATCACAGGAAAAGAATGCACTTATTAAGCAACGTGAAAAAGGTATGATTTATTTATTGTTGAAGTACTTTTCCAAAACTCATTTCAACTGCTGTATCCTCAAACATACATACATATATATTTATTACATACATATTTACATATCATAGGCACTGTGCGTAAAGGTGAACTGCTCGGAAAAATTGGAGAAGTTCGTACGCAAGTCAAAAAGTTGGAAAGCGAAATAAGCGAGCCGAAATTTAAGGATTCACTTGAAAATTACCGACGCGCCTATTATGAAGTGGACACTTCACGTCAGTTAATTAAAGATCTGGGCGAAAGCAAAATCAGCTTGGAATGGTCGCTGATGAAGTTTCATGCTGAAAAAATGGAACATATCAATCGCCTAATACGCGAATATTGGCGTCTCATATATCGCGGCAACGATATCGATTACATACAAATCCAAACCGATGAAGTCGATTTGAATGCGAGCGCCGATCGGCGTCGTAACTATAATTATCGTGTTGTACAGTCGAAGAATAGTTCGGAAATTGAAATGCGTGGTCGTTGCAGTGCCGGTCAACGTGTATTGGCTTCATTAATTATACGAATGGCATTAGCCGAAACGTTTAGCAGCAATTGCGGTGTATTGGCTTTGGATGAACCGACAACAAATTTGGATCGTAATAATATTTTGTCGTTGTGCGAAGCACTGAATCGTATTGTCGACGAACGACGAATGCAATCAAATTTTATGTTAATTATCATTACACACGATGATGATTTCATATCAACTTTGGGTAAGATAACTACCTATCATCGTGTATTTCGCAATGATGAGGGTAAATCGGTTATACGAAAGTGCAAAGTAGCCTAAGCTGATAAATGAAAAGACCTCTTAAAACTCAAAATCAGGTTGAATGTGTCAAATGCTGCCTTTGTTAATGCTTTAAGATAGTTTATTGGTGACAAGAACATTTTTTTTTACTGTAAAAGTTTTTTTTTATATTTAAACATTATTCCTGTTTGATTTTGTGTCCCCATCTGCTACACGAACACATTGCTGTAATATATTTTAAAGAAAAGTTATTCATGTATTTTTCATTGCATGAAGTGGGAAATAACCATAAAGGTAAGTAGCAAAGCCAAACAGACCGATTACTTGGGGACAACCGTGTATTTAAATTTGTACCCTTTATTCAGTTGGAACTTGTATGTACTGCAGTGCGACTATTCAGCCCCGCATACGGTATACATAAGTATCCTATAGATCTACTAAAAATACTGCGGTATATGAATTCGCCGCGATATGCAGCTTGCGGGTACTCTTAAAAAGAAATAAAGAAAAGCTAATCAGATTGATGCATGAAGGAATTAGTAAAGGAGAACGAATCCGATCAGCTGACTTCTTCTTCAATCTTCAAAAACACACGAACACAAGCATTTTGTTTTTGTTAACATATGCCACACACACACGCGCCCTAGCATTTCCATAGGGGACTCGTTCTGTCAAATTCTTCTACATTTCTGTTTCCATGACATTTCATCGGCATGCGATAATCTTTATAATTGAATCATGTTTTAAATTACACAAATAAAGCTGATTCCACATAAAACTTTTTCCGCTTTGCGTTACGCCGCTTTCTATGTCAAACAACGCAAAACTGAAAAACTATGCCACAATGAACGCTGCAACATCACTCAAAAAATATTTATTTTCTGAAAAATCTTTCATTCTCCGTTTTATTTACAAAAAAGTAAATAAGAAAATAAAAATCTATTAAATTATTTTTCAATTGTGTGAAATTTAAATTTGTTTATTAATAAACTTTATTTACATTGGAATTAAAGTGAAACTGAAAAAAAATTCAACGCCCCCAAAAGTTGAGATTTGGGCAACTTTGTGCTTTACGTAACTTCGGCGTTGCGTTACTTTTTGTTATGTGAGAAACCTCATATAGATACATGTATTTTAATCTCAGCTGTCACGCAGAAAGTGTCACGTAGCGCAACACAAAGTTCTATGTGGAATCAGCTTTACGTCTCATAGTATTTTACCAAGTGTCCATGGAGCAACAATAAAGGAGAATGCATAAGATCAGCAGACTTCCTCTTTGCATGACACTTATGGCCCCACTATGTATGAAGGTATGTCGTCATGCGAAAACCTTTATTGTTGAATCATGCCAAGTGTCTATTTGATCACCTTCATGTTGTTCCCCGAAGGTTTTGGCGAGTGCAGGGAAAGAAATAATCCTTTGTCGGATGAACCCGGTAGTAGAAAAAGAAAAATTACAGACGAACAATAAAAAAATGTAATTCCTCAAAAGGAAAAGTGAAGTAAATTGCAATTTCGGAACGCAAAAAAAAACCAATTCATAATTCTGAAAAGGAATTAAGGCTGAATTCCTAGAACGCAATTCCCGAAATGGGAATTGCAAGGAATTAATTTCTAACATAAATCATATATAGAAATTTATTGCTGATTAAAAAAATTATTCAGATGGTTCAAAAGTCGAACAGTTTTCGAGATATTTTGAAATTTCAGTTTTTGAGATAAGAGAAAAAATTAGGATTACTAATTAGTCAATGGGTCATATTAATAAAAGCTGAGCATTTGCTTTTACTTAAAATTTGCGACCATTTACTCAAATGTTGTAATTTGGTTCATACAAATTGATGTCAAATTTCTAAAATCTTGAGTAAAAGTATTTGCTTCGTTTTTATTAATACGGCCCAATATCTCCGCCATTACCGTCTCCATTTTTACGTTATTTAATTTTATTTTGAGAGGATGAAATACCCTTTCCAACAAAGCCAAAATACTTAAAATCGACGTTAAATTGACGGAGTTATAGGGATACATTTTTTTTAATGAAAATTTTCAGTTTTTTCTCGACATTCACATACTTTTTTATATTTTTTTTTTTAAAGAAATATTAAATAACCTCCTGGTTTCACACTTTAAATCAGTAGCCTGGCTATGTTCAGAAACGCAGCATGAAACGCAACAGCGGCAGTAATTATTTTTTTGATGATTGTGATGAGCAACGCTTCATACAAAATTTACGTTTATGAACGCTCTGCTTCTACTACAAAAGCAGGTTGCGCTTCAAACTGAGTTTCTGAACAAAGCCCCTATTTCTTGGTGAAATTTTGCCAGTTTCCAGGAAAACAAAATTAAATAACGTAAAAATCGAGACGGTAATGGAGATATTGACAAATGAGTAATCCAAGGCAAATTCATTATGGTAATGGCACGGCGAATTCGGCAATATTCGCTTTAAATTTTCGTCCAGCAAAATGTCAAACTCAAAGTAAAATTTTTCTTTGTTTGACATTCTCCTGTATTCTTCTATACACGGTGAACTAAAAACGAGAAGAACAAGAAGTCAGCTGTTCACGTACCATTACCATAAGAATGAATTTGCCTTGGAGTAATCATACTTTTTTTTCTTAGCTCAAAAACTGAAATTTCAAAATATCTCAAAAACTATTCTACTTTTGAACCATCTGATTACATAGTTGGAATCAGCAAAAAATTCTACATAGGAATCATGTATAAAATGTCGAGGATATTTTTTTGTCGGGTAGTGTAATTATCGCTTCCTAAATCATAGTGCCACAATTAAAAATTCAAACATTTTCTGGAGAGCTAAAAAATTGTTGCTTTATAATGCTATGGTTATGGTTACAATCTTGATTGCCAATCAAAATCGGAAACATTTCGTGATTGGTGAGAGGTGGTAACGCTTACATTGATGATTGGAGCGCACATACACAACATAACACATGATAATTACTGAGCACATACACAACATAACACATTATTACCTCTGAAACCTCGTTTGCTGGCTGCCTGTTTCACACAGCAAGTTTGCTGGATGTGAGAGTCCGAAAATTCTCTCACCGTCGGAGTGCACAACAACAATTACACGGTGCTCGACCAGCTTGATTGGTAGCATAACCAGGCCATTAGCAGTAATATGGCAAAAGGTCACATCATAATGGTTATTTTTCAGTCAAAAGAAACACTGACTGAAAAAATTTTTTGGGCAGTCGCTAGAGCTACATATATTTACGATAAAAACCTGATTTAAAAAGAATTTTGAATTGTGTCACTTTATGATTTAGGGTGCGATATGCAAGTTAATTGCTATATTGCATGTTATCACTCTAGTTAGAATCTGTCTTTTATTCTAATTATTCTGATGAGCAATTAGCTTAATCGATTGATATTATGTTCAGATATGCCAAATTAATTGAAAAATTTAACTTTAATTTAATGCATCTCTAAATTTGTTGTTTAAGTGTACATATAATACAACTCGAGCATTGGCGTAGTAAGAGAATTTGGGGGGGGGGGGGGGGGGGCGGTCACAGCCAATGTAAAAAATTTACCAAAATTAAAATAAAAATTACCAAAAAACTACAATTTTTTCTACAAATGATAAAAATTTAATTTTTTCCAGACTATAATTTAACATTTTAGTACACAAATATCGCTTATTATACATATATCAAACTCATAAGGCCCTTGGCCACTTAAAATCTGTCAAGCAGTGTATATGTGTGAGTGTCGGGTGAATGACGCAAATATCTAAAAGTTACTATACTTCAAAAGTAAGTCACATATATATTCGCTCTTTTGTGGTAAAATTCCTACGGTTCCTGCACTTCCCTACGGCTCAACAAACGCTAAAATTATTATACGGTATTTCTGTTATTAACATGCTAATAACAGAAAAGTAACGCCAATTATTTAAATTTCAAATTTTCTTTCAATTACTTATCATCTTAATCAAATAATATTAGTATAAACTACAATGGGAATAAATATGCAATGTATAAGAGTATCTGAACTTGAGATTTTACTTAATGTCTGTCAAAATGGAATATTAAAAAACTAAATTATATAAGAAAATTATTATTTATAACCGTAGCACATAGGTAGATTTTCAAGTTTTATGCGGCCAAAAATATTTTATTGTGTACATCTATTCCAAATTGCTTGTTTAATGCAAAATTTTAATAATTTGTGTTAAAAGTAGAGCTCTCGATTTTTTTTGAACATTTTCGAGTAGCCCGAACAGTTGTTGTTTAAATGCTCGAAGAGTTGTTTGTTTGTTTATTACCCGTATGTTTGTACGGGCATTTGAACAATTCGGGTATTTTTTTTTTTTTTTTTTGTTTATTATTATTTTTTTTCTTTATATCGCCCGTTTTATGCAATAGAGATTTAACTCGAAATTTTCGATTTTTGGGATTTTGGCATATATTTCAATATCTGGGTCGTGCCTTTGAGTCTAGTCTTATAAAATACTCAAAAAGATAAAAATGGCGGAAATAAAAGTGATTTTGTAGTTAGCCGTAGAAGGAAACTATATGAAATTAGCCGCTTTCGATTCACAATTTCTCTACTGGTTATAGATTTCCTTCTGTCAAATTTATATGTGAATGATAGCGAGCAGAGGGAAATTTTTATCGACCAGTTAGCGAGTATGGCTACTACTCATTATGGATTCAAACATTTTTGTTCGATCCGACCTCGCTTGTGTGATGGCGAATCGAAAACGACAATTATAAAAGTTATTTGCGTTTTCCCAAAAAAAATTTTTTTGAGTTAAATCCCTATTGCATAAAACGTGCGATATGTAGTTTTTTTTTATTTTTCCGATACACATTTTTTTGTTTGTAAGCTCGAATGTTTGTACGGGCATTTGAACTACAAACGGGCTTCAAACAAAAACGATCAGATCGAATTGCTCGATACCCGGGTATCTATGGCTCTAGTTAAAAGTCGATTTTATTGAAAAATATATACTTGTCGTTTTCGATTCGCCATCACACAAGCGAGGTCGGATCGAACAAAAATGTTTGAACCCATAATGAGTAGTAGCCATACTCGCTAACTTGTCGATAAAAATTTCCCTCTGCTCGCTATCATTCACATATAAATTTGACAGAAGGAAATTTATAACCAGCATAGAAATTGTGAATCGAAAGCGGCTACAGTGACTCAAAAAAAAATCATACGCCAGAGTTTTTAAATTTATTTCAAACAGTTATAAATTTTAGGCCATTAAATTAAATTTGTTACGTTTTTGTTCGAGCTTTTTGGCCGGTGAAGATGAAAAGCGAAAACAAAGCTTCCGTTTTGCTCTCCTACGCGTTTCGGAGTCTTTTCCGCCTTCTTCAGGGAGACTGTTTTTTATTCAACAAATATATAAAAAAACATACATATATACATTAATTTAACATATGACAATAATTGAAAACTATAAATTTACCAATTGTTGCACAAATTAAAAATTTCAAAGCGCGGCCAGAATTTATAGAAGATTTTGAGGAGATTTCTAAGTGTACTGTTATGTAGCCAACCAATTTTAGTGTAAAAAGTGCTATACTCAATGCTGTACAAATTTCCGTCGATTTTAGTAATTTTTTCTGTAGGGTGTTTGCGTTATATGTACGTGAGACCGTTCCAATTAAAAAGTTGAATGTTGCATATTATTATATGTATTACAATTGAATGAGCTGCAAAATTGCATACTCAAAAATCTTCTAAAAAATGTAGCTTTATAATTCTTAGCCCCTTTTTATGATAATAATAATAATAATATAATACAATGGCGCTATTATAACTCTGACGAGTTTTATGGCCGAGCTTCTCTCCCAATTCGAGGTGTGCTCCTTTTTGTTTTTTCCTACTAATTGGGTGGACCTACAGTTTTATGCCGGCTCCGAACGGCGAATGCATTTTTTGTGAGAAGCTTTTTCATGGCAGAAATACTCTCGGAGGGTATGCCGCCCACTGCCGAGAGGTGACCGCTGCTCTTAAAAAACCCAATAATTGGATTTTTACTAATTAGAAAAATTTGTTTGGCTCGGACCGTGGTTTGAACCCGAGACCTCTGGCATAGCAGGCGAGCACTCTACCCACTGCACCACAGCGGCCACTTTTTATGATAAGTACTTCCTTAACTTTGGAAATACTAAAAATACTGCCTAAAAAGTTAACAATAATCGCTGCTAAATATCTGGGTTACTTTCGAGCATCACCTACATTAACCAAGATATGCGTTAGAAATATAAACATTAAAATTAAATATAAAGCACAAAAAGAAAATTATTGTAGGTACATATGAAAAACCCTGTATCTAGTAGTGAAGTGCGGCTTTGTGCGACGTAATTTTTTGTCGGCAAACTACTAATTGCACTAGATATCATGTCCGAGGGTTAATTTGACTAAGTCTGACAGAGCAACATAACAAAACCAATTTTTAACATGAAAAAGAGTGATAATTTTTTTTTTAAATATCCCAACTTTAAAAGCTTAAAACTATAAACTTAGAATTATTGGAAACCAAGGATATTATTGAAAAGTGTTAATAATTACTTGAACCTTTAGGATTCATCACGATTACTTAAATGAAATGCTTTAAATAATAAATATTCAAGTTGAAACTAGCACTTAAAAATATGTAAAAAAAAAAACAAAAAAATTAACCTCAGATATGCTAAGTTACGACCATCTGGGGCAAGTGCAGAGTATGGGGTCGGGAAAAAAGCGATGAATTATTGTTCCCCATTCTATTTCCAATATGTGGGTATGTTTTTTTCTGTAATTGTAACAATTCATAAAATTAAATTTTGGGCGCATAAAACTTGAAAATCTACCTATGCGCGTAGATTTCCAGAAGAGAATATGAGACTTACTTTTGAAGTAGAGTTAAAGGCCCTTGGCAACTGACAATCTGGCATGTCAAGCAGTGTGTATGTGTGAGTTTTTTGTGTGTGTTAGTGCAATCGGCAGTCGTCGTGCTACATGTTCATTTTCGGGCTCGCGTTGATGAGAATCAAATCTTTTAGATATTTGCGTCAATCACCCGACACTCACACATATGTATACACTTAACATTCCAGATTTTAAGTGGCCAAGGGCCTTAAGAGCTTGATATATGTATTATAAGCGATATTTGTGTACTAAAATGTTAAATTATAGTCTGAAAAAATTACATTTCGCTAGCTTAGAGTGCAAACTGTGTAAGTCCACTTTTATGAAAAAGTGTATTTTTATGTAGAACGCTAGAAAAATCAAATACGCACCGCGCTAAACAAGTCTGAGATACTTGTCATATTTCTACTCGTTGTTATTCAGTGATACGCAAATTGTGTAAGTCCAAAAAGCGAAAAAAATTGTGTAAGTCCAAAATATTTATATGAACAGAAATTTTTTTCATTTCGAATTTTTTTTTCTTTTTTGTTTTTTGTCTCTCCTACAAAGTTTTAAAAAAGGACTTACACAATTTGCATTCTAAGCTAGCGATTTTTATCATTTGTAAAAAAAATTGTAGTTTTTTTTTTGGTAATTTTAATTTTGGTAAATTTTTTACATTGGCTGTGACCCCCCCCCCCCCCCCCCGAAAAATTCTCTAGCTACGCCACTGTATAATTTCGTATTTATTTTACTTTGATCTGAAATATTAAAACGGTTTCTTCAAGAGAAACGTCAGCGTTTCAATAGCTTTAAGCAATTTTTAAAATAAGTAAGTAATTTAAAAGATATTGAGCAGTGAATATAGCCAAAAAACGTGTTTTTCGCCTCTTTGGGCATGAATATCTAAAAAACTGTACGTATTACAGAAAACCTGACTTCAGATTCGGATTCAGCGCACCGAAATCCTTTAGAAAAGTAGAATTTTATTTCCGTAACAAAAACTTGTCGACCAGTGTAATTATAAAATTGTTCCCAAAGTGCCAGATTATGAAAACGGATTTGTAATGCAATTTTTATGTGATGCATCTTCAATGAGCTGTTGGCATGGGGAGTGTAATACATGCACTGGAATAACTTTTTCGAAGGTTACTGATTTGGTGGGTGACGTCTCGATACGCAATTATCGTGGATGAAATGGAAAAAAAATTGTTCTGTGTGACGGACCAACCTCGCAATTTAAAAACAAATTTATAGCAAGTTCAATCATTCACTTCGAAGAAATATTCGCAATTAAAATTGTGTGGAACTATTTTGCAACATCACATGGAAATGGATGTGTGGATGGAATAGGTGCCACTCTAAAAAATATTGCTTCAAAACACATAAGGGCACGTAATGTTATTGTAAATAACATTACTTGCATTTCATATGACTGCATCCAAAATTTCTGTTGAGGAAATTGCGGAAAAACAAATTGACTGTGTTAATGATGAGTTGAAAGTTGTTGAGCTTTTCTCAAAAACAAAGCCAATAAGAAATATATCCAGTGCTCACCAAATACAAACGACTAACAAAAAGATCATTACTTTTCCTACATCCAGACAAGGATATTTGTAAACTTAAAATAAAGACTTAAAAATGTTCTTTTCTAATAAATTGAATTTTTATTTACTGCTTTGTTCATACAATATATCGAAAATTCGTACGTGTAACGTGGCGGACAAATTCTTGTAACGTGGCAGTCCGCACCTTACGTACTTAATTGGCACGTAACCGTCTAGACGATTCTGGGCCGAGTTCAATAAAGCGCGCCAGCTATTTCTGTTTCGTGCAGCATGGCGCCACTTGGGAATACCTAGGGAGTCAGCATCACTGTCCACCTGATATTCCCAACGCAGTGGAGGCCTCCCTTTTCTTCTGCGTTCAGCGGGTTTCGATAGAAATACTTTCTTGGCTGGAGCACTTTAGTCCATTCTCACGACATGACCTGCCCAGCGCAGCTGCTGGATCTTTATTCGATGAACAATGTCGATGTCTGCGTAAAGCTCGTATAGCTCGTCGTTAAATCTCCATCCATACTCGCCCTCGCTAACGCGCAAAGGTCCATAAATCCTCCGAAGAACTTTCCTCTCGAATACCTACTCCAAGCGTCATCTCATCTGCTTTTGATATAGTCCATGCTTCTGCGCCATACATGAGGACTGGAACGATGAGTGTCCTGTAGAGTGTGATTTTGGTTCGTCGAGAGAGGACTTTACTTTTCAATTGCCTACTTAGTCCAAAGTAGCATTTATTGGCAAGAGTGATTCTTTGCTGGATTTCAGTGCTGCGGTTTGTGCGTCGGGCTTGGGACCCACCACGTAAAAAATCCTATCCAATGAAAAGCAAAATAAAGTCTCGGATGAGACCACCTCTTTTTAATGACGACCAGTCCGCACCTTATTGCACATAAGTCATTTTAAAATGTATTTTAAGGTAAATTGAACCACTCTCTCTATGGGTTTATCTCTTATAAGGGACATATATGTAAAGCAAAAAAATCTGTTGGTTATATTCGCAGATTTTTCGCAAAATTTACAGTAATATCGGAATACACTTCCAAAATTATGTAACGTTCCAGTCCGATGAAATTTGGCTTAACATTTTAGTTACGATAGGTAAAAAGAAATGGTAATATTCAATATGATGCCTCTGGGGAGAATCGCGATATGCTCTTACAATATAATAATAATAATACAATGGCGCTATTATAACTCTGACGAGTTTTATGGCCGAGCTTCTCTCCCAATTCGAGGTGTGCTCCTTTTTGTTTTTCCTACTAATTGGGTGGACCTAAAGTTTTATGCTGGCTCCGAACGGCGAATGCATTTTCTGTGAGAAGCTTTTTCAATGCAGAAATACTCTCGGAGGGTATGCCCCCACTGCCGAGAGGTGACCGCTGCTCTTAAAAAATCCAATAATTGGATTTTTACTAATTAGAAAAATTTTTTGGTGTTTGTTCGGACTGGGGTTTGAACCCGAGACCTCCAGCATGGCAGGCGAGCACTCTACCCACTGCACCACAGCAGTGGTGAAATCGCAGATTGATTTTCCTATGCTTTTGTGCCAATCTGTGAATAACTGCTTCCACTGTGATATCGATATTTTTGTTAATACTCCTTTGGGCAAGTCCGTTCAGCCTATCTTCACCAGTTGAATTTCTTATCCATATACTTTTCTGTAATTAGCATGTTAATAACAGCAATACAGTATAAAGGTAAAGGCCCAATAGACGCTTACTTTGCTTGCTTGGCTGTGAGAAATGTCAAAATTATTTTGAGCTCTACTAAAATGTATAAAAGTTGGCCAAATGTCAGCTTTACTTCACGCGCTTGAAGCGCTGCAAAGTTTCGAATTGCCCAATTCTCTATTTGACAGCGCTTTGAAAGCTTTGGCACCATTTTTGACAATGCAATTTCCAATATGGCTGCTGATATTAGGCATTAGGTGTAGTCCCTAACAGAAAATTATTACAAATTATTAAAAAATTGTAAGAAATATCACCTTTTCCCATTTTTTACGCAAAAAATTTGCAGAAGAGGAAAAAACTGTCAAAACTTGTTCAGCACTTCGGGAAACTAGCAGCTAGCTGTCTAGTGAAATGAAAAGAGTAAAATGGAAAGAGTTACGCTCACAAAGAGCAAAACAGACAGGAAATCAAGGAACGGAAAACTACTAAAAATTAGCAAAAAATTATTTTAATGCCATTTTTGGCATTTACATAATTGTTGTTTTTTTCTAAAAAAAATCATTTAATTTTCATTACTACTATTTTAAAAATATAGCAAAATTCAAAAGTAACAAAATCATATACATATGTATTAGTTTATTTTTTAACAGCTGTTTCTTAACTTGGCAGCAAATAATTTCAGCTTGTAAAAATTTTACTAGCTGAAATTTGGAGCTCTCACGCTTTGGCTCTCATTCGGCTAACTTTTTGATTCAAGAAACGATTTGCTAGCACGAACTTGGATAAATATTCATAGCTAGCTACATACTTAATAAGAAACAATCCTTTTGTTGTATTTCTGTGGATTGCCGATTCAGCTAATTAATATGACAGCGTTCAAAGCTACCATTGGGCTATAGAAGCTTTCAAAGTAAAGCAAAGCAAACTGAAGCAAACAAAGCCAGAAAAGCAAGCGTGCATTGGGCCTTTACCTTAATAATTGTAGCGTTTGTTGAGCCGTAGGAAAGTGCAGGAACCGTAGAAATTTTACCACAAAAGAGCGATTATGAGTACAAAGAATGTAAATTGTGGTAAAATTCCTACGGTTCCTGCACTTTCCTACGGCTCAACAAATACTACAATTATAAATAATACTTCGTGAAAAAGCGCTAAATTTCGAATTACCATTTTCAAAAAATTACTATTCTCATTGATTTTTTCCTGAAAAAGAAATGTATGCTAAGAAAGCATCTCTTAGTTAAAGATGGTTTTATGGTCAGATCAATTTTATACAAAACGAATCTTTCGGGGGGGGGGGGGGGTTGTCCCCAACCCCCCGTTACTACGCCAATGAACTCGAGATTTTTACAGAATAAAAACTTTGAGAGCCTGCCATGAAAAACCACGTAGCAAATTTTTATTTTTTTATATTGTCGAGTTTTGATGTTGATCGTTCAATCCAAACAGAAGTTACAAGTGAAAATATACTTAGCGCACAACTGAAGTTTCATATCAAATTTAAACTTTGAGAGCTTCTCCTGCAAAACACAGTTTTCAGACTTAGTACAGTTTTGTTTGGAAGCGTCGATGTATCCAATTGTTAAACATGGAATTGAAGTTTCATAACTTGACAAAGATGAAGGGATGGGTGCTCGAGAAGTGAAGAGGGAAGCCTATGAAATGCCTTCAACCCAATAATGAGCAGTATACTTTACAAATTCATTATAAGCCAGTAGACAATTTCAGGGGAAGCAGCACTTCTAAAAGGCCATCTTCAGTAAATGGAGGCCTGCCGTTTTCCCTTAGCTATTCCCTTCTATTTTTGTATGGAGTGGCACAACTTCAAATGTATGTTTGTCTCTAAAAGGACATCACTTAACATAAATTGAGAAAAAAAATCAAATCCTATAATTAAATGTTACTTAAGTCATGCAATTAATGGTTTCATTACTTAAGTAATCTATGTAAAATTTCCATCTCACACCACGCAATATCTGTAGCATATTAATACTCCGTGAACTGATGAGGGAAGTTAACTTTGTTTTGTGAGCTCGTCGCGCAAAGATCTGTGAAGTTCCAAAAATGGGAAAGTATAAGGAAACTAAAAATGTTAAAGGTTATTGCAGGGGAAACTTGAAGAGGTTTCTTAGAGAGACCACATTGCATGGATTGAAATATTTAGCAGATGATAGCATTTCCATTTGGGAAAAGTGTGTGAAATAAGTAGCAGTAGTAGCATTATGATTATCAGTATTAATATTATCATTAATTTTATCATAATCATTTCTTCGACGTATAGATCATTCTTTTTGTTTGCCTTTCTGGCGGCTATAATAACAACAGTTAATTTGATTACAAATGTTTATGCAAAGTGGATAAGTACACCGATAATTATTGGTATAAGTCCACATCCGACGTCAATATTGACAACTCCACTTCCCGCAATTACCGTATGCAATATGAACCAGGTTTTGGCAAGTCGTGTGGCAAATTACACACCGTAAGTAAATTAAATATTTATGTATGTACATTAAGCCGTATCACGAAAATAAAGTTTGCGTGTGTCAGTTTTATTTGAACACTTACGTCGAAAAAATATTTATGGTGTAAAAATTTTTTTTTTAGGCCCGCGTTAAAAACAGCTAAATCGCGTTTTTTGTAATAACTTCCTTATTTGATGTTCGATCTCTATGATCTTAATGTCGCAGAAAAGGTCTCGCTCAGCACCATATTTGGCCCATATAAAGTTTCGACCTCAAAGGTTGTTCTGAGTTTTACCTTTAAAAATTTTGGAGTTACTATCCCTAGATTTTTTTATTTTTATCACTAATACAAAGCTCTCAAAAAACCATGAGGACTCCGCTAAAGAAGTTGTAGCCTTTACTCACAAACAAAAAAGTTATACCGTTTTAAAATCAGAGAACCTGTTTTTTGAAAAATTATCCCAAGTTCTTATTTATATGAGGCAGTAACGCCATATAGTATGAGTTTTTGATTAAAAAGTATTCTAAGTCCTCGCTTGACTTGAGAATCTTGTACCGCGATGGAACAGCTACCAATACTGGATACATGATATGCCAAAAATTATTGATGATTGGACTATTCGTGCTGATCAACGTTATTTATATTGAATGATAATGGCTGTAGTGAAGATTTGGTAAGTATTCAAGTGGGATCTCTAAGCACAACGCGCTGGCTTACAACGGCTTCACGATTTCTGCATCCGTGCGTATCGTAAAATCATCCAAGTTATTTAGAAAAAACTGCTATAGTTCGTTGTAAAATTATACGCGCCTAAGAAGAGACAACGGAAGTCTAAATGTATTATCAATACTTGCGCTGGATGCGTCGTCTGCTCCTAGAAATGCAGTTAATTATTCAGCCTACAATTGAAAACAACACACTTTACTTTAATCCCCAAAACATCTTCTTATCTATGATAACCGAGACCAAAAATGACGATGTCCTCCAAATTTAGAGATATTTATGAAAGCAGTTTCAGAGCTCTGAAAGTGAATTCTTCGTCGCTTATATTACTTTGCTCACACTCAAAAAATAAATTACTCAGATTATGGCAAAATGAGAATGATTCGCCGCTAATGACATATTTTCATTGTTTTGAATAAAATTTTCTTTCAAAACGTTGTTTTTATTCCTTGATTTAAAGAAAGTTGTACATCAAAACAATGAAAATGTGTCTTAAGCGCCGAAACATTCCCATTTTTCCATAATCTGGGTAAGTTGTTTTTTCAGTGCAGGTTTCGAACGTTTAAAACAAATTGGAATTTATGTGCAGGGAATTCTCTTCCTTCTCATATGCATTTTATATACATATATGTACGTATAGTTTTTTCCCCTTTTCTTTATTTTTATTACCTCAACAATAGTTACTCATACGCCCCCACATCGGATCGCTTTGTATGTGAAAACTGAAAATGTTTTCTTAAATATCTCGAAAATGGGAGTGCATACACTTAAGTTGACGTGTTTCGCCGTTTCTCTGTGGTAATTTTTTATAAAAAAAACAAGTGTTTCATTTTACAACGTTATAACTTTTTTGTTTGTGAATAAAGGCTAGAATTTCTTTGGGGGATTCCTCATGGTTTTTTGAGAGCTTTGTATTAGTGATAAAAATAAAAAAATCTAGGGATAGTAACTCCAAAATTTTTAAAGGTAAAACTCAGGACAACCTTTGAGGTCGAAACATTATATGGGCCAAATATAGTGCTGAGCGAGACCTTTTCTGCGACATTAAGATCATAGAGATCCGACATCAAATAAGGAAGTTATTACAAAAAACGCGATTTAGCTGTTTTTAACGCGGGCCTAAAAAAAAAATTTTTACACCAAAAATATTTTTTCGACATAAGTGTTAAAATAAAACTGACACACACTAAACTTTTTTTTTGTCCATATAACGTGATACGGCTTAATGTACATACATATGTATGTATATGTGTTAGGGATATACATATGCATATTTTTTACTAATTTTAAAATCTCGGATTTTTTTTCGGAAGTGTCTTTCAGTAATACACAATATTATATGAGCCGGTATACGGCGAACTTTTTTTTAGATTGTTGGACTGTATGATAAAACTTGCATATTTCCTTCATAATTTTCCAACTTAAAATCAAAATGTGTTTTATATTGGATTATACTGAATTAATTGTTGACGTTCTTTTATACTGGAACAAAAAAGGTACATACCTTCCGAGTGTAGTTCTGCCGTAAAAAAGCTCACAAAAACTGCATTCGCCGTTCGGAGCTGGCATAAAACTTTAGGTCTACCCAATCGGTAGGAAAAACAAAAATTAACGTGCGCACATCGAATTGGGAGAGAAGCTCGGCCCTAAAACTCGTCAGAGTTATATCAGCGCCATTGTATTATATTGGTATTAATATGTTGCAAGTTTCAAAAATCCCAGTATTAATGGAATTCAACCTCGAGATTTTCGGGACGTAATCCGGATCCGAAAATATGATCAGTTAACTCTTTTTAAATGCTTTGTATCCCAACAAAAATGCATTCCTTCTTACATATCCACATATTATTAGTCCTTGATAAAAAAAATAAATAAAACATTTTGTTTTAGAGATTCCAACGAGGGGGCCTTACTTAAGAGTCTTTGTAATTCTGATGCCTTTTTAGATGATAAATTACGCGAAGCACCAAATTTTAAGTACAATAATTTGTCATACTCTGAATTTATACACAAGGTAAATATGTATGTATGTACATATATCAAAATCGTGCTTTTAATTTAACCGTTACTTTTTTTAATTTACCAATTTTAAAAAATTAATCACTGACACATACCTTGATATGTATGTATGTATGTATGTAGATATCGGAATGTGCGCGCATAAAGGACGTATCAGCCATGATTTGCGATTTTAGTCTTTTTATGGAAATCAATTACACTGTGTGAAAGAAAAAAAAAAACAAAATTTAAAGTACTTTTTTCGAGGTTAACATATGTTATAGGCCTTACCAAGCATACGAAGATTACACACTTAGAATTTCCAATACACCCTCAAAATGTGGAGGTAGCACAGTTGGCGATTCGCCTTCGTCAGCGGTGGAAAACTAATAACTTCTAAAGTAGAAAAGCGGTTTTTTTTATTAATTAAGAAAAACATAATTTTTCTTATTTAAATTTTTATAAATTTAAAATACAATTTCTTTTTAAATAATTTTTCTTATTTTATTTGTTTTATTTTAGTATTCCAATTTCAATATATGTATACATACATATATATTTCTAAAAAAAATTAAAAAAAAAATATATTTGGATGAGAAGATACAATTATTCGGAACTTTCAGAAAGCCTACTATACAAATTTGTTTTTTTCTGCCTAAGACCATCAAAAAGAATTTCGCGAAAATTTAGTTTCTTTTTATTTTTCCCATAGACTTGCATGGAAAATAGATGCATTTAAATGCGTTTTACTAAGGTGATTGCCGTTTCTTAGGCGTACTGACTTGCTTGAACTATTAAAGCGTTCGGTCTAAGTGCATTACATGAAAAATCTGAAAAAATTCGGTTCGTGGACTTTGGCATGAATCGACTCATTTGGAACTGTGCCAAATACATATGTACATATGTATGTAGTTTCCTATAGCGAGATACTTCTTTGCGGGTATTTCTTCGACGTGCCATACTAAATAAAGTTCAGATCTTACTGCTGACATTATGCCTAAAAAGTTCGATAAAATCAAGGGTAGCGGGTAATAGCGGCTGAAATTGGTCATTTTGGACACACGACACGGTTGAATTTCATAAAGTTTTACTCCACGAAAGACAGAAGTACGCTACCAAAGGTACTCTGAAAAAAATACCCGTAGTTAAATCAACAACTTTCCGCTGTTGAATCTCCGTATTTGATTCAACAGCAAAAGTATTTGTTTTAACGGCAAAGTTTTTGATTCAACAAATTTCCGTAGTTAATTCAAAGACGTGCGTTGTTGATTCAAAAACTCGCTTGCTGTTAAACATTTTTTAACTAAAAAGAAAGAAGGATTTGAAAGAAAAAAATAAAAAAATAAACAAAATTTTTGAAATTCGTTCAATTCGTTTCAATTTTAAAATAAAATAAAGTAATATACATACATACTAGGGATTTCAATTTTTCCGATTTTTACGATCCCGGGATTTTCGAGATTTATTTTTATAATCCCGGGATCCCGGGATTTGGACATTAATTATTTTCCCACATTTTGAGGTTGAAAAAAGTAAATATATATTTCGAGGAACGCTACAACTTTAAAGTGACAAGAAAAAATTGATTTTTATTGCCATTTTTATTATTTCATTAGTAACAAAATAAAATAGGAACGTAAAATCATGCGTATTATTGAATAATAACAGTTACTTTAAAAAACGCAACCAACAAAGAAAATTACATACAAAACATTTGCCTTTACAGTTGGTACTTTTAATATATTGATAATAAAGCTTGTGATCATTTGATAATTTCCAATAAAAATTTTTTAGAATTTAATGACGTTCTTCGTTTAAGCGAATATTTCCAAGCTTGCCGAAAAATACTGAAAATTAATGCAACATTCGAAAAAAATTAAAAATCGGATGCACAAATTTTGAGATGAATTCCGAGTATACAGCTGCGGATTTTATTTTAGTACGTAATGTGAAATTCTCAAATAAAATTAAACTTTTTCGTGGTTTTTGCTAATTTTATTTTTTGAATATTATTTGCATTTTCTTCCATTATTTACTTTTCATGGGAGGAAATTGCAAAAACCTTTGAGATATAAATGGCTAAAAATCAGGAAATAGAAATTATCAAATGAATTTTACCACAAGAATTCTAAAGATTTTAAAAATTCCTTACGTACGTTTCTTTACAACGCGTATTTCACAACAAAAAAAATTTAATTACTAGTTTACAGCCAAAAAATATTTAAAAATTTAGATATGGGACTGCTGAGGTCGGACCTATTTTTTTTTTTTAATATTCTGTATTGTTAGGTTTTTGAGATAACGGTAATTTTGTGTTTTCTTGGTTATCACTTCACTCAAAAATTATTTTCGGAAATCACAAATGCGATAACCACAATTAAGCACGCTAATTTTTAAAAGAATAACACTTTCCTGAATTTTACAACTTCCTACAAAAAACTTAATTTTAAAATCAAATTTTTTTAAAAAATCGCAAGTAATTTACAAAATTTTGATTTCGACCAGCTGTCACTCAGCGAGGTTATATCTAATTACTATAAGTTGCACATCGGCAGTTTTAATTGTCTTTCGAACGAGGTACTGCTTGTGATTATCGCATTTGTGACTCCCGCGAAAATAATTTTTCAATGCAGTGATAACCAAAAAACCCTAACCATACAAAAAATCAAAAAAAAATAGTTGCGAGCTCAGCAGGCCCATATCTATTCTCCCCCAAACCTGAATTTCGTGGTATTTTTTTTAATTATTTGTAGCCTAGTGTTATTAAATCAAAAATATTAATCCTTGCTTTGCTTTTTTATTCTGGTAAAGATGTCAAGCTTATTCTGCATTTTCTTCGGACTGTCAAATTTTTTTGTTCTATTCCACACAGATTCCATACATTTTTTCAGGCTGTTTGTTCTATTGACAAAATGTAAAACTGGCCCGGCTAAGGGGCAACATTTTCTGTTCTTAGCACAAAAGGGTTGCATTATTTTTGTTTCATGTATCACATGAAAAATGCACCATTTTCATAGGGCACAGGGTATATGTTGATAATTCTGCCATGTAATAATGCAACATTTTCGTTCAGAATAGGAAACGCAATTAGTATACAGATCTGAGACCAATAAAAATTATATAAAATACAATTTTTCTTTGCTATAATAGGGGAATATTCTCTCTTTATTTTATCCCGAAAATTCCGGGATGAAATTCTAGCAATCCCGGGATTTCCAGGGTGTCAAAAAGGGCGGGATCCCGGGATCCTGGGATTGGAATCCCTAATACATACATACATAAATAAAAAAATTAATTAAACAAAAACTAATATCTATTGATAAAATTAGCCTGTTTTGATGTCGTGAGAGTTGTCTGCAGATGTGTTGATGGGTTTGGAAATGGTGAATGGATGAATGACTCGTTTGGTGACGGCGGGCCTTAATATTAATATTACTACATATCGAGCCCTAACCGCCAAAAAGTGTATCCAACAAAAATTAAATTTTACAGGAGTTTTTTTTATTTTCTTTTCATACTGTTGGTAATCAGCCTTGAAATTTATTTATGGCCGTTTTCACAATCTGCGGTTAATTTAATCGCTGGTTAGTTTGACGTAAATTGTATGGCGAGCTGTCAAATAAATTGCTTAACCGGGCAAAAATCTCTGGTTAAGTGCTTAACCGGAGGAGGTGAAACCGGCCCTAAGTCTATAAAATTGTGGGAGTTGATGCGTACTATAATAAGTTATTGATTTCCTTAAAAACGCTAAAATCGATAATTTTGTTGGATACACTTTATGGCGGTTAGGGCTCGATATGTAAACATACTTACATATATTATATGTATAAAAAATAAAATAAAATAATATCTATTATATTAAATAAAAATACTATTTTTACAATTTTCTTGAGGTTAACTTAAATGCGTAAGTATTTGCTTCAATGGTGCCCGTTTTTCGACCAAAAACTTTTGCGGTTAATTCAAAAGCAAAAGTTGTTAGCTTAAATACGAAAAGTATTTGAATCAACAGTACTCGCTTTTGGACTAAAAACTGTTGCTGTTAATTCAAAAGCAAAAACTGTTAACTTAAATGTAAAAGTATTTCATTCAACAGTTTCCGTTGTTAACTTAAATACGAAAAGTATTTGAATAAAAAACGTTCGCATCTTTGAAACAACAACGGAGCGTTGTTGGGCACATTTCAACTGCGGAAAGTTGTTCATTTAACTGCAAAAGTCTTTGTATTTACAACGTTTTTTTTTCAGAGTACGTTGTTAATACACTTAACTTCAACTATGTTTAATAAGCCTGAAATTTCTTTAAAGAAAATATTAAATTTATAGATCTACATATATACATAAGCGGCAAAACTTTCTCTTTTCAATGGCATCAACATCTTTTTCATGGAGTAACCAGAAAAAGTTATGGGCCAATATATACCTTCACATATGGAAAATCAGTTTTTGACCCCTAACACCAGATTTTGAGGGTGTATTGGAAATTCTAATTAAACAGTTTTTGTATACTTGACTAGACCTACAACTTGAGGTACATCCCGCATGTAAAATTTCTTTTTTGGCTCATACGTCTTTTTGGGGCAAACGGCTCGATGTGTACGTACAGGCAGCGCACGGGTAAATGAGAAACATCACACACATTTTAAAGAATGTAGCACAAATCAATTTGGGGTCACCAAGACAAACTCTCTCACAATTTTGCCTTACACTGACCTAGTCTCATTGCGGGAACTAAGTATATACCCTGTAGCTAAACGAGCCATACACCGTTATATCTTTTGTACTTAAAGCACGCTCAACCATGCTCCAGCATGCTGCTTTCCTGTACGATCAGAACGGATAGAGAAAACTGTTCGGAAATATTTCAAGAGATCATAACCGATGAAGGGCTTTGTTGTGTTTTCAATTTTCTACATCCCAAATTCCGACTTACAATCAAGTGAGTAAAATAAAATTAATAAGTGAATATTTTAAAAATATAAATACACGCGCGCCATCTGCTGGAAGATAGCGGTGGTTATAAGCTAATCTCATTAGTAAATATGTTGCATATATTTAGGCAGCAGCTAGAAATTACATAAATCTATACATAAATACATATATACATACATACTGCATACATACATATATACATACATACATAGATACAGTCACGTGAAGCTAATGGCGTTTTCTTTTCTCGAAATAATGTTGCCCTTTTTGATTTTCTTAGCCATTTTGTAAGTTTGTATGGTCCTTTCACCAAATATTGACCTCTAACTAAGTAAGAGGGCACCCTTATCTACAAATTAAGCCATATTTTAGAAAGTCAGGATACGTAATTCGATAATTGGGATATAGGAGGGCAACATTTTTTCGTAGAAAAGAAAACGCCATAATAAAGGCGTGTTAGAAAAAGTAAAATAATAGTAAAAATAATTTTATAACCTTTATTTATTTTATCAATGTAGTGCTGCCAAAAAAGTTAAAATTAGAGATAGAACTGATGACAGAAAAGCACTCGATTGGGATCCTGAAACTGGTTACCCGCCAGAATTGCCAGTCAAATACACACCACGTGCAGCATTGGGAACAGGTGTGGCGATGGGATTGTCATTGGTACTAGACGCGGAGCTTGACGAGTACTACTGTTCCACTTCAAATGGACCGGGTTTTAAGGTACATATACAGACACATACCTACATATCGCCGCTTTGATGTAGTGTGGGTCTGCCAATTAGTATGAAAAATCAAAATTAAGGAGCACGCGTCGACGGAGAGAAGCTCGGCCATAAAACTCGTTAGAGTTATGTACATCCGCGCCAGTGTATTATATATTATGTATATATATGTATGTAGATAAGTAACAATAGTGGGACTGTCGTTTGAGGGGTCCCGTGATTAAACCAGTTCTCGTTAACTTAATAGTAATCGAATTAGTTTTGGAGCAGTTCGTTTACCCCGTGTTCCCCTAAAAGGATTCAAAAGATATACATATAATTATTTCTGTACATCCCTCTCTCTTCCTCTTCAGGTTGACCTGCACTCTCCTATCGAAGCAACTGACATTAAAGAAACCGGTTTAGTTTTACCCATTGGTTATGAGACCCGATTTCGCATCGATGTCATAAGTAGCGAAGCCTCCAACAATGTCCGTTCGCTCACACTCAACTCTCGTCAATGTCTCTTTAAAGGCGAAGGCAGTCTACTCTATTATGCCCATTATTCACGTCGTAATTGTGAAAGCGAATGTCAAGCTAAATATATCTATGAGCAGTGTCAATGTCAGCCATATAATTTACCGGTAATTTTCGATAATGCCACCATATGCGGCATTCAACAAACATTATGTGTTCGAATGGCCGACGATAAATGGATGAAAGGTGGTGGCCATCAGGATTGTCGTGCAGCTTGTTTGCCTGCTTGTTTCGATCTTACTTATCGGGCAGATGGGAGTATGACGCCGCTACGTAGATATGATTATATCACGCCACCAAGCGTCTTGACCAATATGTCATTGAAATATATTAATAAAAATGTAGCAGTAGTACATTTTTATTATCGTGAGTATATATTTCACGGTGATCTAAAAAATGTCTATGTTGGATTTACAGAGTTTTTGTGTGAGTAGATATTTTGTAATAATGTCAAAGTTCTTTTAAAAGCTATTTTAACTCGTCTTAATTTTTTTTTAAGCCAACACTGGCGGTATTTTAGGTTTATTTATGGGATTCAGTTTCGTATCTGTTGCCGAAATAATTTATTTCGCTTTCATGCGTCCAATAATCAAACTAATTGGACCAGCTAAAAGGAATAGAAGGACTGCTTGGAAAACAAAATCAATGGTGAGACCAAGGTACGTATTTATTTTAAATGCGCACACATGCACTTTTATGTAGATCGTACTAATGTAAAAATACACATGATGATCCTTGTTTTGAAAACCTTTCATTTTAGGTTATTTTAAAGTATCTTCATTTCGGAAGGTGCCAAGCTTTAATTCCGCATGGAATCCACAACTCTTTTTTGTATAGCCTTTGAAATTGTCATTGGGTATTGCGATAGGATATATGTATGTATGTACATATCGTCGCTACGCTTACAAAAACAGTTATGTGGTTTTCAGCATTTTTTCAAGAGGGCTAAAACTTATCCTGGTGTCCATATGCAAATCTTTTAATTAAGAAACAAATTGTATTAAGCGAATGTTATTGATTTATGAGAAAATGAATATAAGTGTTTTTTTGAATCATTGCTACCATTGAATTTGGTGGTATATAAACGCATTCAATTTGTACACAATATGCCGCTAGTCCTCGAAAACTAACCTTTTTCCTATTATGTAGAAACACATTTCTTGGCTTTTGTGTTTGGATGTTTATTTATTTATTTTATTTATTTATTTATTTAATACAAACACAACAACCAAGGGTTATAATTACAGTGTTTGTCCACCAACAATATGAAACACCAATTATACAACATTTTTAATACATACATAAATCCTTACCACTAAGAACATTACATAGACAAAAATATGTAAAACTTACATGACTAAGAAGTAGACAGGGAAAAGTAAGAAGAGTGGGATTATAAGAAAATAAGTTAGGAAAAAAGCATAGTATAGGAGGATTAATCGACTCATAAGGCATATGTGTAAATTGTAGTTTATTGCACGTGTGTGCTTTTCTGAGTTACATTACAAACTGAAACTTAATTGCTACCCTAACTGTCCACCTAGCCCACGACGTTGAATAACGCTGCTGCTGCTCTGCTGGCGGCTAGCGACGTTGACACAATCGTCGCGCTGATGATGTTTATTGATGATGTTGTAATAGCTGCTTTTGCTGATGCAGTTAAATATGATGAAGAGAATTGTGGCGCTTGTGATGTTGTCATAGCGCAATGACCCTAGTCGATAGTTTCGCTGACACAGCAACGTATGTCAACAACGATATGCGATCATACCGTGTGATCGCATTTCTGCTGATCTAGCTAGTTGCATGAAGTGGCATGCTGTTGTAATTTAGCTGGATGTGATTGACCTGGGCGAAGGCTAGGAAGGCAGCTGTGACATTTGGTTAATGCCATCTGTGGGAAGAAACCTATGATAACTCTTCCCCTTCTAAGTGAGGGACGTCCGCGGACCTTGTGGCGGCGTTTTCAATAACGGCTTTGATGGATTTGGCTAAGGACGCTTTCTTTCTCTTCACTGCTGCTCGCTGAAATGCGTATGCGAGCATTCCTATAATGAGTAGGGCTCCCAGAGCGGCGAAATTCGCCAGGTTATTGCGTTCAACGCTTTGCTGCAGATGTTTAATATGCTGAAGGTTTTGCTGATTTACGTGGTGAAGGTAAGGTGCGCTCAGAATTTCTATGTGCTGTGTCAAGTTGATATCCGGGGACCATGGCGCTTCGGGTTTCAAGGGCGCCGTGGAATTTTCGTTATAAAATAGGGTGCCGTTAACTTTTACCATTTTTTCGAAGGCCACCAGGTAAGTTCCATTCACTGTGATTGGAGCCTCGTCGTCCTCTTCTATGACCGCCGTTTGGTCGTTAATAACAATCATACCGTCACCTATCGATGTAATAGGTGCGAGATTGTTGTATGTTGTACCACAGTTGGCCGTGTTGCGCGTCATTAGCTGTAGAGCGCATGATGTTGCTGATGATGCTAGGCAGAATGCTGGGGTTGTGTTACTACAATTTCTTACCGCTACAGTTTGGTTGTCGCATGTAGCTAAGGTAGGTTCTTGCAAGTGTAGAATTTGGTGGTCGTGGGCTACTGGAAAAATTCGTATTCTCTTGCATCTAAATCTAGGTATAGGATATTTCATTAAAAAGTATATTACGTTATTGTATTGAACTATTTTAATCTTAACTAAAGGTATGATATCAGCTATCGTGAGGTTTGTGAAGTGCTTTATCTCGATTATTGAATTTATCTCCGCATTATCCAAAAGAATGGGATTGAGCGTTCCAATTTTTGCGAAAGTAATGGAAGTGATCAAGTTATCCAATTCTGTTATCATTGCCCTATTTCTGGCCATAAGAATGTCGTAAAGGTAACCTGTGTCTATTTCTCTTTGTTTTGCTTGTTTTAGGATCTTATTCACTGTGAGAGTAAGGTTATTAATTTCCTTTTGTACCTCCGTATTAATAATGAACTGCCTGTCCTGTGAGTCGATTAATTGTTCCTCTGTGCTACTCAGTCTGTCGAAGTCATCGTGGTCAGGAGTGCCAGTAATATATTTTAATAATGTGCCGAGGGCGTTTAAACTTCTCGCCTGCCTATGGTGGGTATTTATCAATTGTAGAAGTCTGTCAATTTGGCCTATGTCCGCATGCAATATTTTCTTCATGTGCGATTGGGGGAAATGATCTGTTGCGTTAAACGTTTCGTCTCGTAGTAGTTCGTAAAGAGTTAAGTTGGTGATATGCTTGATGTGTCCAAAATTTTCCCAGATTATAATGTCTCCGTCCACCACTGGGATGTACCTTGCGTTAGTGTAGTCCATTATCCGTCCCTTTAACAACGATGCCGATAGCAATGTAGAAAATACCAGGAATACCCTAAAAAATAAATATTTAATTGTCCATTAGTAACGACATAGGTTACTTAGCTCGTGCGAAGGTTGTCCTTATGGACCCTCCTTCCTCTTATAAGCACTGTGGTGCCGAGATCCTTTTCGACCTCCTCTTCGGTGTAGAGAGGCGTCAATTTATTTCCTAGTCTTCTATTGTTTTTAACTAGAACTTTCTCCCCCACCGCAAACTCCCTGTCTTGTCGATTCTTATTATGTATTTCAAGCTCCTTATCCTGCGCTTTCTCCAGGCGAGAGGTTACCAATTCATCCTCTTTGCCTGACTGAAAAATTGTTATAGGTTTCATTTTCGTTACTGTATGAATGGACCTATTGTATTTGATTGTGGCCAGAAGAATAATTTCTTCAATGTCATCCATATTTGTATCGAGTTTGAGGCATCGCGATATTTCCATCAATGTGCTATGGAATCGCTCCACCTGGCCATTTGATGTACTGTGAAGGGGTGGGGCATTCACGATGTCAATATTAAAATGATTCTTCAGCATGGATTTGATACTATTAGAATTCAGTGATTTTTCATTGTCACAGTAAATAGTTTTTGTACCTGAAAACATGTTGATTAGCTGAAGAAGCTGTGGTTTTACGTCTACTATTGTCCTAGACTTTAAGGACTGTACTATAGCAAACTTTGAAAACTTGTCAATGCAAGTTAAGAAATACTTGGAGCCTGTTGAAAATATGTCGATGTGGAGGATCTCCCCACAATATGTTGGAATGGGAGTCTGAGCAATAAGTTGCTTTTTAGGATGGCGATCATACTTCGCCTGAGAGCATGTATGGCAGTTAGACGCAAACTGCTTGGCCTTTCTCTCCATTTTGGGGAAAAAATAGTCTTCCAATATTTGCTTTACGTTCTCTTGGGGTGCCCGATGTGCCCGATTATGTTCGGCAGCGATAATTTCTTGCTGCTCGTTCGGGTCTGTTATGTCATTGACAAATTTTTCCGTATGTCTAAATTTGACTGTGGGGAAAAGTTCAACCAGTTTGTCCTGAAATTGTGCTAGTGTATGTAGGTCGCAATATATTGCGTTAACAACATCTACTTTTACCGCTTCCTGTAGGAGGCTTATTAAATCCTCGTTACTCTTGAACGAAATTAGATGCCTAGTTTTTTTTCCAAAAATTATAAACGTTCTTTTTCCCTGTTCTATGCCTTCTTCTACTAGTATCTGATTACGAAAGCAGTTCACTGGTTTATGAGTTCTCTCAATCGTGTTAGTTGAGGAAACTTCGCTATGAATTGTTTCGGTACTCATGTTATCCAGGGCATTCATATGTTGCCTAGACAATGCATCTGCGACTACATTCTCCTTACCAGGTTTGTAAATGAGTTTTGCGTTACATTCATCTATGAAGGCTTTCCATCTTTTAATTTTTGAATTTGGGTTTCTGTCTGAAACCGCAAAAGTGAGCGGTTGGTGATCCGTATGAACCTTAATATCTGTTACGCCGTACAGGTAGTTTCTAAGGGTTTTAAGTGCCCAAACGATGGCCAACAGCTCTCTTTCGTTTGTGGCAAAGTGTTCCTCACTACTGGTCAAAGTACGGGATATCATTGTTATAGGTTTCCCTTCCTGTGACAGGACAGCACCTATTGCGTGCGACGATGCATCCGTGGTTAAATCAAACGATTTATTAAAATCAGGGTAGGTTAGTGTCACCTCCTCTGATGCTAGTATTTCCTTTAAGGTAGTGAAGGCTTTTTTCTGTTCCTCAGTCAAATCAAGTTCGATTTTTTTCGACTGCGACGCAGTAACTCGGCCATATTCACCCCTCATTATATTTGAAAGTGGCTTCGCTATTTTAGCGAAATCCCTAATGAAACAGCGGTAGTACCCCGCTAAACCCAAAAATGATCTTAGCCCCCTCAGAGTAGTGGGCTCCTGAAAATTCCTGATGGCATCCACTTTATCCGGGCACGTCTTGATTCCGCCCTGTGAAACTAAAAAACCCAGGAATTCTACTTCGGTTTTGAAAAATTTTGATTTTTCCGCCGACACTCTCATGTTGGCTTCAAATAAACTTCTCAAAATCACTTCCACATCATCTAAATGTTGTTCTTCGTTTTGGGAAAATATAATGACATCATCCATATAGACAAAGCATTTGCTTCCTATGTGTTCTCTCAACACATCATCTATTGCCCTCTGGAAAATGCTGGGAGCATTCTTTAGACCGAACGGCAATCTACAAAATTCGTACTTTCCATTCTTTACGGAAAATGCTGTTTTTTCTCTGTCCCGTTCCAGCAGGTTGATCTGATGGAAACCAGATTTCAAATCAAGGGTAGTAAAAAATTTACTTCCACCTAGATTTGATAAAATTCCTGTGATATCCGGGATTGGATATTTATCACTGATGGTTTTTTCGTTGAGCTTTCGAAAATCTATAACCATCCGCTTTTTTTCTTGCCCAGTTTCGTCAAGGCCCTTCTTTTTTACCACCCATATGGGATTATTATATGGTGACCTGGATGGCCGAATGATGCCGTTTGCTAGCAGTTCTTGAATTTCCTTGTTCACGAAATCCGAGACGCCCAATGGGTAAGGGTATAGTCTTGAATACACGGGGTCTTCATTCGTAGTGCGAATCGTTGCTACTACGTTTGTGTTGTATGGTAGTGCTTCGTTAGGGTCTGCAAAAACCCCATTTATGCTACCAATCATTTTTGAGAATTCTTCTTCTAGATTTTGTGGGACGTTTTCCGCCTGCAGTCGCAAGTGACTAATATCCTCGCTAGATACAAATAGTATAATCTCCCTACCAAAATCATGTGTTATTGTGTTTGTTTTTAAATTAATAGACGCATGCACCTTGTTCAATAAGTCAAGGCCAACTACACCGTCAAATGAAGTAAGATTGGGTAATAAAAAAAATTCTGTTATTGTCCCAAAAATTTTAACCTTGCATTTATGTTTGATGGGGGTAACGCCATGAATAGACTTTACTAAAAATGAGTTTTCTACTGGTTTTATTCCTTTCAGGCCTGGAAGGGGCCTGATATAGCTCCTTGACGCCCCCGTGTCAACAAGGAGCTTTACTTCTTTCCCTCCTATTGACCTTGAAATCCAAGGAAGGAGGGACTTTGCCCTAAAAAATTAACCTCATCGGATTCGATGTTGTCGGCTGCCTGCTCAGCTTCGTTATTGTATGTTTCTTCATTTTGCGACTCCCGCTCATCGGTAAGATGGTTTACGCGCTGTATTTTGGGTCCTGTGTACCGTCCCGAGTTCGCTACACGTTTTTGCCCGTTCCCTTGCAGCTTACCATATTGTTCCTGGCTAGGATTACTTGCTTGGTTTTTAAATTGGGATATGGAGGGATCCACTTCCATAGGTTCAATGCGCCTTTGGCTTGAATAATTACTATTGGTAAATGGTTTTTGGGTATTTCCATAATTTTGTGGACGACTGGCCTGTTTATTTTGTTTAGTTACCGAAAAATGCGGGTTTTTATGACCCACACCGTGATCGTAGTTA